>CM036619.1:59701134-60371550 GCA_020746105.1 Trogon surrucura | reverse complement strand
AAAACTTCTACCAGAATGGTAATTGACAGGAAAGCTGTTGCTGAACTACAATTTCAAACTAGATTCTGACTGATTATGGTTTTGCCATCTCTTGTATGCCTATTAGCAATCACTACCCTTTTTAGAAGAAATGGAAAAGATAATTTAATCAATTTAACTTAAAAAATCACTAATTTACAATGCCACTTTAAAAGAACACTTTAAAAGAACAACAACAACCAAAACCCATAAATTTGTTCACACACAGCCTTAGAACTTGCTGCAGGTAGTAAAAATTTAACACTCATTAAAGAATACATGGTATTTCTGCAGTATATAAAAGGAAAATCTGCTGAGGTTTCCTAAACATGTACAGGAACTGAATCTGATTTGAAAAATCCCTTGAGCTGGAAGAATTTGGGTAATGAAAGGATACTGGGAAGTAGCATTATTATCCTGTCCATATTCTTTCCTTAATACCTGTTTGCATGTAGTATCAGAAACAGAACACAGAGTTCCATCTTGATCTGGTGTGCTCTTTCTTAAGTAAGTCCAACAGAGTTATTTTTTCCACTTTCTCTTCTTCATACTAAGACATCCTACTGATTAAAGACAAGAGGAATGATGAAAAAAAGCGGAACAAAAATATTAAACGTGAGTGCAAGGTAGATGAGATGCATGAAAAATGAGGGAGATAATACTGAGTGAGTGAGTAAGTGCAAGGACTAAGTGCAAGGTGGTACAAATGGTGAGAAGACTGCTGGTTGCAGAAATAAGTATTTCTAAGTTAATAGACATAAGGATTGACTGACACCTGTACTATCCTTCATACACTCTTTTTCTATCCTCTAGATTATAGCAGCCCGGTTCTTTCCCTAATTTTTATTAAAGGTATACGAGTATGAAGACATTGCATCAGTTACAAGAATGTGGCTCTTCATCTGCCTTTTTGGTGTGATATTTCAATCATTTGTTTTTCTGTATCTGACAAAGACTATAATTCTGTATATTGAATAAACTGGGATAGCTTGACATCCATCACTTTTTGACGCTTTCTTTGTGCCTCTGAGCTCAAAGGACAAGTAATTGTGCTTTCAATGACAAAGTGATGAAAAATAGTTTAACTCCTCTCTTTGAAGAGTGAGAACTGTGGTTGCCTTCACCCTGGGAATATTCAGTGCTACTACTTGTTTAAGAATTGGCATGTATTCTCAGTCATGTGTACCTGTTGCACTCTTAAATCTGAAGAAAACTCGAAGTTCTCTCTATATCTCTGGAATTTATTATTCAAAACAAAACCATGACAGTTTTCCTCTTGCCAGTTGTATGTCATTGTGTGAAAAGGAAGAAGTTATGTTACAGACATATTAAATGGAGGTGACATTAGTTAGAAGGGGAATATCATGGAGCAAAGCCTATAAGAACAATGGCATTTAAATAAGATCTTGACTTAGAACCACTCAGGGTAGGAGGAGATCAGGTCTGGGAACACCTAGAGAACCTGAACATACACAAGTCATCATCATCATCATCATAGAATGGCCTGGGCTGGAAGGGACCTTAGAGGTCATTTTAATCCAACCTCCCTGTTGTGGGCAGGTACACCACCTCTCGACTAGGTCAGGCAACACGTGAGAACCGAATGGGAATCGAACCTGCGACCTTTGGTGTTTCAAGCACTAAACTCAACCCACTGAGCCATGGGACCTGATGAGGTACACCCATGGGTCCTGAAGGAACTGGCGGATGAAGTTGCTAGGCTACTAGCCATCATATTTGAGAAGTCATGGCAGTCTGGTGAAGTTCCCACAGCTTGGATAAAGGAAAACAGAAGCCGCATTTTTAAAAAGGGAAGAAAAGGAAACCCAGCGAATTACAGACCAGTCAGCCACACCTCTGTGCCAGGTAAAATCATGGAGCAGATCTTCCTGGTAACAGTACTAAGGCACATGAAAAATAATGAAGTGAACAATAACAGCCAACATGGCTTCACTAAGGGCAAATCCTGCCTGACTAATTTGGTGGCCTTCTACAACAGTGTAACAGCTCTGATTGATATGGGAAGAACAACTGATGCCATCTACCTGGAATTGTGCAAGGCCTTTGACACTGTCCCAAATGACATCCTTGTCGCTAAGATGGAGAGACATGGACTTGATGAGTGGACCACTCGGTGGATGAGGAACTGGTTAGAAGGTTGCATTCAAAGAGTTGTGGTCAATGGCTTGATGTCCACATGGAGACCAGTGACAAGCAGTGTTCCTCAGGGGTCTGTTCTGGGTCCAGCGCTGTTCAACATCTTTGTCCCCAACATGGACAATGGCATCGAGTGCACCCTCAGCAAGTTTGCTGACGACAGCAAGCTGTGCGGTGCGGTGGACTCACCTGATGGAAGGGATGCCATCCAGAGGGACCCTGACAGACTTGAGAAATGGCCCAGTGCAAACTGCATGAGATTCAACAAGTCAAAATGCAAGATCCTGAACCTGGGTCAGGCCAATCCCAGGTGCAGTTAAAAACTGAGTACAGAGTGGGTTGAGAGTAGCCCTGAAGAGAAGGACTTCGTGTAGCAGAAACAAAATAGCAAGCAGAATTGCAACCCTGGATTTTGCCAAGGCAAACTTTGGATTTTTCAAACAATTACTCAAGAAAATCCCATGGGCAAGGCTGTTTGAAGGTAAAGGGGCCCAAGATAGTTGGTTAGCGTTCAGGGACTGCTTCTACCGTGCTCAAGATCAGAGCATCCCGACACGTAGGAAGTCAAGGAAGGGAGCCAGGAGACCTGCGTGGCTAAACAGGGATCGGCTGGGTAAGCTCAAGGGCAAGAGGAGAATTTACAGATCTTGGAAGGCAGGGCTGGCCACTTGGGAAGAATATAAGGCTGTTGTCCGAGGATGTAGGGAGGCAACTAGGAAAGCAAAGGCCTCCCTAGAATTGAACCTGGCGAGAGGGGTCAAGGCCAACAGGAAGAGCTTTTTCAAATACGTGGCAGGTAAAACTAACACCAGAGGCAATGTAGGCCCACTGATGAATGAGGTGGGTGCCTTGGTGACAGAAGATACAGAGAAGGCAGAGTTACTGAATGCCTTCTTTGCCTCTGTCTACTCTGCCAGAGGCTGTCCTGAGGAGCCCCGTTCCCCTGCGGCCCCAGAGGAAGTCAGGGCAGTGGAGGAGTTTGCTTTAGTCGATGAGGACTGGGTTAGGGACAAATTAAGCAATCTGGACATCCATAAATCCATGGGTCCAGACGGGATGCATCCATGGGTGCTGAGGGAGCTGGCTGATGTCATTGCTAGACCACTCTCCACCATCTTTGCCAAGTCTTGGGAGACGGGAGAGGTGCCTGAGGATTGGAGGGAAGCAAATGTCACTCCAGTCTTCAAAAAGGGCAAGAAGGAGGACCCAGGCAACTATAGACCAGTCAGCCTCACCTCCATCCCTGAGAAAGTGATGGAACGACTTATCCTTGGTACCATCTCAAGGCATATCAGGGATAAGAGGGTCATTAGAGACAGTCAACATGGCTTCACCAAAGGGAAGTCGTGCTTGACTAACCTCATAGCCTTTTACGAGGATATAACAAGGTGGATAGATGATGGCAGAGTGGTGGATGTGGTCTACCTTGAGTTCAGTAAAGCATTTGACACAGTCTCCCACAGCATCCTTGCTGCTAAACTGAGGAAGTGTGGTCTAGACTCTCGGGTAGTGAGGTGGACTGTGAACTGGCTAAGGGGAAGAAGCCAAAGAGTTGTGGTCAATGGGGCGGAGTCTGGTTGGAGGCCTGTATCCAGTGGAGTCCCTCAAGGGTTGGTACTGGGACCAGTATTATTCAATATATTCATCGATGACTTGGATGAGGGACTAGAGAGTACTATCAGCAAGTTTGCTGATGACACCAAGCTGGAAGGAGTGGCTGACACGCCAGAAGGTTGTGCTGCCATCCAGCGAGACCTGGACAGGCTGGAGGGTTGGGCGGGGAAAAATTTAATGAAATATAACAAGGGTAAATGTAGAATCTTGCATCTGGGTAGGAAAAACCCCAGGTTCCAGTATAAGTTGGGGAATGACTTTTTAGAGAGTAGTGTAGGGGAAAGGGACCTGGGAGTCTTGGTGGACAGCAGGATGACCATGAGCCAGCACTGTGCCCTTGTGACCAGGAAGGCCAATGGCATCCTGGGGTGTATTAGAAGGGGGGTGGTTAGTAGGTCAAGAGAGGCTCTCCTTCCCCTCTACTCTGCCCTGGTGAGACCCCATCTGGAATATTGTGTCCAGTTCTGGGCCCCTCAGTTCAAGAAAGACAGGGAACTGCTGGAGAGAGTCCAGCACAGGGCAACTAGGATGATGAAGGGAGTGGAGCATCTCCCTTATGAGGAAATACTGAGGGAGCTGGGGCTCTTTAGTTTGGAGAAGAGGAGGCTGAGTGGTGACCTTACTAATGTTTACAAATATATCAAGGGTGAGTGTCACGAGGATGGAGCCAGGCTCTTCTCGGTGACAACCACTGATAGGACAAGGGGTAATGGGCTGAAACTGGAACATAAGAGGTTCCGCTTAAACTCGAGAAGAAACTTCTTCTCAGTGAGGGTGACGGAGCCCTGGAACAGGCTGCCCAGAGAGGTTGTGGAGTCTCCTTCTCTGGAGACATTCAAGACCTGCCTGGACACGTTCCTGTGTAGCATAATCTAGGCGTTCCTGCTCTGGCAGGGGGATTGGACTTGATGATCTTTCGAGGTCCCTTCCAATCCCTAACATTCTATGATTCTATGATTCTATGATTCTATGACTTGGCGGTGTTGATAGACGAGAAGCTCAACATGAGTCAGCAGTGCACTCATGGAGCCCAGAAGGTCAACCATGTCCTAGGATGCATCAAGAGGAGTGTGGCCAGCAGATCAAGAAGGTGATTCTCCCCCTTTACTCTGCTCTTGTGAGACCCCACCTCGAATCCTTGGTCTAGTTCTGGTGTCCTCACTGTAAGAGGGATGAGGATCTGTTGGAATGAGTTCAGAGGAGGGTCACAAAGGTGATTCATGGGCTGGAGCACCTTCTTCTATTAGGACAGGCTGAGGGAGCTGGGATTGTTCAGCCTGGAGAAAACTCTGGGAAGACCTTGTAACTGCCTGCCAATATCTGAAGGCAACCTATATGAAGGCTGGAGAGTCACTTTTAACAAGAGTGTCCAGTGATAGGACAAGGGGGAGTGGATTTAAATTGAAGGGGAATAGGTTTAGATTGGATCTTAGGAAGAAATTCTTCAGTACAAGGGTAGCAAGACTCTGGACTATATTGCCCAGAGAGGCTGTGGATGACCCCTCCCTGGAGATGTTCAAGACCAGGTTGGATGAGGCCTTGAGCAACCTGGTCTAGTTAAGGGCATCCCTGCCCATGGCAGTGACGTGTGGAAACTGACTCTACAGCTCACAGGGAGTTATAAAGCAGGAAGGTTTATTACGGCACTGGGTGCAAGGGGATCTCTTTTCAAAGCCTGCACACCATTTCAACAAGCAGACAAATATTTATTACACAAAATCATACATTGTCATGAGTGTAGGCTGGGTTAGTGCTAAGATAAGTGTGCTGGACCTTCTCCTCTTGCTGCATGCACAGTGCCCTCTGGTGGTCCTGGGCCTGGGTCTTCTGGAGGAAGGCTTCTAGTCCTCCTCTTCATCACCATGTTCTTTTGGTGAACCATAGCCTGTTCTTGCTGACAAGCAAGATCTGCAGTCTGGAGGCATCCTGTACCTGTTTATCTCACAGTGGCCTTGCATTCCATTCTCGCAGATAAGACCCCCTCAAAGTATCACAATGTGCTTACACACACATCTCACAATGCAACTGTTACGTAGTTCATTGCTGCTGCTTGTTAGAAGGCTTTTAGCTAGTAATTTTCCATCAGGGCCTCGCAGACAGTAAATTTCCTGTTATCATGTCTACATGTGCGCTAGCAGTTTCTGTTACCTGAGTTCTCTTGCTACAGAAGGTTCTAAACTATTTGCAATGTTAGTGGGCTTGACTACATGTTCACATTTCACTAAACTATTCACTGCATTGGTGGTGTCTGACTAAATGTTTTTACTTCTCTGTATCAGCAGGGAGGTTGGATTAGGTGATCTCTAAGGTCCCTTTCAACCTAAGACGTTCTGTGATTCTGTGATACATCTGCGCAGCTCTATCTCATTAAATTATTGGGCTAGGAATACTAACAAGGCACAACTAATTATTATGGAGAGAGCTTGCCCTAAAGATCTGGACTTTCCTAATCGTTTATGTATTCATGGGAAAGAAATAAAGATGCACAGATGAATTGTTAACAGTTTTTCTTCCATGTAATGTGTCTGGGGTAGGAGCCCAGAAGATGACAGTGATTTAGTTGACAACATGTAACTGACTTAGAACAAGGCCTCTGGTGGCTTAAGCACAATGTCTAGGTTAGAAGGCAACAAAGAGTGAAGACAGAAGTTCCTCTTAGGGGAAGCATAAACATAGGTGTATTCAACACTGCCAAAGGGCTGAACTCACTTTGCCTTCCTGGACTTGGACACCTCAACCAGGTGGAACAAGAGTTCTGTTCCTTTTGAGACCACAGTGCTGATCACAACTGGACTAGAGGCTTTGTTTGCTGTGGACTTCCTACACAGTGTGTTTGTGTGTGCATGTGTGAGCTAGAATAGAAATTATTATTCACTTGATATGCCATCTAGTAAATAAATCTTACGTTATTCTGGTCACTAAGTGGCTTGATTCCATCACAGCTAACTTCCTGTGATTGAGAACTAAAAAAAAACAAAAACAAACAAAAAAAACAACAGAGAAAGGAAACCACTAACTTTGCAAGACAGCGCTTCACAAAAGCTGATCAGCCATATAGTGAAAACACAATTTACAAGAAATGTCTGTGGGTGGGAGGAAGATCAGCTAATCTCTAGTGTGACAGGGGTATTTAGGAGGGGGAAATGAGAAGTAAAGAGTGTAAGTTGGGAAAATCATGGGTAGCAGAAGAGGGCTGGGAGGAGACAATTACATTTTAATAAGATATGATGTCTTCTGGTATTGCCATGTGGTCAAGAAGATAACTGTGGGTCCTGCTTGCAAGACAGAAGGTGTGGGGTGGGAGCTGACAGACAACCTCAGAGAGGTTTCTGCTGCTGCTAATCAGAAAATTAAGGGCAGAATTGGTGACTATTGTAACAAGGATATAACTTTCTCCTAATAAATGCTTCTGCATCTTGCTATACACTGCAGATAGTGATGGTTATTCTTGCTTGAGAAGGAACCCTGAGATTCCCTGAGGACAGCTGCTTATTTTATATCTTCCTAGCAGTGGCTCTCCCTTTTGTATAGTCAGCTTTGTTAGGATCCTCATTAAAATTACCTTATTAAATAAGTTACTTCAATTTTCAAAACACTTGTCATCTCCTGCCTTTCTCCCTGCTTCCACGGGAATCTGTATACATGTAGGTGCCTTGATTGTGGATAATCTGATTTCTAGAATAAATAATTAGATATTTTATTGACAATAGATAAATTAAAGCCATTCAGGACAAGAGAAAGAAAACACACAAAAAAACCTCAAGCAAAACATACAAGTGGAATTTCTAAGTTCATAACAATGACTCAAGAATTTCAGAGAAAACATTGCTAATTTGACAACCATGAAATTCTGAGTAAAAACAACAGCTGGAAGACAGCAACTCAGCAAAGCTGAGGATCTGTCTATACCATGGAACTACAGATACCTGTATTCTGACTTGTTTGTCCTGTAGACTCTCATCGGGTGCCTGTACTGAAAGTGGTGAACACACTCATGTTTTAACTTTGTGGCATATTAGTCTAAGCTACTTATTATATGTATTAGCTTATGATTAAATTATGCATTCACATCAATTGTGTATAATTCTGCTTATAGTCTTTGAGCGCAGCTAAAGGAGCCCAAATGAAAGTGGTTTAAGAAAGGATTACATCCCTCAGCATCCTAACAACACTTGCAGAAAAATGGTTCCCACTTACCTGTAAGGAAGCAGCCCTGAAACAATGAAATTTCTCTCCTTATAATACAACCCTAAGGTTAGGGGCTATCATATTAGCAAGTAGAATTTTAACAGTGGATTTTAATTTAGACTGGAAATAGTTATGGACGTCAGCCAAGACTTGGAAAAAAGTCAAGAAAATACACCTCAGATTAACATTTTTTTATATTTAAAAGACTTTTATTATTCAAACATATTAACCTGCAGTATCTTAAAGCTCTGGGTTTAATTTCTTTTGAATTTCAACCACCTTCCTGAATTTCTTTAATTTCTTTCTCTAAGGCTTATGCAGATGAAAGAAATACTTCCTTGTGCTTTCTTTACACAATATGCAGAAATCGAAATGGTGTTTTCAGCATTGTGTATTAATATTAACTTTTTGATTACCTCTGAAATTACAGCATGACATTTATTCTAATTCTTTTTTGTGCCATTGGTGAGATTTTCATAGAAAAAATATTATTACTGATGTAAATTAATTACTTGGTTAAGAAAAAAAGAGAAATATTTATATCCAGAAGATGATATCAGATTACAAGTTTCTCTTCTGTATGCAAAATAAAGAATGATGTGTATAAGCCTGTATTCTCTAAAATCAGAAATGTTAACCTATTACTTTTAAATTAAACTTTACTTACACTGTTCTCAGGAATTCAATTTATTGAAAAAAGCTTTTCTTTTAAATAGCTTTTAAGAAAAGTAAACCAGCTTCGATATAATGATAATACAGTGATTTTGCATTTCTAAAGTTGTTTTTCAGTTCAGGCTTTCAAAGCTGCTTAGAAACATTAAAGAAAATATTTTAAAAAGGAGGTAATATCAGCTTACTGATGATCCTGTTAGGAACTTCTCACTAACTTCAGTCAGACTGAAACCAGGCCAATGCTCCGTGTCTCGGGACACCCTTCCCCCACACCTTCCACACCCTTAAGTTGTTTTGCGTAACTGACAGTCTTAGGAAGTAAATACTCATTATTCATACTTCACAGTAAAGCACAGAACCATGATGCATTTCATCAAGCAGCACAGAAAGAGCTATAGTGACCTTGTTTAGAGGTCTGGACTTGAATTTCAGAATAGTGTCATAAATATATTATGATATACTTGTCTGTTGAGTGACTCATCCAACAGTTACACAGACTTCATTTAGCAGTGAAAATACTTTTAAAAGCTGACTTTTGACTGCCAGGTAAAAGTCAGGTAACTCTTGTTGTACAGAAATTGGGAAGGATCTCAATTGTTTGCCTGTAGAGGTGTTTTTTTCAGGAAAGATCAGGCAAAGAGTAAAGCTGTGCAGAAATTTGCTTCATGGGAATGGAAATACTAATAAACTATTGTTCATTTATAGAGCAAAAAGCTTGTGACACAATTCAAAATATGAATTTTGGAAATATTTTAAACTTCCATTCTCAGTTTCTCCATTTACAGCTTTTAGCCATTGGCCCATGGACTTCCGCACAGACAGGAGAAACAAGTGATTTCTTGCTTTGCCCAGCAGCTGCTGATTAAAATCGCCACAATTCCTCCCAGTGGCTGAGATCTGTTCAGTGCAGCTCAGAGGACACAGGGAGAAAGCAGTGTTACAAGCAGTATTCCTGTGTCACCTTCCTTCTCTCTCTCACAGAGCCGTGCACATTCACACCCCAGTGCATGAGGATGCCTCAGAGTCATGACGTGGCAGGCTGTCCTGCAGCCCTGAGCAAGGACAGCAGAGCAGGTCCAGTAAGAGTTGCTCCTGGATGGCCACTGCTTGTCGGGGGTCAAGTTAGCGAGGCAACAGTCAGCGAGGGGGTGTCACAGCACGGGCATGCCTACAGCACAACCCAGGAGAGGGCCAGGGCAAAGGGTCTGATATCTAGCACAACCTCCGTGGGAGGAAGAGAGGCCCATAGAGGCTCACCCCAGGCTTTGTCCCAGGTCACTGCCACCTGGCAGCAAGGGTGGCCCTGACCTCCTGCACCCCACTCCCAGGAGGGGAAGGGGGAGGGATGGGATGAGGGAAGGCTGTAGAACTTGTTGCATTGAGGGCTTTGCTGGTCTCACTATAAGTATTTGTGTTTAATAAAACTCCTGGAACACATCACTGTTTTTGCTCTCAAACACAGAGGAAAAACCACTTTTTCTTACAACTTCCTGCAACAATGCTGTTCCACCCAACGCTCACTCTTTATCTGAGTACTATGTGTTGCCTCAACATCCTGGTTTGAGAGCACCAGGACATGTTCTCTGGGCCTGTCTAGCACAGGGGCAATCACAGTGGAGGAGTGGGGGCAGCTGTGGCTATGGAGAGGTGAGGGTGGGTCAGGTGACCCAAATGGACCGGTCACCGTGCTCAGCATATAAGGGACCCTACAGAGAGCCTTGTGTTCTTTAGTGCCTGCTGTGTTGGGAGTGTGGCTGTTGGCTGTTTTGTCATGCTCCCCCCTGTACTGCTGGTGTTTCCACACTGCACAGGAGCACAGCTTGTCAGGACAGGTTGTCTCCAGGTGGGAGCAACACAGCTCCTTTTCTGCTTTTTTTTTGGACTGTTATTGGGACTCTGATCTTGGGTGTTCCCGTTTGCTGTGGAGTCCAGTCTGGGGCTTTTCTGTTTGGGACCTAGTTGTCATCTGGAGGGTGCAGGTTCTATATTAACATTCTTTTGTATCCTTAAATATATTTGTATAATATCTTGTATAATATCTGTATATAACTTCACATCTTCATTGTTAATGTTGGTGGTTTTCATTTTCATTAGACTGGGTCAATGTTTCTTTTTCAATGACAAAGTCTCTCTCTCTGGTTCTCCTGTTTTCCTCCCCGGTGACAGTGAGCAGGGTCACAGTGAGTATCTCTCATAGTGGCTAGCCCAGCCTTAAACTTTGACACACAGTTACCCAATCACATGTTTTCACAAATAATTATTAAACACTTGCATCACTGCACAAGTAGAAAAGTTATTTAAGAAAAAAAACAAACAGTTTGCAGTGTTCTGTGTTCTCCTGTTTTTGCAGCAATGTTTGCTTAGCTCCAACCATCAGGCATTAATAATTTGAGCTCTCTGATCATTTGTGTATATGTAGATACCTTAATGAATATAGTTAGGTAACTTGCTAAACTACCTGAGGTACAGTTCTTGATCATATTTGTTTGGACTTCTTGGCCATTTTCCTTTTTTTTTTTTTTTTTTTTGGATAGTTCATGGAACTGTAGTTAATACAGACTACTCGCTGTATGTGTGAAATGTCAGTCCTTCACAATCCTTCCCAACTCCCCAGAAGTATTTTCTAGTTTATTATCCAAAATTAGCTCATTGCAGATACTGCATCTGGTGAATATTACCTTGGTGATTCACTAGAGTGCTGGTTAATGTTTTGATAAGTTGAGTTCCTGGGGAAAATATGACAGCATAATCAGCTGTCAGATATTTTTCCTGTGTCTGAATAAATCATTTGCCTGTTGATGCCAGATATATCATGAATTGTCAAGGAGAAAGATAGCTGTTTAATAAAAAAGATGGAGCTCTGGGACATACAATATTGTATTAAAATTAGAGAATGACGTTTTTTTCACAACCAGAGCCAGAAGTGTTACAGCAACAGTGAAATATTGGAAGTCAAAGCTGACTATGGATTTCTCATGAATTGTAGATTTATCATTGACTGCTTTTCACATCCATATTCTGAAAATAATCTCTGATGTACCTTACCTGATAACATCAACATTTTGAAAATATGACTGTCGGAGGTGGCAGAAATAATTTGATTGGAAACCTTTTAACACAAAGGTGATTGTTTACAGGACAATGGTGTTTATATTTTTTCAATAGGTCATTCCAAAAAGCAAAAAAAAAAAAAAAAAAGGAGGAAGAAAAGGTGACTTATGATTTGTCCTCTATTGATTTTTCTTTTTAAAAAAGAAAAGTTTACTACATTTGAAAATATACTATTTTCCTTTCCTGATTTTTTTCCCTAATTTATTAATAATTCAGTAAAATAATTTCTATAAATTTGTTATAATTCGGTAGAGACTCTGGAGCTTGTTTATCCCCATTTTCATTCATTTTATTTCCTTGAATTTTGCATTCTAATATTGCAAGACTTTTAGAAAAGTTTGCATGACAGAAGGAAAGTGTGTGAATGGTATAAGTAGGCTTTCATATTAATATCTTTAGCAATAACTGCTTTGTTGTAAATTTTTGATGTAACCTTAATTACTTGGTACACATAAAGGAGCTAGTCACAACACATTTATGTATTTTCTCTCTCTCTCTGTATGCGTGCCTGTAATAAATATTTCACTGCTGACCATTTTTTTTTTTCAACTCAGTCCAAATATTTTATATGCTTACATAAATACATAGTATGTACTTTCCTCGCTCCCTACTATTCCCTATGGTAAAAGGGGTTATAAGCTGATTCCCCAGTGCATGTTCCATCTTCACTTAAAAACAGGTCATCTCTAATTTCAGGGAGACACCTTATGTCAGTTCAGTTTGCTGGTAACCTACAGTCAGATGCAGAAAATGTGCAACCACAAATGACAGTTCTGTTCTTTCAGTATACTAGGATTATTTATAATAAAAGCAAATACTGTCTTTGAGAGATGACGAATTTTCTTATAAGTGTAGTTCAAAGCAGGATAAATGCATTACCACTTTACACTCAATGTGTAATTGTTTAGTAACACATATATCCAGACAATAAACAAAGTGCCTGCTTGGAAAATGCTGAACTGCCAATGTTTCTCTCAAAAAAAAAAAAAGAGAACAGCATATGACAAACGTTAGACATATTTCTTTAATGAATTCAGGGAAAGTTTTGAGGTATTTTGGGGGGTAAGAACCTGTGCAGATGGGGACATAGCCTCAAGAAAAGCAGAAATTTGCTCCTGTACTGCAACTTCAGCAGTGCCGTCTGCGGTTCACTGAGACAAACTAGAGCAGTAAGAGAGGTTTGGGACCTAGCGAGGTTCTTCCTCTTGACACTTGTGGTTTAGTAAAGAGGCGTCTGCAGCCAACAGGGAAACCGGCTCCGGTTCTCCCCTACAGTCCCTGAGAGCGGGAAGAATTCACATTCTTTTGCTTGGTTCCCCCCTCTCTCGGGTGTCCCGACGGAACCGCAGGCTCTGGGAAAACCAGGCTGCCGTCGGGTTCGCATCCCTGGTGCCGCTAGATGTCCCTCCGCCACCAGCTTTGAGCAGCTCTCGGTTGGAGAACCCCGGGCGCGGGGAGCGGGGCCCCCGGCTGGGGCGTGCGGGGAGGGCGAGAGTCGCCTGGAGCAGAACTTGGCTTTTTTTCCTTTTTTTCTCTTAGGTACTAACTGCAGTGACAAGAAACAACACTGAAGATTATCCACATCGCAGCGAATATTCGTTGACACAAACCTAAGGTCCGTGGCACGTTACTGACAGCCAGTATCGTTTAATTGTCTGTGTAATGTCTTCCCCCACACGGGTAAAAACGATGCATCGAAATCAGCCCGTTACTGCCTGGCTAGCCAGGCAAGCCCATCCAGTAAACTTGAAATGCCCTTGGTGCTCTGTATGCAAAGACACATTTAAATCAACAACAGTTGCAGCTATTTAAGAAAATAGGCATGGTACTACTTTAATTAACGTCAACATTTGCATGTACTGATTTGAATACAAGAAAATAATTATTTTGTATTGAAAAGAGCCATTTCTAAATTACACTCACTCAGGGCCAAAAAAACTTCTCCTTTGATTAATTAGGATTTTTTTAGGGTTTAGAAATATGTCAAATGTTTGCAAAATAATTTGGACAGTAGTGTGCTGCAGGGATACTTGTTTTTGAACAGCACTAGAAAGCTGATGTGCAGCAATTATTTTGTTGTCTCCTGAAGGAATAAACTTGGCAAGAAAATCATTACATAAACCCAAACATATTACATGTCTACTTGTTGTCGGTATAATTTTGTTTGTTTTCTTGAAGAAAGCATTTAGGTTTGGCTCCTTCCTTTCACAAACACTAGAATATTGTTTTGAACAACATGTTTCCTGTGGATTCTTGTTTCAGAAATACAGCTTCAAGAAATAAGACAAGTCATATCCATAGGTAATTTAAAAAATACTGCTTCTTTCACTAGAAAAACAGTTAATTGTATTTGTAAGACAACATATATTGGATCAAGGTTTTGGTATAAGTTCTATTTAGATCTGACTCTGCTTGTTTGCTGTTTTGTTGTTAGGTGTTTTTTTTTTTTTCTCCCCAATAGACTTATTTATCCTTTGTCAATATCTATTCATTATGTAATAGAAACATCACATAAAGTAATTTTGATGATTTCCAATGTATCCTTCACAAAGCACATACCACAAAACCTGTCTCAACTGAAGTCATCTAGCAGAGATAATTTGCAAATAGCCATTTTCTGTGTATAAGTTATTTCTTTGCTCACTTGTTTGGGTGTAGAAATAATTATTTAAATAATCATATAGATTATTTCTTTGTGCAGTCATTTTTGATGACATTAAAGTCACCTAGCCCTACAGGAGCTGATAAATATAGAAACAGAAATATCCATTGACATTTCTTGTGGTTGAAAATGTTTCCCTCTGCGTCAAAATCATGACGAAAAAAAAAACCTGTAAAGATTTAAGAGACTAAAGGCCAGAGCAACACTAAGTGATGAAGTAAATATGCATACTCATCAATGTGCATATATAATAGTAATAGAAATGACACCAATAAATGTTCCCAGGCACTTGATTCTCTATGCAGTTTTCTGCACGTTCTGGGCATAAATTTGGTGAGGGGTTATGAACCAAACCCAGCAGTTCAACAACAGTTTCTAGCTCTCTGGGTGTTTGCATGAAAGGAACCACTCCCCATATACTGTTTTGGGACTTGATAAACCAATTTGTCCTGCTGGCCTTTTTGCCAGGGGAATAGCACAGCCATGTTTGATTTGCTAAGACATAGTCAAATATTACAGACAAACTTATTTCAGAACACTTAAGAAATTTCTTAGGAGTGTGGTAGGGCCAGAAAGCTCATAACCTGAGCTGAATGTGTTTCATTAAAGCTGTGAAGATATCCAATCAAACTGTTGAAATTTTCCTACAATCTTGTCTATGAATTAAGCTGCACATCAATCAACATTTTGGAAATCTTGCAATTCTTGTACTAAACAGTGAAGTAAAATGCTACAAAATGTTTACATTTCTTTTCTTAGCAACTTTATTTGGAAATGTCCTGGGGATCATTTCTGTATTAATCCCATATTAAGACCAAAAAAAAAAAAAAAAAAAAAAAAAAGTAAGTAAAAATCTGTTCTCATTTGCTCGGGTTAAGACTAGCTGTTAAGACTGTAAAGTTGGAATCATTCATGGATAAAATAACTGAAAAGTAAAATAACTATCATTAAGTTCATAACAAATGAAAGAATTGCCTCTTTTACAGAAATAAATCAATCCCGCTTAGTTTTCATGCAGTACACTGTTTCAGTTCAGTCAGCTGTTGACACTCCTTATTTCAGCCTATTTGATTAAGGAAGTAGCAAATGATCAAACAGTGTTTGCTGTTTCCCCAACTGTGGAAAATGGTGCTCTCAATAGCAAACACTCTTCTCTGAAAATGGAATCTGTGAAGGATTCAGAAGCATCTAGATACAGAATAACCCTTTCCTCAGCCTTTCCTTATTTCAAATAGAAGTTACAATATTTAGATTTACTCTGACACTGTATCTTTCCATTTTAGTACATACTCTTTGTTGTTTGTTGGGTACCAATTTTTTTGAGTTTGGTATTTATTTTTGGCGGGGGGGGGACACGGACAGGGATGTTTTGGAGGTTTTACTTTTTTTGTTTGTTTGTTTCCTCTGATAAGTATTCATTATAAACACTCTCCATTTTCCCTTCAGGGCTAAGAAAAGACAGTAGGAAGGTTTTGTCAAAGCCTTTTTGAGTCTGAATCATGCAAGTGTAAAAGTAGCCCACAGACTCTCAACCTACGGAAAGCATACTGAGGAAGTATCACTATATGCTTGTCCTCTTCTTGAATTCTTCCCTAGACAGTCACTTCAGCACTTGGTGAAGAGTGAAGGTATGGCTAGAGAGACCTTGAACATTTCACTTTTTTTTTTTTTTTCATTCAGAGCATCACCTATTTGAGAGATTTGTGGTTAGAAGTAACTATCATGATTTTCTTATTTTAGTTCTTCTTGTACTCTGAATTTCTACACACCATGCACACAGGAGCTTAGTATTAGGCTCAGATTTGAAGCAGATATGAAGACACATCTATTATTTCCTCAGAATTACAGTGAGAGCACACTAAGGTATTGTTTGCTCCATGGAAAAACTCCACAGTGAATATGTAAGAGAAAGTGTCCATAGAGAGGAAAAAAAAAAAAAAAAAAGGAAATTATTTTCCTTAATAAAGTTCTTAATTCAGTTTTAGAATAAATGAATAGCTTTGTCCTAGTAAGGAACATGCGACACATGGATCCTCTGTGTAGCAACCTAATGTACTGTTGGTAGACTGCCAAGCTGTCTACTCAGTTTTGTTTTAGAGAAAGTTATATACAGGTAGCAACAGTGTTATATATATAGCTGATCCACAGTGCGCTGGTTTTGTGAGGCTTTACTCTAGTCACTGTATCTTGTGTGAGCGGCAGGAGTTGTGGAGAGATGAAACAAATCCATGACTTTGGGTTAGGTTCCCTGCTGACATGTAGGTACCACTAACTCAGGCAGTCAAATATGTGACAGCAACAGCATATTAGGCAGGAGCGACCAAGAGTGAAATACAGTTGGTTCTTCCTTATCCTTTTTCTCAAACAGCAGAAGCCATATTTCAGGAATATATTCAGATTTATGCAAAAATATGTTTGTCAGACAGTTTTTCATTACCATTCCTGAAGGATCTAGCACGTGGCAATTTCTCCTATTGTTCATGCCAATTATTTATATTTCTTTTAAAGGATATATTTGACTGATTTTTATGTTCTGTTAGAAAAAATGGGAAATGTACCTGAACTGTACCAGAGAAATGTAAGAGCCAAGAATCTTTGAGGCAAAATACTCTCAGACTTTAAAATTTTGTTTAGGTTGAATTCTGTATTTGAGATTATCTTAGGTAAATCTCAGCAGTAGAAAGATTTTAAGTAAAACCACCATGGAACTACATTAAGTATCAATTTGTTGCTGCTGTCAGGTTGTTATTTCTGCAGGAGAACACAGTAAACTGCTCAGTCAACAACAGCAGCACTAAGCAAATCAGAAAGTAAGAGTATATAGATGAAATTTAAGAATGAATTTTGTATTGAAAAGGGAATATTATCTATCCCAAATCTGGAGAGTGACTAGGTACTAATACTGCTAATTTTGCGAAAGTGCCTGAAGATGTTTAATATCAAAATGATGAAGATATTAATTTTCCATTTTATACAGAATATGTCACTTCCAGCACCACAGCATGAGGTGATTGATAATTACTTGCTAAATAGAAATAAACCCACATGCTGAATCTCCCGTGTTGCTTCCCACAGGTTCCACAATGACTCTGAGAGACAACTACCTAAACTTCCCTGTGGAAGAGAAAGATCCTTCTTGGGCTGACTGAAAAGGAAGAATTTAAAAGGTGTCACAAACAATGCTCTTCTCTCTTAACTTCATTTCTGGCTATCAAGGGAACAAGAAAGGCTAAAATAGCTTTAACTGTGGTCACAGGTCACGGCAGCACTGACCATAGCAGTAGGTATAAAGCTTTAGAAAGACTCTCCTGGTATTTTAAAATAAAATTCTCTTTAGTGACATATTGCTGTAGAACAAAGGCTTTAATAAAGGTGTAACACCATATTGAAAACTGTTGCAGGAAGCAGGAACCCAAACACACTAAAGCAGGAAAAGGCCTGGAACTAGAAAAAGGCCTCTCTTCTCTCTCAAACACTTTGTTCTACAGAGTGACTCATATTTGGGCCTAATTTTAAAAAGAAACATAAAAATGAGGAATGTAAGTCCCTTTCTTTGAACAGTTCAGCTCATCATGAAGTGCAACCTCGTGGCCTCCCAGAGCTTGAACAGCTCTTGAGGTTATGACTAGTTCCTGATGAGCTGTACCAGGAAAATTCAATCACAGATCCCTTTCTTCATTTTCTTCATATATTAGAGACCATCCCTTACAACAGGATAGAAGCAGACACACTGAATTTGAAGGAACATCCTGCTAGAGATGTCTATGTAAGAAGTACGTCATACAGTTTTAAATGATTTTTGCACATTGAACATGCACAGAGAGCTCACCTGGAGAAGAAACATCTAAAACCAGGATTTGATTTTTTCTTATCTTTTTTTTTTTTGACAGACACTGATGGTAAAAGTATTAGAAAAAGATATTACAAAAGTAGTTCATGACAAGTAATTGTCAGGAAATCAGGAATTTCAGAACTCCTAAGGCTTGATGTTCCAGGGAGTTTTACTTTCCTGAATTAGAAACTTCTGTGGATATTATCTCAAGAAAGGGCATTCAAGGTCTATAGACCTTCTTTGTCTTAGAATATGAAGCCCTTGGATTACTGGCAGCAAATAGGGACCCAAAAGATTTAGGGTTTTCTTGTCAGAATTCCAAGTATTTCCAAATCCCTTGCTCCGAGTAGAGTCAGAGACCTTTGCTAATCCTCTTCCCCCCACACACACACATCTGAAGAATCACAACATATTGCTGTTTTTCTTTATTGAGTATTGAGAGAGTGGGATAGAGAGAATTGATCAGTTTCACTGAGTTATGGGGCAAGGAAAAGTGTCTCTTACCAGTCATTAGCTATCTATCTGAATACTAACAGCACCTAAAATATTTGCTCCATACTTTTTAAAAAAAGGCAATGTGTTAGGTGTCTTTGGGAGGGTCACTTTTAAAGTACCTTAGTTTCTATTAATCTAGCTCAAGCGCTTTCAGTTCTCCTTTCAGGCTGCTTTGTAGACCAGTAAAAGCATAAACCAGCGAAGACAACTATGACTATCTTGGAGCCACTTACTTCTGCATGTGACTCCTCTATTTTCTGATTGCTTTATTTGCAGAAAGAATTTAGGAAGCCTCATCCAAGATCCCTCTGTCTGATTACGGCAAAATTATGTTCTTGTTTTCCTTAACCCCTCTGTGGCTAAATAAGCAGATACCATTTTATTGAATATTTAAAGAAGTTCCGCTTCTCTAACAGATTCTTTCTGTCAGAATTTCTTTCTTCCTGTTCTATAGATTATTCTATAATATCCTCATGGTGACAGGAAAATAATGATAGATTACACTGACATGTAATCAGTACGGTGTTTCTTCAGTAATATGTTATATCAAATCATCAACATCATAACATTACAGCAGTATCACTTTGACAATGATTTAAACTAACATATCATCAGTGCTACTGTACATCACTTTAGAGATACGGTACGTTTATGCATCTTCAGACTGATGTTGCTGTAGCAAGAAGTATTAGTATAATGCAGGGGTGATGTAAGTTCATCAAGTCCATTTTTCCTCCTAATCATTTTTCCTCTTTTTTTTTTTTTTTTTTTTTTTCTTTTTTTTGTGGAAAGTCCATATGCATTCACTTTACATGTGAAGGTCAGATTGTGTTACTGTGGTGCTTACAGCCAATTTAATTAAGACAATCAAGCTTGATATTCATATTGCTTAACTGAATGAAAATTTTGCTGTTGACTAATAAGAGGCAAGATAAAATTTAAGTTGAGAAACACTGTCTTGCTCTTTATGAGAAACCTTGATGCTGATGCTGAGAGAAATTCTAACCTAATACACTGGCTGGAAATTCAGGCAGGTGCCTTCTGCTCCTAGTGGTTTTCCTGTATTACTGCTGTTTGTGATTTGGTGCAACAGCAAAATGAGTGTTCTTGTGTGAGCCACTTCTCACTGAGAACTCTCTCCTTCACACTGTGTCTGCTCTCTTTTTGCTTATTAAAAACTTGGTATTGTGAATTGCTTACCGCTAGTTTTAATAAAATTCCTAGCACACCAGACTTGCAGTCTAGGTTCTATAGACTTCTAAATAATATTTGATTAGTCTTTAATAAAGAGCCAGAATTAAAACAAACAAACAAACAAAAATCCCTAAAATAAACACAAAACAAAATAAAAACCTTATTTCTGTGAGATTTTGCCCTTTACAGAAGAAAATTAACTTGATTATGAAGAATTCCTCTAAACTCATCTCAGTAATTTTGCCTGTTACAGCAGCATAGTTCATAGAGTAGTGAGATAGATAATTTTTAACTTGAAGAAAGTAGATGATACATACACACAAAAATAACTTTTGGATTCTTACGGAGAAAAGCATCTTTCCTGCATGCTCCTGAGAGAGGGCTACAGAAGTGACACTGCTTCTTAAAGAAGTAGTAGGAGAGAGAAACTAAGTTAGCAGAGTGCTATAGTACTGCCACCAGTCAAGGAGAAGATAAGGCCAGGAGTTGAATTGGTGGGACTGAAAGAAATAAGCCTAAAACAGAGGGAGGGAAAAAAGCATCTATTAGCCTAGAGAAAGGAGCATTGTGCTAGAAAGGAGAAGACTGCAAGTTGCAGCAGCAATGGGACCAAGAGTGTTAATCAGCAGCAGTATCAAAGAAGAGGAATCATACCAGGTTTTGGCCAGCAACCAAAACAACAAATGTTTCATCTCTCCCAGACCTCTGAAAAAGCTTGATCCCCTTGATCTCCTCATTGCTCTGAGGTGGAAGCCTGGGGCACCTGGCAAAGCAGAAAGTTTCTGGGTTTATTCCTAGCCTGAATACATTGTTGCTGGCTCTATATTCCTGTCCTTGTAACGGGAAAATCATGAGTTGTGTCCTCTTCTCACAGTTGGTGGCTGAGACCAGTTGGGCTCAGAGACTGTTACTTAGTGGGGCAGCAATACAAAGTGACAATATTGTGATTTTGAGTGAAGTTGCTAACAAAAACTAGCCTTCAGCTTTTCTTAGTGTAAGAAAAGGATGGCTGGATTATTTATGAGCCATAATTATTTCAAGTCATTTAAGCCTGCGTCAAAACCTCAGTATTGTTTACACCACAGTTCACTACATCCAACATTTGCAGAAAATAATTTAACTTCTTTGTAACCCCTTTATGCATAAGATTTAATGCTTGACATTTATAAAAAGTCTCAAGTAACTTAAATCCATTTGTATTGCACAAGGTAACTCAGTGAGAGTTATCTGGGAGAGTACTGGTACTTCTACAAGTCAGGGGACAGTGTCGACCAGAGACATACCTTTGTTCCTAACTGGCAAATTTCCATACTGCATTAAAAATCCTGCCACACAACCCCCCTCAAAGAGTTCTGCTCTTCTAATTTTACATCTTGCACTGCATCAATGTGTCATTAGAATCCTGTTGCCAAATGTTATTAATGTTTAGTTAAATTAGAAATATGAGGTGGATCAGTCCATACTCAGATATCAATAGCTGTAGTTCACAAACATCTAGAGATGGATTTGTGTGACTTAAGCACCTTTGAGAAAGTTATCCTGAGAGTTATAGAAATCATAATAGAAAATTTTAATTAGATGTATTTGAATTATTAGTAGACAGGATTGATACAGTTTTCCATGGTTCATACGGAATTTGTAGAACATGGAAGAACTTTCTGCATACTCCTGTTCCACCAGCACGATGAAGGTCCCTTGTCCATTTTGTCTCTGCTGCTTTGAGATTTAGGATGTGAGAACAGATTCTGTAGAAAGGAATTACAGGGCAAAGGCAGGTAGGGCAGATGTGCCTGATAAACGTGATTTATAACAGGCCTCTGTGACTCAGCACATCAGCTTGTTATGTGATAAATATTACACACATAGCCCAGTATATTCACTCTCCTACAGCTGTGAAGAAAACAAATTTTAGAGCAACTTTTCAACAGGCTAGTAGCAGGTCTGCACTGGAAATCATCTCCCAGGAATCCATTAACATTCCAAGTCACTGCACAGCAAGGCAATTCTCAGCCTCCACATGAAACACATTGCAAGTGATTTAATATTAACACTATGAGGCTTTGCCGTGACTAAACAGCTCCATGAGTACTGTGTCACCTACCTCACTGCCCCCACATGATTTAAACAAGGCTCCTCTCTCTGGTCTGTAACTAAGCAAACCTGCTTGTAGTTTGACCTGCTAAATGGTTATGCTCAGCCTTCCGGTCTCGCTGCAGACAAGAAAACTGCAGGATTTTGCATTTTACCTCTCACTCACCTAGTCTTCTCTCTGGGCTCTGACCAGACTTGAATCAAATTCCTGGTTCCTGTGACTGTAACTGTGAGATGGTAGTAGCCTTTACAGCCAAAAAGCAGAATTGCCAATGTGAGCTCATGGGAAACTGTACATGCATGCAAAGCATAGTGATACTACCACAGTTGGGGGGTGTTCATTACTTGTTGTTTCTCTTTTGCTGTAACACTCCAAGAGTCTCGAAAACAATGAAATTATCTTGCATTCCTTGCAGATACAGGGCCTTGCAAATATCTTTCAGGAATATGAGGAGATATGAAGGACCAGGTTTCTTTTCTTTCCGTCACAGATTGTGACAAAAGCTAGAATAACTATTAAATACTATCCAAGTCAAATGACAAGTCTAAGCAGCCTTCATCTAAACAGGGTCTGTATTAGTGGGTATTCATTCTCTTCACTCAAGTTGTTCAAAGGTGGCACTCAGAGTTTCTCAGGGCACAAAGACACAGGAAGTCTTCCATTGCAATCTGACAGGCACCATACTCTCCTCTAACAGAAAGAGAGTGGGTGGTGTTAGGATAAAAGCAAGTATTACATAGATGTCTATTATATTAGGCATCAAACCTTGGTGATTAGAAGCTGCCAAGAGAAAGGCTGTATCTCAGTCTTCTTCAGCAAAATTAAAGTTTTAATTAATGTTATTACAAAATGACATCTGAGGCACCCTTAATGCCACACAGTCAGAGACATTTCAGAGTAACTACTCTCTGCCCCAAGACACATAAAGATGGATAGAGAGTATCTTTATCTGTTTGGTTTTTTACATGTGGCCTACTTTGTTTAAAAAAAAAATAACAGTGGAGTGGTGTCTGTGACAACTCATTTGTTATGCTGTTTCAAATTATGTTTGTGTGTTAGATAATGTTGCACCCTGTGACTGTACAATGAATTCAGATTTGGGTCTTGAAAGGTTTTTTTTTCCCTGAGATGGTGTATTTTCATGTACTCAGGTTCCTTGACAGATTCCTGCATTTTAGGAACTGATTTAACCAATCAGAATTCTTGCTGCAAAAGCTGAATTTCATGCTGTGGATAAATAAGGTGTGAATGCTTTAAAACGAGATATTCAGTTATGGCTTAAAAATGTCTCATGAAGGGAAATTCACCACTGGTGATATGTTGTTCCTGTGGTTAAGTTTCTTACTAACAAAAGGTGAAAATATTGTTCCAGCATCAGCTTTCACATATTAATCATAGAAATTATTTTGTCTGTTTGATTAAACTCGTATTTTTCTGCATATGAAATTAGAGAATATTTGGTGCATTTAACACTCTCACCAACACACTAATTCACTTGAGCTCCTTAAATGGTTTACTATGATAAATATTCTTCCTCTGACAACTTCCTGATGTCAGAGAGGAAATGTCTGTATAAATATATTAGTTGCCTAGAAAATATGTAAACATATATCACCAGAGAAGGGTAGACAATGAGCAGTGGAAGGTCAAATAGATAGTCCTACTCTGTTTATTTCCATTCTACATTGTGATTAGTAATGTTAAGGAGTTTGCACAAGATGTATGTCCTTTCTTCTCCTTCTGTGACCTTACTCTATCTTGTCTGAAAGACATGGATCAATGCATCCAAAATTCATCTTGTCAGCTTATAACAAGATCAGAGGATGCTTTGACATGCAAGAACTTCAGAATGCCACTTCATTTCTGTTAGTATTTCCAGACAAATTTTAGGTGGAACAGGAAGAAAGAAGTAATCAAACAGACTGTTGAGATTTCAGTAAGATGACTCCTGACCATGCTCAAGTGTTGAAATACAGTGTGTCTCCTCTCATTTAAAGTGAAAAGTATACATTTGATTCTCCTTTACCTTCTAACAGTCCTGTAGGGCTCTCCAGAAAAAGGTAGCTTCTGCACTCTTCATTTATCAAAGATGTTTCTCTATGTCTGTGCTGATTAATAAAGCTCACATTGACAAGAAGGGATGCTGTGACACAAAGTGGTTACAGGGGACTTTTTAAAGAACCTTTCTCATATGTCTAATTTGTTAGTTATCATTGTCTTGTCTTCTGCCACTTTCTGCCAACCTGCTGTAGCTAACTCACTCAATGAGAGAGTGCATCTTAATTTGCCAAAAGCAATTAAAATAATTCACCATACTGGAAAATGCATGCAGCCTGTGTACAACTGAAATACATCCTGAGATGAGGAGATTCTATTATTAATTCAGTTATGATTTTGAATTATCTATATTCATTGTTTGCAGTATATTCAAAGAAATATACAGACCCTTTACAAAGTTAATGTTCAGGCTGTTTCAACTTCTGACAAACTTTTCTTATGTTCTCCATCTGATGGCATCAGAAAAATGAACAGTAAAATGACAACCGCTCAGTGGTGGAGCTTTATGAAGGATGGTGTTTTTGTCTTCTATTTTAATTCCTTTGGATCTGATGTAATATTAGGTTTTGTTTGGTTTTGAATTTTTGCTCTGCTTACCTACCACAACAATTACCACAAGTCCATTGATACTACCTCTAGCCCGCAGCCTTACACTCATTAAACCTCACAAGAATTCTGCTGCAGATAGCTGAGGAATAGCTGCAGATAGATGAGGAATGAGTTAGTAAACAAAAAACTCCGATCCAACAAATTCTTGAATAAAAGCTTACATTCCAATACTTGAGACACACCTAAGAATATGCTTAAATTACTCTGTAATTTTCTCAGAAAAAAATCCTGTAAAAGTAGAAAACTTTGGACTGTCATCAACTCCAGTAATACCAGTACTATAGTAATAGAGGTTCTTACCTGACCAGGGAGAAGACACTGGTCTTTCTGGATTATTCCTGGTCTCTCTCAGGTCACTTTTTCTCATTTGCTTATTAATAAACAAGTTTTATGTTTTCCAGTTCTTAGGCTGAGTTTTGGGTTACCTTGCTCTGTAATCAGAGATTTTTTGTAGGTATTGACTAGATCAAATACCTACATTACTACAGAAGCTGGTGAACAGCTATGCCTACAATGAATGAAGAGACCCAATCACTGTTTATTTTACTCTTAAAGTTAAAGAAATTAGAAAAAAAAAACAGATAACTGTCATGTATTCTGTAAACTTATCCCCAGACCTACCATCCCCCTGTAGCCTGTGAAGATGGAACTTCATTAGAAATCATCATCAGATCTCGACATATTGATATGTTTCCATGTTCAGTCCTCCTCCTCTTTAAAATTACAACATCTCCTTTGGACTACTAATTATCTATGTACAGGTTTTACTCTATAGCAAGCAACCAAATACTTGTTGACACAGGAATCCACTGTTGAATGGCTTTTGCTTTCCAGTTTCTTTTCCCAAATGATTATATTAAACCACATTTAGTTGTCTAACCAAGAAATACAAGTCTAAACACAAATTTGGATTTTTTTTTGACTTTTTCATAGGCAAAATGGAAATGATTTCCTGACACTATTGTATTACTAATTTATATCTATTTAGTCTGAGCAAGAATTCCAGCACATGACTAAGAAAACAGAAAATTCCACACTGGCTTTAAAATCTGATTATTTAATCCTAAAAGCTAGTTTCAGATGTATGAAGGAGCAGAATTTCGTAGGAAATTTATCTGGGATATTTTTTCCATGTCATCTTTTCTTATTCTGACCTTCATGAAGTTTCATATTGTTAAGGTTTGGATACCAAGGTAATATTGGTTTAATCATCAAGGAAGGACAATTCTTTAAAATTAATAATAGTTCTGTCTTCTGTAGGAGAATGAGGGAATGGGAGTACTCACATTTACATAAGTATCAAAATTTCTTTCTAAAGGTCTGTGTAGTTGATTTTTTTAATGCTGAGGCCAAAAATATTTCAAACACATTTATGCTTTTGATATGTTTTATATCAGAATGAAAATGTATGACACGAGTATTTTACACTTAATTGATCAGAGTACAGTCTAATTTATATCTTTGACCATTTAGAAAAAAATTGATTTTGAATTCATGACTGGATAAACAATTATGTTAAATGAAGGAGGTGGAGATGAGACAGCAGAAATATTTCTATGGAACAGAGTCCTAGAATAATTGGATATGAGATTTCGAAGTCTTGTATGCAAACTTGCTTATCATGATAAAAATGAGTATTTCACAGAATAACAGAATGTTAGGGGCTGGAAGGGACCTCAGAAGATCATCTAGTCCAGCCCCCCTGCCAAAGCAGGATCACCTACAGTAGGTCACACAGGAACACGTCCAGGAGGGTTTTGAATGTCTTCAGAGAAGAAAACTCCACAACCTCTCTGGGCAGCCTGTTCCAGTGCTCTGTCACCCTCACAGTGAAAAAGTTTTTCTTAATGGTTTTGTTGAACCCGTTGTGCTCCAGCTTGTACCCATTGCCCCTTGTCCTGTCATTAGACACCCCTGAGAAGAGTCTGGCTCTGTCCTCCTGACACTCACCCTGTACATATTTATAAACATTAATGAGGTCACCCCTCAGCCTCCTCTTCTCCAAGCTGAAGAGACCCAGCTCCTTCAGCCTTTCCTCATAAGAGAGATATATATTTAGAAATATAGAAGCGAAGAGGAACAATTCAGTCCCTTTCAACAGCCGAAAACTATGCAGTTTACATGTACTTTCAAAAAATCAACAGAAAATCTATATTATATACAGCAGACTGCAAACCATTTTCTGTCAACCCCTAATGAGCTTTAAATTAATAACCCCCCAAAGCATCAGTTATAATGTGCCACAGGAAGAGGAAAGAATGAACAGTCACATTCTGCACTATACACTTAGAAGGCATTTATTAAATAATTTAAATATTTACATATTATTTTCTCCTTTGATTTTGATCAATACTGTACCAGAAAATCTCTTTTAAACTTATTTTATGCTGAAATGATGTAAGTTGCATCATAGATGGGTAAGAAGGGACTATATTTTGATGTAGTGCCTGTTTTTTAGCAAGTGTTATTATGCTTCGTATCCTAGAAGGATATACAGAACTGTAGGTCAACCTTACCTCTGTGTTTACATTTTCATTTCCTATGTTTTAGCTTTACAATTGTTTGGGCATCTGCTTAAGATTTTATGTTGTGTTCTTGTTCTAATCGTAGTCATAGAATGTAAATATAACCATATTTATCACCTTATTCCTGATTTTTTTGTGGATGTGATTTTATAGAAAAAGAAGTTTCAATCGGTTTTCTTTTATATTTTTAGCATATTATCATTACTAGGAATTTAAGTCCACATATAACTATTCATTGAAAACCAATGGCTTCATTTCACTTACATAAATCTGTTTTTGAGAAAAATAAATTATCTTGCATCTAATTAAGAGACTTCTTCGTGGCTGTGAGTATCAGTCCTACTGATTCGATGTCTTCTTTATAACAACTTATCCAATTGTCAAAAAATCAAGGTTGAATGCATTTTTTTTTTAGCTTGGTTACAACAATGTAGTAGGAATAAATCCTGACATCCCAGTAGTATACTTCTAATGAAGTTGTAGGGTTTGATTAACTAAAGAAATAGCTTCCTGAAAACGTATGGAATTAGCTATGTGAAGAGGTATATATGATATTACAAGATATTACATTGTCATCTCTCAAAATTATACATTTTACTTTCATGTTTTTGTAGCGTTAGTTGCCTAAATACTGATAGGCATGGCATACTGCCTGTGCTGATTGCATTGGTATATGATCCTTCTCAAGTGGTTGCAAAGAGCAAACTGCAAGCAGTTAGCCTTTGTCCCAAAAGATACTACCTAGCAGTATTCTTTATGTCTCTATCTAGCCTATTGCCTTATTTAGAAGATGGGCTGCTGAAGAAGATCAGTCAGGATACTTGACTGTAGAGTATTTAGCACACTGTGGACACCCAGATGTCTGTCTCCACACAATCAGAACTAAGAGTTTGATTTGAATAAGAAATAATCATAGAATCATAGATCACTGGCCTGGAAGGGACCTCAAGGATCATCTAGTCTGACCCTTTAAGGTAAAGAAATACAGTTTAAATGAGCGTTTAAATCGCATCAATGAAAATCGTTTACCTTTTTTTTATGAAGACCATACATATCTCTAAAACATATACAGTTGAAATATTGCATGTGGAAGATTTCTTTCATGAAAATATGATAATTGTGCTGTTTCACTACAGAAATTAGACAAGCAGTATAATTGCAAACAGGAAAAAAAAATGCAACACAAAAGCTCTGAAAAAACCACAAAACCAAATAAGGGCTTAATTGATATAGAAACAAAAGACTTACAAATCTATTTATGCTGAAACAGTGTAAATTCCTTACACTAAGATTCTGCAAATTATTAGGTTTTTAGTAACTGATAACAGCATGAGTGTCAAAGAGAAACATGGTTATCGTTTGTTGAACTTCATATTGCTGCACATCAGAGAGAAAGCTGCTATCTGATCTGTATCAAACAATTTCTGGAAGCAAGAAATTTTGTCTTGTTACTCTCTTATCGTTGCATTTGCGATCTGCAGTCATTTCTGATGATATAAATGAAGACTTTTACATCCAAGGAAAGTGAAGTAGATTTTTTTTATATTTAATCTCCAGCATATTTACTGTTTTGTGGACATCTACTGTGATTAACATTTTGCTGGCTAATAAAAACATTAGCTGTTTCAAAAAGATGGTTACTAGTTGAAAAGATTAACTGAAGATAGTCTTTTTCTCACATTAGTAAAGCCTTTGCTCTGACCTTATAAGTTATATATTTGACACAGATAACAGTCTTTAGGGTCCAACAGGAGTCTGTTTGGCCTGAATATTTCATTCCCTTGTAACTCGATTACACAAAAGACTCCATCAAAGAGAAGATAAATTCTTCCTCCAGTCACTGCACAGAGAGTTTTTACCGTGCCACACATGGACTCATTAATTAATGACATATTTTAAAGTGTCCTTTAGTCCTCTGCCATGATAGTTATCCTGTTGAGTTATGGTTCTCAGGTACCAGGGGATGGCAACTGGAAGTTTCTGCCAGGAAAAGAGTCTACAGCCTTGAAAACAAGTGAAGCTTCCCTGCACAGGCACCTTGTCTGGAAAAGTTAAGCTGTTAATAATTTATCAACTGTGAAATGGAATGAAAGGATATTTATTATCCTTAATATGATTTTGTCATTTTTTTTTCCTGAATATTTGCACAGTGCTCTGCAGCTACAAAGGGACTGTTAGGAGATTGGCTTTCTGTCACTACTGCTTTGTCTGTGCTCGCAATCAGTCATCAGAATGTTGACTTGGGAGCTCACTTGTTCAGTCAGGCAAGTCTGTCTCTGCTGCCTCTGACGCTTCTACAGGATAGTGAAATCATAAACCCATCATCTGAGATAAGGACTTGGAAAATATAGTTTCATTATCTTTCAGATATTTCAGTGCCAAGTGATCCCATTAATTTCCTTGGACTACAAGACACAGCACACGTTAAAGCAGTTTTATTTGATTGGCTAGTCTCTCGAGTAGTGGGCTCTGAAACAGATTTAGATCAAATAGTCCAGGAAAACTAGTAAAGCTCTGTCACACTCTTGCACTACTTAGACCCATCAAAGTTACTGATGATTTATAAGCACTAATGAACCAAGCCTTTAATAAAGGTGCTGTTGTAGTACTTCAGGTCTGATCCATGATAGACTTTCCTTCTTCAGAAAAGGATTTAGGAAGTGTATCTGAAATGTATTTCTCTTGTCTGTAAATCTTAAAGCTCTGAGAAAAGAGAGTATGGTAATTTACAGCTCTATTCTGTAGTGTTGTCTGTAGTAGATGGGATTTACAGCAGATTTTAGGTCTAGGCATGAAGTTAGATTAAGAAAGCCAAACATAATTGTTGCTGTTGTCCAGAGCATCACCAAACACAAAGCTAATGACTGGACTCTAGAATTTGAGCTGTCACTCATCAGTGTATTGTTCCCTGTGCTGATTCTGCCTATGATGATAAATAATTTATAACAACACAAATTCATGCTGTACTATCTGCAAGGATTTTGGTACTTTTTGAAGTATGCAGTAAAGGCACTTTTTGAAGTATGCAGTAAGTTACATCCCTCCCCATTTCCCACTTCATAATAGGTGGAAAGGGAAGAAATTATCTTACTTCTGTAATATACTATTAATCTTACAATAGTATTTCTTCTAATTTAGGTTCATTATCCAATTCAACACATTTTTCTTTTTTAAAGATATTTTCATTGTATATGGTAGTTTTGCTATTGGTGAATAGAAAATCTTCAAACTCCCAGAAGCGATAAATTGATTATTTCAGGGTGTACTGAATACAGAATTTCTATAGAGTCTGCCAGAAGAGCATCAGAGTACTGAGAAGCAATGGTTGCACTATGGTTAGTATTAGTGATACTCAGTTATATCCATTATGATGAAAATCACGAAGTGGATACGACAGTTATTTCACCATCTCTGCTGAGATGAAATTTGAAGTTCCTTGCTTTAGAAGAAATCAGCTTTCCCCTCCACTTTGTTATGGGTGCCCAAATAGCTGACTCACTCTGTCACCACAGTGATCAGGCTGAGGGTGCAAAAGAAGCGGGGAAGGGACACAGCCAGGAAATCTGACCTGAGCTGACCAAAAGAGCATGCCTTACCATACGATGACACACTGAGCAATGAAAGCTGTGAGAGAGGAGAAAAGAGTGTTCTGATTTGAAAGCACCAGGATAAAAGTCTTCTGGGGCTGCCTGGCACAGGTGGCAATCACAATAGTCGAGAAGGGGCAGCTGTACCTATGGGGAGGTGAGGATGGGTTAGGTGACCCAGATGGACCAACCACAGTATTCCTTCCCGTAGTGCCCAGTATATAAGGACTCCTAAGAATCCTAAGAAGAGCCCTGGGATATTTAGTGATTTATTGGTGCCTAATGTGGAAGATACTCTGTGATGTCTTCCTAAGTAACCATTATGAATGACAGAGCCCTGCATTCCCAGAAGTGCTGAAATATCTGCCTGCCAATGGTGAGTGGTGAATTAATTTCTTACTTTGCTCATGTATGCAGTTTTTGTTTTACTTCCTAAACTGTCTTTATGATTGAAGAGGAACTGAGCCAGCAACTTGACATGGACTTAGCTACTGGTCAAGGTCAGCTCACCATGTGAGGCTTTTGTTTGTAATTCATTTGCAGAAGGTACTCAGCAAAGTTTAAATTAGTTGGTTTTGCTTTACCTTTCAGCTTCAAGGGATGAAAATACTTCTTTTTAACTCGGAATCTCTACAAACCTTCCTGATGTTTCCCCTCAGCTAGGAGCTGCACAGAATGCATGGAGATATTCACCTACTCTGAGGTGTTGGTTTACAGGTGACAACACACTGAATTACCAAAACAACAGGTCAAACACCCTCAGCAGATCAGCTGTAGTTTGTGCAAGATTCCTGTTGCTTCTTGCAATGCTGTTTCATTCAGCAAGGCTTTATGAGAGATCTGCAGGTAAAACATTGGACTTTTTTGTCAATAAAGTTTATGTTAATAAGAAACTTTCCATGTACTTTAGACTTTGATTGGACTTTTTAATCCCATGGCTTAGACTGATTTTATTTTTGACTAGCTGAATTTCTTTTTTTTTAATCGTAAGTGTTGTGAGACAAGAAATCTAAAATGTGTGGAGTTTGGAGCTACCATATGTGCTCTGTTTATAATATTAAAATATATCATCTGCATAAAATGTGATTTTGGTTGGATTTGCATTTTTGTGTCCTTTTTAGTACTGTCTCACAAAACAATGTTAACTTGAAAATAATTAGTTTTTATCAACAATGACAAGATTAAAACTGTGACTTTTACTTTTTGAAGGACATTTTACTGCTGTCTTGTCTTTTCTGCTAGAATTCCAAATCAGTTTGTCAGTGAACAATTTATTGATCTTATTGGGTAGTCAGGGACGCAATGTCAAAGTGTCTCAGATGAGTAAGGAAAAAATATAGACCCCTTAGGCAGGATCCAGGGAGCAAATATTGAAAACTTGAATAATTCAAATAGACTCGTACTTTCTTTTAAAACTCCAAGTAGTTTTTGCATTTTGACATCTTTATACATTGGACACTGAAGAGCAAAAGAAAACTTAGGAGCTCTTTAACCTGTTTATTGCACTGTTTTGCACTGGGGTTTTTTTCAGTGTTTTCTGCAATGAGCTACAAGCTTTTATCGGTGTTGACTAGGATAACACTTTTCCCAAATTCTTAATTCAAGGCATGTTTCAGAAGTGAGCTTTACAGAAGTTCTTGCATATCAATTCTCATGTTAATCTGGTCTTCATTAAAAAAAAAAAAAAAGAAACTGAAACAGAGGGTAAAGTTCTTGAGTAATTAATAAAGTAATACAAGGTGACCTCTCTATATTAATTCTACATGTTCCTGAAAAATGCTTGGAACAACTTATCCAAATATATTGTGCAGAATGTAATAACCAGTTTCATATTTTGTAATGGAACATATGTTATAATAAAAGTATCTTTTCAAAGTTATAAAAACTTTTCAATATCTGTGTTGTAACAAATAGTAAAAGCCAAACAAGCATAACAGCAACTAATTATTGAACCATTAATAGACACTTGTCTATTTGAAAATTTTAAGCTGTGCGTTTGTTTTGGAAGACTGAGTTTATTGTGCCTGAAACATAGCAAGTTTTAGGGTTTTCAAATACATAAATATATGCTTCTCCATTCAGCTCATTTTCTTCCTTCTCTTTTGACATTAAACAAAAAAATTAAGAAAATATTATGCATTTTTGTAATAAATCTTACCTGTATCTACAAAGAAGTGTAATCACTACAGAAATCAAACTTCTTCTCCTATAAAACCACCAAAACCCAGTACCAAAGCTTCTGTCTCTGAACTGGAAGAAAAAACAGAACATTTCTCCTAAATATACATAAATCATCTTAGAGGAAAAAAAAAATAAATTAAAAAATAGAAATGTATAGAAAGAATTTGACAAATCTATTCCTAGCCCATTGTTGTGGGTTGACCCTGGCCAGCCGCCAGGTACCCACACAGCCGCTCACTCACTCCCCCCTTCACTACTGAACAGGGGGAGAAAATATCTCCAAGGGCTCAGGGTTTGAGATAAGGACAGGGAGATCACCCTCATTTACCGTCCTGGGCAAAACAGACTCAGTTTTGGGGAAATTAGGTACATTTATTAAAAGAACTAATCAGAGAGGAGTAGTGAGAAGTGAGAAAGAGCAAACAAATCTTAAACAGAACACCTTCCCCCCATCCCTCCCTTCTTCCCGGGCTTAACATCAATCCCGGTTTCTCCACCTCCTCCCCCCGAGCGGTGCAGGGGGACAGGGAATAGGGGCTGCGGTCAGTTCATCCGACGTTGGTTTCACCGCTTCTTCACTCCAGGGGAGGACTCTTCACTCTTCCCCAGGGCCATTGTGGGGTCCCTCTCACGGGAGACAAGCTTCACGCTCTCTTCTCCGCGTGAGTCGTCCCACGAAGGGCAATTCATCACAAACTGCCTGATGTGAGACACCTCACGAGGGGCAGCCCACCCCTCGTGAGTCTGAGGCGCAGTCCTTCGAGGGAAACTGCTCCAGCATGGGCCACCCGCAGCGTCCCAAAAAGTCCCACCAGCCAACCTGCTCCAGCGTGGGCATTCCTCTCTTCCACGGGCTACAGGTTCCGGCAGCGACTCGCTCTGATGCGGGCTTCCCATGGGCTACAGTCCCCTTTCAGGCATCCACCCACACGGCGTGGAGTCCTCGGTGGACATCTATGCGGTGATCCTCACGGTGGACTTCTGCACCTCGCCCATGGGCTGCAGGGGGACAACCCGCTTCACCATGGTCTTCACCACGGACCCGGGGGACTCCTTCTGCTCCGGCGCCTGGAGCTCATCCTCCCCCCTCCTCCTTCTTCACTGACCTTGGTGTCTGCACAGATTCTCACTCCTCCATCTCTGTGCCAGCTGTTATGGCGCAGTTCTTTTTCCCGTTCTTAAATATGTTTTCACAGAGGCGTTCCTCTGCTATCACCTTACTGATAGGCTCAGCCTTGGCCAGCGGCGGGTCCCTCTTTGTAGCCGTCTGGCATTGGCTCTATCAAACCTGGGGAGCTTCTAGCAGCTTCTTACAGAAGCCACCCTGCAGCTCCCCCCCCCCGCCGCTGAAATCTGGCCAGGCCAAACCAAAACACCCATCCAAGTGTGTAAGCAGGCTCAATACACTTAATCTACTTCCTTTCCAAAGTTATAGTTTATAAGGACTTCATATCATATATATTTATAATATAGTTTAGATATGATGATCAAAACCATAGACATTAAAAAAGCTGAGACTTGGGTTCTACAGTGTTTCCATACACAGACATTGTTCTACAAGCAGCTTTTTCTTCAAGACTTATCTCTGAGCAAAGATTTAAAGGAAAAGGAATCTAAATACTTATGAAGTACTGAAATCAGTTGTGTCTTGTTCCTTTTGTCTTAATTTCATTTGATTTGTTTTCAGAAATATTGTATTTCCAGATGTCTGCCTTCTGCTTCTTAATGTTTCTTTATTAGAAAAGTTTTAATTAAGATTTATAGAAATATATTCTGGAGAATGAGAGATGAATACACTCAGTGTGAAGAAAGCTATTTGTTTTAAATATGATATTATATCAACTTCTGTGAGTTTCAATGGTTACTTAAGTTAAATATGTATCTTTCATTAAATGCTTGAGAGAGAAACCGGAGCTTATACACAGGAGATGAAAGACTGAGGCTTCTTTTAAATTTGTGAGCTTTTAACTCCATAAGAGTGCTTGTGCTTTGTTCGTTACTGCATCACTGAACAAAATTTAAAACCTACTGAGACAAGGTTTTAGCTGTCATTGTTTGATTTTTAGTTTGATAAGATCATATCCGATCAGCTAATATGCCTCTTCGTAGCTCTGCCAATTTAAATGTACATGTTGATTGTGATAACTTTGGCAGGATCAGCAGACAAGGATGGGAGCGTTTTATAGAACTGTTTCTGTCCCATCATTCCCACCTCGCAAAGAATGTCACTGCTTTTCCTATTAAAAATCAGTCAGAATTAGTGTCAGTATAGCTGATTTGAGTGTCAAAGTCTAAAAAGCTGGAATGCATGTCTGAAAACATGAAGTTCACAAATGTTTCTACTGTATATGTGGCTTGTTTTTTACATGAGACCAGATGCTAAGATGGAAACCTATGAGAATTGCTGTAAAACATATTTTAATATTTGTTCTCTAACTATTTAAATATCTTTTAAAGGCTTAATTTTATAATAAGAACAGAAATTTTGTGTGTCCAAAGGTTTTCCCAATCTGAGAAGTTTTCTACGATTTCATAATTCTATTTTTAGCCTTAATGAATGGCATTAAACTTGTAACTGTGATATTGTATTTAATGCTTTTTCTGTACACTGACGTAGTTCCACCCGCTACCTTTACTACCAAAGTAAATAGATTTCAAGGGTACTCAAAGAATACTAAATGTAGGTATCTGCAAGATCAAAATGGGGTAGATAAATCTGTACTATCATGTTTATATTGGTTTTTTTTATCCTGTATTTCAGTTTGACAACTTCATCTTCATATTTGTGTATAGATATAAAATTATACATGTATATTATGCTCAGATATGCATAGATCCAATGTATTATTTTTTATATTTGAAAGGAACAATGTCAAACTTTTTGCACTGAGTAACTACGTTCACATAAAAATATTGTTAAAAAATATATAATAGAAAGCAGCAAAGGCAGCTCTTCCTTGAAATCTCACACTTGCTTTGAACAAGAAAAGCAATCTGTTAGAATGCAATATGACACCTTCCAACACTTCCAAATACTGGCATAATATTTGTAGTTTATTTTGCTGTTTGTTTTTTTTTTAATATTTTGTGCATGTATCTGCACCCAGTGATTTATTATCTAATATGCAATCTTCAAGAAATTTTCCTATCGGTAAAAAAACACTAGAAGATGCACTCAAAACACTTGACAGAGAATTTGAAAATCTAACATACAAATCTCATTAAAAAAAAATACAAAGGCACCTTGTCCTAAAACCAAAGACCATTTATCTGAGAAAGCAACAAAGACAGTTATAATCTGATCCCAACTCTCTTTCTTGTACAAGTGAGTGTTTTTTTCTCCCACTGATGGTAAGAGGAAATGGCAGATCATGAAATCTTTAAATTGGGCCCAAACTGCAATGCCTCTAATGATATTGAAACATGATGTATGTCATAAAGAATGCTATAAAATCTCATAATGCCATTAAGGCACGTGAAGGAAAAGGACTTCAATGTTAGGAAAACAAGCAGGTTCACTCAGTTTATAGGACATGTGAAATAAGCTAATTGTCTGTGTTCTCTTTTTTTTTTTTTTTTTTATCCTTTTCCTTCTATAGTACTAAGCCTGCAGCTACATGTTAAACACACTTATAATTCAAACTATTTTTTTTAAAAAAAACTTGTAAGCATATGCTGATAATTGATCAATATCTTATATGGGTAAAGGATATTAATATTAACCTTGTCTTTCAAGAAAATACTCTTTTAGCAGTTTCTTTTTTTTTCTGGAATGAGAAATACAGACAAGGCAAAAATTACTGCAGTAGTATAGTGTTTGTGCATTCGAGCCTGGTGGTGCTTAAATTCAGTAGAAAATAACACCTGATTTAGTAGCACCTCCAAGAATTTTTAGGTGTAGAAGGAGTCCAAAAATGTGTCTCTCATGACAGTGAGAGAATTACATGATTAAAGATGAAGGAATTCAAATACTTTTATGGCCTGCATATCATTACTTCCTTCTGAACTCATCTACGCTGTTCTAGATTCCACAGCCCATACTCAGTTTCTCCACCAAAGAAAATCTTCTATCTAGCACTACACTGATGAGAAAATATTCAGTGAAAACTTCTTTTAAAAATGCAGCACGTTCATTGCACTATGTCATGTTGTGATATTTAGGTGTTCTTTGCATTTTACATATGCTCTTGCATTTTTTTTGGAAACCAAAACAAAGTGTAAGCACACCAGAGTTTTGCTTTGGAAAAGAACCCATCTTCAAAAATTAATTTCATCTATATTTTAGAATTTAGGAGTATTCCCTAATGCTGACTCATTTATGGAGTTCATTCATGGAGTTCCTTGCTCCTTCCTCAGGTTCTTTGTCTATAAGTGGCTGACACTTTTATCTCTGTAATTAACTTAGTTTACAATAAAACAAAGAGAACTAGAAAAAGTGCATAGTTTTTTTGTTCCCTGTGGATGCAAAAAAAGCAGAAGGTATTTGTGATCTAGCCCATTTGCAACCAGAGGCTCATGACACTTTCATGTTATTCTTCTAAATGTTTTTATTGTTGAAATAGAAGTAATTATTTTTCTTCGCCTGCTGGAAACTTCAAACTGAGCTAAATGTCTTTAGCATTTTGCTAACAGATAAAACATTTTAGATTAGTGCACATATGCTCAATTGTTTTTATAGGAGAAATGGCAGGTAGTAACAGTCAGTTGCTTAAATATGTAGATTCAGCTTATAGAGAAAATCTATACAGCAGTATGTTGATTAAATGAGCAAATATTTGATGAAAGTTGGTTTTAAAAATGCAGCATTTTTACTTCACTGTATCATGAAATGATGCTGACGTGGCTTTTTCCATTGTTTGGTTGGCATTCTGCAGCCTCTAGAACCGCCAAAATGCAAGTTTTGTGATCACAGTGGACCTTTCCTTTCTACTGCGTTTTGTAGAAATCATACTTGAATACAAGAGGACAGAATGCTTCAGTAGGTTTTCCAAAATATTCTATACAGCTGAATGTAGAGCTAATTAATGGATTAAAACCATTTCACCTTTAATAAGTTAGATTCTACAGAAGTACCTAAATGCTTTACATAGCTCTAGAAAAGACATGCAAATGCTCCCCTGCTGAGCCTGGAGCAGTTCCCGAGCTCTGTTTTGCCTTTAGAGTGGGAAAGTAAAGTTAAACTTTGATCTTCCTCCATCTACTTTAAAACAAGTGTTTTACGTAATGTATGCAAAAAATTTGCCCTTTCAGTAGGAATGCAGCTCATAACCCCTCAAATACCTTATTCTGACCTCTTCAGAGTTCATTCTTTTTCAATATAAACTGAATCACTTTTTCAGTTCAAAACTTTCGTACATGAATTATTGTGTTCAATACAGCTGCTGAAACCTACCTGTTAAGCTTGACCGACATCAGCACTATCTGTGCAGACTGTCCATCGGAAAAGAAAGGATGGATCTGGTTTGAAATTTTAGAGGAGACACTCAATCTTAGGTAAATAATTGAAAAACTTGCAGTCTTGACAGGAGGAAAGTATAAAGGCCCTTGGAGAGACAGGTAACTTTAAAGGTAAATCTTAGGTATTATCAGGTCAGTTCTCATTTTATTGAATCCACTGGTTTTAGTATTAAGGTGCCTAATTCTCCCCATATATTGTATAGATGGTGACAACAGTGAAATGGTAACCGGATATGATTGACACCTTTGATTACTTCTCTTCCTATCTTTTCAAGAGTGGCAAAGTATGTTGACATCCATTGGATCTTTAAACTTATTTAAGCAAAACTAAGATTTTATTAGTTAAGTAAGCTTTTTTTTTACATTTGCTCTTTCCTTTCCTAGATTTTATAAGAGTCCTCAAGGAGTTGTGGTCAACTGTAGCTCAGTAATGAGTAGTGTTCCTTAGGGGTCATTTTTGGTACTCGTGTTGTTTAATATCTTTGGTAACATGGACAGTGGGATTGAGTGTACCCTCAGCAAGTTTGTTGACAACAGCAAGCTATGTGGTGTGGTCGACATGCTGGAGGGAACATGTGCCACACAGAGGGGCCTTGACAGGCTTGAGGTGGGCCCATGCAAACCACATCAAGTTCAACAAGCCCAAATGCAAGGTCCTGCACCAAGGTCAGGACAATCCCAACTATAAATACAGATTGGCCAAGGACTGGATTGAGAGAAGCCCTGTAGAGAAGCACTTGGGGTGTTGGTTGACAAGATGCTTAACATAACCCAGCAATGTGCATTTGCATCCTAGAAAGTCACACTTCAAGAGAAGTGTGACCAGTAGGTTGAGGGAGGTAATTCTCCCCATCTACTCTGCTCTCATGAGACCACACCTGCAGTACTGTGTTCAGCTCTGGGTTCCCCAATATAAAAAGGATATAGACTGGCTTGAGAAGGTTCAGAGGAAGGCCATGAAGACAAAAGGGACTCATAACCCTCCCCTATGATGACCAGCTGAGAGAATTTGTATTGTTCAACATGGAGATGTGAAGACTTCAGGGAGAATTTACAACAGCCTTCCAGTATGTTAAGGAGGTAGGAATGGACTTTTTACCAAGAAATGTAGTGACAGGATGCGAGGTAATGGTTTCAAATTGAATGAGGGTACATGCAGACTAGATATTAGAAAAAAAATCTGTTCTGTGAGGGTGAGGAGACACTGGAACAGGTTGTGCAGAGAAGTTGTGGATGCTCTGTCACTGGAAGTGCTCAAGACCAGGCTGGATGAGGCTTTGAACAACCTGGTCCAGTGGAAGGATCACTGTCCATGGCAGGGAATTGGAAGTAGATGATCTTTAAGGTCTCTTTCAACACAAACCATTCTACGATTCCATGACCCTATTACCTAAGCTTTTCCCTTTTACCACCAAGATCAACATCACCACCTGCATTCTCATACTCTTCACTCTCATCTCAAGGACCTTGGTATCATTCGTGATAACTAAAGGTCTCCACAATAGCATCATTTGTCTCCATATGGATGAGCAACAAGAGATAAGAGCTTGCAGACTGCACGAGTCTCAGCCCTTTCTCTGCAACATTCCAGACCTGAGCCACCAGCAAGCAACAATTGTGCCAACACAACAAATCAGTTGTGCTTCCATCCCCTGTAGAGGTTAGTCTCCAACTGCCAGCAGTCACTGCTTACAATTGGAACCTGTTAATGACTATATACGGATATAGGTATGTATTGTTTTAGTTATAGCAACATTCTTTGCAGAGAATAGGAAATCCAGAGTCATGGCCCATTATTTAGAGCTTTCAGCTTCCAGATCATTTTTGGTTTGCTTAAGTGCCCCTTACGTTTTGAAGGAGACAAAATACTTAGGAAGTGGTATTGAGTGGTATTAAGGTTCCTTCTAACTCAAACCATTCCATGTTTCTAGGGTTCCATGGTATGTCCCATCTGTGATTTTACCTTTACAACAAATGGAGACAAAAATAATTTCCTTCACAAGAAATTAAATTTCATGTTTTCATGTTTACTTTACAGACAATAAGAGATTCGGAACTATTTTTTTTCCCAATATTCTCCCCTTGCCCTCCCTATTTATTTCTGTTGCAGAAAGATCGTTGGCACTTTGAATGCTATATGACTGTGGGTTATTAAAAAACCGTGATTTTCTCATGTCTTTCACCACAGTTTGTCTGTTTCTTTGTTATACTTTTCTCTCTCCCTTCTTCACTCTTTTCTGTTCATTATTTAGGCTACTTCACTAATTCTAATGACTAAAGTACTTTTAAATAATTATTTTTATTGTTGTTAAAGTGATTGATATTATTTGTTTCTGTATGGGAAGTGAAAATGGTTTCAGAATGAACAGATATTTTATACATACATAGTTATGACAATTTACTTCAGTATAGCAGATAAAAGATTAAGTTAAAGGCCTTGCGTAACTGTCAGCTCCTGCTTCTTTCAGGCATTCATTACAGACAATCCAGAAGGTAATGTCTGGAAGCTTCTATGAAAGTAAAAGACTATCATTTAGCTGATTAATTTGTGAGTCTTTTTCTTTCAATTGACTAGATTTCTGCCTTGTAACAGTTTATTATCATGCATGTAAAAACAAAGTGGTTTAATGTATGGAATGGTGGACAGGCTGACTGTAAGCGATGATCCTTATCTCTGGGACATCAGAATTTCCTCTCTGATCTCTCTTACTTAAGTTTTGTACTAACTAGACCCTGCTTCCTTTGCAAAAAGTGTTTTGAGGCAATAAAGTATAGACACAAACGTAGGAGTACAGAAATACAGGAATCACATTTTCTATAGAAAATACTGATATTTCCTGGCAGCCTCAGTGCTTTATAAAGAGATTCTGATGTTCAAATGTTTGATTCAGTATTTCTGTCACAGGTGTCTCATCATTCCAGCATTGCCGAAACACATCACATTAGTGCTCTCAGAAGAGAACTTTTTTGAAAGGATGCTGTTTTGTTTCCTCGTCATGGACATCACTTCTACTAACTGGTATGTACATGGTGGGTGAAAACATTCACCTCTTCTGTCTTCCCGCAGATTTCTTGCAGACACATCTAAATAGCACGCCTGCTTTCTGTATGACCTCTAAACAGAAGTTCTCAGAAATTCTGATAGTCTACAATGGTATAAATTTCAAAGGAGTAATAATTACAAGACAGAGTTGAAAGTGTTATCACTTTAATTTTGGATCTTCTTACTGAACTCCAAGTTATTCACTTGAAAGTATGATGAAGTATGTACTTCTGTAAAATGTTTTGAGTCCTTCAGGAATGAATGTTAGCAAAACAATTAATCAGTTTGCAATAACTTTGAGTTTAGAAGTTGAAAGTGATGTATAAGTTCAAAGTAAAACAGTAATTCAATTTCCAGAAACAGTGAAACTGAAGCACAATGATAAAATGTTAGATCGTATAATCTAATATGTAAATAAATAAATAAATGTCTTCTAAAAGAGCAGCTTAATTTCCTAGTAGAGCTGAAAGCCTTTTGCAGTCATGCAGATTCTTCTGAAATGAAGCTTCCTAATGTAGCTTCCTAAACAATGATATAAAAGCCTCTTTTCCTTTCCTACCTTTCAAAGTTTTTAGTTTGTCATTTTCTGAGTGCAGCTGCATTCTGCTCTGTTTTAGCTGGGTTCAGACTAAGAGTAAATTAACTCATTTGCTATATGCAGACAGACATTCCAGAAAAAAGAGAGACAATGAGAGAGAAAGAGAGAGGAGGCAGAGCATGGTTGGGGGAGCTTGCAGGGAGTCCAGTGAAAAAAACATACCAAAAAATGCAGTGAGGTAAAGATGAGAAATACACAAACAAGGAATTATAATAAAAGGAAAAAAAAGAAAGAAGACAGAGTAGTAGATTTTAATGGAAATTTTAATGAAAGAAATCCAAAACATATCCTCTCAATGTATTTCATTACTGGTGGCTTTAGTCTGAATTAGTAGGAACTGAGCACAGAATTATTTTGATCTAAAATCTTAATGTGCTGCCTTTACCTACATAAAACAAACATGCTTGCAAAAACACTGTATTTCCATTAGTAAAATTAAAAAAAAAAAAAAAAAAGGTTTTTTTGGAACTATGAACCCCGCCATTAGAGTTAGTATTTTTAAAAATCACTGAAGCAGGCTCTGAATCCAATGCTGAGGCTGCAGCACTCTGAGCACCTTTGCCTGTTTTTCTGGTTTCATTAGCTTTATTTTTCCATTTATGCCTTGCCCAATAAGGCTAATGTTTTATGTACGTTATTGCTTCATACACATTTTCTGGCATTTGTAATCTTTCTCCAGGTTTGGAGCTTGATTTTAAAGCCCATTCCTGCAGCTAGTGAGAGTAGAGGTAAACTCCCTTCAGTGTCTGTGGCATAGAAACCCGCTACTGTCAGGGTACCCTTCCTTCTGCTCAGGGGACAACATAGCCATCAGGTTTTAGGCTGTAGTTTAGCACCACAGTCACACACAAACTAAATAAAGAAGCTGAGTATATGTCACAGAATTTTGGGGCTAAATGAGAATTCAAGTAAATTCATTATCCAAGCTTAAGAGGAATTTGAGCTGGCTTTTAATTTCTGTGTTCGAACATTTTAGAATTAAGTTCAAGTTTTTGAAAAATGTATTTGTAGGCCTTTGAACGTGCCAGCATACATACCTAGAATGTTATCGATTTTTAATTCTGTTTTAATGAGGGATGTAATAGGAAACTCGCCAGTGCTTAAAGCAACATCTTTTTCATTGTTCTATACTAGCTAAGTTTGACTGCTGGTGAAAAATGGTGTGCAAATAGATTGGACTAGAAAGATACATGCGCATAAATAACTGCTCAAAGTAAACGTAAGTTAGTGTTATAATGACTGAAGGAAAATAGCCCTAGGCTAAAAGGATTACAACAAACTGAAATCTCATTCTCCGAAAGTGATTATTTCAGCAAGAAAACAATGTAGTTTTTGTTTAATAGCTAGGAAACACGGATTTGTAGTGATGATAGACTTTAAAACCCCCTAGGGAGATCACTGTGAACTAAACCCCACATTTTAATTGCAAAAGAATGCAAACAGCTTACCTTGGAACACTGCTGATATAGAAATAGTCAAATTTTTGTGGAGATGAGATACAGAGTTTCACAAAATAATTTACTACCTTTTTCAAGTGGTGATATGCTAAACACTGATGCTATAAGGCCAAACTATTCTCAGAAAGTAAGATAGGAGGTGCTAAACATTGATGTTAGAAGGCTGAAATATTCTCAGAAAGTAAGACAGGAGGACCGATTGTGATCAATTTTCTAATTCAGTAGTAAACACTATGTTGTGGATGGAAACTGACTACTAGTGCTAGGTCATTTTCATCCTTTCATATCCCAAAATACTGATTTACATAGTAATAGACAGTAATTAAATGCAGCAGTCACCAATTTCCTTGATACTGTACTGACATTTTATTAGAACTGACTTATAAAGGTCTTCACCCTTTCCTGTGCTATATGTGGGTTTTGGATGAGATATTTATGTAAATATCATAGAAAACTACACAGACTATGCGGTGATATGAATATCAGAATCATAGAACACAGAATCGTTCCAGTTGGAAAAGACCTTTAAGATCAAGTTTCTGAAGAGGTGCACAATCAGTTTGGGACTATGAGTATTGAACTAATTATTAAAAATCGTTACAATCAGTATTTTCAAACTATTCTTTATGCTTGAATTTCTATGTCTACACTTATCTATGTCTACACTCTGTTAAGAGTTTCATATAAAGTTTGCTACACATTTTCCTTCATTAAATGCCAATGGTTGATTAGATTGTACAGCTTTTTTAATAAGAGATACCTCAAAGTTAAGGACATCCCAAATGATGAGAAGCTAAGACTGAAGAAAGACAGTTCAGCAGTTTTATATATAAACAGAGTATGGAAATGTCTGCCTAAGGATGAAGAAGAAATAAGGTTTTAACTACTGTCCTAACCCACTGAACACAAAGGAGTCACAAAAGAAATGTTTAAAATCGCCCAACTTCAGACATGGACAGCTGAACCTATACGACTTATCCAAGGCTTTTTCATATGCAGTGAAAAGGAAGAGACATCTTTCAGAGATGATTTTTTTGACCTATTTTAGACAACTTGATTGGGATGAATTCACTGAAGCTCTATAGATGCCACTTACAGTGACTACAAAAAGAGGTCAGGTGACTGGTTCTGACTTAGACATTGACCTATCTTTCAGATTTATAAAGTCATCTGAGACAAAGTGTCATGACATGGGCTGACCTTTGGCTTTCTTCAAATATCCAAAGAACTTCTAACTCCTACAAGCTCCTCCTTTTAAATTTATTATTAGAATGAACACTATCTAATTGGAAACATAATTATTTTTTTCCCCTCAAGGCATAATGTGCAACAGACTTCTTTTAAGAGTCTTGCCAAATTAACAAATCTAGCAAATAAAAAGAAAGAGATAGGGCAAGAGAAGGAAATAGAAAGGGGAAAAAAAAAAGAAAAAAAAAGACACACATGGAGAAGAATAAAGAACAAAGAAGGAGAGGGATAGAGGGGAGGAAAAGGAAAGAGAGAAAGAAGGAAAAATGAAAGAAGGAAGGAGAGAGAAAAGGAAAAGAAAACAGAAAAGAAGGAAAATAAGAAAAGGAAGAGAGAACAAAGAGAAGAAGAAGGAAGGAAAAAGAAAGAAGGAAGAAAAGGTGGAAGCAGAAAAAAAAAAAAAGAAAAAAACCCCCCCCCCCAACCTACTTAGTAGATGTATATAACTTTTTAAGAAGAGTCAGAAGCAGTAAGTTTTTGAACGCATTTAACGATTCTAAATTGCACAGTTGGCAGAAAGATACTATTGTTATTAGGTACTTTAGAAATGACAGTGATAACATGCTAGATTAGGCAATGGCCATTTTCTGATCATTATTAGCTCTGTGTTTAAGGTAATCACTGCAAGTGACCCCAATCCCAGTGAGGACTTGGTTTGCTAAAAGGAAACATCCAGCACCAATGGCAAAACTGTCTCATATAGCTGTTAGTGTTATCACATTTGTTTGTCCAGAGAAGAAAAGTGAAAAAAAAAGTGTCAGATAAATCTTTATCTGATGTAAATTACCATAGCCTATATGTCTCTTAAGCTGATTTACAGAGAATGGTCAATATGTACTGCAGTTCACCAAAAGCTGATATTGGCTTATTTACAAACTGGAAAATAAGCATGTTTGCTGGAGGGAAAAGTAAAACATGTTTTCGATTCTTCCTTGAACAAATAAAAAAAAATTAACTAGATTCTTCCAAATGTAAGGCTACTGAGTCATATTGCAGTGTCATTTGCAAAAGAATCCTGAGGCTGTGGCAGGCCAGCTTATCTTACTGTTGCCAGGATTATTACTAGCACAGTTTTGAATGCTTAACACTTTTTGAAGGATTTCCGAATGTCACACCCTGATTGACAGCTTTACTTGGTGGCTTCCTTGCTTGTGAGTATATGACAGTTTGACAGGTATCCTTAGGGTTCATTTAATTATTTTATACAAGTCTCCTTACCGAATAACATTAATGACTATTTTACTTCATGTGCACAGCAGCAGCAAACTTAAAGCTGCCACATTGCATTCTATCCTAACTGCCCCATTAGTAGCTCCAGGCATTTTTGTTCTTTTCCCTCCCTCCTCCTTTAGCCAAAAAAGTAGATTTAAAATAACATACGCACACAAAAAGGTAGCAGATGGAAGAATAACATTTACAGAGTTTCATATGAAATTAAAATATCATCAAATATTGCAAAAAATGAGCAGAAATTCATACTAATGTGAAAGCGTTATTCTGGAAACACTCTTTTAAAGGAAAATAAAAAAAAAGTAAAGGCAACACAATGAGGAGAAAAAATAAGGAAAGTTTTAGGTTCTGAATGAAACTTGAATATAACCCTTGTTATTATTACCATTATCATTGTTATCGTCATTCTTACTATGGTGTCTTCTCCAGCAGGTTAGAATTATACATCTTTCTCCTAGGCTGCTTTAATTTTAGACAGATATTGGTGGTTTTTTTTCATTATGTCAGGTATGTTGTTTTTCTTAATACCCACGCAATCTTGCAGCAACTTCTGTTGATGTGGAATGGGAGATGTGATTTATAGAGTCATTAAAGAGCTAACATGCTCTTGAAATTTTCATTAACAATTCTGAGGTTCGGAGTATGGAAACCTTACATCCATTCTTGCTGGAGAACACAGTGACATTTGCTTTTCATGAGTCACTTATCTTCTGCCTGCAAATTCCTTGCCATTTTGTTACAGCACTTCAGAAAGAAAGGCAGACTGTAGTTTAAAGAGGCTCAAACGCTAACTCATAGATGAATCTGAGCTAGCATCTCATCTGATGGGAGGGGGAGATGAGAGTAGCTAATTTAACTTTACTTTGAAAAAAAGCCAAATTAAAACATTCAATAAAGCAAAATCTGAAAGCCAAAATATTCCTATCTGTGGAAGTTATGAACATTTGAAATGGTGATAAGTGCTGCTCATCTGCAGAATACCTGACATACATAAAGTAGCAGCCTCCTGTTTCTCTTTGCTCGAGAGTAAAGGATTTAGTCAGAATTGATGGTTCATCAGTGACACCCTTAAAGAAAATGAAGTATATTTTTTTGGAGACACAAAGGATCTACCTTTTTTTCCCTTGTCATAGATGTGATCCAGTTCCTACATCCTGGTCCACAGAGTTTCTCTTTCTGTGACCCACTTAGGTGGTCTGGAAGCTGTGTTGAAATCCATGGAAAGAAACACTACCCAGGAAATATTAGTTGTCCAGAAAATGATGTATTAACAAAGCTGTTGGAAGTTTACACAGGAAATTCAGGAAAAAGATATGGTGATTGCTTACAGTTTTGGTAGCTACTTAATGCCTATGACAGTTCGGTATTAACTATTAACAAACACTTCTTATGTAACCCCAGAGAAGTTGTGAAAGGCAAACTGTTGTTTCATGAACTGAATGTTTGCTTCTTTCGAGAAATGTAGTTTCAGATGCATACTTTAAAAATTATCATTTATTAAGTGATGAACAAATTATAGCTACAAATAAAATTGTGACAATGTTCAGCATTTCTATGACTGGAGGAATGATCAAGAGAGACAGAAAACTATATGCTTGAGACACCCACAGCTGTTTCACCTACTGTTGAAAAAGCAGTTCTGTGATAAGTGGCATACACATAAATGAACAAAGCAAATAATCAAAATAAATCTAAGTAGTTAAAATTTTAAGTTCACACATGACAATATTGACATTAAAATGCTCACCTGGAAATTGATACCTATAGAAGAGAAAATATAATTTCTGGTAAATTCATACACTGCTGAAAGATGTGTACTCTGTAGTAACTGAACATATTAAACACTTTAATATTCATCTTGAATACAGAGGAGATGTTTTAGAAATGGTTTCTGAGAACAGTTAAATACTTCTGACAAGCTGTTCAAGTGTTATGAAGTGTTACATCTCTTCGGCACCTCTGATGAAATTACACCATTTTCTCTCTCCTTAGAATGTGGAACTGAAATCACACATGTGGAAGAGGACAGTCTTCATTGTGGCAGTCTTCTGTGGCATTTCCACACTTGTCCATGATTGACTTTGCAATATTGGCAATGCTGTTTTCTTATGGAATTGTGAGTGTAATGTTGAAGTGAGTGTAAATTATGACTAGACTACTGCGTCACACTCTAAAAATGCCTGCTCTATTTTTCTGACTGGTATTTTTCTCATAACAACAGTAATAATAGAAATGGCTTTAATTTCAGTGCAGAACTGGATTGCTTGATGACTAGGCTGTAATCATCTGTAAATATTAGTTAAAATAATATATATATTATGTGACAACAGGACTTGAAGAAAATAGCAAATTTCCATATTTTAAGTGCTCTTTTGGTAAAAAGAGAGTTTGCCAGCTAACTTCATGATTTAGCAGTGATTTCTATGGAGTTTCTAAATTTTTTGTAGATGCCATTATCAATCTTTTAACATAAAAGGTTTACCACTTTTACGTCTGTCTGCACTTATTTTCTCTGAAAGATCAGATTTTATGTGAACAGCACAGAAGGAATACAGCTTATTCTACTACAGGTCAGATCTTCTTTCTGTTCTCAAAGCAGCTTAATATTTGTTATAACCAAACAGATTTGGCTGTATCTCATAGGTAGGGCTTTCATTGGAAGGCCAGTGACAGTAGTTCTTGATGAAAATGCAATGAATAGTCTTTCTGATGAAGACGTCATCAGAATGTCAACAAAAGTGCAGCAGTGGTGATTCATTCCATCTTTTGGAATGAAGAAAATATTTTCATGCTACCATTCTTGGAAGAGACCTTCTACCCTCTGTTCCATCCGTTGTCTTCTTTCATGGAGAAAATAAATCATTTGTGTGAAAATAATAGATTATGCAGGCTATTCATTATGAAGATCACACTTTCAGGGTTTCACTGACAACTCCCATCTTGTGATTATGTTGTGTGGAGGTAAAAACGTCTGCTGAATTAATGACAAATCTGTCAGTGCCTTTATCCGCTGCCCTGTTTGAAATGATTAAACTCATCGAGTGTTTGCTTAATCTATTTTCTTTTTTCATATACCATGCTCACTGCCTGGGGCAAACCCATCTAATAATTTTCAATTGAATAAAACCATAACTCATGACCCAATAAATTATTAAAACACCCTGCATTGCATCAGATTCATCATTCCCCTTACCATAGTGGCAGGAAGCCTACAGAATTCCTTAACAGTTCTTGCTGTGATAAATAGTTCCATTAAAATTTATGAATACAGTGGTATATATTAACACATATTTTGTTACTGAATTATCTGTCATGTTTCTTTTTTTTTTTTTTCCATGCACCAACATGTTGCATTAATAATTTCATTGGTCTGGAAAACTCAGAGTCAGCTGTCATCACACTTTGTTTTTTGCTTGTTGAGTTGTTAGGGTTTTTTTTAACTTAACCCTGATAGCCCTTCAAAAATGTGCCAACACTGTTGTTCTGCATTGCTTTTGTTCATGTTTTCAGTCAAGTTCTTAAGAACTATTGACCTCTAGGTCCACCTGAAGGGATTAATTGTAAAGTAAAATTAGAACATTTTTGACACATGTTAGAAAGATAAAATAATCAGTAAGGAAGTAGTTACTGCAAAAATTACCTGATAACATAGATTAGGAGATATCTGTTTCACTAAACAAATACATCAGAAATGAGTGACTGTCAAATGTAAATTCTGTTCATTAATGTTTTTGAAGTTGGACAATTAAATAGCACTAACTGCATAGACATGGCACACATTCTTCCATTCATTTTTTCCTCAACAGAAAATCAACATTTTCAGTAAAAAGCAAACACAAAGAGATCCATTATTTTCATCACTGAAATGAAGATAGAAGGCTTCTTCAACCTACAGATGCAGGAGTGAAAAGGAATGGTGAGGCAAGTGGAGTAAAAGGGAAAATCAATGATCAGTCTGATCATTTACTTATTGTAGGTTCTAGCCTGAAGAAATGAACAGACTACAATTACCCAATAAAATGCATTTGTACTAGGGGATGCTAAAGGACGCTAGTGAGGAGATAATTAATCCTTTGCTATTGCTTGCACTATTTTTAGGGCATCAGCCTAGAAGTGTGTGGAGCGAATGTGATTTTTTTTTCTTCCCCATGTTTTTCTGATTTCATGAAATCAGTATCGTTACTTTCATAGTAGATTGAGAATGAGGAAATTTGTAGTTTGTAACGCACTTTGGACTCCGTGTTCTTTAGTTTGCAATAACAATCTTGTTCCTTCTCAGAAGAAAGGGACATACAGCCCTTTATATTTTCCTTTACAAGAAGCAGCTCTACTTTGGAGGCAGCCTCCTGTCCACAGGGAGGGGTATGAGAGCCATTGCTAATCTTATAACCCTTAATTTGATCTGGGCTGAAGGGCAAAGTTAGTTTACATTGTGACATTGCTCTGTATAGTCTTTTAACAGCGGAACCTGCACAGGTCCCTAAGGATGAACTCTGCTCATCATAAAACACAGGAAAAGCTATCCAGCATGTATAAAGTTATTCCGTTCCTATTTGTTTTTACATTTATTTCTTCCTGGAAGATATTTTCACAGTGTGATGAAAAGGATTTATCCTAAAGTTATTATTTAATCAGTATACATTTCAGTCAAAGACAGATATTTTATGCAGATTTTATTTTGTGAGTAATCGTTCCTGCTTGTACATCAGTTTTTGACTGTTCCAATGACTTCTTAAAACCACAAAAACTATTTTTAAAAAAGGCTTAAAAATATCTTCACGTTTACGTGAACAGTAAAGACGTGCTTTAGAAAAGTTTTTCAATTAAATGCTCAAATTAACATAAATACTCATAAATCCATGTCATTTTATTAGGTTGCAAAACAATAAACAAAACTGGTTTGGACTAATATACTTTGGCCATTCAAAATACTAATGTGGACTGCTCTGTTTTGTTTTTAAAACAGATAAAATGAGTAAAGGCATTACCAGTTTTCAAGGTTTAGCACTGTATGGCTAGGAATGAAAAGGTCTTGTATACTTTCATCAACGAGAACCTTAATGATCGAGCCAAACTTGACAATGGCTTCACATGAACTCAGCTCTTTGAAATACCTATAGCTGGATGCTCAAACCAGTCCCCAAAGGATAATTACAGGTCCTTGTAAAAGCTGCATCTCTCAGGCTCTGAGAACCAGAGAGCTGTCAGTGTAGGCTGAGGAGCAATCTTGGCTGCTTCAGCAGAGGGTGAGGGGAACTGAGTCTCCTCTGCTCAGCGTGAGCCCTCAGTGTGTTTAATCCACATCCTCTTGTTTTAATCTACGCAGCTGTGAAGACCTCCCACGGGTGCTCCGTGCTTCCCCAGAGGAAATGCTGCTTGTTTGCCCATGGTCAGGAAGATTCAGCAGCTGCAGCAACAGCACCAGGCGAGCATTCAAAATGCACAGTTTTCATACATAATGGCATGGTTAAGCCAAATGCTTTTTCTCAAGGGGTGTAGAAGACAAAACCATAAGAAATAATTGTATGTTCATAACTGGGTGTTCTCTGACCCCAATTACCTGATCAAAAAAAAAAAAAAATTTACCTGTAGTTGCACTTCAGCGGGAGCAGCAAATTATTGTAGCAGTATAGATGAGCTCTGCTACAAAGTCTTGGAGATATATCACTCTGCCTTGCCCTCTTCACCTCCTTCCCCCAGAGATTACTTATATTTTTCCTCATAAACCATCAGTTATTGACTACTTCCCTCTCTGCCCCCAGAGGGGTCCTCCCCCTCTCTGCCAGAAGAGTGCACAGGAGAATGGTAACATTAATAAGTTGTCCTGTTTAGTTTAGTTTTTGAAAAAGCTTTCATATTGTTAAAAAATCTCATCAGTCAAGTATGTTGGCACTCAGATGGCCTCGCCTATGCAAGTAGGCCCTAGTTCTGCCATATGTGCCGTAGTCTGAATATCTGCCATTACCTCCAAACAAACCCCCCAAAACCCAAAAACAGAACAGCCATGCCTGTCCCTCCAGGGGTGACTTTGCTAACAAGAGAGCTGTCAGTTCAGCCCCAATCTCAGCTAAGTGATCACTGAGGAAACTGAAAAACTGTCCTCAATGACAACCTCTCTGCTCAGACACCAGATGAAAATGGTACAGAAGAACCAGTTGGCTCTGTCTGCCACAGTGCCTGCAAATTGCCGTAGTCAAGGTGGCAAGATGAGTCTGTTGTTAAGCATATTTCCTTTAACCACCTTGCTTTTGCCACTTGTAGATGAGTGCTGCCAGCCTGTGTGTTGCACTTCTTCCCTACAAGCTGCACGGAAAAGGGATCATCCTTACTCAGAGGTCTGTTTGTGCAGCCACTAGCAGCACAATAGCTCCGGCTTGTGAAGCACTTCACAGCGCTGCTGCTATTGAAACTGGAGGACCTAAAAAGTCTGTAGCATATCATTATTATTATGTGAAATAAAACCCAACTCCAACTATTCTGTGAAATAATCAAGAAAAAAGTAAAGGAGGCCTAGTTTCTTTTCCAAAGTACACTATGGTGTACTTTCTTTTGGCACATTATGTCACTATTAATGGTATTAACACAATTTTAGCAATGTAATAATGGAAAGAACAGAGTTTTCTTTATCATAATAGCCCTCAACAAAAGCAACTTTAATTTTATCTTTTGTACTGATTGTAGAAAGGCAAAATAAATCTGGCATTATGTACATTTGAAATATTAATAATGAGACTAAAACTGGTGTCCTCCTTAAACCATGTGTTTGAAAATTGCACTGCTTAGAGGGATTGTGTGACAGCTCTAATTTCTTTAGGATGTAGATTTTAGTAAGGGCTCATACTCCATTATTTTTGTCAAGATGTGTAAGTCCATTGTGCCCCTATGAAATCTGAAGTGTCTAAATAGAGCAATGAAGTGAATTGAAAGACGTTATCCTCCATCTGTAGTCATAATCTTGCTCACTGAGTTAAACTCAGGGAAAAATCTACAAATATACCCCTCACCTTTCAGGGAGCTGTCCACTAATCCTATAAAGCAATTGTTCTGATACATTAACCAGTAAAAAATACTTTACAGAAGACTTGTAAGATTCATTCAAATCTATCAACTAGTCAGACTTTAACAAGAACATAGGTGACGAGGGAGGCAGGGGCAGGGCATCACTTATATCAGTGATTTAAGATCTTAGTGATTTGGAAGAAGAGAACAGCAACAAAAATCTTTCTTCTGCCTTTGTCTCAAGACTACAAAATATTGAAGTCTGAATTAGTAGTTGTAAATATCACAACCAGACGTTTTAGGGTATAACAGATGAATAGAAGGGGAAAAGAAAAGGAAAAAAAAAAAAAGAATGAAACAGAGTAGCAATATAGTATCCTTTTCAGGGAAGGCAGAAGTGAAGGTAAAAGCAGTAGGATCCTATGACATGTCATCAATAAAATCCAAACACATAGCATGGATAAAACAGAAAGCAGTTTTAAATCCCTTTAGGGAAGGAAAATAAAGAAGTATAGTTGTAGAAATATTGTATGAACTCCTATTTGTGACAGAAAACTGAAATATTACAAGAAATACTAATAGCCCTGAGAGTCCTCATTACGGTAGACTTTAGCTTCACATATTCCAGAAGAAATGCTACTAATAAAAATAGTGCTGAATGTAATAGCAGGGAAATTTAATCTCTAAATTTGCATAGATTCAAAGAAGGTGTCACAAAGGAAGTGAGGTTAGAGAAGTTGTGATTTAGTGGAGGCATTAGAGCAAGGATGGGGAACTTATTAAAGAAGAAATTTCAGTGTTTCTGGGATGTGCTGAAAACAACCAAGAGATATAAAGATTACAGTTAGCAATTTTTATTAAACTACATCTTTTAAAATATTTTCATCAGTGAGCCAGATGAATATGTGTGTGTCAATGAATTTAGTTGGCAATATGTGTTTTGGGATAATTCCTAAAACAGAAATGATTTAAAACATGAAAAGATGGTGTGAAAGTTCAGTAGTATAAAATTCAAGGTCTTGTATTTGAAACCAGTAACAAAACCCTCTACTATGAGTTTATATCTTAAAATAGGCTATTGTTTGGGTATATTGCTTCACCACAGAATGAGCGCCTTTACATTGTACAGTTCAGTACTGGAACAAGATAAAAAATCTGTCTCAAGTATGGGAAGTAGGGTACGATAACCATTTTAATCTTTTCTATTCAGGCAAGAAAACTGCATTGCTACTTTCTTTTAAATAGAATGAAGTATTCTTCATTTATCTGTTTTCTTCAGGCTGATGGATATCAGCTGATTTTAGGGACGTCAATAAACCAACGCACAATACCATTCTCCCTAACTGAATAGTCAAGACTACACCCTACTAATACTTCCCCATCACACTGACAGGATTCATACAGTTTTGCCATTCTGGGTCTCCATCAACGACCCTTTATATATATTATGCCTTTTTTCATTTGTTTATTTCCAACTTTCCTACTCTGGTGATGTGGCTGGACTTGATGATCTCTAGAGGTCCCTTCCAACCCCTAGCATTCTATAATTCTGTAATTCTATGATTCCTTCTATACCAATAGAAATGACATGGAAGCCAGCTACAAGCTTCATCAGGAATAACTACCTTCTCAGTGCTGCCTATCTCATTATTCCTTTTCTTAGCCTTCATTTCAATCCAATGATTTTCTTTTTTTTTTTTTTTTTTGAAAGAACAGCAAATATAAGCACCTCTTCAGTGCTGTACTGACTCTACTTCTGTGCATGTAAGTAATTACAGACATACACAGGAGCAAGTACAATGTAATTTGTGTCTTAGCACACACAGTGGAAATTATTTACAGTGCAATGTCAGGCAGCAGGAAGCTGACTTGCTGTACTGGTTGATCACGGCCCAGTACCTTAGGACTCTTACCTTCACTGGGACAGCTATTAAAACAATATAGTTATGCAACAGTAATTGATTGAACAGGAATTGTAAGAGGTTTTTTGTTGGGTTTTTTTTTTTTTTCCTTTACTCTCTCCCATTTCCAAAGATGCTGAAGGGAAAAAAAGCTAAAGAGGAAAAGAGAGGTTGGTTACCTTCAGGCAATATATGACTATCACTATTCTTTATTTTTGATCTAGATAATTCAGATACTATTTTCCCCGCTGTTTTCCTGACCCATCTTTGTGTCCCAGCCTGGTTCCCACTGAAACATGAGGAATATCAGTGTGAAAACAGGTGTGCATGAAACATACATTTTAGAATTTACAGGGAGTAAAGAAGATGAGACCAGACTCTTCTCATAGGTATCCAGTTACAGGACAAGAGACAACAGACACAAACTCAAATACAGGAAATTCTGTTTAAACATAAGAAAACAAAAGTCCAAACCCAACCTTCTTCACTCTGAGGGTGGTCAAACACTGGAGCAGGTTATCTAGAGAGGTTGCAGAGTCTCCTTCCTAAGAGATATTCAAAGCCCAACGGGACCTGGCCCTGAGCAGCCTGCTGTGGCTGACTTGATTCTGAGCAGCCTCAGCACTTCTGTAATTCCCTGATGCTCTGCTTAGGATTGTTTCTCCTGAACAGGTGAAATTCTCAAGCTATGCTTCTGCACTTTATGCTTCTCTACTTATATTTTCCTTCCTGTTACTTCAGCTAATGAAGCCTAACAGTTGGTATGAAGTTCTGAAAACAAATGTAAATTATGTGGCATGTGATATTATAATTTTATTTAAAGAGGTAACTGACACAATGTAAATAATCTCTATCTTATTAGTAGTTCTTGACATTTATCCAGAATCCTGAAAAACTGTAAGTTATTTGTTTCTTGGAAATAAAAAGAAAATAATTGCCATGTCATGAATAAGTGTCTAAGTTATTTATAACATATATTTTCCTAGAATTAAACTCCTTTATAGCTGGCAAAAAGAAAAAAAAAAGTTAAAAAAAGAAGGCAATACTTAATAATAATCATTCTAGATTAATAAGTGTTAAAGCCCAAAATTGGATAAAATAAGTTTTTCAGTTCCTTTCTAAGATTTCACATAGAGCAATATTTTGACTGCATTTCATTTACAAGCACAGACAGTCCTGAAGTGTCTCATTTGGCATGTCAACTCAGCTGATTTTCCACCCACACTTCATTACTTCTGCCGTCTAATGTCACTTTTATTATTTCGCTTAAAGTAATAGCTATGGTTGGAGAACAAGAGAAAATGGTGTTTTCCACCTCTGCTAATTATATTTTTTGCTTTGAAAAGAGACAGGAATATTTCACTATAATATTTAGCTCAATAACTTTTATAGAGCAATATTTATAAATTGCATGCAAGATTCTAAATAGTGAACACACAATATTTATTTTTATAGTTAACTTATTTTTTAAACCAAGGGAGATGTTCGTTTTCAGACTACATTAGTCTCATTTATCTCCATGATGCCTTTAATGTTATAAGATGTTACAGCAACATTACCGGCTCCTGCAGGCCTCTATCAGCCTTTAGCTACTCAAGCACATTATTAGATTGTCAACATAATTCAGACATCTCATACGAAAAGAGTCAACCCACTGCCTCCAGTTTTTTTGTAAATGTATTTGCCTGATTTAATGGCTTTAAATTTATTGAGTGCTTTTTTTTCTTTTCTTTTTGAGTTCACATAAACTATTTGGAGAATCCTGTTTGAGACTGCCAAATATATTAAGAAAGGTAGCACTTAGCACAAATTCTTACTACAGTCACATACTGTGATCTTCTGGTAAATCAATGTACAATATCTGGATGAAGAAGAAAAGTTGTAGAATATTTCTGAAACAAAAATAATTAGAAAGGTATTTTAAAGTAACTCTTCCTTACTGAAACGACTCTGCACAGGACATTTTGATTTTTTTTTAGGAGAGTTACCTACTTTTCATAGGATACCATAAAAGTTTTTCTTTGAAATATGCCAGTTAATTTGTATTTAAAAGAGAGTATATATTTGAAAGAAAGAAAATTCAACACAAATCTCATCATAACTATGTAGCCAGAGAAAGGATGGACTCTTTTCAAAATATCCTCTCTGATACAAAAAGTTAATTTACACATTAGTCACTTTGACTCACACTCTGCAAAAATAGTACAAGCATTTGGTTTTTCTGTGAACTTTATTTTTTTTTAATCTATGCACCAAAGAATAAAAAGAATTGATCATTGAAACTCAAAGACAGAAAGAAAATTATCAGTAGAACCCTCAATATAAATGCATCAGCCTGAACCAGGCCATCTCTGAGGCAAAGCGATGTATTATTTCATTTGAATTCAGAGCATTTTCCCTTCTCAAACCTTCTCACTAAACTAAATCAGATAATGCTCAACACAGAAAGCACAGTAAGTCAGCAGACTTCATTTCATTGTGGGAAACTGAACTCATTCTTAAATATATTATTCTCATGATTTGCTGTGCACCCATGCACTCACATACATGACTGCATATATCACACATCTGGCATATGAAATACTATTTTTCCTTTTTATTGATGAAAAAACCGCCAACTATTAGATTTTTGTGATCATTGTAACAGCTTTTGGAAGCCAAGTTATTGAAAGTGAGTAAGTCTTAGGGATGGATGAATATTATTGTATTTTGCCTATTATATATGAACTTACTGTATACAAGGCAGAGCTGTATACCAATTAGCTATGTTATATATTAGGCAGAACTATAGACAAATTAATCATATAAACAAAGTACTTAGTCACTTCCAAACCTCATCCAATTCCAACTACTATAATGATGAACAGATCGATCATAGAACAGAACTGAGCAGATACTTTAAATTCATCTAGCTTTAGCACCTGGAACTGAAGTCAGAGAATTAATAAATGAGCTAGTTTCAAGAGAAGATGAATGTGCCCAGAATCCTAAAAGGTGAGCAGGTGCTAAGTGTAACTGGATAAGATAAAGCAAAATCCTACCCCAAAACCTGAAATATTTTCTGGGCATTAGTAAAACTCTCTGCATTTTCATAATTTCCTTGCGCAAACTAGATTGAAAGTGAATTAAAAAAAAAAAGAGCCTAAAAAAATCAATAAAACAGAATACAAATGTTTTGGCTGCTTGGACACTATGTCCACCTACAATTTTTTTTCCAGGCAGCTGTTTGTTTGTTGTTTGGTTTTGGAGAGAGAGTGGGAGTGTGACAATAACCATTCACAATCTCTGTAACTCCAAAACACCTTTACTACTGATTCCGCCATCTCAGACCCTGCTGAGGCCACAGTTTGGTCACCTCTTACGCAAATCATTGTGCTGAATTGTTACAAGTTGTCAGCTAGCTGCTAATTTGCCTACTGTTTTACTGGTGACGTTTACTACTAAAAGAGAGAGTTGAACAATTCTTACCAATACACAATTTTTACTAATATGGTTTTTCCTAAGATGAAAGAAGACTTTTCAGAGGGTAACACACTTATGAATTTTCAGTCTTTTTCATGATATAACACCTTCAGGTTGATGTAGAACTCCCTGCAAGTCCATTTTGACTTGTAATCTATGTCTTTGGTCAGGTTTTATTTTGGTTTGCTTTTCTTACAGTGATTTTCTTTTCAAAGCAAACGTGAAAAAATTAGTTGATGCTGCCCGTCTCAGAAGCCAAATGTACCATTTGATCCAAGCTGATTCAGATAGTTTATGCTGTAGCATTTATGAAGCAGGAACTATTACTGATGTTGTGTTTGAAACAGTGTGAAAAATTACAGCCTGATATTTAGTTTAAGTCTTTTTTCCCCCCCTCACAAAAGTTTTTCAAAGTCATCAGTATATTACCATCCTATCTACAGCACAAATAAGAAACTGGGTTTTCTGTCTAGTTTTGGCATTTAATTTCAACAATTAAATTCATTGTTAAAGTGATTTAGTAAATCTAATGACTTAAACTTAGTTGCAGCAATCTAAAACCAATGTGAATTTATTTTAAAAGAATATCAGTAGAATGTTCTGGGAAAAAAAATAAAAGTTATAAATCCTAAACAAGGACAAAAAAACAGTGTCAGTTTTAATAAGCATTTGTTCAGGCTAACAGCAACATAACAGCTCGAACATCTCGGCAGCAGGTGTTTCAGCAAGAAGCGACATTTATTTGGAAACACATGAGCCAAGGGAGTGATGCTGATAGGAATAAGACACACACACCAAGGGAAAAAAAAAAAAGCAAACAAACCAAACAAAAACACTCTTATCAGAAAGTATGAGTTGAAGACAATACAAATGTATAGATGTTAATTTGCACTTGCTTTTCTACAGTATATAAAATGTTCCATATTCAAAGGTAAGCCCTAACATAATGTAATTTCCTAATGGATGAACTCAGCAAAATCAAGCTTGTGATATGAAGATATGAACTGAACTTTGCCTTCCAAAGAAAATTTTAAGAGGAACACATATCATTGAGTGGGAAAAGAGCTGCCTATAAAACAATGTAAACTGCAGCTAATGCAAACTGCAATTCATCTTGCCCCAGCCATTCTACTGGCTGACTTCTCTGAAGCTGCAGAAGAAAATGTCTGTCAGGGCTCTGTCCCTGGCTGCTTAGCAAATCTGAAAACTACATCATTTACCAGAGAGAATGTGCCCATCAAACAGAACGGGGAAGTTAAGTTCCCTTTCACTGTGAAACTGCATCATATAGTGCCTCAAACCCCAAACTAATTATTTTCATATCACCATTGCAATTTAGATGAGTGTTTCATCTTCCAGTCAGATTTTTTTCCCTTGGAGATAGTGATAGGGAATGTACTGAAATATTAGTATGTAAACCAGAAAGAGGTGTAAACAATCTATTCTTTGCATAGTGTCATATTTTACAGCTTAGAAGATGTAAGGCAGGCTAGAGAGATATCAGCTGAAAATAATATAGCAAAGCCCTCATATCAGTGACAGAAATAAAAGCGATGAAAGGTTTTCTCTAGACAATGCAAAAGGAGGTCCACCAGGCACTCCGCAAGATGTTACCAGTTGCACTGACTTTTAAAATAACATTTATAAAGAAAAATTTGACCTTCACGTTTTTGCAATATTAATTAAGTTTTTCCCAAAGAAGGTGAGAGAAATTCCAAATGCACGCAGAGGACCTGACAGCTTTCTTATGATGCTCAAAACTCTGTGAGATAGCGAGCACTTCTTCTTAGCAGGGAGGGCAACTTGTCTCTGCAGCAAATTACCAGAGAAAGTGGACTATTTCTGATGCCTTTGAGTCAGCTTGGTTCTTTTCTGGAAGAAGTGTTCTATCCAAACATATTAGAAGATTCAATGACAAAATAAATTTATCACATAATATAGTTTATGCTCTGTGAGAGGCAAATTAAATTATCTAATGGTCTCCTAGTCTCAACATCTGAGGGCTTGTTAAAAAATTGCACAGAAAGATTTAAAAGTTCAGAAGAGTAGTTTATCAAACACAGAAAGATAAACATGCATAGAGATCATTCCCCTTTTGGTTATTCTAAAAGTGGATTGACAATTGTGCCTGATTTTCCTTGGTAGGTATTCTTCCCATGCTGCTTAATCTGGTATCGTACACCATTGTTGCGCATGGGATCTTTAAAGTTAGAACTGAAATACAAAAACATATCAACATCAGATAGTTAGGGCTCATCCTTCCATACCTTCAGATAAAACTTTGTGCAGCCTTGATTTCAAAAGAAAAGGCATTTTAAGATGAGAAGTAATTAACGTCTTATGGATGAAGCTACAATTGAGGCTCATAAAACTGGCTGCTGAGTTTCTCTTCTCCAATAAACTTTTGCACGGTTTTACATGGATAACTATTAATGGCTCAATACATTCTAAACTGATCAACATTTTCGTTAATATTCCAGAATCACAGAATCACAGAATCACAGAATGTTAGGGATTGGAAGGGACCTCGAAAGATCATCAAGTCCAATCCCCCTGCCAGAGCAGGAATGCCTAGATTATGCTACACAGGAACGTGTCCAGGCAGGTCTTGAATGTCTCCAGAGAAGGAGACTCCACAACCTCTCTGGGCAGCCTGTTCCAGTGTTCCGTCACCCTCACTGAGAAGAAGTTTCTTCTCGAGTTTAAGCGGAACCTCTTATGTTCCAGTTTCAGCCCATTACCCCTTGTCCTATCAGTGGTTGTCACCGAGAAGAGCCTGGCTCCATCCTCGTGACACTCACCCTTTATATATTTGTAAACATTAATGAGGTCACCCCTCAGCCTCCTCTTCTCCAAACTAAAGAGCCTCAGCTCCCTCAGTCTTTTCTCATAAGGGAGATGCTCCACTCCCTTCATCATCCTAGTTGCCCTGTGCTGGACTCTCTACAGCACTTCCCTGTCTTTCTTGAACTGAGGGGCCCAGAACTGGACACAAGATTCCAGATGGGGTCTCACCAGGGCAGAGTAGAGGGGAAGGAGAACCTCTCTTGACCTACTAACCACCCCCCTTCTAATACACCCCAGGATGACATTGGCCTTCCTGGCCACAAGGGCACAGTGCTGGCTCATGGTCATCCTGTTGTCCACCAAGACTCCCAGGTCCCTTTCCCCTACACTACTCTCTAATAAGTCATTCCCCAATTTATACTGGAACCTGAGGTTGTTCCTACCCAGATGCAAGACCCTACATTTACCCTTGTTATATTTCATTAAATTTTTCCCCGCCCAACGCTCCAGCCTGTCCAGGTCTCGCTGGATGGCAGCACAGCCTTCTGGTGTGTCAGCCACTCCTCCCAGCTTGGTGTCATCAGCAAATTTGCTGATAGTACTCTCTAGTCCCTCATCCAAGTCATCGATGAATATATTGAATAATACTGGTCCCAGTACCGACCCTTGAGGCACTCCACTGGATACAGGCCTCCAACCAGACTCCGCCCCATTGACCAGGACTCTTTGGCTTCTTCCCCTTAGCCAGTTCACAGTCCACCTCATTACCTGAGAGTCTAGACCACACTTCCTCAGTTTAGCAGCAAGGATGCTGTGGGAGACTGTGTCGAATGCTTTACTGGAGTCACGTCCTGAATGGCAAGCAGCAACCTGTGCAAAGAGCTGAATATCCCCCCACCTCTGGCCATCAGGCAAAAGGGGGGGACCTAAAGGATAGGGAGGAGTGGAAGCAGGTGCCTGGCAGGAGAGGAAGGAAAATCCCTGCCCGGCCTCCCTCACCTGCCCAGTTGCCCTTGCAAAACAGGTATGGGGCTCTAGACAATGAGAGCCAGGCCAAGGAAGAGTCAGTGGAGGGTTCACCCATAGGACTGTCTAGTCACTCGGATACACGCATTAGGACTTCTTCATCTAAGAAAAAAAGGAGGGTAATTGTAATTGGAGACTCCCTCCTGAGGGGAACAGAGGGCCCTGTCTGCCGCCCTGATCCGACCCACAGGGAAGTCTGCTGCCTCCCTGGGGCCCGAGTTAAGGATGTTATCAAGAAGCTTCCTGGTCTGGTCAAACCCACGGACTATTACCCGCTTTTGGTTATGCAGATTGGTAATGATGAGATAGTAGAGAGATGGCCAGAAGCAATCAAAAGGGACTTTAGGGCACTGGGGCGGATGCTAGAAGGATCAGGCGCACAGGTTGTGTTTGCCTCTATTCCTTCAATTATGAGGAAAAATAGTGGTAGGCGTGACAAAGTGCAGCAGATTAACACTTGGCTAAAGGGGTGGTGCCAGCGGTCTAGCTTTGGATTTTTTAATCATGGGGAGATCTACAGGGCACCTGATCTACTGAAACAAGCTGGGGTTCAAATGACACAAAGGGAAAAAAGGATCCTTGGTCACGAGCTGGCGGGACTCATAGAGCGTTCTTTAAACTAGATATGAAGGGGGATGGGGTTATAGCTGGGATTGCAGCGGGGCAGTGCTCTAGAAATTATGAGGACTGGGTGGCCTTCCATCCCCCTAGGGTGAGATCAGTGTGCTCAGCTTGCTCCCTGAAATGCTTGTACACCAATGCACGCAGCATGGGGAATAAGCAGGAGGAGCTAGAAACCTGGGTTTGGGCAGGAGATTATGATCTGGTGGCAATTACAGAGACATGGTGGGACAGCTCACATGACTGGAATGTGGTCATGGGTGGCTATGTCCTTTTCAGGAAAGACAGGCCAGCCAGGCGAGGTGGTGGAGTCTCTCTTTACGTGAAAGAGAAACTACAATGGCTTGAATACCATCCAGGCATGGATGAGGAGCAAGTTGAGAGTGTATGGGTTAGAATTAAGGGGCAGGCTGGCAGGAGAGATACTGTTGTGGGTGTCTATTACAGGCCACCAGATCAGGGTGAGGAAGTTGATGAGGCCTTCTACAGGCAGCTGAGAGCAGTCTCACAATCACAGGCCCTGGTTGTCGTGGGGGATTTTAACTTCCCTGATATTTGCTGGAAGGACAACTCAGCCAGCCAGCCACAGTCCAGGAGGTTCCTCCAGTGCATCGATGATAATTTTCTGTTGCAAATGGTGGAGGAGCCGACTAGGAGAGGAGCACTGCTGGACCTCATCCTCGCTAACAAGGAGGATCTGGTTGAAGCAGTAAAGGTTGAGGGCTGCCTTGGCTGCAGTGACCATGAAATGGTGGAGTTCAGGATCTCATGTAGCAGAAACAAAATAGCAAGCAGAATTGCAACCCTGGACTTTGCCAAGGCAAACTTGGGATTTTTCAAACAATTACTCGAGAAAATCCCATGGGCAAGGCTGTTTGATGGTAAAGGGGCCCAAGATAGTTGGTTAGCGTTCAGGGACTGCTTCATCAGGCATTTCTTCTATACTTGAATATCACGCTTTTGTAGACTTTTTTAAGAATGCTGTTCATATGTTTCTTTCACAGTATTGCCATACTAATCGTAAGTTTTAGATGAATTATAGTTGTTCATAATCTTTGTGTAGAAAAGCTAAATTTCAGAATAACTAGTTGTAGCATTTATCAATAGCCAATTTAATAACAATAGACAATCACATGCTCAGGCAACGTCTCTGTATTCATCCCTGGTAGCTCATCCCTCCTTCTACTTTCTATATACTTCCTTTTCATATTTGAGCTCAGTCAGGGGCTCCTTGTTGATCAGTGCTGGCCTTCTGCCATGACTGCAACACTCTGCAAGTTTAAACGGACTGTTCTCATGCTTTAGGAGGTTATTTTGAATATCAACTAGTTCTCCTGGGCCTCTTTGCCCTTCAGGGTAGTATCCTACAGGATCCTGCCAAGCAGATCCTTAACAAGCCCATATCAGTTCTCCTCAAGTCCAGGGCTGCAGTCCTACTATTAGTCTTGCTTACTTTTCTCAGGGTTTTAAACTTGAGGTTTCTGCTGACAAGGCTGCAACTCAGCCTTCAAAGTTCTGACTGCTTCTTTATAATTAATAAGTAATCAACACAGGATAGTTGGCTTGTTGAACCCCTGTGCAACAACACACTCCAGAAATTATACCAACATGTTGCCCTCTCAAAAAATAGCAACGGGGTTAAAAATCTCCATCAGTACCAGTACCTGTAATCATGAGGCTTACTTCAGATATGCCAAGGGTCTTCTTGATCAGTTAGTCCAAAACACGTACCCTAATGTCAACTGCTTTCACCTTTTTTTCTGATTCTCAACCATAAGCTCTCAGCTGACACTGCACTTGTCTGCACACGTTCAACCTACTCTTTTGCCTAGAGTGTCCATCCTGTCCTCTCTATCATTCCTAAAGAATCCAGCCACAGAATTCTCCATTCATGTTATTCCATCATCTTTTCTTAATAAAAAGATCATGGCTCTAGAATAGTTCACAAGCTTCTAAGTTGTTCTTGTTCTTTCCCAGGCTGCTTGAGTTCGCATATAAACACTCGCGACGGTCCTTTTGTCACGAAGCTTTCACAGCAGGAGTAGGAGAACTTTCTGAATTATGCTGAGGCCTGGGGAGCACTTTCGTTCTTTTGTCTCCAAGTACCTTTGGGACACTATTATCATCCTCAGACAAATCTAGTTTAAAGCTCTCCTCACTAGGTTAGCAAGCCTGTTGGTAAAAAAAGATTTCGCCCTACTTTGCATCTTCCTCATGCCGCCTTCTCTCCAGAAGAACTTATCTTTCAGAAATGACTCCATGCTCTTAAAAGGTGAAGTCCTGCTTCAGCACCAGCCGTGCACTTGAGGTTTTCCTGCAAGATCCTTTCCTGTGAGGGTGATGAGACACTGGAACAGGTTACGCAGAGAAGTTGTGGATGCTCTGTCACTGGAAGTGTTCAACACCAGGCTGGATGAGGCTTTGAACAACCTGGTCCAGTGGAAGGATCACTGTCCATGGCTGGGAATTGGAAGTAGATGATCTTTAAGGTCTCTTTCAACACAAACCATTCTACAATTCCATGACCCTATTACCTAAGCTTTTCCCTTTTACCAGCAAGATCAACACCACCACCTGCATTCTCATACTCTTCACTCTCACCTCAAGGACCTCGGTATCATTCGTGATAACTAAAGGTCTCCACAATAGCATCATTTGTCTCCATATGGATGAGCAACAAGAGATAAGAGTTTGTAGGTTGCACAAGCCTCAGCCCTTTCTCTGCAACATTCCAGACCTGAGCCACCAGCAAGCAACAAATGTGCCAACACAACAAATCGGTTGTCCTTCCATCCCCTGCAGAGGTTAGTCTCCAACTGCCAGCAGTCACTACCTACATTTGGGGCCCACTGATCAGCATATACAGATATAGGTATGCATTGTTTTAATTACAATTACATTCTTCACAAAGAACTGGAAATCCAGAGTCATGGCCCATTATTTAGAACTCAGAGCTTTGAGTTTTCAGAGCATTTTTGTTTCACTTAATTGTCCTTTACTGTACATTTTGAAGGAAACAAAATACTCAGGAAGTTGTATCGAGCTGTGGGAACTCCCCCTTCTTCTTGGAGTTAATTGATTGCTGTTGGACAGCTGCTAGAGCTGCTACCTCCTGTTAGAGAGCTGAATTGATTGCTGTGCCTCCTAGTAGGTAGGCACAAGATAAGTCTCCACAGCAAACAATACAATAATTTGACTCTTTTATTGGAAGTCCCTGCAGAGAGGCTATGGAATGGAAGGACTCAGAGGAAGAATTATCCTCTTATCCTGCCTTGAAACAAAGCTTCAGGTCAAGGAAGTAGGGTGGAAGCAGCATGGGGACTGTTTTATGCTCAGGCATATGCTACATCTGTTCAGTGAGAGGAACAATTTCTACGTACTCTTTTAATTCTTTCAGTAGGGACTTAAATATTGTTGAAGGCAGCATATTGCAATGTTGTCTAGCAAAGATGTCCCAACTGGGAAAAATATTCTGTATTGTACTATTGACCTGTTCCTTCTCGCATTTGTCCCGAAGATTTATGCTACAGCTTCAGCCAGAGGGAAATTTTCCAATTCAGCACTAGTTATAGGGGTGGGCAAAGCTTTAATCCAGTCTAAATCTGCTTCCATTCTCTTCCTTTAAGAACCAGACATAGTTCTGGTTTCCTGCTACTTCCTGGACTCATTCAAAGATATGAAATTAAATGAATGTCATGGCTAGGATCAAGGGTATCCCTTCTCTCTCCCTCCTGCAATAGTAACTTCTCGTTTTAAAAATTAATCTGAGGCAAATCTGGAAAGCAGGTTGATTAATCCACACAGATAAAAAGATTTTGGGGAAAAAAACAAGACATTTTGAAGTTTTTTTTCCAGTGTTCTTGACAATTTTAGTTTTAGTAGACGTAGAAACACACAAACACACACACACACACATATATATATATATATAAAAGTTTTGCTACTCAGAGATGTAGCAATTGAAGTGCTTGGCAGACCTAGTCTTATGTAAAGTCTACCTAAATAATGCTGAAAACCTAACAGAAGACCAGATATGTAACTTGAAAAAAATAAAAATACCTCTGTTTAGACACAATACCAAAATTCTGTCAACAAAAGTAAGGATCTGAAATAGTAGACGTTTAAAATAAATAAATAAAAAAGCCTTTTATCTAGAAATTAAAATACTTTATTGCAAGCATTGCCCTAACACTAAAATGAAGCAATGTAGCAAATCCTTCAATAATCAGATTATGCTTCACTTCTTAGTAATACCAGGGAGTACTAGACATCTTTTATGTAGGTTTTCCTATCAACAGGAATGTTCATCTTTTCTCAGAGGTGCTTTGAAAAGCAATCCCAACATATATCCATAAAAATGAACTTCTTGTTTATTGTTTTATGAAAAATTTTTATTGCCCATTTTTGGCATTCTGGTAACGGTAATCCTAAATAACTTCCTGTTGTTCTAGAAAGTGAGGATTACAGATTTGTATTTACTTCTTACAAATAAATAAGAAAAAAAGGAAAAAAAAAGAAAAAAAAAAGCTGTTATGATTAAGTAAGTGGATAGCAAATTACATATTCCCTGCAACAGTTCTTAAAAAGGGAAAATAGGAATAGAATAACATCCTTAGTATTTGCACCAAACAGACAAAAAGAGTGAGAATCACAGAAGCAATCATCGAAATATGAATTAAAGCATTAGCAAATTTAAGTCAGGAAGTTCCAGGATTATTTCTCTGTGCCAAACCTGCTTCTGTGTTAGTGCTTTATTTACTACTAGCTTGAACTAAAAAAAAAAAAAAAAAAAAAAAGACAGCAAAAACACAGAGTAAAATATAGCTTTTGAATATCTATAACAAAATGTGTGATGAAACTAAATGCACATGCAGAGTTTACCCTTCATAATACATCTACAGATTCCAGGCTATTGGTATCAGTGGGAGTTTTGCTGTAGATTGAGACATGTTATATGGCCCATTGTATTAGATTGATAGAACGAGCAGCCCAAATGCTACTTAACCACAGGAGGTTTTGCTTGTTATATGAGATAGAACAGCAACAGAGAAGCTAAAAGAGGTCAACAGGCATGAAGTCTAGATGGGTAGATGGATGTGTTTAACACTTTTCTGTCATTCTAAAAATATATAGTCTAGTTTCTACTAAGAAGTTTTTTGGGGTATTTTGTTGTTGTTGTTGTCTGATCCCCTCCCCAACACCCAACCTCTGCCCCAATCTCTACTTTAATACATATCTTTAAAAGAAGTATGGGGGATTATTGAGAAGAATAAGGAAAGAACATATTCCTTGTGTTCTCTACTTCTGGTAGCCAGCCTAGAGGAAGGTATAATTTAGTTAGTCCTGTGAATGGAGTAGATGTCTTGTTATTATTTTGCAATAAACAACAAGGTATATGTGCTAAACATTGCATCCACATGTTATAATATTAGAACCAGTTAGAGGCTACAAGGTTTTTTTTCCAGAGAAATGTCCCTCAGGAAAAAAAAAAGAAAAAAAAGAAATGGATCCAAATCAGATGCTGTATTCTTTTAATTAAGGGAAGTTTGCAGTCAGCAAGATATCTAAAATCTACAGCCATCAATTAGCTGTCCTTTCTGTGGGTTGAGTTGAGAAATAATTTATTTACTAGCACAAAGCTTACAGAAGACAGGCATAAGTTGCCTTTTTCACTTTGGAGCTTACCCACCCTCTGTACTGTCACATAGACTTCACTTTTCCCATTCTCAGCTGAATTTTACAAGGAGGAAGGATTAGTGGACCTGCCAGTAAGTGGTCAGTGACTTTTTCCTGGAATCTCAACTCCAGAGGACCAAGCCAAGACAGAAAAAAACTCCTATTATTTATTTCTTGACTGCATCAGGACAGTACTCTATTCATTTTTCACAAAGTCTGAAGTATTCTGAAGAATTGTTTCTGAAGAAAAAAGATAATAAAGTCAGATATCAGAAACCCACCAGATGTAGACCCTGGGAAGTGTCCCCGTGGTGAAAAGTTCCTTGGTAGAAAAGACTGAACAGCATCCAAAACAAGCTAGCTGCTGAAAAATACGGATAGTTGCAGAGGCAGGAATAGAGTTTGTCCAGGATAGATGCAGGTTACAGTAATTCACTGCCAAGGGCTGGGCCTCACAACTAAAATGTCAAGTTATTGCAGACAGCTCTGTTATGGGAAATCGTAGTTAACTTTTTTTAGAAGACATATGGAAATGAAAGAAATGTTAATAGATTCATCTACCTTGAGGGAAGTGTTTCTGGTTTGCTGTATCACTCTGTCCACTTTTCTCACAGCCCTCCTCCTCTCACAGTTTCTGCCTCCAGGCCACTGAGTCTATAAACAGGAACAAGGTCGTAAGTAAAACACAATTTAGCTCTTCTGAGAGCCTAATAATTAGTGTTTACATTATTGAAATGGAACTTGCTGAATCTGTTGTTGGCAGTGTATTCAGAGTTGACTACAAAGTCAGCTTCATCTGTCACTTTTCTGAAAATCCATCATTCTGGGTGAGTAAATGCTAATACTCCTCCTGCACTGTTATTAGCTAAAATGAATCAGTGACTCCTAGTTAAAATACATATTAAAGAACACAAAGAAACAAACAAACCCAAACAAAACCTAAAACCTTCTTTGCCATCTTTAACTCCCCATTTCCGACCCCCTACGCACTATTTGCATGGAGAAGAATACCTGTGACAGTAACTGACAGCTGATTTCCCTGTCCTTATCTCATCTCATGAGCTTCTTAATTTCTATCCCCATTACACTGAGGAGCAGGAGTGAGGGAGCGACTGGGTGGGTGTCTGACAGCTGGCCAAGGTCATGCCTAACATTGTGTTGTTAGGTACGGACTGTATACATTACTTAAACATTAATAGGCTTAAATGACAAAGTTTACACCCCCATCTGAAACGCAAAGATGCTTGAAAAATTCTATGAATTCTGGAGGATTTGCTGAGAACAGTTTTAGAACAGAGCGAGTGTGAGAGTAAGAAACAGGAGAGGGAAAAACTGAAAGATAAATCTGGAAAAAAATAGGAGCAGGCTCTAGTACAGCTCAGAAGCACCCTGACAAGAGCCAAAGTAGGGGATCTGGGGAAGCATGTTTGCTGAAGCCTGGTAAAGCAATTAAGTTGTTCTTTACTTCTTTGATTCGTTCTTTAGTCATTACACATATTAAAGTCACCTGAATTTACCCTCGCAGATTCCAGCTTCTAATGCAAACAATCTGCAAAGCCCACTGTTCCAGTCAGTGACTTAGGCCAAAAAAGAGAAAATTCACACAATGTCATCAGCATAGTTAGTGTTTAATATTCTTACTTTTACTCACTGATATCTTAAAGACTGTTTCTTAGAAAATATTTATGGAGTTCTTGGTGTTATTTTTCAAATTTTTTTTTTTTTTTTTCCCTCAGTAACAGAATCAGGATGAGGCCAGGACTTTTAGTCCATGAATTTGGTTTCACATTATTCCCCATGATGCATTCCTTTCAATAAACAGAAATTTTCTTTAAATCATTCAGTTCCATAAAAGAGACATTGTTATTATTAGCATTTCCTTGTGATCAGACAAGGACCAATTGTGTCGTAACTCACTTTTCATATTGTGTCATTTTACCTTATCACATGCCCTCTTAAAATGTGCCAATCTTAACTGAGAAACATAATTAAGGTGGGAAGCCAACTAAGGTGTATCTTCAGGAAGGTAAATAGACATCCAGAAATATTAGTAGGGAAGCTTCCAACTCTATCTGTATCCATCCTGAGGGGGAGGTAAGAGTAAAACCACAATCAGATCTTCACTTACACAGTTACTATATTCAGATGTGCAAAACAAGAATTCTAGACTAACATGGTATCAGCTTCAGAAAAAAATGGGTTTCATGGGGAGAGGGGAAGATAAATGTAAGGAACAAGATGTTGCTCTTTTTTTAATTTACTGCTATCAGCACTGAAAGTGATATAATTTAAAATGCATACTGTACTTGAGTTTGAAACAACACTGAACACAATTTTTAATAGGATATGTTTTCCCTCTATCAACTTCCACAGAAACTTGAATTTTAACTGAAAAGGTTTTCAGATAGTGCCCTTGTTGAACTGCAATTGAGATTCCCTTGCTAATGCCTTTTCTTCCTGCTCCCTTCCTCCAATCTATCAGCCACAGAGCTCCTCTGTTCTGCTTTTATGAGAAAAAAGAAAAAATTATTCTCAGAGGCTTTGCTCTTCTGAGTGAATGATAACCAAAACCAAATTCTTCCTCTTTTCCCACTGAGACCACTGTTTGGTACTAACACTATGGAGATTATACTTTCATGTTGAAAAAATTGTATTCCAGACTTGTAAATGAAATAAGAAAAACCTAGCATTTTGACACAAAGAAGAAGCAATCTTTCAGCAAAGTGTCTCTGAAGTGCTAGAAACCCATACGTACATTGAAAAACAAAACCTAGGACCTGAGAAAATAGGCAAATATATCTGTCAAAAGAACATCACATATAGGAGCAAAAAAACACAGCTAGCCTGATGAAATCCCAATCAAGGCACATTAGTCAGAAGTCTGTATTAGTCAAAAAGACACAATACAAAAATCTCACACGTCCCTAGTAGTGAGAAAACACATTCAAAACCTAATCTCACCTCTTTATGATAAGGTGAAACCCTGAGTATTCATCTTCTACAGTTACCTCTGCTTGCCCAAGGTTTCTCTCTTCATACTGTGGCTGTTACCAGAGACCCCAGACTATCTCTAATCTCTACAAGCATCTTCAGTATTTCAATTTACTAAGCCAATCAACTTCCTGTTTCTACTGTAGTTCTAGTGTTGGCTTATTTTGTGTTTATTGGCTTTTATTTGTCTCATGTGACCTCAGTATCACTTTTGGTGAATACTCATTCCCAAGGGAATGTTTTTTTTTTCCAGGACACAGAAACACACCCTATGGTCTAATAGTTTTGGGAAACTGCATCACCTGGATAAACCGTGGTAGAGCAAACTTGGTATATTATTTTATTAATTACTGAAGAAAGGGAAATTTAAAAAGAAATCTTATATTATGATGCTTTCTAAAATAGCTTTTTTAGAAATACTGCTTTTTTATTTATTTTGTGTTTTAATTTGGACAGAAAACTTCTCAGTATTTCATTTAATTCCCTAGAGCAGGGTCTCTCTCCCGGAAAGGCCAGGGGCTCCCCTAGGGACAGCCCCAGGCACTGTCACTCACCAGAGCCGGGGTCTGAGGGCTCACCCGGTCCGGGAAGCTTCTGTCTTCTGTCCTCAGGCACGCCCCAGTCCCAGGGAGAGTCTCCGAGTGCAGCCCCACTGCTCCCGGCTCGAACCAGCTCCAGCCAGTGGCGGGGAACCTTCACACCCTCATCAGGCCCAGTCTGTGCTCGGTTCTCATGAGCAGGGGCCTGCCTGGGGAAGAGGACAAGACAAGGTGAATGCCTGCAGCAGCTTCATCAGACCTCCGTGGCCACCCTGGACAGCTCCAGGGCTGGGGTGTGTCAGGTTGGGTGCAGCTGCCACATTTGTGGTGAGTCAGACATTGTAACGAAAAATGCCTTTTTTTCATGAAAGCTCTGAAAATCTGTCACAGCTGTGAAAATGATGTAACATTCATTTGAGCTGCAGCTGAGGAAGTGGAGGGAACACTCACACGCCTTTAATCTAGCAGAGTCAAGGTAATACAAGCACTCCATCTTCAGTGTCTTCAGATCTCCAATAAAGGGTCAGCCACACCTTAATTCTGTGGAAATCATCATGAAATTTAACATATAGCAGAGCTAGCTGAGAGGTTTTTTATTTTGTTTTGGTTTTAATCTGATCTATGCTGTTCAGTCAGAGATTTAATAAAAATGAAACTATGCTGCATTTGATGTTGGCAGCAATAGGAAATAAAGTGTAGTGCCAGTGTTATAAAGCTTCTGCATCCTAGAGACTGATTTTATTTTTGCTCTGCATGAGAGCTATGGGAAATCAATACACAAATCAATTCTAAAATTGGGTCACTCTCCAGAGAAGTTGAACCTTTCTGGTTCACATGAACCTGAGAGAGGATACATGCACTCAGTGTGAAAAGCTGTTTTTAAAAGGACCACAATCTTTAGACACAAAAGAGAATAATAGACTTCTTAATCTAGAGAAATAAATGTCTCCTAACAGCAAAGGAAAACAGTGTTGGCGTTTACATGTGTGATCTCTCAAATTAGAGGGATTTCAACTGAACAGACTTTGGTGAAGTGCTGTTTAAACAGCTGTTATTTACTCAAGTCATTTATTAAGATAACTTTTTTAATAATATCAACAAAGACTGTGATCTTTGAAAAGGCAAAACTATGCAGAGTTAACAGCAGAGGTACTCTAAGCTATTAAAATATATATCCATAATTACAGTATTAAAGGTCTTAGAGGAAAACGTACATGAACCTCGGTGAGTTCTCACTCAAGAAGAACAGAAGGTTGGGATGGAGATGGCAAAGGGGTCCTTCAGAATGGGCACGTAAGAAAAAAGGGTCAAAGCTTGTGACAGTGTAACAGGTCAGATTGCTGAGCTTTCTCAGCTTAAGAGATCGAATCCACATATGAAATTTAAAGCGGACTGCAACGACACCCAAGTTTTTTTTTGCATTTGTAAAAAAATAAATTTGTTCTATATTGTCCTTTTTGGTACCTCACTTGTTCTGCCATCGTTACGTCAACATAGTGGATAGCGTGCAACATCGGATATGTAACCTGGAAGATGAAGTGTAAAATGGGTGTGTGCACAGAAAGATTACTTTGAGCAGAGTTTTACTGCAAAAAAAATGAATGTGATAGGCATACTAATTCAAACTACTGGCTGCTAAATATAAGAAAGGGCAATAAAGAGTCAGGTTATTAGCAAAGCTTTTTATATGTGACTTACTGTGGTTAATTGGCTCTTAATCCACTACAAAAGAAATATGTGCCAGAACCATAGGGCATTTATATCCTTCATCCGTTCTTCTGCACATTCATAGCCAGCATCAACCTAAAGTGAGGAATGTTACAGCCAGAAGTCATAGATGTTTCTTTGCACAGTATAAGTAACAGACATGTTTTCTTTGCCCCATAACATCTTGGTAGTTCCTTTGATTTGCTTATCAGGCTAAGTCTGAAGGCATGATGTAGCCAAGTGACTGATTTATCTAATAATAACCTCTTCTTGGTTATGATGTACCAAAGAGAGATGAGGTGTTTTTCAGATACCTTCTCTTTCAGTCCTCAGACTATATGTTTAGCCAATCAAAACTGATAGAATCATAGAATCATAGAACAGTTTCAGTTGGAAGAGACCTTCAAGATCATTGAGTCCAACCTTTGTCCTAGCCCTATCAACACCACTAAACCATGTCTCTCAGCACAACATCTACCTGTCTCTGCTGGAGGTTTTTGTGGTAGAAGTGCAGGACCCAACATTTGGCATTATTGAAACACATGTGATTGGCCTTGGCCCAGTGATCCAGCCTTTCTAGATCCCTCTGTGGAGCCTCCCTACCCTCAAGCAGATGACACTTCCACCCAGCTTGGTGTTGTCTGCAAACTTACTGAGGGTGCACTCATAAGTTGAAGTGTCCTATCAACCATATGCATACAGTAACAGAAATGAATGCTCAAAGAAATTATTTTATATCTGTATTTGTATTATAGACCTATGTGGAAAACATTTCTCTCCTATCCCCCAAAACTGTTAGAATATCTATGAAACTTCATGGATTAAATAAGAAGAAAAGAGGCAAGTCCTCTTTTAAATTATGATTTTGATCTAAGTCTTTCTTAAAACTAATGACTTTCATAGAACCATAAAGGTTGGAAAAGACCTCTAAAACCATCTAGTCCAACTGTCAACCCACTGCTACCATGACCATGAAACTATATCCTGAGGTGTCATGTCTATATGATTGTGAACACCTCCAGGGATGGTTACTCCACCACTTCCCTGGGCAGCCTGTTCCAATGCCTCGTCACTCCTTCAGTAAAGAAATTTTTCCTAATATCCAACCCGAACATTCCCTGGTGTAATGTGAGGCTGTTTCTTCTTGTCCTGTCGCTAGCAACTTGAGAGAAGAGATCAACACCCATCCCACTATAATCTCCTTTCAATTAGTTGTAAAGAGTAATGAGGTCTTCTCTCAGCCTTCTCATCTCCAGACTATATAGACAATTGTCTTGCAACGATGGTACTCAAAAAATTCTTTCATTGTATAGGGAGGAGGGCAACAAATAGAATAAAGTAAAAATTCTAACCAAATATCATCATCTTCAAGCTTTATGAGGAATTTAAATCAGAACCTTCTTACAAAGATATTTATTTTTAGCTCGAACTAATACCAAAAGTAGAACACTATTAAGCTGTTTATTGTTACATATTCACCAATGTTTTTCTAATACAAATAAACCTAGGATTTCTTGTCATGTAGAGAAGAAATACTAGTGAAACCTATTGGGACAGGCAGGACCCTAACTAAAAACTAATTATTCAAAAGCATGCTACACTTCTCAATTTGGACCAAAGGTTTAGAAAACAGATTTTTATCAACATATTATTAGTAATCTGCTAGTCAGTCTTCTCTTGTCTACAGTTACTGAACTGGAAGTAGTACGATCTATAATTCTTAGAGCGAGAAAGATATATCCTTAAGAAGGAAGAAAATGTCTCAGAAATAAAGCTGCTATTAATTATTTCCATGCATTTTCTAACACAAATGAGGTGTCAAAATAGATTTTTTCCAGCCTCTACTGTTTTTTATTAAAATACAGTCTCTTATCTTCAACACTATTACCACTGCAAATGCATGAAGGTTCCTGTATCACTTTTATACAATGATAGAAATGAGTGCTTGAAAAGCTCTAGTTGTCTGAGGCTCAGATCTTGAGGACAAGTTTTGTAAACACCAAAAGCTTCAAAAAATTAATTTGAGTAGTTATTTTCTTCCTTAGTTTTACTTCCAACTGACAATGCCAAGGAAAAGTTATTTCAGTATATTGTCGCTTTTCATTTTCCCTCTGAACTTTTTTCATGTGGGTGCTCATTGCAGTTCAACTGCCAGGTTTCATGTCTCGCTTTTATACAGCCTTTGAACGTTGTCCCCATTCTAGTAATGGGGTGTTAATTTTTCAAATACAGCTTCTCTGATGCCATACTCACTGGGTATAGATTGCTTCAGGGACTCTTTGGATGTATATTCCTTTATCGAGTTAATGTCACCATTAGTTCTGATTGCCTCTTTAAGTGCCTTCTTGTGTTCTGCTCAGGGTATTACAGATTCTTATTGTTGTCTTCTTTTGGGCAATTTTACTTTAATGCGTTGTTTGTTTGCAGTCTCCCTTATTTGTACAGGAGTTTTTGCCTCAATTTTCCTTCAAAGTGGATTCCAGTTGTGTTATTAGGTGGAGTACAAAGTGGTTTTCCATCACTTCAGACAGTTTTATACTTGCTTAATGAGGTTAGAGTTTCTGTTTCTGGGGATGTGACTTGGCTTATTTAGTGAGGTTTTAGTAATGCACGCTATTCAATGACTTTGTTGGCTGAATCTTTTCAATTCCCTTCTGCGTATTTGGTGTTTCTCATAATATTATTCACAGGTATGACCAGTTGCAGCTGTGTGATTTCATGGCTGAGGTCTGCAGAAAATTCTGTTTACCAATAACTTCAGTAGCTGATGAACTTCTTTGTGTAAGTATTAGGCTTCAGAATTCACCGAATCCCCCTTAATAAATTTTGCTTAGATGTATGTTACCTGTGCATGTGTGAGCAACTGTTATTTAATGGGAACTGTATGTCCGACTAGAAAGGCTGCATTTCTACTGCACTCTGTTCCCTGGCTAAGAACCGCTTTACACATTTTAGTGCACTCATAACAAAGTAGGATCCTTTATATAAAACTCTGTGCTTTAGACTTCCGGGTTTGTTCGTCCTTGAAGAACTTGAGTGAGGTGAGAAGTTACAATTCCATCCATTAAGAAAAAAAAAATACACCAATTTCAATACCTGACTACTAATTTTTCCTCCTGGATGTAATATTAGATTGACAGAATTCAGTTTAGGATACTGAAAATCCTAAGGACTATATCAATAGTCCCCTCGCAGACGTTTAAGCTACGGATTTTGGTAAATGAAGTTTTCATAGAACTGAACATATAACAGAGGAAAATGGCCTACTTTCACTGTGGGTTTCCTCTGGCTTCCTAAAGAAGGTTTGATTCATATCCCCAGGGTGGATGCTTCTGACATGGCCACCACCCTTCTTCCTCCACAAAGCTCAAACCAATTTGGGCTGCCTTGTGATAATGTGATTTTGGTGCTCTATAAGCTGTTTATTTTTTATCTGGTTTTATCTCAGCCGAGCTAATGCGTATTAATGTTCCAAAGGTAAAAGTCCACTGAGGATGAAGCACAATAGTTTTGCTTTGAGGTTAACTTCAAGTACTACACCAGGTGATGTATCATATCACCTTAGGTAAAAAGCACAGCATTTAGTGCTTTTTTTTTTCCTTTAAAGCCATGAAGAGACGAGACTTGATAGCTGTGGAGATAAATTATTTCAGTTCTGAAATGCCTCAGTCAGAAAGGTTTCCCATAGCCACATTTTAAAGATTATTTCCCAGGAAAAAGGAATTTGTCCTGGTTTATGTTTTGTCATGGCTCATAAACATGTCTGAACAGTTTTGTTTAAAGGGATGATTAGTGGAGTCCCTAGTATGCGAGGCTGACTTAAATAGAATATTAAGAAAACCCATAATTTTCATTTTCCTTCAGTATTGCAAGTCTTTGGATGCAACTGAATCATGTTTTAAAGCTTTTCTCACTGTCTGTCAAGACAAGAAACTCCCTGAGGAAAAAAAACGACAGTTATAGAGTAAAGATGGGATCACTACTGTGGGGCTTCAGATCATTCAACAGACTCCTCATGAGTGGGATTATTGCTTTATTGGAAATATTGCTTGGAAGAGGCTTTGGAACCTTGAAACCTGCACCTGAAACACAAAACAGATTTCGCCTGCTCGGACTCAGGAGTTTCAGTATTAGATGTCCAAGTCAGAACTAGGCATCTTTTGTAATTTACTCTGCTATTCATTCACTCTGAGAGTGAAAAGTATTCCCAGGAGAAAGCTCATCTCATTCCAAAACCAGTGTTTCAGATAGGTCAGATGAATCACCCTTCATCTGCTTTTATCTATTGGCTATTAGGGGAAATTAGATTTATCTCCATCCCTAAGAACAAGGCAATAATCTAACCATTTTAATTAACACTAGGTGATTAGTCCTGGGATCCTCAAAGAGTTTGGTTATTATCTTGATAACAAATCTGTGAACCACACCTGCAAGCGAGTACTTATGAGTTGTATTTATACATGTATCTGGGAACAAAATATTTCATGTTTAAACAACCCTTTGTAATTGTCAAAACAAGAGAGTACAATTGTTATGAAGACATATCATGGCTCTATTTGTGTATCATTTATGTTCTTGGGCACTCAGACTTGCAGATATAAAATGCTGTGATGGTTAGATGCCCTGCAATAAGAGTACTGTAACTAAAAACAATTATTTCTGTGCATCAGAAGTCACCAATTGTTTAATCACCTTGCAGATTTTGAAAGTATACACTAAGCAAGACTGCTCTTTGAATTTTAAGCCTTTTAGTCTTGCAAAATATGAAAAACACTTCAGAAACTGTCAGAAGGCACTTGTTTACTTCTAGCAGCCAGAATATACATAGGAATTCATGCTCTGCACAGGTTTGTCTGACATGGTTTTAGAGATTTATGCTACCAAACCCCAACAAATTAGTTCCCTGTAATATTTGAGATTTGAGATTGGGTGATGGAACATACCAATAGAAATATTCTCCTTGTCTCAAGAACTAATATCATTGTAAGTCACCAGCAGCTGTATTTTGACATTTAACATCTCCCGAAAATTGTAATGCTCATTGTCTTCACAAAAGTCCTTGATTTAGATCTTTCTGGTTTAAATGGTATTAAGAATGTAATTACACATTGACATAAACTTCCAGTAAACAGAGATGTGATCCTGTAGAAGCTTGAATTAATTTGAAAAAACACGAGCTGAAATCTCACAGTGTCATATATGATAGGATAGCAAATTGAAACTGGTATTTGAATTACAGTTTTGGGAGCAACTTTGGAGAAATATGAAAACATTATAAAGATAAGATTTACCACAAGTAATGACAGCTAATAGGGATCAAATAGGTAGAACATTAAATTGTTTTTAGTTTTTGTTATTATTCATGTGGATGTCATTTTCCAGCTTTCCTGATGCACCAGGGTGAAAGAAGCAATCCTACTTAGAGAATTTCAAATCTGACTAAATAATGTGAATGCTCTTTCTACATCAATGTGAGTAAAGGCAGGTTGCTCAAATGCCAATGTTCTCATACATTTAGGTGAACTCTGAACAAAATAAAAGGACTTTTTTATTCAAGATGTGCTTGTTCTCAGGTCCTTTGCATTTGCATTATGATGCAAAATGCACATTGGAGACATGAAGGCAAACAAGGGAGAAGTGCTAGGTTTATTGTTCCTACTGATGCTGTTGTGAGAGGTCTCCTGTAGCAGCAGTGGTCATTACTCACAGCTTCTGACCTTTTCCTCAGGATCTGCATTAGAAAAAAAAGTGAGATTTCCAGTGCTCCAGAGCAAACTGAGTAGCATCGTAAACATTTTTTTTACCCTTGGCAGCATTTCGATCTGGACAGCTACTTATCTTGCTTATGTCTACAGTTGATCCTGGCTGTTAAGTAATTACAAAATCATTATTGTTGCAGGGAAGAGGAAGAAAAGACTCTTTGCAAAAAGAAGGGAGGTGGAAAAGAAGAAAAGCTACAGTAGTCGATATGTGTATATATGCATACATGCGTACGTGCATACATAGTTATTTAGACCTTTTGTAAAGGCAAAGGAGAGAAAGTACAGAAATAAGTGCAGATGGTAATAGGTAGGGGTGATAAGGGATGCTTCAAAGACAGAGAAACAGTACCCTTGGCAAGGAATTGGGCAATATTGCACTGGGAAATTGCTGTTAGTAGAAGTATTCTGCAGAAGAAAATAACTTAGTGCAGATTTCACTGAATCACAGGAAAGAATATAGTGATGAATGCTGACAAAGAAATTGTCCACAGTCCTCATCTAATTCAAAGTATAGATAAAAATTGTTCTTTTTCTACATTTGTTTATGTCATAACTATGTGCCTCTTCACAAGTTCCTGTTATACATCATTTATATTTGCAATTTACTTTCTAAAGATCTTTTAATTAAAAGTTTCCAAATATTCCTCCTTTGTCTTAGGATAGCTTTGCATTCACGTTTTTAGGTAAAGACATTTTGACAATTATATGTGTGTACATTATCCATGTGATTTTTATGCGATGATTTTTAATATTTTCCCTAGATACCTTTAAACCACTTTTATTATTTCGTTTGAATAAAAAGAATATTTTTCCTACTGACTTTTCTTCGCTGCTATTCATTTGAAGATTTAATAGGTTTTCATTTTTTTTTCTGTGTTCTGGCTAAAGTACTGTGAGTAGGAAAGATTGTTCACTGTATTTAAAGTATTTCTGCCTAGTTGAAGTGCTTGATTATTCTCTTAGAGAGAAATGCTAAATGTAAGTGATGGAGATTCCTCTTTGCTTTTCAGAATATAGCTATGCATAAAGTACTGGATGAAACAATTTTCATGATAGTTCAAGAACCTTCATTGTCCGGCCCATTGATTCATTTTCACAGAGCATATGTTGTAGAGATTGTGCTATTTCCTCAATTTACTTGATGCAGAACTGTGTATAGATTTCAATGGTTTACTTGATCCAGAATTGTGTTATGTATGTCAGTGCCTCCTAAAATATATTCCAGCACTTTCTGCTTGGTTAGTGTTAAAACCTTGCTTTTTTGTTCTCTTGCTTGTTCTGCAATTATGGTGAAGTTTCCTTGGACTGAATGTATTGCATCATTTGATATTTACACATATTTTTCAATATTGTTCTCATATCAACTGAGATGCTCCAGTGCTTTCCTAGACCTACTTTTCCCAAAATTATTAACAAGAGTAGTGAGAGTTATGGGTTTTCTTTTCTTTCTTCATCAAAACTCATTCTCCCATTGTCAGTATCTCAACAGAAACAACAAAAAAAGAGATTATGTGGATGTAAGGCTGAGATAGGATACGTTTATGAAGTGGAAACCTCTGTAAAACCACACACTCGACACTTTCACAGACAGTTCAGCCAGACCTGTCTTCTTCTCCACTGTCTCATCACTGGCACATGGGGACAGCCTGATCCTCCAGCTTGTTTTGTGTCTAAAGAAAGAAATCTGTAATTTGCTGTTTAAACATAAACGTTTTTGTCATATGCATCTCTTCTTAAAATAATGCAGAAAAAAATGCCTTTGCATGCAGTTACTAAGAATAAAAGTTGGCTAAGGGTAGTAGAAATTTAATGTGCTAGTGAAATTCCACAAAGAAAGCATTTTAAAGTTATTCTCATGGTCTGAAATTAGTAATTAAAAACTCTGCAGAAGATCAAACATAGTACGTTATAAGCAGTTCTTAGATGAGGAATATAACTACATTATGACAGAAAATGTATATTTAAAAAAAACACCAAACAAATTGCAGAGAATCCATTGCACACATTTATTATATTTATCTCAGTTTTTTATTCAGGTAACTATTTTAAAGACAAGGGGGCACGGGCTTAAACTCTGCCAGGGAAAATTTAGGCTGGATATTAGAAAGAACTTCTTTACAGAGAGAGTGGTCAGGCATTGGAATGGCCTGCCCAGGGAGGTGGTGGATTCACTGTCCCTGGAGGTTTTTAAACTGAGATTGGACATGGCACCTAGTGCCATGATCTAGTAAATGGACTGGAGTTGGACCAAGGGTTGGACTTGATGATCTCTGAGGTCTTTTCCAAGCCAATTGATTCTATGATTCTATGATTCTATTCTGGAACCATTAAGTAATTTGTTTAGCTCACTCCAAGCATTAAGTAAATACCTTACTATTTGAATATTTCATTGCTGTTTCTATAGACTAGAATTTCAAGTACCTGGTGAAAATGATCCAGAATTTGTCTCTGTCTTTCCCAAATAACGAATTCTCTTTTTGGTCATCTGTTACATGATGGCTATCATGAACAGAAAGTTATTCACAGATTATTGAGTCAGAATTAGGTAAGCGTTGCCAAATGGAATTTACTGGGGATATTTTCTTTCAAACTCTTTTGACTGTCCCTGGGATGAATAGAAATGTATCTGCAACATGCAGATACAGGTTAGTGTCTGCAGCACTCCCAAGGTGCTTAAAACTCATGAAAAAACAGTGGGAAACTATGGACACATCTTTTCTCTGTGATGGTTAAAGTGAGAGAAATGTTAAATATGTATTGGTTTCTTCAAGTATGACAATGTTACCTGTGCCTTGAAGTGATTTGTTTAGATGCTTATTTTTATAAATAAAACAGGCCCTGAAAGAAGGGATATGTCTATAGTTAGCACTTCAGGTTTGTATTATAATTGCTGATCCTCTTATAATGACAACTCCTAAGATAGGCTGATTTAAACTCTGGAAAATATCATCTGTGTTTATCTTTCATCAGTTACATTGTATCACTAATGATGACTGCCCCAGAATACAGTACTGTATTTCAGCAGTGCACATGGGCAGAACAGCCCAATGGAATACAGAGACAGGGTTTCAGGAAACTACAGGCGCTGTCTGCTGTACTTCGCAGAAAGCTGGAAGGATTTTTCTCCCATTTGACAATGACATATATAAAATGTGTGGCAGCACAGCTTGAAAAAAGCTAGGTCATGCCCTTGCTCTCTATTTATCTCCACACAGTTCTTGAAGCCATTAATAAAGACAGCACTGACAGAGTTCCTGCCGAGTAGGCAGCTGTAGGCAGATCCCAACACGGTGAACTGAGTTGGGTGTTTAACATGGGGCTTAAAAGTTCTGGATATGTTTTGGCCATTGGATACAGAAAGTACAAAACAAGCTTTTCATAATGGAATGGAAAAACCCTCAAGCAGTTGAGAAAAATAGGATGCTCCTGCCATGGTGGCCAATCTGCTTGTTTCCAAAGCACATCTATCACTATCACAAATGGAGATTAGCCAGTTTTAGTACTTCTTTCCTGCCTGTGACTAGTGGCATCGGACATTTTTTCCTGACTCAAAAATTAATGTGCTCTTTAAAGTAGGACACACTGTACACCTCTGAGTGATAATGCATGTGTGATGGATAACCCCGTTAATTCATAGAATAGCTCAGCTGAGGAGTCAGTAGAGTCAAATTTCACATTAACTTCACTCCGATTCAGGAATATCAAACACCTATCAAACCAGCAGAAGCCAGAGGTTGCCTGTTATAAATAGTAGAACATGTTGAGAGCAAATCGGTGATTTGAACCTTATTATGCCTTAACCTGTCCTTGCCACATCATTTATAAAATGTGCTTCTTCTTAACATAAGTTCCTGTCACATTACCTAACTTGAGTTTTCAGACAAAGACTAATAGTGAAAGTATCAATATGGATGACAAGGAGCCATTTAATGATGAATATTCTATATCAGGCATTACATATAGTTCATCTTACCAAAAGATTTCTAAAAGTGTTAAAACTGACATATCCATAGCTCATATTGGAGGATGCTAATTTAGAACAAAGACATCTCCATCTGAACCATGGGTTTAAATATTATTAATTAAAATGCCTTATGAAAGCTGTACAACTTAAACTCAAAAATGCAAGCTTTGTTTAAAAAGCAGTGATCCAGATGCTCTACAGATTAAAATAAAAAATAAAAATATTGTATTTTTCACGTTTGTAAAATGTCCACAAGTGTCCGTGACTCCATAATGTACAAATCACATCCTCACTAACATTTAGTGAAATGGTTTAACATTCAAAAAGTATGTTATAACATTTGTTACTTGATTTCTTAACCTCATTGTTTGCTGTTGAAGTTGTAGCAGAAAGGAGAGTTGCTATTCTTGAAGATCAGCATTTAATGAGTGATAGATATACTGACCTTCCTGTTGTGATTCCTGATGTTCAAGTGGCTTCATGTTCTGCTTGAACTGAAATCTGTTCTTCTGAGACTAAACTTCCTAACAGATAGCCTTACATCTAAAAATCAGAAAAGCTATTTTGAAAGGTGTGGCCAAAAAGGAGTTGCAGTCGGCTTTCATTCAAGAGGTAAGAACAAGCTGATCTGGCGAGCCATGCATTTCAACACCTCATCCCACAAGTAGAAAGAGGACATGAGTGCTTTGGCACAGGAAATCTATTCTAAGCCGTGGTGATGAGGATGCTGCCTCAGAAATGATCACCCCAATATCATCAATATCTTTTTCCGGAGGAAAAAAAAGGGCCTCATCACTTGTAGATCAGAGCAAACAGCACTTGCCACTTCAGGTGTCAGCAGTAGTATAGCAAGTCTTGACCTGAAAGAAATTCATTTCCAGAAGATTTCGCAGGCACAGACTAGTTTCTTGAAACCCAGAGGTATGTATGTAAAAGAATATGCAATTATTCAACACTGCAGGAGAAAGAAGGTGTCTTTAAGGAAGCATTACTGCCTGATGCTCAGTGCAGACAGACACATACACCATTGTTTAATTGATTCTGACCTGGTAACATGCAACAGCCGATCTGTGAGCTTTACTCTAGACATGTAAATCCCTAATTCTTGGGGCATAAAGCTCTCTGAGGTCTCAGATACGGAACTGAAGTAGCAAATGTAATGAATTATTATACTTTAGTACAACATAAAGAACACTTTCAGTTTATGCATTTTTCAGCAGACAAAAATCTTGCCCAACTTTGCCTGGGCATTTCTTTCAGTGATCTTGTCTACAAATTGACAGTTTTGATTTTGTGTTTGTGTTTTGGTAGATACATTAGAACGGTGGACACATTACTTTTTTGATAAACGCAAAATTTAGAAAATATTAAACAGATAGCCAAAGAGAACAAAATAGCATAAAGATAATTTATTTTAAAGTAACAAATCAAAATGTTGCTTATTTTTCTTTTATGCAGTAAAAAAACCTAGAGTGCTCACCCAGCGTTTCTTTACCTCCTGAGGATTTTCTTATTATGGCTTTAGTTCCTGTTAAACTGGTTTTAGCTTGCTCCATTCAGTAAGTTCTCCCTTCCATTCAAAGTACGTGGAAGCCCTTTTCTGCTAGTGAACATGTAAAAAAATGAGAAGACCTGATTTCATTATCTCCCAGTATATACCTTAAATCAGAGATAAAGTACCTGTTTAGTTGAAACAAACACAGAGGTGTTGGCAAAGAACTACTAAAATGCCAAAAAGAAATGTTTAACTTAAATTAGCAGGAAAGTGAATTATAAGAGAATAATATGGTTCAAGTCTACAAAGCTGTATGAGGTTTCAAGTAACATAAAATTCCTAGTGTTAACAAAGAATTTCCACAGATGACTGAGAATCAAGTTAAGGAATCAGTAAAGAATATAAGAAAACAAAACAACATTTTAAGGATTATTTTAATTCCTGACACAGAATTTTCTATAGAACTGAGCTCAGGTTGCATACTCACTATCTAAAATGTACAGGAATGATTACCGTATGTCATATTCTTGCAATATCTATATATAACACTAGAGTCAATGAGGTTATATGAGGCACAAATCAGGTCTTGAGAGTATATTCAATTTGTCAGTGCTAGGGTAAATTCCTGGTTTAGGGTATTTATACTAAGCTAAAATGTATTCCATCACTCATAAACCAGTCCTGAGTACATACCCAATTTATCAGTGCTAGGACAAGTTCTAGAATTACGGCATTTATATTAAACCTAAAATGTAGCTCATCACTCAGACTAGTCATATTCTCAAGGAGGAATTCATCCCTCATAGGGCTTCATCAGCTTCAGCGGATTTACTGACCATGAATGAGTTTGGCCTAGTGCTCTTACTAACGCAAATTTTAATAATCAAATGACTTTTTAAGAGGTACAACTGAGAAAGTTATTCTCTTAAACTGGTGTTGGATGGTGTCTTTAGTCAGGCAGAATCAACTATTGTGCTCATTTAAAATCAGAATACCTTCCTGAATTAAAGTAACTCCAATTAATAGCTCTATTCCAATAACTCCAATTTAAATAGTCTTTCAGATTATTTTCCAGCACCTCATGATGAACTCCATCTTAAGGCATAAGAAGCAGAATGTGATTCTTATTTCTTATTCCAAATAAATTTAACTATTTTGGTATGCTTGTCAAAAATAAACGGTAGCAATGAAAAGGTAGCAATTGAGGCCATGTTCATTTGGACTCAGCTATTGTCTTAGCAAAGAGCAAGGCAAGCAAACAAATTAATGGATTACCCCTTAAATAACTGGATTTTCTCAGCTTAAGCAGAATACCAGTTTTCTAAGACACCTTCTTGATATGCTTTATACAGCAGAACCAGCCTTAACGCAGCAGCACCGTTTTTGTTTGTTTGGTTTGTTTATTTGCTTTTTGCTCTCCTTTTCAGAACTTTTTCAGTGTGGCCTAGTAAGTGGTCTCTCAAACTACTCCGTTACTTGAGTTGTGCTACGTTCGCCTTGTGGACAGGAAGTGTTATTTGAGGAAAAAATGCCTCCCATAAGTGCAACCTTCTCTTCATTGAAGATCAGCTCACGTTAGGCTCTTCCTTTTCCTTCCTTTTCTTTCTCTTACTCTAACCTGCAGGCCCCCTCACCTCTCAAATAGTTTTTCTGGTCCCATTTCAGCCCAGACCTGACTCTCATCTTTCCTTCTCCCCTTCCCTACTGTTCCCTGCTCAGGAGTCCTGTGCTGTGCAATTCCCACTTATAATAGCATCTGTCAGAGTGTTTGTTTGGCAACGATAGCTGAGGCTGCAGAAACAAAAATAGAGGCTGTTGCTTCTCTGGGAGTTAAGGTAAAAGATAAAAGGGTAGAAGATGATCCAACTGCATTCCAGGACACTGGAAGAGGTAGCGTACATTTGGATATAACCCACCAGTGTTGCTTAAGTTGAATCACTCCAAGTCTTCTATGAATATTGGCAATATTTTATGTGACTTTCCAGGGAAATAAGAAATGTGTTTATTCTAGATTATCCTGCTTATAATTTTTGAGTATGTTTTCCAATTTTATCCAAACTTGGCAAGGACTAAGAGGTCTGAATTGTTATTTATTTCTTGTAAGAATTTTCAAAGAGAATAGCCAATAACATAAACTTGGCTAATTTCTTGGAGTGGCTATAGTTTACACGTTTGCACACTGTTAGGTGTTGGAGAATCTACCCATAGGAGCAGGATTGAATATTGTGGCATTGTGAAAAACTTTGGGTTTATGGTTTGGTGAAGGTCTGACTTTGTTAATGTTAGTTCTCATGGAAAAAGAATCTTTTCCTTTGGATACACAGCTAGTGATTTTGCAAGCAATAAATGGCTATAATACAGAAAAAAATACATCAAAAAAGATGTAGGAGCTTGTTCCAGAGCAGGAATTTGGAAGAACCGTATAGCTACTACAGTCAGAGGTGTCAGGTTGCTTCTCCTTCCTCAAAGTGGACAAGAACTGTAATTTTAATGGAGGCAAGACCATCTACTAAGAAAGACTGCATCACAAATCTAAAACAGTTATCAATATATTCTTATCTATATAGTCTCTTGCAAACACCTTAAATTAATTTTAGGGACTGATAGAGTCTGCAGTATAGACAACACCATATACATGACAGGTAATGTAACTGTATTGGGTCAGACTGAGGTGGAGTTAATCTTCCCACAGCAGCTCTCTCCGTGCTGTGTTTCTTGGAGCGGTAGCTAGAAGGGTGTTGATAGCACCCCAGTGTTTTGGCTACTGCTAAGCAGTGCCCACACAGCACCAAGGCTGTGGTTTGATGTTCTCCCAGTAGTAGGGTGGGTGTGATCAACATCTTGGGAGGAGATACAGCCGGGCCAGCTGACCCAAATTGACCAAAGGGGTATTCCATACCATATGACGTCAGCTCAGATATAAAGAGAGAAGGCAGAGGGAAGTGGGACGGGGCATTCGCTGTTTGTCCTCCTGAGAAACCGTTACGCGTGTTGGAGCCCTGCTTCCTGGGAAAGCGGCCGGACATCGCCCGCCGATGGGAAGTAGAGAATAATCTTTGTTGTTTTGCTTTGCTTCCGCGCGGTAATTGCTATATTAAACTGCTTTTTATCTTTACCCACGGGCTTCTTGTTACATCTCACCTCTCCCCTGTCCATCTGAAAAGGGGAGTGATAGAGCGGCTTTGGTGAGCTCCTGGCCTCCAGCCAGGGCCAAACCACCACAGTCCTTTTTGGCGCCCAACGTGGGGCAGGATAACAGCAGTTTTGCTAAGCTTGCTACAGCTAGAGTAGCTATTAAGCGGCAAGCTCCTGTGCAGGACACGGAGTTTGCTTGTAGCACTTGCTTATCATTTGGTTTAGCTTTGTTTAAGAACATGTTAAGACAAACATTGAATATATGTTTTCTTCTAGTAGTTACAGCCCTGCTGCAGGGCTGGAGCTATCTTTCGGATAGAGTAAAAGAATATATCCCCCTCTGCCTATATGAGATTGATGTAAACGGCTTTATTATGAAGGCTCCCACGGTCCTTGTACACCCTTGTGTAAGCTCTATGGTATTACTAGTTAATGTTATTGGTATACTATGGGCTTTGTGGAATCTGTTTCCATCCTGGCATAAGAGGAGACAACCTTTGAGTGGGGACATACTGAAGTGTGCCTTGAAGCGGCCGGTCCCTGGGTGGCAGGGTGTGTGGAAGGACTTGGGCAGGTTCCTAGGACGGTTATCACCTCCCATAGCCTGGGATATCACCCCAGAACAGGCGAGCGATCCTACTAAATTGACACACCATCTGATAGAAGGGTGCCTTACCTACCCCAATGAAAACCAGCAACTCCTAGCATTGTACTGGGGCTTAGCCTGTGCCTATCGAGCCACAATTCAATATTCTCAAAGGGCAGTGGTTGAGGCAGGCACTCAAACCTCAGCTGAAGACACCATGGTTGAGACAGAAACTCAAACAACGACTACAGTAATTGCCCCAGTAGTGAAGACAAAAATGTGGAAAAGAAAGTCAACAGCTCCATACGGTCGATTAGTAAGGGCAGAAGAAGAGGAGGAGCCTGATCAAGAAATTAATCCTCTAACTGGGGAATCGGAAAGAGTAAAAGAAATCAAACAAGAAACAGAAACTACCCGGTCCCTGACCTCGTCAGAAATCCGAGATATGAGGAAAGATTACAGTCGCCAGCCCGGTGAGCGGATTTCTGCCTGGCTGCTCCGATGCTGGGATAGCGGGGCTGACAGTCAGCAATTAGATGGTGGAGAAGCCCAGCAACTGGGATCCCTTGCTAGGGATCGGGGAATTGAAAAAGGAATTGGAAAGGAAGCAGGTGTTTGCAGTCTTTGGAAACGGCTCCTCTCAAGTGTAAGGGCAAGATATCCATTCAAGGAAGATCTTTCAAATTTCCAAGGAAAATGGACTACTGCAGATGAAGGCATCCAGTATCTGAGAGAACTAGGAGTGTTGGAAGTCATCTACAGTAATCTAGATGATGAAGAAGCCCCTAAAGATCCAGAGGATGTTCTATGCACACGGGCCATGTGGAGAAAGGTGATTCAGGGCGCTCCAGAGTCATATTCCAACAACTTGGCAATGATATATTGCACAGACATGGATATAGCAACTGTGGAAAGAGTGTCTTCTTGGCTGCAAAATTTTGAAGACAATCTCCGCATCTCCTCATCCCTGCGGGCCAAGGCATCAACTACCAGGAGTGCTCCAAGAAACCAGTTTTTTCCTGTATCAGTCAGAGGAAAAGGAAGCCCCAGGTATACGCCACGTGGAGCACTCTGGTTTTTCCTGCGTGATCAAGGGGAGGACATGAGGAAGTGGGATGGTGAATCCACCTCTAAACTGGAAGCCCGTGTGCGTGAACTGAGAGGAAAGACAGCAGTTAAGAAGGCGACATACAAGAAGGCAGTCAATGCAGTTGCTGTTGGGACTCAGGAAGATAATCAGCAATCTCCTAGACAAAGAAAATTTGAAGTCATGTCCCTTGATCCTGATGAGGGGACTTCTGGTCTGTTACGGCAAAGGTCACCCAGTGAATGTTCTAATGAGGATCAGGAATAGAGGGTCCCTGCCTTCGGCCAGGAGGAGGACAGGGATGACCGAGTATACTGGACTGTGTGGATTCGATGGCCTGGCACATCGGATCCACAGAAGTATAAGGCGTTGGTGGACACCGGTGCGCAGTGTACATTAGTACCATCAAGATATAAAGGCTCAGAACCTGTTTGGATTTCAGGAGTAACAGGAGGATGCCAAGAATTATCTGTACTGGAGGCTGATGTGAGTTTAACAGGGGACAAGTGGGAAAAGCACCCTGTTGTGACTGGCCCAGAGGCCCCTTGTATTCTTGGCATAGACTACCTCAGGAGAGGGTATTTCAAGGACCCAAAGGGCTACCGATGGGCTTTCGGTGTGGCTACCGTGACTACAGAGAAGATCAAACAACTGTCTACCCTGCCTGGCCTCTCAGAAGATCCCTTCATTGTAGGACTGCTGCAAGTTGAAGAACAGCAGGTGCCAGTTGCTACCAGGACAGTACACCGGCGGCAGTATCGCACAAATCGAGACTCCCTAGCTCCCATCCATGAGCTGATTCATCAGCTGGAAGCCCAGGGAGTGATCAGCAAGACACATTCACCTTTTAATAGTCCCATATGGCCAGTGCGAAAGTCTGATGGAGGGTGGAGGCTAACAGTGGACTATCGTGGTCTGAACGAAGTGACACCACCGTTGAGTGCTGCTGTACCAGATATGTTGGAGCTCCAGTATGAACTGGAGTCAAAGACAGCGAGGTGGTATGCTACAATTGACATTGCCAATGCGTTTTTCTCCATTCCTTTGGCAGCAGAGTGCAGGCCACAGTTTGCTTTCATCTGGAGGGGTGTTCAATACACCTGGAATCGACTGCCCCAGGGGTGGAAGCATAGCTCCACCATCTGTCATGGACTGATCCAAACTGCACTGGAAAAAGGTGATGCCCCTGAACATCTACAATACATTGATGACATCATTGTGTGGGGGAGTAAAGCGGAAGAGGCGTTCGAAAAGGGAAAAAGAATAATTGAAATTCTTCTGAAGGCTGGCTTCGCTATAAAGAAAAGCAAGGTCAAAGGACCTGCACAAGAGATTCAGTTTTTAGGAATAAAATGGCAGGATGGACGCCGTCACGTGCCTATGGATGTAGTTGATAAGATTGCGACCATGTCCCCACCAACTAACAAGAAAGAAACGCAAGCTTTCCTAGGCCTTGTGGGGTTTTGGAGGATGCACATTCCAGGTTACAGTCAGCTTGTGAGACCTCTTTTCCGAGTGACTCGAAAGAAGAATGATTTTGAGTGGGGCCCCGAACAACAACAAGCCTTTGAGCAGGTGAAACAGGAAATAGCTCGTGCAGTGGCGCTTGGGCCTATCCGGACAGGACCATCAGTGCAAAATATACTTTACACTGCAGCTGGGGAGTATGGTCTCACTTGGAGTCTCTGGCAAAGGACATCAGGAGAAACCCGAGGTCGACCTTTAGGATTTTGGAGCAGGGGATACAGAGGATCAGAAGCCAACTATACCCCAACCGAGAAGGAGATTCTGGCAGCATATGAGGGAGTTCGAGCTGCTTCAGAAGTGGTTGGTACAGAGGCATCCCTCCTCTTGGCACCCCGGCTGCCTGTGTTGCACTGGATGTTCAGGGGAAATATCCCCTCTACACATCATGCAACTAGCGCTACATGGAGTAAGTGGGTAGCATTGATCACACAACGAGCTCGACTGGGAAAATCCAATCACCCAGGAATCCTGGAGGAGATCATGGACTGGCCAGAAGGCAGAGATTTTGGTGCAGTGCCTGAGAAGGTGATTCGTGCTCAAGAGGCACCACCATATAATGAACTACCAGAGAATGAACGATGCTATGCTTTGTTTACTGATGGATCCTGCCGTGTGATAGGGAACCATCGGAGGTGGAAAGCTGCTGTGTGGAGTCCCACACGACAAGTTGTGGAGGTCACTGAAGGAAAAGGCGAGTCAAGTCAATTTGCAGAAGTGAAAGCCATCCAGCTAGCCCTGATGATTGCTGAACGAGAAAAGTGGCCAATACTCTATCTTTATACTGATTCCTGGATGGTAGCTAATGCCCTATGGGGGTGGTTACAGCAGTGGAAGAAGACCAACTGGCAGCGCAGAGGTAAACCCATATGGGCGGCTGCATTGTGGCAAGATATCGCTACTCGAGTAGAAAACATGACTCTGAAGGTGCGTCATGTAGATGCTCACATGCCCAAAAGCCGCGCCACTGAAGAACATCGAAATAATGACCAGGTAGACAAGGCTGCAAAAATTGAAATAGCTCAGGTGGACCTGGACTGGGAACGTAAGGGTGAGCTGTTCGTAGCTCGATGGGCCCATGAAACATCAGGACATCTAGGGAGAGACGCTACATACAGATGGGCTCGTGATCGAGGGGTGGACCTGACCATGGAGGCCATTGCACAGGTCACTCATGAATGTGAGATATGTGCCTCAATCAAGCGAGCCACAAAAGCGAAGTCTCCCTGGAGCAGAGGACGGTGGCTGGGTTTTCGTTATGGTGAGGCCTGGCAAATTGACTATATGGGACCACTGCCACGAACACGCCAGAACAAGCGCTACATACTCACCATGGTAGAAGGAACGACTGGTTGGCTTGAGACATACCCTGTGAACCATGCCACTGCCCGAAACACCATCTTAGGCCTGGAAAGGCAAATTTTGTGGCGCCATGGTACTCCGGAAAGAATTGAATCAGACAATGGGACTCATTTCCGAAATAATCTCATCAATTCCTGGGCCAAGAAACACGGCATTGAGTGGGTGTATCACATCCCCTATCATCCAGAAGCCTCTGGAAAGATTGAAAGATACAATGGACTGTTAAAGACTATGCTGAGGGCATTGGGTCATGGGACATGGAAACACTGGGATACAAATTTAGCAGAAGCCACTTGGCTGGTTAACTCTAGAGGATCTGCTAACCGTCCAGGTTCTGCCCAAACAGAACCTCTACATACTGTAGGAGGAGATAAGGTCCCTGTAGTGCACATGGGAAGGTGGCTGGGGAAGGCAGTGTGGGTTGCTCCTCCCATGGGAAAAGGCAAACCCATTCGTGGCATTGTCTTTGCTCAAGGACCTGGGTGTACTTGGTGGATAATGCGGGAAGATGGGGAAACCCGATGTGTGCCTCAAGGTAATTTAACCTTGGGGGAAAAGTAATCTGGTATATGAGTTGTGTCTTGTAGGAAGTGACAACGTGGACTGATGAAGAGTAGGTTTCAGAAGGAACAAGAAGAACGCAGTGGCGACCCAAACCAAACTGGTGTTGGTGCCCAACAGTTGGATGTGCTGCTTCTCCTGCCCTGCATGCTATGGAACATCTAAAGCGGTGACAGAAAAGCATAGAGTAGAAGAGAAGCATCTCTCTGTTGAAGGACTGGAGAAATATACACGTTAAATGTTAAGATGATCTAAACATGTGAGACCTGAGCATGACTCAAATGGTATGGAATAAGGGGTGGAGATTGTATTGGGTCAGACTGAGGTGGAGTTAATCTTCCCACAGCAGCTCTCTCCGTGCTGTGTTTCTTGGAGCGGTAGCTAGAAGGGTGTTGATAGCACCCCAGTGTTTTGGCTACTGCTAAGCAGTGCCCACACAGCACCAAGGCTGTGGTTTGATGTTCTCCCAGTAGTAGGGTGGGTGTGATCAACATCTTGGGAGGAGATACAGCCGGGCCAGCTGACCCAAATTGACCAAAGGGGTATTCCATACCATATGACGTCAGCTCAGATATAAAGAGAGAAGGCAGAGGGAAGTGGGACGGGGCATTCGCTGTTTGTCCTCCTGAGAAACCGTTACGCGTGTTGGAGCCCTGCTTCCTGGGAAAGCGGCCGGACATCGCCCGCCGATGGGAAGTAGAGAATAATCTTTGTTGTTTTGCTTTGCTTCCGCGCGGTAATTGCTATATTAAACTGCTTTTTATCTTTACCCACGGGCTTCTTGTTACATCTCACCTCTCCCCTGTCCATCTGAAAAGGGGAGTGATAGAGCGGCTTTGGTGAGCTCCTGGCCTCCAGCCAGGGCCAAACCACCACAGTAACACACCAAAACTTTCATGGACAGGTGTTTTGTTCGATCCTTTCTGCAGTAAATGTTGAGATTAATATCCTCAGTTCTGAAAATCTTACTGCTTTCTTGGTTTTGTGTCCAAACAGAATTTGCCAGATCAGCCCTTATTGGCTGAATTACTCAGGAAAACAAGGGTGTATATTAATAACTTTCTTACTTTATTTTAATAACTACTTGTTCGACATGACTTCATTAACAGAGGTAAATAAAGAATAGAAGTTAGAATGCACCATGATGGCAGAGAAGGACAAGAACACCGTATTTCTTGGAGAGTTCTCTTGGTATACGAAAATTATATGATGGGAAGCAAACCGTACATGTTCAGAAATTAGGGTCATAGCTCAAGGATATTTTTTTTCTTATAAATTATGAATGCGCTTATTTATTTTTTTGTTCACACCATAAGTACACAGAATGTGTCATAGTAGATAAGCATATTTCAAGAATGCAAGCTTGAAGATAATTAAAGGTATATCTTGAAGCCACAAATATCAGAAATTGAGTTGCCATGGATTTCTCCAAAAGTAGGATTGGAAATGCATAACAAAACAAGCTTTGCTTGCAGTGAATAAGTAAAGAGTTTTAATTAAAGTTCAAGACACTGTAATTGTTTTGATGTAGGAAAGCAGAGAGCAAAATAACCTCAGACTCATACGGCTGAGGAGATTTAATGAGAGACTTCTCGGTCGTCTAAGAAATTATTATGTAAGGCAAGAATAAGTCAGTGAAGAACCACAGACCCATTTAAAGATTGTTTATAAGAAAACAAGTTTGGAACAAAGGGGAAAAAATAGCAACACTTCAAACAGAGAAGATAAATGTTGACTGAGAGTTAACGGGGTGTGTAGACACAGAAAACATTTTTTATTTAGCAGATTATCTAGCTTTTTGGTTTGCAAATCTGTGAGCTCACAAGTCCACGGCTGAAATGAAGCAACAAGCTACAACCTGCAAGAAACCTGGAGAAAATTGTCTGACTTTTAAGTTAAATGTGTTAGTTAATCCATCAGTATAAGTGGGTTCCTCAGACAACCTAGCTAGATTGTGATTAATAAAACACATTATGTCTTCCCATCCAACTTATTTCTTGTATCCTAGACCTTGAGAATCAGGATAACTGCACTGTGTCTCACTGGGATGTAGCTTTGCAAAATCTGAACATACAAAATATACCCTAGAAAACAGATGAAATTAATTAATGAATCACCAATAATTATTGCTGTTTATTATAAACTGAAGAAATACCAAAACAAAAGACAGATGTAGCAAGTAAATCAGTAAAAGAAAAATGAGTGTTTCTGCTAAACATTAGTACATAAACCAAGAACTGTTCAGTGGCAGTAAAAGACATACTAACTATATTGTTACTTGCTTGAGTGGAAAAAATATAAGTAACATTGTAACGTCATTACATTCTATTTTGAGAATCCCTTTCCTGGAGGAATTGTAAAGTTACTTATTAGAAATAAAAGTATTCTGCTATAGTAAGAAAGAAACTGCTGCTTCTACTGAGAGGTTACAATAATCACCACCTTGCATTAAAGACAACATTTCTGCTCACGACTTGATGTTCAATGAGTTACTCACTCAAGATACAGTCATGAAGGTAGTACATATCACCAGTAATGTAATTGATTTGGGGTTTCCCCCCCAACCCCCCCCCCCAATTGTAATACTTTCCTCTACATTTTGAAAAGTACTAGAAATTATGTTACTTATTAATATGCACAGTGAAATGAAAATCACTTGCAAAAAGAAAAGGAGTCACTTCTGATAAAAACTCATGAGATTCCATGTTTGTGAATTTACATGGAAGTCAGAAGCTAACATTTTATCCTGCTGGAAAACTCCAGGAACAAAAAGAGTATAGTCATCATTCTGCATTTTAAGTTAAATATATAACCTCAGGGTAACAAGCAGGGATTACGGCTTGCCTGAGGAAAAAATCCAAAACAACTAGTGTGTTAAATGCTATCTCACCAATCACAAAACAGTGTCGAAAATATCACTACAAGCTGGAGAAGAAGTTGGAGTTCTAGCTGTGGAATTTTAAATGGAGAGAAAAAGAAAGTTCTTGTCTTGTTCTGCGAGTGCATCAGGGAGAAGTAGAAATAAAGCCCTAGAAGTGTAAGTTAGCACATACAAGGAATTTGATTTCCACAGAAAGATGTGAGAAGTTGAATCTGAAAAATTCTTTGTGGAAAATGAAATGAGAAAAGGACAACTCTGTTGTCAAAGAATTCAGAGTTATTAACTACAATTGATTTTTTTTTTTCTTTATGCTTGTACAGTCTCCATGGAGAAATACTAAAGAAAGTAAAGGTTAAAAAATAAAAAGTGCCTTCAGCCTTATTAAAATATTTGCATTCAAACTACTCAGCATTTACAGAAAACTTGAAACTTTCTCTGTTGCCATTACAGCAATATGTAAATATACCAGCTTAAATTTAGTTGTGGGGTTTTTTTTTCTAGCACACGGTAATTTGCATGAAATAACTTGGAAAGTAGTTTGCTCAGAAGTTTTCTCAATAATACAGAAGGAAATGTTCATGGTGGAATAGAAGCATTGTAAACTAAAAAAAAAAAAAAAAGACTGATTTGTCAGCCCTATCACCTTCATCCATGCATATGCTTACATATGGGAGGGTCATTATGCATATATATATAAATGTCTCTGGAAGTTTTTCTATTGTGTTCAGTATTTTTCTGGTTGTATAAACATAGCAGGCTGGTTGGGTTTTTTTGGCTTTGACTTTGGCTTTCCACAGAAGATCTCCGCTTTCTGGTTAAGACTTACTTAGGTAAGGCATTAAAGGGAATCGTCAGCTCAAACCCACCGCAATGCACCGGCTAGGTACAAGAGCTATTGTGTTTAAAAGCTCCAGTGGATTCCTGATTTAATGCACTGAGCCCAGCAAACCACTGAACACATGTGAGTCAGCGTCTCTGTTGTTTTTGATGTTGCCAATCAAAAGTACTTTAGGTTAAAAGATTCTTCCATGATTTTGAAGAATAATACTTAACTGTAACTACAACAGGTTTTAGGTTATTCTTGTGACATATGAAAATACGAATACAGAGATGACAGAAGGTATTAAACCCTCTACCTTAAATATTATATGTTATAACCTCTGTGATGTATTTCCGTAACTTGAAAGATTTATTGTGGATAAAGACAGGGAGTTTCTAGCAGAGCTCCAAGGGTTAATTTGGTACAAGATTTATTAACACAGGCAACAAAGTATTTTTTAAAATAAAGCATTTTTTTTTTTCCTGCTGAAGTAAATTGTTCAAACTAAGATGTCAAGGTCACAGAAGTAAAAGCTTGCTTTTTTTGAGCCTTCATATATCTAAAGAGAAAATGCTAAGAAATTCCCTAAAGGGAATAATTACTTTGATAAACAACCTTTATTGAATATAGTTGGAGGAGTATTTCTTGAGGGTACATTGCATTTGAGGTATATTTCAATGGAATCAATTAAAGCCCTGTTCAAACCACCTTTCCTTTTTCTCTAATCAAATCATTTGCTGTTCCGCACAAAATCAAATTGAGTGTAAAACAGAATCAATTTGTCTGACAGTGAAATCATGAAACCTTTTAATTAATTGAGAAACTTTATTTATCTTAAATAGAGGACACTATGGGCATGATGTACTGAACTGGGTGGGTAGCACATTTCTGAAAACCTTGGCTCATAACTGAGCTTAAGTCATAATGAAAAAGGTTTGGTTTTAATATGCTTGGACACTGTTCAGAAATACTTGTGTCCTTTTCTTGCATCCAAGGACAGAGCCATCACTGTTTTTAGGCACTGTTTGAAGAGTCAGATCTCCGTGCCCACATTAGGTGTAGCTTAACTGCAACCACTTGAAGACCACTATCATGGTAGACAAGACAATTCACATAATTCTGTAAAGAAACTGTCTCTGAATAATTTGCCAGCCTGGGCAGCTTGGCACTTTACAGTCACTGTAGTTCACTGTATCTCTGTGTGTGTATATACATAGATATATGTCCTTTTGTATGTATATGTATATATATATACATGACATAGAATTTAAAATTAAATTAGTACAAATATAATTTTAATTTGTATGCACAGATGTCAACAACATGTTAAGCATTATTTATTTAACCATTATTTATTTTTTATGGCAAACTGAAGATGAGATATATTGATTAATACAGCAATTAAAAAATAAATTATTTGTAAATTTATAGATGGTCAGTTCAAAATACAGAAACTATTGACCTCTCTAAAAGCATCGAAAGAATAAAATACTTCAACATTCAATGTATTTTGTGTATTTTAATGCTGTATACAAATACTGTCAGCTCAAGAACAAATCCTTAAAAATTCTTTCCTGAAAACAGAATATTAATAAATGTCAACCACATCCAGATGAATCATAGCAGTCTTACTGTGATTTGGTTTGTGCTGACATGAAACCAATACGTCAGTCTCATAAAATTTGAGATATTTTTCTTGTGCACCAGAAATCAGGAAGGATTGGCTAAAAGTCTTTTTGGTTTGTGCCTAAAAGACAGGATATGCACAAGGACTTGCAGTTAAATTGTAAAGGTAAGTAAATACTAAAAATCAAAATAGCAAGAAAGAGAAGAAAAAAATAGTTTTCAAGAAATAAAAAAGTGCTGAATAAAAACATTCAGTGCAAACTTACAATCTGAGATTAAACGCTAAACTCCACTCTGGGAAAGTAAAAAATAAATCTTGATCATTTTTGTTGCATCATGCAACAAATACTCTATATTGTGCTCTAAAGTTTTTGTTAGTCATATGCAGAAATAATTTGTCCTTCTAGCATGAAAACACTCAACATCCAGTTTTATAAAATGCTCCTAGTCTCTGAAATGCAGGATTTTGATCAAGGTTAGAAGCAAACTGAATAGGAAGGAATATTGGTGTGGGCAGTGATGATAAAAATGTGTTGCTTTTCTGGTTACTGTAACTCATTTGCATAGTTAAGGTCAAAAAGCTGAGCCAGATATGGGATGAAGAAGGCGTTTTCCCTCATTTTTTCCTCTGGAGCATGACATTGACCTTTCTTGAAAAAGAGTTCATATTTCCCCAAGGGTCTTCAAGCAAGATGAAGAGTTTTCCCACAATGTGTAAATAATTAATAACTATCAAAGCTTGGACCTGAAATTTAGAATCGAGACAGAATCCTTTTGTGGTAACAGCATATTTTGTCACTTTTTGTCTTGGGAAATTCTGCCAAAATTTAGCTAATTTAAATGCCTTTGAAAAATCCCTGTTTGTCAGATGTGCTGAGAATTGACATTTTACATTTCAGCGATTGTAACCTCTTAAGAGTTACATATTTCACTCATGTTAAAAGGAGAGAATGGCTTCTATTCGGTTCAGGGCTTCTGGGGCTGCTTGAAACATATAGATTACAAATAGGGAGCCTATACTGCAGAGGGAGAGAGATGTTCAAGGAATGAATCTAGGTGATCCTACTCTGCAGGGGTTTGGACTAGATGATCTTCTGAGGTCCCTTTCAACCCCTGACATTCTATGATTCTGTGATTCTGTGAATCTATTTCATTATCATAGGATAAGGAGACTGGGCAGGATATAGAAGACAAATTGGATAAAGAGCCTCAGAAAGGGTATGGGAACCATGGGGGAATTCTGGCAAGCTTTACTGGGCAAAAGAAGTAAGAGGGACAGGTAGATACAATGTGGACTTGGGGAAAAGAAACTAGGACTTGGAAGGTATGAGGAAATCCTGTCTGCCAGAGGACACAGATGGGGAATCGGAATGCCATTCCAGCATGGTAAAACAGTGTTTTCCAACAATCCTGGGGTGAACAGCCTGATGGTGGAAGTGTTCAAGGCCAGGTTGGATGGGTCTTTGAGCAACCTGATCTAGCGAAAGCTGTCACTGTCCCTGGAGGGGTTTTGGAGTGCTCCCTTCCAACCCAAATTATTCTGTGGTTCTATGATTTTACTAAGTGAAGGGTCTAGAGCTGCTGAGGTAGGAAGAATAGACAAGGTGAGAGAAATTAAAAGGAAACTCAGCTGAATGGCATCAACCTGGAGAAGACTGACAGGAGAAAAAAACCCACAACTGTGAGTGAAGGGAAATCAGTTTCCGCTTTTTAAAAAGTAAAATCCATAGTTCCTGAGTCTGACCCTTTCTTGTGTATAATAGGAAACTGATTAACACCTGTGTCTCAGGCATATATGTTGGATCTCATTGGTTATTATCACATCATTCATTGGATATGGTATGGAGTTGTGTGACAAGTTTTAGTCCCTTAGGTTCAGGGTCTAGTTCTAGAGACTGTGGTCATAGTTTTGAGAACTTAAATTATAGGATTTCAGTTTTTCTTTTAAAAAGGTTTTCTCTAGCTAGTGGAATTGCAGCCACAGAAGCATGTGCAACTACAATTACATCTATTCAAAATATTTGTGAAGAACATTTTTAAGGTTGAAACATTAAGCACTTGGAAGTTAGAAAATGTCTGACTGTGGGTCCCCTTTTCTTCATAAGGCCTGACCTCCCTTCCACATTTTTGGCAATATGGTTTCCAATCAACCACAGCAACAAGCCAGGTTCTTGCACTTTCAAAGCAAGGTTGGGAGATACAAAAACTGAAAGCTACTGTAACCTCAATTCCATAGAACATATCAAAAGTATTAAAGTTAATGCAATATAAAGGAATACAAAATACTATGGGAGAAACCAGGAAAGAGAATTACAGATTTAGAAAATACAGTTCTTTTAATTAACCACACACAACAGTGAGTAACCTCTCTCTCCTCTGCAATGCTGCTACCAGCCTTGCATTCCTGACTACAGCATAAGAACACCTACCACAGCTTGGAGAGCAAGGAAAGTGGCTACAGTGGTAATGACAGTGTTTTGGTTTGGCCTGGCCGGATTTCGGCGGCGGGTGGGGGGAGCTGCAGGGTGGCTTCTGTAAGAAGCTGCTAGAAGCTCCCCAAGTTTGATAGAGCCAATGCCAGCTGGCTACAAAGAGGGACCCGCCGCTGGCCAAGGCTGAGCCTATCAGTAAGGTGATAGCAGAGGAACGCCTCTGTGAAAAACGTATTTAAGAATGGGAAAAAGAACTGCGCCACAACAGCTGGCACAGAGATGGAGGAGTGAGAATCTGTGCAGACACCAAGGTCAGTGAAGAAGGAGGCGGCGATGGGGGGGAAGGTGTTCTGTTTAAGATCTGTTTGCTCTTTCTCACTTCTCACTACTTCTCTCTGATTAGTTGTCTTAATAAATGTACCTAATTTCCCCAAAACTGAGTCTGTTTTGCCCGGGATGGTAAATGAGGGTGATCTCCCTGTCCTTATCTCAAACCCTGAACCCTTGGAAATATTTTCTTCCCCTGTCTAGCCATGAAGGGGGAGTGAGAGAGCGGTTGTGTGGGTACCTGGTGGCTGGCCAGGGTCAACCCACGACAAACAGAGATTGCATTTAGTCCTTAGCACTAATTGAGGCTGTGTTCAGTAATGGATTTCCTGTATTTCCATACCCACAGCTTTTGTTTCATTAAGACGTCCAGATTATAAACCTTTTGTAGCCTGATGAGAGAAAAACGTTCGCTCTCATTTCAAGAAAATGCTTAATCATGCACTAATTGTGAGTATGTGGTAAAGTTCTCTGAATTTAAATGCCTGCATTGTGGAACTGAGTCTTAACAAGGACAGCTGAGAGTAGAGGTACTTTTCCATGCATTTCAAGGTCAATCAGACAACACACATATATCATATATAGGCAGGCTGGGCAATCATTCAATGTAATAACAATTACCAACACTTGGACAAGAAAAATAAATTCTCTGCTCCTTACTTGTAGTGTAATTAAACTCTTTTCATTTTAGATACATAAAATCCAGGTATTTAGTGCACATAATTCAAAAATATCTTTTTAGTCAGTAGAGAAAGACAACTCCAGGAAGAAACTGATCCAAAAAAAATTCATAAGTGACAACTCTAGTTGTCACACAAACAAACATCTAGTGTTTGGTTTAAACAAATATATTTCTATTCTTGTATTTCTTGAAATTTGCCAGGTTTAATTAGAAGAATTCTGTATTTGTATAATTCTGAAAATCAGAGGGAAATGAGAAGACATTTATTTATCTTCTATCTTTATTATTTATTACATTTATTTTCCCTTCAATGCTACTAATGCTTCATAGTTCATTGTCAATAGACTGTTGTTATTAGCTTTAATGGACAATCACTATCCAAATTAGGAAGAGTTATTACGATGAAAAATCTCCATGTCATGAGACTGTAAAATCAGGAAGATTCAGGTCCTGATTGCAATTCAAGCTTTCCATTTTCTGCCTTAAATATATATGAAATAAGGATTGTCTCATGGCGGATGTATATTCGCAGCAGTGAAACCCCTTCCAGCAGTTTTGATCCATTCACAAATTTTACATAAAGCATGAGAAACGTTCATCTGTCTTTTATGTGCTTCAGGCATCCACTTCCAAAATGCACTTTTGTGCTAAAAAAACCCCAAATATTCTTTATGTGTTTTGTGTCCATTGTTTCCCCAGTCTTTACGTACATGGAAATGTTCCCAACAGTGAGAGAAAGGGTGCATGTTTGTCATCTGGGATATACTGTTGTACTACATCTCCCTGAAGGTATGTAAGTAACAGTAAGAAACTTGCATAAGAGTAAGTACATGTGTCAGGATTAGTCATCACAACTGGGAAAAAAAAAATGTTCTGAAGAAAATATGATCTTACTGAACTTATCCTGTGCCTTTTATTTTTTATCTGTATAAAACTGCATAAAATCTGCAGAAATCGTTTTCCTTCAGCCTGCCCACAGCAATCATATTGTTGCCACCTGAGATGCATGATTTTGACAGGTGTCCTAACTTCATTCTTTCTGATGTCTGTATTTTAAACTTGCATTTAACTAGTTTGACATCTGAGTATTCTCCCAGTGCCAGGTATGTTGTAAAACTGTGCATATGATCAAACAGTTTAGGGAGTCATAAATAACTCAGATATGAATTGATTAAATTCCAAGAGAATGTGATATCAGAGGCTTACAGTGTCAAAATAGCTAACTGATAGAAGAGAACAGAAACTAGGTAATATGTGATAACAATATCAAAAAACTAATCTCTGTAGTTTGAAGAACAATGCTATACAAAACATCCAACTTGGAAGGAAGATATGACACACAGATTCTTATTTGCACAGATTTTTTTTCACATTAAATATTAAAAATAAACAAAAAAGTTTCTGTTGCAATGCTGTATAAATTATTAAGCAAACTCCATCTCAATCGATTGGGCTAGCTTTGCAGCATCATAACCATCCAGCTGATACAGGCAATGGGTTCTAATGAGGCAGAGAAGGAGGGAAACTTACTGCTTTCCCTAAGAAACCCAGGCAACAATCTAACAAGTAACTTAGACAAAGGCTGACTTTTCATCCAGGAAGAACTCCTAATACAGCTACATTTTAAGAGAAAACTGGGTGATTTTATTTTTTTCCTCATGTTTCCTAACCAACAATACTAAACCTTAGAAAAACACAGATATTGATAAATGTGACAATATAAAATACAGAATTTTGGGAGCTCCATTCCATTCCCCATCCTGGTCTTTCAGCTGAAGGTCTGACTATTAAAGACTGGGGCAAAAAAGCCATTAAGTCCCTCAACCTTTTTCCCATTGTTTGTCACTGTTTCCCCTCACATCAAATAAAGGACAGAGATTCTCCTTAACCCTTATTTTGTTGTTAATGTATTTATAGAAACATGTTTTTTGGTGTCTTTTATGGCCCTTCTAATTTTCTTCCTGCATAAACTCACAGCATCCTCAGGACTGCCTCCTGAGTTTCCTACCCCTTCTTCTAAAGGTCATAAACTTTTTTTTAAGTCTAGCATCAGTATTTTTTACTACTAAACAATAAAAGTATTGTTAGTCAGGACACAGTACTGCTTTGTATTCCTATGCTGTGTTAAAATCAGTATTTTACTTCTGAAAAGAGTCTGTAGGGATTTTTTAAAAAGATAAAGAAAAAAAAGCCCAAAAGAAAAAATTGTGATGGACACTTAAGAATGAAAAGATGATTAAAAACTCCTTACTCATTCCTGTAGTTTATCTCTACATTATTCAGACTTCTATTTTATTTTTGAGAAACATCCCCACTGGGATAAACATTCAATTCAAGTAATTAAAACAGTTATTGAGCTAGAGGTGTTTTCTTGGGAAGATTTAAGAGGCATAGCATTTCTTCTAACATGATGTGCAGTATGTTTGTTGATCAAGATTTGAGCAAGGCACAAGTTCAGCTGGTGTTTACACCTTGTCTGTGATATAATACTCAGATATAAGATCTTCTATCTAATTTTTGTATTAAATATGTCTTAGGAAATATTAAAGGAATAATCACAGAAATAATCATAAGAATCATAGAATCATAGAATCATAGAATGTTAGGGATTGGAAGGGACCTCGAAAGATCATCAAGTCCAATCCCCCTGCCAGAGCAGGAATGCCTAGACTATGCCACACAGGAACGTGTCCAGGCAGGTCTTGAATGTCTCCAGAGAAGGAGACTCCACAACCTCTCTGGGCAGCCTGTTCCAGGGCTCCGTCACCCTCACTGAGAAGAAGTTTCTTCTCGAGTTTAAGCGGAACCTCTTATGTTCCAGTTTCAGCCCATTACCCCTTGTCCTATCAGTGGTTGTCACCGAGAAGAGCCTGGCTCCATCCTCGTGACACTCACCCTTGATATATTTGTAAACATTAATGAGGTCACCCCTCAGCCTCCTCTTCTCCAGACTAAAGAGCCCCAGCTCCCTCAGTCTTTTCTCATAAGGGAGATGCTCCACTCCATCATCCTAGTTGCCCTGTGCTGGACTCTCTCCAGCACTTCCCTGTCTTTCTTGAACTGAGGGGCCCAGAACTGGACACAGTATTCCAGATGGGGTCTCACCAGGGCAGAGTAGAGGGGAAGGAGAACCTCTCTCGACCTACTAACCACCCCCCTTCTAATACACCCCAGGATGCCATTGGCCTTCCTGGCCACAAGGGCACAGTGCTGGCTCATGGTCATCCTGCTGTCCACCAAGACTCCCAGGTCCCTTTCCCCTACACTACTCTCTAAGAAGTCATTCCCCAACTTATACTGGAACCTGGGGTTGTTCCTACCCAGATGCAAGACCCTACATTTACCCTTGTTATATTTCATTAAATTTTTCCCCGCCCAACCCTCCAGCCTGTCCAGGTCTCGCTGGATGGCAGCACAGCCTTCTGGTGTGTCAGCCACTCCTCCCAGCTTGGTGTCATCAGCAAATTTGCTGATAGTACTCTCTAGTCCCTCATCCAAGTCATCGATGAATATATTGAATAATACTGATCCCAGTACCGACCCTTGAGGCACTCCACTGGATACAGGTCTCCAACCAGACTCTGCCCCATTGACCAAAACTCTTTGGCTTCTTCCCCTCAGCCAGTTCACAGTCCACCTCACTACCCGAGAGTCTAGACCACACTTCTGCAGTTTAGCAGCAAGGATGCTGTGGGAGCATTCAGTAACTCTGCCTTCTCTGTATCATCTGTCACCAAGGCACCCACCTCATTCATCAGTGGGCCTACATTGCCTCTGGTGTTAGTTTTATCTGCCACGTATTTGAAAAAGCTCTTCCTGTTGTCCTTGACCCCTCTCGCCAGGTTCAATTCAAGGGAGGCCTTTGCTTTCCTAGTTGGCTCCCTACACCCTCGGACAACAGCCTTATATTCTTCCCAAGTGGCCAGCCCCGCCTTCCAAGATCTGTAAATTCTCCTCTTGCCCTTGAGCTTACCCAGCAGATCCCTGTTTAGCCACGCAGGTCTCCTGGCTCCCTTCCTTGACTTCCTACGTGTCGGGATGCTCTGATCTTGAGCACGGTAGAAGCAGTCCCTGAACGCTAACCAACTGTCTTGGGCCCCTTTACCTTCAAACAGCCTTGCCCATGGGATTTTCTCTAGTAATTGCTTGAAAAATCCAAAGTTTGCCTTGGCAAAGTCCAGGGTTGCAATTCTGCTTGCTATTCTGTTTCTGCTACATGAGATCCTGAACTCCACCATTTCATGGTCACTGCAGCCAAGGCAGCCCTCAACCTTTACTGCTTCAACCAGATCCTCCTTGTTAGCGAGGATGAGGTCCAGCAGTGCTCCTCTCCTAGTCGGCTCCTCCACCATTTGCATCAGAAAATTATCATCGATGCACTGGAGGAACCTCCTGGACTGTGGCTGGCTGGCTGAGTTGTCCTTCCAGCAAATATCAGGGAAGTTAAAATCCCCCACGACAACCAGGGCCTGTGATTGTGAGACCGCTCTCAGCTGCCTGTAGAAGGCCTCATCAACTTCCTCACCCTGATCTGGTGGCCTGTAATAGACACACACAACAGTATCTCTCCTGCCAACCTGCCCCTTAATTCTAACCCATACACTCTCAACTTGCTCCTCCTCCATGCCTGGATGGTATTCAAGACATTGTAGTTGCTCTTTCACGTAAAGAGCGACTCCACCACCTCGCCTGGCTGGCCTGTCTTTCCTGAAAAGGACATAGCCACCCATGACCACATTCCAGTCATGTGAGCTGTCCCACCATGTCTCTGTAATTGCCACCAGATCATAATCTCCTGCCCGAACCCAGGTTTCTAGCTCCTCCTGCTTATTCCCCATGCTGCGTGCATTGGTGTATAAGCATTTCAGGGAGCAAGCTGAGCACACTGATCTCACCCTAGGGGGATGGAAGGCCACCCAGTCCTCATAATTTCTAGAGCACTGCCCCGCTGCAATCCCAGCTATAACCCCATCCCCCTTCACATCTAGTTTAAAGAACGCTCTATGAGTCCCGCCAGCTCATGACCAAGGATCCTTTTTTCCCTTTGTGTCATTTGAACCCCAGCTTGTTACAGTAGAGCAGGTGCCCTGTAGATCTCCCCATGGTTAAAAAATCCAAAGCTAGACCGCTGGCACCACCCCTTTAGCCAAGTATTAATCTGCTGCACTTTGTCAAACCTTCTACTATTTTTCCTCATAATTGAAGGAACAGAGGCAAACACAACCTGTGCGCCTGATCCTTCTAGCATCCGCCCCAGTGCCCTAAAGTCCCTTTTGATTGCTTCTGGCCATCTCTCTACTATCTCATCATTACCGATCTGCATAACCAAAAGCGGGTAATAGTCCGTGGGTTTGACCAGACCAGGAAGCTTCTTGCTAACATCCTTAACTCGGGCCCCAGGGAGGCAGCAGACTTCCCTGTGGGTCGGATCAGGGCGGCAGACAGGGCCCTCTGTTCCCCTCAGGAGGGAGTCTCCAATTACAATTACCCTCCTTTTTTTCTTAGATGAAGAAGTCCTAATGCGTGTATCCGAGCGACTCACCCTAGACAGCCCTATGGGTGAACCCTCCACTGACTCTTCCTTGGCCTGGCTCTCATTGTCTAGAGCCCCATACCTGTTTTGCAGGGGCAACCAGCCAGGTGAGGGAGGCCGGGCAGGGATTTTCCTTCCTCTCCTGGCAGGCACCTGCTTCCACTCTTCCCTATCCTTTAGGTCCCCCCCTTTTGCCTGATGGCCAGAGGTGGGGGGATATTCAGCTCTTTGCAGAGCTTGCTGCTCGCCATTCTGGACGTGACTCCACCGATCTGTCTCTCTCTCCGACTCCCTAATGCTCCTCAGCCTTTCTACTTCCTCCTTCAGCTCAGCCACCAGGCTGAGCAGATCGCTCACCTGGTCACATCGGACACAAGTGTCACTTCCACTACCCTCCATGGCCAGTGCCAGGTTCCAGCATTCTCTGCAGCCCGAGGCCTGAACACCCACATGCTTACGTGGGGCCTCTGTCTGGGTGCCCACAGTTTTTCTAACAACCATTGACCTGGTGGCAACCATAGTTGGCTCTACAATACAAAGACTCTCTGAAAGCTATGCACGGAATAGTTTACAGGCCTTTTAAGTGCTTGCCTTTTAACAAAGACTTACCCTTTTGTTCGGTGGACAGGGACTCGTCCCTGCCCTCCCCAAGGCTTCTTATACCCTGAGGGCACAGTTAACAGCTGATCACCGTGTTTAAAATCGCCGGGCCGCTGAGGGTGGCTCCGCCCACGCTATCTCGGGTGTCCGCCCTGGAGCTGCCGGTGCGGCCTCAGGTGTGGTTGCTGTAGCCGGCTTAAAAAAAGCCCCCCAAAAGCTTTTTGCCAGCCTTTTTTTTGCTTAGATTCCTTCCCCAGAGCAGTCTTACCTGCTCTGAAGCTGGGCTCGACAGCAAAATGTAGGAATATGAATAGGCAGTCTATCAAAATCAACTTTGTACTTTACATTTTCTTCCTGGCACTACATATAAGCAAGATAATAAAATTAAACCCACAAAATTCACACAGTCGCTTGATGGTATTATCAGCTGCAGAGCTCAAAACATAGTCTGGCTAGTTTATCCTGCTCAAATGGGACTGAGATAAATAGAAAATAGTGAGGATCTGGTCTGTAACATACAAATACGTTTGGAGATAATTGCAAGAATCTACATGCTTGATAGACAAAAATTTAACAGACCTCACAAAATAGTGCACTCAAGAGAGTTAGTGCTTAAATTACCTTGCAGGTTGGTGTCAAAAAGATTAGAGAGTGAAAATTGTCTGAGAAGATGGAAGAATCACAGTGATTAATTTAAAATAAACCTTAAACCCATAAGTGGTAGTAATTAAAACATAATTGCTATTTTTTAGCTGATCAGAATGAAGTTCCTTGAAAATCTGCACGTTGTACAGATAATCTAGATTTAATCTCTAGTGTAAGACATCCAACAATAATTTAATTTTGAATTTCTTTTCATTAAAAGCTAACATTTATGCCATCAGGATTCAAAATTATTTTCTATTGACATTTTTTAATTTATAATGTTATCATTTTCTGTGGAAATCTTTGAATTTTCACTTCAATTACAAATTGAAAAAATACAATTTTTAGAATTATTTTTCCAAAAGGAAATTTGTTTACTAAAAATCTTTAAGTAAGTAGCATTGCATTATTGATAAAAAGCAGAATAATTTCCTATTTTGAAAAAAAAAAAATGTACATTGTTAAAAGAATTAAAACATAAGATACAAATGACAATTATTACATAAAAGTGATTAATAAAAGTTCACTATTAAAAAAGTAGCTTAATATAACTGAAGTGGGGATTTATAATCTGCATGCTAATTATTTTTTATCTGTAATAATGTAAGCTTTCTGAAATCAGAAGAAACAAGGTCAGATGAACAGTCTTTGAAAAATGCAGTAGCTGTCTCTACTGAAATTATTTGGATGAAACTGCTGCCAAACATCATAATAAGAACTGTTCCACGTACAATACTTCTTGTCTTGTGCAGTGGGGACTGGTCTTTTAACTTAGCTCTGGAAAAACATAAGAGCATAACTTACCAGTTTCCACGGAAGAGTCTCCTTGAAGAGCCTCCTTACAGCACTTGTCTTAATAGCACTTTAAATTTTGGGATCAAAGGTGCCAGGTGTTAGTGTCGTTTGGGATGATCATTCTGTGGGTCAAGAAAAGGGTAGATAAATGAGTAGATAAAAAATCATCAGGTAAAGTGAAATGGTGAAAAAAAGGAACAGCAGACTAGAGGCTTATCTTGCTCTGCTGAGGAGCAGCATAACAAGTGTGCATTCAGGCTGGATTTTAAAGGTTATGTGCATGTTGTGGTAGGTTATTAATGCAGCTGGGGTAAGCTGTTGGCTACTGACCCACTGCTTCTCAGACAAAAAACCCTTCTGCAGTGCACAGGACCTGGAAACATCATGAAACAGCAGCTGAAATTCAACAGTCCCAGAACTGTATTTCAATGAGTTTCAATCCTCGATGAGATTTTCTGCTAAATATTTCTGCCGAACTATGACTACAACTGAATAGCACAACTTGTCCTTTTCTCTTTTTAAATAACCTATTGGTACCAAATATGTCATACTCTGTCAAGATGGGTGACACTTAGACATGGCTCTTTAAGGCAAATCTAAATTTTAAGGACTTTTTTTCCTGATGGCAAGTTTAATCATTTTACCTAAAACTAAATGCACTAAATGAATAAAATTGTAGAATAGCCCAGGTTGGAAGGGACCCCAGAAGATCATCTGATCCAATCTTTTATGGGAAAGAGAGCCTAGAAGAGATTATATATCACCTTGTTCTATCACAATCTTTGACTAATTTTTTTTGGGTACTATTTAGTAAGTTTAAGGCAGAAGAGATCAACAGCAATGATGTAGTCTGATCTCGGTCCAGAATTGAGGCCAAAACACTCTTCTGTAACGATTCATTCTCTAAATCTATTAGATATTCTTGACTTAGAATATTATTATTTTAATCGTCATTGTACGTAAGTTTTCAGTGAAGAGGCCATTATGAGTTTACATTGGTCTTGTCCTCATCAACACACTCGGATTAAAGTGAAAATCTCATTTAAAAGGGTTTACACAAGCTGCTCCTGGAAAAAGTTAAGAATAAAGTCTTCAATTTTCATTTTACCAATTGAATTTATTAGCTTTAATAAATATTTTTCTTTGCATATGTGTGCACTAAATATTTTCCTATAGATATAATTCTAGTGACTTTTTTAACTATCCCTAACTTAAAAACTTTCTAGGATTGTTGCGGTTTTGGCTATGTCAATATAGTTCAGCTTTTCAAAACTAGCTGGAATGTTTTCATTGCAAGAATCAGAAGTGTAACTGAAACGAAACATACTGAGATGCAGGATTGACAGTGTTATCATAAACTGTTTACTACAGGATTTCACAATAGCCCCTTATACTTTGAAATGTAAATGGCTGATCAGCTTTTGCATTCAAAGCTTTTCTTGATCTGACAGATGTTCCGAGACTTTTTTGACAGATCAAACTTTGTTCAATATGGAGTCAGAAGATGTTTATGTTTCTCATTTAGCAGCTAAAGTTCTAGAAAAGGAATATTCTTTCTCCTTAGAAACCTTCCTTTCTTTCATTGTATACAAGAAAATAAAGAGTAATAAATTGTGTGTAAATGACCCAGAGGTTTAGGAGGAAGAACTGCACTCCAATTCCCTTTGCACTGGGATGTTACTGCTTCAGTTAGGCGATAGGCACCTGAGCTAATAAAAAATGAGAAGGGAAGAGCTACTGTCACATCACAAAGATCAAATCCCATGGATGCCATTCACCTAGAATTCCAAGATGATACTAATACTTATTATGGAGGTTAAGCACAGCAGAAATTTGAAAAAAGTATTCAGTACATTCTTAGTGGTAAGGTCCACTGCTGGCTACAGTGACACGATGACTTGGATGCAGATTCTGCAAGTCCTAAGGGTCTGAGTGAAGAAAACTGAGTGGCTCAGGGAAAGAACTGTTGCTTGTTTCACTACATATCTGTTACTGACTACTAATGTCTATTTAACTGGATAGACTCAGTCAGGTTTATCAAGGTGGGAAGAATTTGTTCTGTTTCCAAGCCTAGCTTTTGTCTAATACAAATCACCATTCGTATTTCGAACTCAGACATGAAGCAGTACTTGCTAACTACAGGCAATGGGTAATGAAAGCAAATAACTTGGAATCTTCTTCTTGGTACATCCATAAAGTTGCATCTTACTAAGATTATCAAAGTTATGGTTAAAGGAAGTCAAATATTACCTTGGAAACCTATGAAGCAAGAAAAAAAATGAAAGGCTCTTGCCCAGCTCCTCTTACAAATATGAGGATATTTACTTACTTTATGTCACGGGTTAGGGCTGGGCCAGCCACCAACGTGGACAGATGCTCTCTAACCCACTCTTCCCCACGCCAAATGGGAAGAGAAAAGAGAATGAGGCAGAGAGACTTACGGGTTAGAGAAGAAAAAGTAGAACAGCTTTAATGAAAATAATAGAAATAATGGTGAAAAGATAAAAGTAAAGAACGATATACAACTATAGATAGTAGCCCGATATCAAACCCAACTCCCTTCCCCAATAGCAATCCCCACTGGTGCTGCAGAGCAGGAGGCACTGGGGAAGCCCCAGGCTCAGCGGTGGCGGGAGCTGGATACAGTGATCTGGATTTGGGAACTCAGGGTCCAGATCAAAAGCAGGAGGTCAGATGGAGTCCTCCCTGGACACCAGTCATTGAAGAAAAAGGGTGAAAAGGGAAGAAACTCTCATGATGACTCAATTTATACTAAATATGGTGTATATGGAATGGAACACTCTCGTTGGTCACCTGTCCTGTCTATTACCCCCCGGAGGTGCCACCTTTTACTTCTTTGTGCCCCCTTCTTACCTCCCAGCACCCCCAGCGTGGCACACAAGAGCCAGCAGTGGCCTTGCTCACTGTAGTAATAAGTATCAGCAAGAGCCTTTCTGCATCCCAGTCCCAGGCAGTAACTGTAAACATCAGGTGTTATCACTGCCAGTAGCACACACTGTCTGCAAAAACATGCTGCTGACTTCAGAACATGCAGCCTTTTAGAAGACACTAAACTCAAAAGTAGAAATCACTAAACAGAACTGGGTTTTTAGCTAAACCCAGGACACTTTAGAAAAGTACAAAGTCTGGGCAGCTAATTTCTCTTAAAGTTTTCTAGAAATCTCATGGTTTTCAGATTCTGCTGTATTGAGACTTGTATTGTATTGTTCTTCTGCAGAAAACTGGCAATCTAGAAGACCTTGTGCCAAATTTAGTAGGATCAAGGAAAATAAAATAGTTAAAATTTAATGGATTAACATACTACTACCCACTTGATGTGTTAACATTAATGTCAATGAAACTGACATGTTCCTGAAATCCTTACATATGTCTACTTGGTTTGAGATAAATGTAACTATTATAACAGTGTCCATTTAGTTCTACTTTTTAAGTCCATAGCTAAACAGGGAAGATCAGGCTAATAATTTTCTTTTTTTTTTTTCCTTTTTTTTTTCTTTTTTTTTTTTTCCCCCTTCATCTCCTCCCTTCTTTTAATGAGAAGTACTTCAAATTAACTTAGAATATTCTAACCACAGTATGTTTTGCTACAGGAAGTTTAGTGTTAGGAGAACATTCTGTCTTACACAGTTATGAAAATGTCACTTGGCATGAGAGTTCAGAATATTTTCATCAGCACAGTTTAAAGAAAAGGGCCACTGTATGTCGGTGATGGATTACTCTTCCAAAGCCAGGCAGAGTTCATTAGTTCTTGTGCCTTCAGGGTTTTACTCCAAGTTTGAGCTCTCACGTGACAACACAAATTAGGGATACACGGGGTTGTAATGACATATGCAGCCTGTGCTGTGCACAATAGCCATGCATCTGCAGCAAGTGGCAGAACGTTTGTCAGTTTGAGGAGGCTTTATGACACACAGGAGGCATCCTGCAGCTAAGTCATTTGGCTGAACTGACAGCTAGTGGTGACTGTATTGCTCTAATTCATGTTTGATACTTCCAAACACAGCCTCCCATTAAGATACAAGACGGTTTTAATTTTTCATCCAAGTGTTTATTAAATATACTTGGCCAAGTTCAGTGAGGAGTTACCTGTGCCTTTGCTGCTGCAGTTTGTTTCTTTTCTGTGCTTATTCTTGTGTAGTTTGGTGGGGATTTTTTGGTGGTTTGTTTCGTTTTTTTTCCCTTCTTGGATTAATTCGTGTTTTAAGAGAGTCTAGCTGTCTTTGTAGTTTCACTTCTGAAAGAGAAAGACACTTAGAGATTAAATGGTGTGTAGTATACCTGCCTTTGTTGGGCTTTTCAAAGCTAATGTACATATTTGAAGTATTGATTTTAGAGTCATTTTTGCACAGCATTTTCATGGGTCATAGGAGGGCTACTTATAAGAGCAATGCTATAGTTAGTGTTAATTCTTAAAATACAGATTGAAGGCATCAGTGTGTTCACTGTATTTTTGTGATCTAGTTCTTAAAACCAAAAATTTGTTTTCAAATTGGTAAGTTTAAACAACTGTGGAGTTTTATCCTATTTGTAGAGAAATACAAATTCTTATTATTCAAGGGTGATTCTTTTCAGAGATGTTCATTCTTACACATTCACTTACAGAATAAAAGTCTTAAAAAAGAACAAAGTCACAATCCAAGGCAACTTGCTCTTCAGTAGAGCTAAAGTGGTAGAAAATGTGGCTGAAAGAGTTAAGTAGTAGATAAACTGTTTTCTAAACCTTCAATGCAAACATGTTGATTTTGAGGTGAATATTACCCATGTTGGCATCTATATGGATATATGTAAGGAAATTTATTTGGCTTAGAAACATTTAATCAACTAGATTTGCTGTTGTAAAAACCCATCAAATCAAATACTAAAAGTAGTCATGAGAATTAAAAAGCAAGAACCGGTGTTTTCTCCCACTTTCATCCACCTTCAAAATAACTAAACCACATTTACAAGATCCTTTGTGATTTATATTTTGTGGTTTCAGTCTTGAAGAAATCTTATATTGCCATGGTCTTCTTTACAACTGTGAAAGCTAGAAATATTTCTAAATGAAAATTGAGATTTGAATTCCCAGGCACTGGAAATAAATATTTAACCAAACGTTTTATGATTAAATAACATGAAGGGTAAACTTTCTAACAGACAAACTGGGCCATGCTAAAATTATGGTATAGAAAGGAACAAACTGTGGTGGTCAAGAAACGATCACTACTAGTGTGCAACCTTGTGAACCATGTCAAACTGGTTTTAGAGTTAAAACCCATTTTCAGTGCCACAGAGATGTTTTGAGACAAAGATGTCATCAACAAAGTGATTTGAGACAGTCAGGAAAGACAGCCTTTCTACTTGCTTTTGGACTGCTTTTATGCACAGCAGAATTTTAGAGAGGTGTAAATCTTCATATCCACGTTTTTCTTTTATTTCTTCTTGATGTCATCGGCGTAAATTTGAAATCTAAGTTTAATATACAGAAGAAAGAAAAGAAGTCAAGGTAGGGTAAGAAAAGTGCAACTTGGATTGGAAAAGTGTGGCAATGATTCTCCACAATGTCTCATGAGATTGCCATGGCAAAATGTCTTGTCCTGCCTGCACAAACTGTTAGTTTAACAGTGCTTGCTCACAGCTAATCCGTCAGGGCTCGAACACTAGGGAACATTAGATTTTCCTCTGTGATGTTACATCTGTGCTTTCACTTACTGACAAGTTTTAACTGAGTGGTAGAAAATTGTTAGTTAGATTCCAGACATTCTTTCTACAGTAGCCTTTATTTTTTGCTTGTTTTTTTTTTTTTTCTTTTTTCTGACTGGGCTTGCCATGACTCATATTTTCTTAATTAAAGCATCTGGGACATTCTTATTTCTCACATTGAATATACTTTTCTTCCTCTCTGATACTTTTGTTATCTTAAAGATTTAATTTCATAGATATAAAGCGGTGATGGATTCAGTTCAAACCTTGATTTAAATTTATTGCAGTTCAGTATTTATTTTGATTTCAATTCATTTTTAATTAACTAAAATGTTGAACAACTTTATTTATTTCTGAAATGAAAAGTTTAGGAACTGATTAAAATTCTCAGGATCAGGATATTCATTCAGATGTAAATGGCACTTATTTGGGCTTGTCTCCTATTTATGCACAACCAGTCGAGTAAAAAGCTGGCCATAGTTAAAATCAGAACTATGCTGTGATTTCTGCTTCAGTTGATGAAAGAAGCAAAATTTCTTATATAACTTCCCTGTATACACAAAGCTAAATTCCTACTCACACACCGTTTAAAATTTTAGATGTTTTGTTAACACTTTATCAACATTCTCTGTATTGTTTCTTGCCCCAGTGTGTCTCAGCCTTTTATCAGTAGTTATGACGTTAGCTTTTCTACCAGCAATCTGTGGTAGTAAACAGGCTTACCGTGTGATCTCCATTGGCTACACTGCTGGGAAGTAAGACAGTTTGAAGATTATGTTGCTTCATCCCACAAATCCCATAGTACTCAGGTTATCTCTTGTGGAATAGTTTAATTTCTGAAATAATGGAGTTTAGTTCATTCTTCAGCTCCTGATTTATCATATCCCTGAACAATTTAGCTGCTGGAATTGTCTTACCGGTAGGAATAGGCAGGAAAGTCTACAGGTGGCTTGGAGTTAGAGTGGGGACATCAATAAAAAACTATCTGGGACATTTGATTATGCAGAACTGGAAGTTTCCTCCAAAGATTTGCTCTTCAAATTCTTTCCAGACAGAAATTAACAGAAAGCAAAATATGAGTTTCAGCAGTTATGAATACTGAGCAAGCTTTAAGACATTTAATTTTTAGGAGGTTACCTAATGCTGCATGTAGTCTTCTACCCTTTTGGGCTCTTTGACATTCAGTGCAAAGTATAAATATCACTTGAATAACCATTTAGCTAAGTAATTTCTTTTCCTTTCTTAAAAGTGAGGAAAGAGAAGCTGATGGCAGTGGATTTTTTTCTTTTGTTTCTTAATCATTGCTTCTGAGTCATTGTCGGTAACATAAAGAGCTTCTATGCTCAGCATGCAAGTTTATGACAATTTCAAGAAAAGTCTACCACTAATTCTTTCATATTCTTAAAGTCAGTTGCATTTTTCTTAAAAACGAGCAATATATATTTAAGAGAGCATCTCTCCATAGTAGGAGTTGTACTATTTTCAAGTCATGAAAAACATTTTCCATCTTGCAAAAAAAGAGCAATATTTTCTTCTATGAAAACTGCTGTAATCATAGTGATGCCACTATGACTCAGCTATAGTAGTATTTTCATAGTATGTGGCTTTCAGAAAATTCTCCTTCTTGCCAAATTTCATGAGAAATGGGAGATACAGAGGTATCATGCACTAAAGAACTCCCCACGGAAGTGCATGAATGTATATATGTATAAAGGAAAAGTAATAAAATACCAGAGTATGTATTTTCACAAAGGATCTAAAATGTGTTCTACTCTAGGGGAAAAAAGGGAAAATAACTTCATTATCAAAACATGCGTTTAGAGTTCCGAATATGCAAGCATGTATTAAGGAGGAAAAAAAATGGACTTAGAGGAATAAAACCCCAAACCACAACAAAACCCCCAAAATCTTTTCCCCTAATGATATATTTCAACCTTCAAGATTTTTCCGGTCTGATTTGGGGAGAAAAAATAAGGATTTTAATTTTATTTTTTTTCACTAAAATATCTGGGAAATAAATATTTCTGCCACTGCAAAACTGTACTTATCTGATAAGATACTCTATTAGAAATTCAGAGAGATCTTTTCAGAAAACCGTGCTACAATACAAATTGAACCTTTATCTATGACAACCCAAATGAGTGTCCAGCAATCAGATATTATGAGCACCCAGACTTGCAATGCTGGAACTTTTTACAATTTGTACCAAATGATTAAAGCATACACTGGATGAGATAGTCATTACAAGAGACATAATTTAGTCTTGTAGTTCTGATATGAGAGAGAATAGAACTGATGAGTTGTGTACCAGACTGCAAGATTAAGACATAAAGACTCCTGAAAAACTATTGGCCTTACGGTCAGAGCATACTGAAGACTCCACTTCAAATTCCTATTCCAAATTGAGTTTCAATGATAGTTTCTGAAGTTATGTATTCCCCTTTTCAGGTGCGTGGATAGGCAATGAATATTTGAACAGAGTATTTTCACAGTTCATCTTGACCCGGTACCCAGTGTGCTAAGCAAAATATTTTACAGAAATTGAAAGACTATGTCTACTTAGTTTTAGATGTATATATGTACAGATAATCAGTTTGTGAATGAGACATAGTCCTTAACATCACAGAAAAAGGACTGTCAGAACAATGCAGCAAGAGAACACGTAAACTTCCATACATGTTCTGTTTAAACTGTCTTTTGTCTCTCATGTTACAAACATGAGGACAGCAACTTCATTCCTTAGAATAAACTAGAGTATGCCTCCACCTTCTTTTGCTGAGAAAAACAGAAGGGATTATTTTGGTGGCTTTCTGCCATCTCAGGATTCCTCTTTGTTTGGGGAAAAATCCCACAGGCAAGGGGAAGTACTTTTATACCAGCTTTGTGTCACCAGATAAGCACAGCACTCCACAAAGGTGAAATCTGGGACACTGTTGTCTAGTGCTATTCTTTTCAGGTAGCTAATCAGAATATTTTTTTACAATTCTGGAATTATGTCCAAGATAAATTTCTAAGTAAGTTTTGCAGGTTTCTTTGTGTAAACCTATTACAAATCAAGAGATTTATCATTATGGTATAGAAAGAGAACAACTTTTAACCACTACTTTCTTTCCTTTTCAGTTGGTTCTGATTAACAGAGTAAAATAGTATTCTGACCATAGGCATACGGTTTATTTTTGTAAGATTTAATAATAATAAAACAACAATAATAATAATAAGTAATAATAATAATATTATTATTATTGATTAAAGGAACAAGATTGTATTTTTCTGTCTGTTTATCCCATTAGAAATAAAACTCCTGCTTTTTTTAAACAAAATTATTAGTCTCTTGGCATTTGTATTCGTAGCAGGCATGCTTCCAAGTTACTATAAAGCTATTGTTAGCTGTATGATTTAAAATGTAATATCAGGAAAACACTGGAACTCGGAGTGTGTTGTGCATGTGTGACAGAGAAGCAAATGACATCGTGTATAGCCCTCACAGTATCACCCTCACAGTAATGGAATTGACTGATTACTTATTGTCATGCTCATAACTGCACATAGAATGCAATTATCTATACAAAGCTTTTGGGATTTGAAGGTGTAAGTGGAATAAATAATATTTTTTATAGGAACAAGTCGTAGAACTCACTGACAAAAAGTTTTAACACCAGATTTAAAATTCACTTTCTAAGAGAAATGAGACCAAATAACTGTGCCTTGCTCTCACACCTAAATAACAGGAAGAGGAGCAAGGAAAAAATTCCTTTAACAAAACCCACAGACACATTTGTGGTGTTCACTGGTTTTGGTAGAGAGAGGGGAAAAAAAAAAAAAAAAAAAGCTGAGTAAAAAGAAAGAAAGAAACAAACAAAAGCCCAGAAGCTTGTATAGGCTTCCAGCTTATTCATTAAGTGTGTGATATGAAGGACACTGAAGTAACAGGGTGTATTTCCACTGAATTGAGGCAAGTGATGGAAATTAAATCCCACTAGAGACTTGTAAGCTGCTAACACTCTGCCACCAGAATACAGATAGGCAATAATTAAATCTTTAAATCCTGTATTTCCTGCACGGAATTTAACTTGACCTGCTAGTAAAATTGGTGACTGCTCTCTTTACTTTGAGACATTTCAAACGAAAAAATACAATTTCTCATTCAGCTACAGTTTAATGTAAATTGTATAAACAATGCTTGATACACAGTTATGAGTAGCACATGGTAGGAACATTGAAACCAGTGGCTACAGGCACTGTTGCTGTTAGAATATCAAAAAAACCCCACCCTACCTTTTCCTAAAAATAATCAATATTTTGGGTATATTATTGATGAGAAAATCTGGTATATTTAGAAAATAGTACAAAATATTTTTTTTCCACTGAAAAATTTTTGATCATCAAGTTTTAGTTTTTCTCTATCTTGTTTTCCTCAGAGATGACCTTTCCTTGTATGAGCCATACACTTAAAACTTCTGTGCAGGGTTCAGTGTGTGTTTGATTGTGGCACTGTTTTGCGGTGGGGGTTGATGAGGTTTTTATTTATTTTATTTTTATATGGCTCTATAAAAGAGAGAAAAGAAACGAGAAAAAAAGAAAAGGACCAAATCAAATGGATAGTTCTGGAAGTAAATTTCCAGTGACTCTGCTGCTTATTTTCTCTGAAGTCTAGCACGGAGAAATGGAATTTAAAATAATTAGACAAACGTGTTTATATGCATTTTATATGTATGAAATTTCCTTTTTTTTTTTTCTTTCTCTTATGCATTCTTTTTCAATTTTAATAATTTAACCAGGGTAAAACTTTTTAGGTTTTTTTTTAGCTTTTCTTTTTTAGCATTTTATTTTCCCAAAACACAACTTAGGATCAACTGAAACAGCCTATTCATAGAATAATCGAGTAGAGGAGAACAAACATGAAAGGAAACATACAAATATGAAAGACAAAAGTTTCCTTACTGGAGAAGGTTTGTTTCCATGACATCAGTAGCCAGGGGAAAAAGAAAAAAAAAAAGATACTGAAAAAAAAAGTCAATGACCTTCTTTAACATTGCTGACTCAAGAAGTTCAGAAAAGCTTCAGGTGAATATAACATTTTACTATATATTCTGGGAGGCCATTTTAAGCTTCTACCCCAAAGATTCTACCCTCAAACACTGCCAGATCTAGATATGCAGTGATGTGGAAAAGTACAGTCAAACTGTAATGGGGAACATGCTTTTGAGCTTTATACATTCTCTTGTGGGTATTTGATATTATTTAGAGAAACAATGGTTTTAGAATACTGTTTTGGAGAAGAAGATATAAAAGTTGTAATTTATCTACAGAGAAGTTTCAGTGCTTATATATTTCTTACAGATATTGTCCAGTTTAATATTCCAACATAAGAACTACTAGAAAACTTCAATAATAGGAATTCTTTAATTGGATTTACTTAAATACTTTGATAAAGCCCTTCTGTTTACTTTGCATCCAAAATTGTCACTAGAGATTTTCAACAGAGACTGGGTATAAAGGAATCCATCCAGCAATATCAGCCAATGTTGTGCTTAGCCATCTGTTTATGTTTACTGCTTGACAAATGAGATAACCATTGCCTATTGCAGGGAGAATAATATTTTTCTACACCTCACCAGTGCGTGCTAAGTAAAACTGCACGGGTTTCTTTTGTTTTGCATTAATCTGTCTAGATCTGGGTTCTCCAGTACTAGAAGGACATTGACTAACTGAAGCAAGTTCAGCAGAGGACAACAAATCCAATGGAGAGCCACCAAGGTAATTAGGGGCAGAAACACGAGGAGTAGGAGAGGCTGACAGCTGGGTTTGTTCAGTTTGGAGAAGGCTAAGAAGGGATTTCACTGCTCCCATCAGTAAGCTAACGGGAGGCTACAGAAAAGGCCAAGAGAAATTCCTCTTGGAGGTGCACGATGACAGGGTGAAAAGCAAGGACACAAGTGCATCCAGAAAAAATCTAGCTGGATATTTAAAAAACCCCACCAAATTTAAGGAGTAGTGATCTAATATTGAGGTTAGATCAGATTTGATCAGGAGGTTGGATCAGATGACCTCCAAGGGCCCTTATAACCAAAATTATTCTGTGAAATCTGTTTTAAAAACTTGAAGTATAACACCAATTACAGTACAAAGGCATCTTAGTGCTTGGAAAGTGTTCATGTCTGTTTAATAAATTACACTTTCTTTCACCTTGTGGTATTAGGACCACCATGTAATCAAAAATGGGTATCTCTGAAATATTTTTTTTGTACATGGGTGACACCTATCTAACAACTTTTAAACATCATAATTTGAAAACAGAGAAGCCAGAGCACTGATATAACTATTTCAGTTCCTGATTCTACAAGAGATTGCAAATTCCACTTCTGTAAACACTGCTGGTTGTGAGTCTTGATTCTAGAGCTACATGATTTGTTTTGTGTTGCAATATTCGATTGTGCTTAAAATGCTAAGTCAAAAATTTATTCTACCGGTAACAAGTTTTGAGCCTAGAAGTGTACATGTTGCGGAAGAATTCTATTTTAATCTGTTGTACAGATTATTTTGAAATTATCTCTACCATGGTACAATATAATCCAAATACATGCTCTGAATTTTACCAGTTTGTTTAAAAAGTTTTTGATGCAGTCTTCAGGAACAGTGTTGAGGATGATTCTAGGGGAAATCTGTAAATAGAGCAACCCCACATTGCAGATATGTCTGGAAATCTTCAAATTTTCTTATACTGTGAATACACCCTGAGAAATCCAACAATGGCTTTCTTTTAGTATTCTACAATAACTTCTGGTTTTGTAGGTGACTGATCACTCTCAGTTTTATACCTCAGCAACTTAAAAGTCTGAGACATATGTTAAACAACCCAGTCTTGATAGTTTTTAATACAATATTCCAAGTGGTGAGAACCACAATTTAATAGGTGGTCACTGTCATGTACACAGTGTGGCTGAGAAAACTTGGTCAGTTCTATGAGGTTTTGAAAATCATTTTAAAAGGAAAATTCAATTAAATAAAAAATACATGATATAGACATAACAGATATATCTATATTGGACAATAATCACCAAAGAACAAAGCCTCCCACTTTTTTTTGCTACTCATGAAAAATATATGGATTTTGCAAAATGCCCTAAAGATGAATAAACTGAGGAGACTAATATTAGAGTCAGGAAAAGTGTCTGCGAAAAGGAGATCCTCTCATGAACTACATTAAATAACACAAGCAATGTACCAAAAAAATATGATAATTTTAATACTATATCTTGTGAAAGAGTAGTTTCTTTTTTAAAAAAATCATGTTAAATTATTGAGGAAGAGATTTCAAAAGGGTCAAAGGACAGACACTTAGTTACAGTTGAAAGACGGCAGGTTCTTTAATTCGTTTTTGTGGATTCAAAAATCAACACTCCTAGGATAACTGGGTCAAAAACAATTAACTTCAAAAAGCTATGTAGAAATTAAGTTAAATCAGTGTGGATGAAAGATTACAAGTATAATCCCCTTAATAAATTGAGGCAGCTAATAACTAACCTTTCTGAATTTGCACAGCTATATTTCCTAAAAAAATTTAAGATCCACCCTGTTTAGATCATTAACATAGAAATAAAAAAGGCAAACATGACTGTAGCAAGATCTGTGTCAGAAAGGAATTCTCATAATTTGCAGGTAGTTAAACCACAGGAAAAGGTGAAAGAAAAGGAAGGAAAAAGGAGACCACTAGATCAGTACTTCTATACGATTTCCCAAACACTAGATGGAAATTTAACCAGACTTATCTATTTCATTTTAAAGCAAATTTGCACACTGTCATTCAAAAATGAGGCAAATTTATTCATTCCCTTACAGTCTTTTCCCTTCTACCACCTGTTAGTTGGATCACTCTCAGACACTTCTTGCTACCAGATGTGCATCGACTCCTACTAGACAATGGGTGAGTAGGTCAACAAGATGAAAGAAACTTGGCGGCAGACAGACATTCAATGTGAAGATCTCTGTCTTTGGAAGTGTAGTGAAGGTATTGGTGACTGATGTAACCAAGAGCCCGGACAAAGAGGAGGGAAGATGAGAAGGACTTTAGTGAGTGGCCATGTAGGAGGTCCCTGAGTTGAGAAAACCAGTCAACAACTTATGTGTCATGAAAACTTCTGTCCTTTAAAATAAAAGAGTGCACGACCAAAATCCTGAGTATCTCCTTGTGCAGAAATGAAATTTATGAAACTATTTCTGCTATAATGGGCACTGCTGAATCATCCTCATTGTCTGTTGTTATCTACATGAAAAATAAAAAGGTTTTTCTCCATTGGTCCAAGCTTCTGACATCTGAGGAGTCATCTGCCATAAATTGTAACTATTACTGATGTCGAAGGACCAAAATTCAAGTGATCATTTAATGTTGTTTGACATGTGAGAAAACATAATTGAATTATAAACAAGTAATGTCACATTCTGTGAAATGATTGCTGTCTGGATGTCAACAATAACCTCCCAAAGAAATACTGCTTTTCACTCAGAAAAAAAGCTGGAAAATAAATCACATGTATTTTTGTTTAAATATTACATATAAAAAATTCTAATCAAACCTTCTATCTTCTTTGCTTTTATTGTTCCTTTTTTTTTTTTTTCCCAGAGCAATTTTTTGTTTCATGTATGGATGAGGAAATAGACAAGAATATGTCTGTAGCCTTCCTGAAATATTTAAAAATGAAGAACAAATCAAGAGATCAAGAGGAATTCTCATTTACATGGGAGGCCTCTCTAGTCTAACAATAAGGTTTTGGCTCACATTGCAGCATTATTAGAAAGTATGACAGTGTTCAAGCCAAATAAATATGGAAAATGGTACCACCCTTGTCAAGCGCTTTGGTGTAAACTGATCGTTGGCACTCTTTGTTGTGTGTTAGAGTACAATTATGCTGCAGTCTTGTTGCTAATGATCTGATTGTTTATACGTAAACCAGGCAACCAACAGTAAACTAGTTTTGGAACTGTTAATTTGTAGGTATCCAACATAACACATGCTGGGCCGTGTATTCAAATCCCTCAATAACCAGCTCAAGAAAATCTGGAGGAAGAAGTAGGAAATCCTGATGAAAAAAGTCCAAATATTTGAACATGCAGGATTTCTCAGGAATAGATTAATTTACATTAAATACAAGTAAGATACTTGTTCCATTGGTTGAAAGTGGTCATATGAAATATTTTACTTGTTACAATTCCCATTTTTAATTAAACCTGCTCACTCCTTTGATAACACTCCATGATATTATTTTCATAAATCATGGACAAAAAGGAATAATTCAGGATTAATGTAATGAAACAATTTAGAAGTTTATACTTATATTTTTAGATGGAGTCAGTTATAAATGCTTGCATGGCAGGATATCTTAAAACCAGATATTTTTGTTTGACCATCATGACTTTTTGACTGTTGTAGCTCTGCATCAGCATTTCAGCTCAATACAGCTTAAGGATGACTTCAATTAAAGTTAATATGTCCTCATTATGCTTAGAAGAAAGCTGTCACAGTTTCTGATATATCAAGACTAAATTCATTTAAGCATACTGCTTAATCTGAAAACTAGCGTCTACGAAAACAAAAAATCCAAAGAAACAGATAATATGTTTTCAACCACGGTTACCTTAGTTAAGGGGAATTTTCCTCAGGTTATAAAAATATTATGGCACTGAGTCAAGAAAGAATCTGGAGACCACATAAATCCATATGCATTCAAATGTTCGTTGGAAATTTTTCCAATGAACCAGAAGTTTAAGAACAAGGAATAAAGCAATAAAATGCTGAATATAAATTTCAAAGGCTGTATCTTCTGAGATGCCCAAACCAACAGACACATCAAAACTATGATGATATGTCCTGGATCAGCACTGCATTGCCTAAGAAGATTTGAGAAACATATGCAGAAGAAGAGTGATATGTACCTTTTATATAGTAGTCTTTTGGTTGGGATAAGGTGGTGTGGTTTCCACAGAAAAAAATGAAGCGTATTCTCAAGAACAATATATGATGATCTACTCTCTCGCCTTCTGGTTTCTGTCATCAAGTAAAGGTGCAAGAACCACTTCTGGAAGACTTACTTACTTAGCAGATTATTACATATATAAAAAATAACATCACAATCACTGAAGAAAACAAGCTAACAGTACCCCATATCTTTAAAACAAAGGATGTAGGTCGTTGAGACACATTCAAGAAATCATTCAGGGGTATGGTGCATTACAGCTAAGTCTTCCCCAGCCTCAAGCACCCACATATTGGTCCACACAGAGCAAGCAGGGCTTTGTGCACAGCGTGCTCTAGGCTCGGCTCTGGGACTGGGTTCAGGCCTGTGAGTAGTGATGTGACAAAGGGCTTGACCAAGTCCTGGGTTGTCCTCCAGTACTAAGTCTTGTGGACCTGAGGCATCAGATTCTTCACTGGCTACTATCAGGGAGACGTTTTTCTCCTGCATTGAATCCGAATGCTTCTCTAAATCAGGAAAATACTAATATATTATGGAAGAGCATGAATATTAACTTACTATTGTCATAAGAAGCCTTCACAGATGAACACAGAAAATAAAATGAACTTCAGTACTACCGTCATCTTCCTTGAATTATGCACAATACTTACTTACATAAAATTTATCACATTTCTAAATGCCTCTGTCTTTAATTGTGACAGCACTTGCAACTGAAGGGCATTAGTATGAGAGGATAGCTCAACACAAAAATAGTCAGATTCTTTCTAAACAAATTATTAGTGAATATACCATAGCTATAGAATGCATAATTCAAAGTGGGGTGTTTTTTTTTTTGCAATTCACATTTTCCTGCCTTGAAATATCTATTGTCTTCAGATTTTATTAATTTATCTCTGACTACTTGCTTAGGATTCATTTCTTTGGAAGTTAATTTTGCATGTATGCATCTCAATGTATTTTAATCAAAATCCCAGTCTGATACGTAAAAAGACTGTCTCCTATGTCAAACTCTCTGTAAATCAAAACCCAACTATTCATTTTTATGGAAATGATTTATGCAAAACAGCTATCTGATCCATAATAATAGTCACATGAGAAAGAAACAACAGAGAAAGAGGCCTGAGAATACATGGCAGGAACACAAATGTAATTACAATCAGCTTTTATTTGTCAGACTTAGAAATACAAAATGTGCATTCACAAAAAAAAACATAAAACAAAATGTCCCAGGGTTCCAGTCAATTTTATTCCATTCCTTTCTGAGCAACACATATATATGAAGAAAAAATTAATTCTAAACCAGACAAAAAATGTAAAAAAAAATGTGTAAAATATAAATCATTTATTTGAAACACTCAATTGCTGACCCAGGCAGATTTATTTAAAGACAAACACCACCTCCTGCATATCCAATTAATAGTTGCCATGGCAAATAAGAGTTCCCACTGCACTGCCTTATTGCAATATGCATGGCAATTGCAAGTATATCACTCAGAATATTTCCATAATGATATTAGCTGGTCTATCCAGCATCAGACAATTAATTTTGTGAAGCATCAGGTGTTCAATATTTATCCTCATAAAAATTAAATACAAACAGTCACATATCACATGGAAATGGGTTCCTTTATACATTACTATCCTGCTTTCCCTCATTAAATATTTTCTTAGCAATTAGATTAGGACAGGAGACAGATTTTTTGTAAATTTTCTGTATGAAATGGCCATGATCTCTACAAGATTTTCAGCTAGTTTTAAAATACGTTCAGATAAAGAATTAATTTTGTAAAAAAAAAAAAAAAAATGTTCCATTAATGAGCCTATATTGGCTTGTAAAAGCAGTCCTCAGTGAAATAAAACTTCGTTCTGTCTGTTTTTAAAGGATTTTCTTGCAGGATAATGGCTGGATCAGGCAGACCTTAGCACTGCCAGATTTTGTATTAAATGAGTAGAAAAAGTTTGCTGTCCCCCCAAAATCACATATGAGTAAGGGAGCAACCTACACGAAAACTAAGGACTAGTCTGAACTTACTCCTCTGTTTTGAACATGGGTATCTTTAAACCGCTGTGATCCAGTGCTCAGAAATTTCCCTTCAGGAATGTTTAAGAGTTTTCTTTTAAGCAACACATTGTGGTCATTTCTGTAATCACCATCTAACTCACTACGCAGTCCAACCTAGAGAGATAGCTGCTCTCTTCTCTAGGCTATAACCTCATCTTTTAGTGGGACTCATTTTCTATCCTTGTGAAGCTGGGTTGTGTACTGAAATGAACACTGAAAGTCAACTCCAAAACGACCCCAAGAATAACAGCAATCAAGAAATCCTCTGGTTCAGAGAGGTTGGGATCAGGGAGTTCAAGGTTATGCCCATAGAACAGCTTCTGGGTTTCTCAACAGTCATAGTTTAAATCCCTCAGTAATGCTGAGAGAAGGTACTGGATCTTTAGGCAATTTCTTTGCTTTGAAGTGAGGAGCTTACTTATAACATCATGGAATCAAGCTCCTTTTTCAGCTTAACCTTTCTGTGAAAATGCCTTTTCATAAGAAACCATCATCTTTGAAATTACTTCAGCCTCCAACAACTGAATAATAATTAAGAGGAAAAAAAAGTAGAGTGGTATTTATGAAGAACTAAGCATGATAAAGAAGAAACCTTTCTGAAGGGCCAGTACTGAAGCTGAAGGACAGGTAAAGTTAGAGTTGATAAAATTATTACTATTAATAGCACAACTAGCAGTAATAGTAATACTGTTATTTTGGCACTTCGCCTTTTGATAAATCTTAAGAAACAACATCATGCATGTCTGTAGGAAACAGAAATCATGCAATCTCTGAAGCCAATGGATCATAATCTTTTTTACATATCTAAGGGCCGTCCTATGGGAAAAATAGGATAGAAACCTTGAAAAGATTCATTTGGTATGAAACACTTCTTAATAGTAGCACAACAAGCTCATTAGATAGTCATGATCTATTTACAGGGAAGAAACAAAGAACTAATTAAAGACAAAGTAATATGATTTGATTTTTAGATAGATTTTTTTTACTATACTTAACATTTGTAAAAAAAAAGAACAAGCCAGCAAGCAAAATTAGGGCTCGCTGCACATATTCTCATTTGTAGCACTGACCTTGAACGTAACAAAATCTGAAGCTGGCTGTAGGCAACAGAAGTAGCTGAAAAATCTAGAGTCATTCTCAGCATTTTCAACACAAAATTTTGCTAAGCTTTTGTTTTAGTCTTTAGGCACATACTGTAACCAACAGTTTCATTTAGCAGTATCCAGCAGTTTGATGGATAGGAATATTTTTTAAATGAATGAAACTAATTTTGCTTGCAGTAACTTCTACCACACCAGCTGTTATTGTTATCACTGCTATCATCATCATCATTATCAGCATAACTATAATTACATTTAGAAAGATAAATCAAGGGAATGCAGCAATGGAAAGACAGAGTGCCAGGGCATGGGGCTGTCCTTTGTTTCTGAGTCTTTAACAGTATTTCTTCATTGCAGTCTGCATTGTGGCAGTTCACTGCAGCTGGTTTTTTAGTGTTCTTTGCATATATTTGTTAGAACTAATGGTGGTTTCTTGTGTTCCTCGCATGAGAAGTGTAAATAAACAGCATGAAAATATCTGTTGATATTCCCTACATAAAGTTGAGAGTCAGTTTTGATTACATGACAAGTAGTCTCATTGAATTTGATTTTTTCATTAAAAAGGGAACACTTCCAACTCAGCAGATCCTCCCATTATTTGCATGTAATTTATCTAGGTAAATACATATTAAAAGCTAAATAGAGAAATAGAGAAAGACACTCTATTCCACTGAATATTAATTGGGTATTTCTGAAGTACTTGAATCAGTAATATGGTCAGAAGTCCATCTGAGTTTAGGTATGCACACAACATAATCAAACTACAGCAGCCTGGGGTGAAACTGTGGAAAACGAAAGGAAGGGGAAAATGTAGTTTGTATTATACTCCTCTGTTTATCTCATATGCAGAAACTTCATGTATAATCAGCTGTCCACTTATAGCTGGGTAATGTAAGAGTAGCTACAAAATCAAAGCATCATTGAAATTCACATCTCTCAACTCTCAACTTTAAATGTCACTACAAATGTGAATTTAACAACCCTGACAGTCTGACTCCCTGATTTTCATTATATCCACAGGAAACATGAATATGAACATAAGTGTTTGTCAATAAAAAAACTCACACAAAATTTTTAAATTCTTTTGGCTAGGTTTCCCAGTCTCTGTTGTTTCTCCATTAGTTTTAAAAACTTACAAAAATTCAGGGAAGTGGCTATCTTTCTGATCATACAAAGTTACACATTAAAGAAACATGCTTCTAAAGATTATATGTCAAATAATCTCCCTGCCACTTTATTAATAAAGCAGTCATATCTAATATTAAACTAATATTTCTTAAATACAATGGCCATAACAGTGTCCAGCACTCTACAGTTCTAAAATGTTCACTATAGATATACAGTTCTAAGTTATTTATTTACTTTTACATTTTAGTGATTGTTTAATTCTTACCCACATTCAAATGACTTGAGATTATGATAAACTACAAACATCTAACTTATTTCATTTTAAATGTAGAAATAATGGTTGTGGGAATGGCACTTCAAGTTAACCACTGACAGCTGTAAATATTAAGAAAGATTGCCAAAAGTGTAACATAAGAACATTAATTAGGAAACTAAATATTCTGTAAACTGGTGAAGTCTTCATTTCTACAGATTGACAAAGTCACTGTTTGAATGTTAAACAGTAAAAATGCTGACAAAGATCCTGCACATCTGATCTTCATCTGAGAAACAGAAAATGTTTCTTACTTAATACCTAGGCTTTTATTCAGTAATGCATTTAATATAAATTTAATGTGTAAAGTGCAGAGGAGAGTGAATTATATGTTTACACATTTTGTTCAAAAGGGATTAATTTAAGGAACAATTGCTAAATGTTGCATTGCCCTAGCTCTCCAGACACTATAGATAATGAATCCCCTGGCACACTTCTGCTCTTCAGTTACCTGTGAAGAAAGAGCATTAAAAGCTCTCTTAAGTCTGTTCACAGAAAGATATTGAATACAGTGGTGGAGTATATTTGGATCATAAGCTACTGCAGTATGAAACCTAGAGCTATCTCTTACTATCTGCAGAGTAATAAATGAAAAATGCTCAAGGTTTCTTTCATTGACTAGAAGAAATTCCTCCTATTCTTTTTAATTCTTCCTTGCTCTTTTACCATTATCTCCTTACAGCCTCTAGGGCTTTACCCACTGTCAAAAATTAAAATATACCATTATTTATAGCACGGGGTGGGGGGAAGTAAAAAAAAAAAAAAGTGACAGAACTCCTGGGCATACTAATGCATTTTTCTATTTTTCATTTAAGCCTTTTCAGACCATTCCCTAAAATCAAATTTAGCTGCGTAAGTTAATGCATCACTAATATGAGAAATGTCTTCTACATTGCTACAACCCCTTAGTTGTGTGAATTGTTTGGTCTTCAGAGAACTCTTTTGAGGATCTCTTTTTATTCCGTACTTAGTTAATGAACTTATTGTTAATAGGCAGTTAAACATCATTTAAATATGAATTACAAATAACATGAGTAAATCTACTGCAGAGAACTTGAAGCTTTTCTTTAAAAATGAAAAAACCCAAAATCGATAGGAAGGTGATTGGCCTGAGTGGATCATCCATCTATTAACATCTGGATAATACCCCAAATGGGTCCACAAATTGATTTGCCAGCAATGACTTTCCAAAGTAATCTGACTGAATTCAAAGAGGGAAAAATTAAAATGAATGAAGGAAGAAGTGAACTATCTGTGTTTAATCTTCAGTTTCATCAGAAATCGATTAACTTGCTGACTTTGGGTCCAAAAGAATTAATTATACTCAGTCTCCGGTATAATTAACAACAGTATGGCCATCTCCCAAAATATTCATTAAACAGTCAGGAACAATATGAAATTCAAATTAAAATTGGAGAAGAGATTAAATAGAAGTAGTCATCTCTAAAAAGAATCATACTACATCTGAGATGAAATCATTTAAGCAATACAAAATATGGAAATACATTTTGTGTTACATTTAATTATCATTAATTCCAGCACTGCAAGCTGGCAGCTATTTTAGGCTCATTACAAAGACTAAAATGGGCTGGAATTTTAATAGAAATCAATCCTCATTGGAATAATGGGAATATGATTCAAACTTACAGGAAGTTTAGTTCTAAAATCCAAGTTTTTAATTCTAAGTTTAAATGAGGAAATTTGCATTCAGCAGCACATCTACCACTAATGTTCTAAAAAACTAAGAAATAGGTACCTAGTGGGGAATGGAAGGAGGGAGAAGAGGAAGGAGAGAAGATGCAGCCTAAATACATGGTTTAGAATCCTTATTTTCCAAGTTTCCCAAACTTGGTGTCTGTATCCTGTGGAGTTGAAGAATGCTGCCATTTGCCATAACGAGTTTATCTGTAGATTTCTGTATGTAAAGTTTTTTCACACTCTGTAATTTTACCTTGCTATATATGGTACATTATTCTTCTGAATTTCAATAGAATTTAGCCACTAAAGACCAAGCTCCTTTGCTTTGTTTTTTTTCTTTTTTTTTTTTCATTCAAGTATCTTTCATTTTATCCCTTTCTGTAGGAGAAAAAAATTGCAGCAGAGAAAACGTAATGTTTCATACAAAGTAAACAATCTTGATTATATTTGTGTTGTACACCAATGGTTATGTAGAAGAAAATACTCAAGAGCAAATCAGTTAGGAATCAAAAATACATCTATGTATGGCAGATGAAGTTGCTAAACCACTATTCACTGTATTTGAGAAGTCATGGCAGTCAGGTGAGGCTCCTGCTGACTGGAAAAAGGGGAAAGATAACCCCCATTTTTAAAAAGGGAGAAAAGTAAGACCCAGGGGTCTACGGGCCAGTCAGTCTCACCTCTGTGTCTGGGAAGATCATGGAACAAATCCTCCTGGAAACTATGTTGAGGCACATGGAAAATAAGAAGGTGACTGGCGACAGCAAACATGGGGGCAAATCATGCCCAACAAATTTTGTGGCCTTCTATGATGGATAAGGGAAGAGCAAATGATGTCATGTACCTGGATGTGTGCAAAGCATTTGACACTGTTCTTCACAACATCCTTGTCTCTAAATTGGAGAGACATAGATTTGATGGATGGACCACTTGGTGAATAAGGAATTGACTGGATGGTCATGCTCAAAGAGTTGTGGTGAATGGTTCAATGCCTGAGTGGAGGCCAGTGACAAGTGGCATTCCTCAAGGGTTGGTGTTAGGACCAGCACAGTTTTCCATCTTTGTTGGCAACATGGACAGCAGGATCAAGTACACCCTCAGCAAATTTGCCGATGACACGAAGCTGTGTGATGTGGTTGACACACTGGAGAGAAGGACTGTCATCCAGAGGGACCTTGAGAGGCTTGAGAGGTGGGCCCATGCAAACCTCATCAAGTTCAACAAAACCAAGTGCAAGGTCCTGCATCTGGATCAGGACAATCCCAACTATGAATACAGGCTGGGCAAACAGTGGATTGAGAGCAGCCCTTCAGAGAAGGACTCGAGGGTTTTGGTGTATGAGAAACTGGACATGAGCCAGGAATGTGTGCTTGCAGCCTAGAAGGCAAACAGCATCCTGAGCTGCATCGAAAGAAGCGCAGTGAGCAGGTCGAGGGAGGTGATTCTTCCCCTCGACTTTGCTCTCATGAGTCCCCACCCGGAGCACTGTGTTCAGCTCTGGGGATTCCAACATAAGAAGGACCTGGACCTGTAAGACTGAGACCAGAGGAGGGTCACAAAAATGATCTGGAGGCTGGAGCACCTCCTCTATGAGGACAGGCAGAGAGAGTTGAGGCTGTTCAGCCTGGAGAAGAGAAGGCTCCAGGGAGATGTTATAGCAGCATTACAGTACTTCAAGGGGGTCTACAAGAAAGACGGGGAAAAAATCTTCCTCAGAGAATATAGAGACAGGACAAAGGGTAATAGTTTCAACCTGAAAGAGACTAGATGTGAAAGAGATATTAAAAATAATTTCTTTTCTGTGAGAGTGGTGAGGCACTGGACCAGGTTGCCCAGAAATACTGTGGATCCTCTCTCCCTGGAAGTATTGAAGGATGGGTTGCAGGGGTTTAGAGCCTGCTTCAACATGGGATTCCCATGGGGTCACACTCACATTTCAGTACATTCACCTGCTGTGACATAAGGTCCTCTGGGGGTTGCAGGTGGATATGTGCTCCACTGTGAACCTCCATGGGCTGCAGGGGAACAGCCTGCCTCACCATGGTCTTCACCACAAGCTGCGGGGGAATCTCTGCTCCAGCACGTGGAGCAACTCCTCCCCCTCCTTCTTCACCAATCTTGTGTCTGCAGAGTTGTTTCTCTCACATGTTCTCACTCCTCTCTCCACTACAACATACACTTTTTTTCAAACAGGAGATGGCAACACTTTGAAGGAACTAGGCAGACAGAGGACACTGTGTAGGACAAAGAAAGAAATTTGGCTAACTAAAGGGCAAGAGGGTAAAGCAGTTAATCATTTTGTGCTTCTGCTCTTTTCACTGAATGTATTGTATTTATTTAGGCAGAACTCTTGTTTTAGGAGGGGGTCACATTTTTTCATCACAGGTCAAAGGCTTCAGCAAGAGAAGGAAAAAAAAGTACCCAGCCAGGCATTCTCAGGCAAGCTTAGTTTATAATGTAGACTAAGAGCAGAATTAATGACAGGTAAGAAAAATGTCATTTGGAGATCAATAAAAGCCAAAGGGTTGTCAGAACAGGGGGAAATCCATTAGAAAGAAACAAAGACGACACAGCCTTGAACCTTGTAAAAACTTTTCTCTCCTTCTTCAATACAGAAGGAAAAGGCCTGTCTAGATGTTTGAGAAAAGAAAATCTTTATTTACATACGTTCTGGCTCAGCTCACACTGTGAGTTAGCCAAGCATAAAACATTTCTGACTAAGATGTGCACAGGGCCTGACTAAGGGGCCCTCAGGCTTTTTAGCCAGCACAACATGCCCAAACTACACAGAGTAAGGCATTACAAACAATCATGACATGCGTGGGTGATTAGCCAATATTTTGTCCAGTTGGAAACAGTTTTGAAACAGACTGAAGACTCTCTGCCGCTCGTCTATAGATTAAAGTCAGCAGTACTGAGGCTTACGAGGATGGCTCTGGGGGTTAGCAGCCAGTGGCTGACAAGTCAGGGGGTTTCAGAGAGACATCCAGAGTCCTTTTCTATGTCAAAAGAACTCCATAGTGGCTGCATGTATAGGCCCCTAGAGTCACTGTGAGTTAGTGTTGAGGCTCATGGGTAGGTGCAGGGACCAGGCAGTGGGATTCTGGCGTGGGTAGGGCTCCTTATGCTAGTGGAGATATGTTTTGGTGAGTCATCTCCTTTTCCTTACTTCTAACAATGACCAACTATTTTCTGTTTGTAAATATAGTCCTCTAGCTTTTTCGAATAAGTCTAGTATGAGGACACCCAGTTGTGCTTATAAACGTAAAAATCACAGGCCAAGGTGTTGGACAGTTGCACTGTTTCCTTTTTAAATATAATATAGTATGAATTATTGAGAATCTTGTTTTTCAATAAAATGTCAATTTTATGGACTGCAGTAAAATAACTGAGCTTTGCCAATAGCACTATAATTGCAGCTTGTAGTAACCTGCTGAGGACAGCTTTAAATTTGGAACAATGGGGAAGGGAGCTAACAATCTAGAGAAAACCCATGGATGGGGCAGAAACCAAAGCCTGTAGTACAAAAAAAAAAAAGACAGACCTCAGAAATGTCAAAGTAGGGATGAAAGTGGCCCACCTTAAGTCTATGTACGTGAGTGCATGTAGCCTGGGAAACAAATTGGAGAAACAGAGCTGTCTGTTCAGTCACAGAACTGTGACACTGATAGGAAAGCTTTGACAGAGTGTGACAGTTTGCCTGACTGCAATTTGTTACAAATCACTTAATCAAGATGATGAAGTGAGCAAAATCTTCTTTAAACAACCCTTGGAAGTCTTTGTACTACAGATCCTGGTTCTCACAGAGGCCTGTAACCATCCTGACAGCTCCTGGAAGGGATGTCAAATTGGGACCCAAGTATATTGGCTGCAGGTGTCCAGATGCTGGCAGCCTCTGAGATGAGGCCAGAGGCTATCCATTGCTGGACACAGCTGTTTCCACCTGGTTTGAATGGCCCCACTGCAGGACATAGATGAGCCCCTCAGCTAAGCTGGTGGTGCCTCTGGAAAGCATGTTTCAGAATATACAAAATGCCACATGGGGCAACAAGGAGAGCTTCCACTACCTCTGCAACCGAACACCAAACAAACAAAATGTAGGTATAAACATTGCTGGATGGAGCAGGTGATTTAATGACTCCTTAGATAAGTCTGGAGTTCTCAGTTTCTTCTTCTCTTTAAATGTCTCCCAGGCCACTGTAATTAACAAAAAGGTTCAAACACAAGAACCAGCAGTGGACAAAGATTGAGTCAGGGATTAATGCAGAGAACTTCACGGATATAAGACCACAGGATATGATGGGCTGCAGCAAAGGTTAATGACAGAGCTGGATGTTCTCTATCATCTTTGAAAGGTTTTACAGAACAGAGAATATCTCTGACAACTTAAACCAGAAAGATGTTGCTCCTGTCTTCAAAGAAGTCCAAATGGATAATCTAGGAACCTACAGGCCATTCAGCCTCATTTTGGTCCATAGAAAAAGAAACAACAAGTAGTGAGTCTTTCTGGAACACATTTATGGGTACCAGAGAGACAAGGTGACTGGAACCTTTCAGCATGGATTAATCATGAGTAAATCATGCCTGAAAAACTGAATTGCATGATTTTTGGATGAAGGGAGAGGAGCAAATATAATTTATTTCAACTTTAGGGAGGCATTCAACACTATCTTTCACAAAGTTCTGATATACAAACTGGGATGACATAGTCTGGATAGGTACATGACAAAATGACTACAATGGTTACAGTTAGCATCTTGTGCTCTACCTGGAGGCTAGTAGCAAGGGCAGTGCCATATGATTGTATCTCTGGACTTGTCCTGTTCAATACCCTTATCAATTACTGTATCTATAGAGAAAACACTTTGACAAACAGAAGCAGGTTTAGTGGCGGGACCAAAGACAATCAGGGCTGGAGCATTTGCCCATTGAGGAAAGCCTGAGGGGCCAAGTCTGGACATATAGAGAGACTTTTTCCTCAGGAGAGTTGGACAGCAGAGATGGTTGCTCACAGAGGCTCTGCAGCTTCTGTTGTTCTGTTTTCAAGACTCAGCTGCATAAAGTCCTGAGCAACATGGTCAGACTTCAGAGCTGACTCTGCTGTGAGGAGGAGGCTGGACTAGAGACCTTCTGACCCCTTCCAGCGTGAATCATCCTGTCATCCTAAATGCAGGAGAATATACTCAGCCAAGTTACAGGAAAATTAAGCACGATTAATAAAGTAAATACAAAGATGACCACCATTCTGTATAGCTGAATTAATCTTTCTGAGAGAGCCAGAGCAATAGGTATACCATTTGCTGTTTCTGTGAATATAAATTCTCTGTCTCAGCAATTATCTTGGAATATGAATAAGTTATGAGCTGATACAGGGACACAGAGAAGAACTTTGTAAGATTCATGTGTGATTCAGCATTGAGAGAGAAAGAACCCAAGATTATCATATTGCATGTACAACAAGGAGACATTTGGTGTATGTTTGCATGCATTCCATCCTTAAGACATGTTTAGAAGAGCGTTTTAGAGATGATTGCATTCCTCTAGCAAACAAGAACTGTGATCAAGTGATCATTGCATTCATTGGCAATATTGTAACACATAGAAAGTAGATCTCATGTGAAACAGGATTTTGCGATGTAGATGAAAGTTTTATGCTTCTAAGAAACTGTGAAGGCTGTAAATTACAGCAAAGTGAGTGCTTATCAACCTCATATTGAATTACAAGTTCAGACATTTATAGTATAAAGACATTAGTGCAAATAGCAATTTCCTCCACTTTGCTTTCTGTTAACATTAAGACTTCCTCTGCCTGTGAAAGTAATCTGCTGACATTTACAAGAATCCTGCAATTTAAAACATTTCAGACATTCAGGAGTGTATTTTGTTTGCGTGGCAAGGTTGGCTACAGGGGATGTGAAAATCTGATAGAAGCTTCACTCTAGTCTCATATAGTCAATGCCAACCAGCTCCACAACAGACCCAAGGCTGGCCAAGGCCAAGCCCATCAGGGAAGGTAGTAGCCTCTCTGGGATAACGTATGTGACAATGGGAAAAACTGCTGCACAACAGCAAATGTAACCGGACAGAGGAGTGAGAACACGTGAGAGAAACAACTCTGCAGACACAAGGTTGGTGAAGAAGGAGGGGGAGGGTTTGCGCCAGGTGCTGGAGCAGAGATTCCCCTGCAGCTTGTGGTGAAGACCACGGTGAGGCAGGCTGTTCCCCTGCAGCCCATAGAGGTTCACAGTGGAGCACACGTCCACCTGCAGCCCCCGGAGGACCTTACACCACAGCAGGTGAATGCACTGAAATGTGAGTGTGACCCCATGGGAAGCCCATGTCGGAGCAGGTTCCAGGCAGGATCTGTGGACCCATGGAGAGAGGAACTCATGCTGGAGCAGCTTTACTGGTAAGATTTGTGACCCTGTGGGGAATCCATCTGAAGTAGTCCATTCCTGAAAGACTGCACTCCGTGGAAAGGACCCACACTGGAGCAGTCCACGAACAATTGCAGCCTGTGGGAACGACTCATGTTGGAGAAGTTCATGGAGGACTGTTTCCTGTGGGACTCCTCCTCCTGAGGAGGAAGAAGCAGCAGAGTCAATGTGTGATGACCTGACACTTCAAACCCCGCCCTGCATCGCTCTGTGCTGCTGGTGGGGAGGAGGGAGAGAATTTGGGACTTTAGATAAACTCGGGAAGAAGGTGCAGAGGGAAGGTGTTTCTCATTATCCTACTCTGATTTGATTGCTAATAGATTGAATTAAATTCTCTTTTTTTCCCCAAGTTGAGTCTGTTTTTTCCCCATGACAGTAATTGGTGAGTGATCTCTCTGTCCTTACCTTGACCCATAAGCCTTTTGTAATACTTCTTCTCCCCTGTCCAGCTGAGGACAGGGAGTGATAGACTGGTTTTGCTGGGCATCTTGCCTCCAGACAGGGTTAACTCACTATGAGAGGGAGCAAAATTACAGCATCAAGTCTTTTCTCAGAAGGAAATTATGCTCCACGCTGCTATCGCAGTGGTTTTGTGCAAAAACTTTTCCTTTCAAATCAAATGCATAATTCATTGCAACATTTGAGAGACCCTCCCAGACTGAAGTCTGTAATACTAAACAACAAAACAAACTTACTGGACCTCTGGAAGTCTTCCTAAAATGTTTGTTTCACAAAATTTTAATTAGATTGATTAGCTGAGCTGTTTATGTGCAATTCCCGTAAAGGTCATTCTTTCTCATGAGGGATTTCTACAATAGTTAAACTTCAGCAAGACACTCAGCTGTAACTTTTAATGATCACCCTTACCAACTAAATAGCAGGAGAGCAATGCAGAAGATACACCTTCTAAAAGCCACGCAGACAGGAAAACATGTTATTTGAAAGAAAGAGATGACCCAGAAAAAGATGAAGGGAACACTGATTTTTGAAATACTGAAAAGGTTCTTGAAATTTCCTGTCACAGGTAAGTAAGCTCTACATATATTAATTAATTAGGCAGACTCTACTACCTGGAAGACTCACCTGAATTTATTAATGAAAGTCACAACCTAACCAACCAAATAATAATAAAAAAGAATTAATCCTTTCCCCATTTTGTTAATGAGTTTAACTAACTTTAAAAAAATAGATTAAATTCAAATAAAATCATGCTGAGATCCAAAAGTCTACTAATAAAGAACTAATTCTGGAATATCTCAAGCCAACCACAGACCACAGATTTTTGAAATTATTAACGGTTTAGAATTCACAAAGACAGCCGTCTTATTCAGCGTTCAGTTGTGTTTAGGTCTACATGATTCAGAGAACATAAAACTCTCTTCAGATACACTGAGAAATTCAGTTTCATTTAGACTTTGTATAACTAATTTTTTCTAAGGGTAAACTAGATTTGTACGTGTTGTGTGCAGAGTCATTAAAATGGCATAACTACTAAATGATTAATACAGTCCTGAATTACAGGTGCATATCAGAACTAATGCATGGCATGGGTAGTAGGTTCTTGCAGGTTCCATAGGACACCTTTTCAATGAAAGCCCAAATGGTGAAAACCTGGCCCCATTTAATGCACTAGCAGAACTGATGAGGTAGTTTGTCAGTATACATTGAGAATTCCTAAATTGCAAAGATTAATCATAACATTGGATTTTTAATTATATATTTATAATAAAACCCAAAAAGTTTTACTCAAGCGTACTTACAGTGCAATATACGCCTTTCAGTGATACATCCGTAATGCATATCTTTGTCTTGATCCAAAATTTTCACAAATTTTTGTAAGCATATATTCAGATTAACACTATATGCATCCTCTCATTATTCTAAATTTACTTGGATATAAGAAAATTATTTTCATTACATTAATGTTAATCACATGAAACAAATCTATCAAAAGTATAAGAAAAATATCTGTAACTCAGTCAACAGCCTAGAGCAGAAAGTGCAAATTAGGAAAGCAGTATTTTCACATTATCATACATCCTATATAAAGATAGGTCAGAAGAGTACACCCTCTTTAATGCATGGTTGTGAATATGCGCCACTTAATCCTTTCCATTTCAGGTTTCTTCCTACACTAGATAAAAGCAGCCATTTTTTCAGAGACCTGATTCAGGGTGGAGAGCAAATCAAAACATCTCAGCTTTTTACTTTGGGGCAGATAGGCCAGTATCAGCCAGTATGGATTAGAAAGCTATTTTCTGACATTAGTTATAATATTTCTCAAATCTTATTTAACCACAGAATGATTGCACTAAAATGCTTACAGGGCAACATAACAGATTTTTTTTCTGTGAGGTGTCATTCTGATGTAGCAGAGGACTCAATAAATGTTGTAGCATATCGCTTGGGGGGTCTGAAGTAATCACAGCAAAAATGCTTTGTTGGCTTATTTTCCATTCAGCTTGAACAGAAAAGCACAGTTTTGAAATTTCTTTGCAATTTTGTTTCAGTACTAATAAATCATTTCAATGGTCTTGTTAAAAAGTAAATCATCAGTTGGGTTGAATCTAAAGAACAAATAATTAGCTTTGTTTATTTCAAAACACATATGACAATTAAAAGAAAATGTGGAAAATATTGCATTTCTACATTTTAATAAATAATACATCAACAAGTTCATGTCAAAATAGTGGCTATAATCCTCAGTTAATCCAGGCACATTTGTTACAACTAGAGATGAGAGCCCAGGAAAATTCCAAATAGCCTAGATAGCAGAAGTCCAGAAGAGTGTTTCACAGTAGTATAGGCAGGCTGGTTAACCTTGACAAGGTCTTCAGTCTGCTGGTGAGACTGGAAAGTTTAAGAAAATTCTAAATTACCAAAACTCAGAGTTGTTCAGAAAGGGTGAGCAAAACAAAACTCTGGAAGATTCTCAAGCACCGGAGGCGTTATGTTTGAAAACAAATTCAACACTTCAATTTAATTAGCACTGAACCTAGCTTAGGTGTATTTGAACTCCCTCTTTTGTAGAGCTATTTTTGTTCCTTGAGTGTTTTCTCATGTCTGGATATTATTAGCTTATAGAAATAAAAATTCTGTTTTGACAAACTTTGAAAATGAAATTATACCAGGATAACCTGAAAATGTATGTGTTTTGGTTGGGCCTATTCTGCATTGACCATGTGCATGTAGAAGGTAGTGATGACCAACGTGTAGAGACCATGGGATGAACAATGCAAAACCCAGTAGTCCCAGCCCCCAATGCATGCACTCCAGAGAGAGAGAGAAAGTTTATCTTTCAAGATCCCATCTTCACTGCTGAAATCACTAGATGTCTCTGAGTATTTTATTAAAAGAGTGAAGTAGTTGTTTCCTAATCATTTTCATTGAGCTACTTATTCATATCCTTCCTAAGTCACATCTTCTCTATTCTAAACAGAAACTATTCAGTTTCTTTACTACTCACTGATCAACAACTGGTCAGTGGTTTCCTCAATTCAAGTGATTCAAGAAGCTGTGTATTAATCATCAGCATGAGGTATTACACTGCTTCTAAGTAGTTATGATTACCATATTTATATACAAATGTCACCTTAACAAAGACCTCTGCTATCCTTGCTGTTGTTCTCTGTGATTTTCTTAATCCAACAAAGCAACACCTCTTGTAACATGACAGTAATTTTCTTTACCTTCCTGCTTTATTCTGATGCTGGAAAGGTTGTTTCCTTTCTGCTCCTTCCTTCTGCTTTCCTTCCTCATCCTCCTGCTGCCCCAATCATACTCAGCAGAGGAAAGTACAACCTGTTCTTCTCTCTTCCACTTGATCAGCTCACTATCTTTTCAAAGTAACCCAGCATTTTTCTTTAAAAAGAAGGAAAAAAAAGAAAAAAAGCAAACTTCTAACACCCACAGGATCCTGTAGCAATGAGTTTCACATTTAATTAAACAAAAAAACCCCTACTGTTTGCTCTGAACCTGTAATCTAACTTCACTATATGTGTCCCCATCTTTTCTTAAGAGAATGAAGTAGTTATTTCCTAATAAGTTTCATTAAGCTAGTCAAGACTTTCAGAGCTCTTTAATATCTTTCCTAAGTCATATCATCTCTATCCTAACCAGGAACTATTCTGTGTCATTATCCATCAGAATCACATTTGTATTCAAGGTGTGAAGGCACCAATTAAACACAGACGAAAGTGAAATAATTACAACGGTTGATGATTAGGCAGACAGTATAAGCAGAAAATTTACTTAGGTGACAAGTGTTAAGGAACATATACATTGTAGAAAACCCAAGCACTAAGTGATCTATCTTTAAAGCTATGAAAAATCAAACCCAGAAAAAGATGGCAAATTTATAATATTTCTAAAATGTTAATACAATTACTTAAGCAATCTTTCCCAGTTTTAAGACATCACTCCTAATTTCATTTAGCTACCTTAGTTTCTTGCCTGCTGTTTGCCTTTATTCTTTTTTCCTTCTGTCCTTTTTTTTTTCTTCAGCTTAGGAAAAGAAAGAAGAAATGACTAAATATGAAAACGTAGCAAATATCCTACACTTTAACCAGAAACATCCCAAAACATGCATGTAACACTGTAATAGTTTATATCAACATCTGGTTATTATCAAGAGTTGGCCTCAAGGATTTTTTTTTTCCCCCAGAGTATATATAAGATGAACGATATGGTTAAATGTTTGTTTATATCCATGATTATTATTCAGTTTTTTGAACCAGAGCACAGCCAGGTGCTTCAAACTATAAGCATGAGCTTGGCTATGTGGAATTTGATATTCCACAGGGCTCAGGGCCAAAATTTTTTATTCAATTGTTCTGCACCAACAAGGTTTTCAATAGAGCTCAGCACATAATCACTCCCACTACAATACTTATGGCCAAACTTAGAAAAAAAGCCCAACAGCTACTACAGTGAGGCCTTAAAAAAATCTAGCAAGTATCCTAAAGAGCTGAAAATTATAGCTGATGACTTTGCAGTTGTTTTATTTTAGTTTATTGTTTGCAATGAAGTGAAAAATATAATTTTCTCCTACATTCTCCATTTGTTTAGCAAAATAGACACTTCTCTTACTGTCCTTTTGTTTCTAAAGGGGAGTGATAAGTGGGAGTATGCTCCATATTTATGTGTACATATTAAAAAGATCATCAAATCTAGAACTGCTCAGCCTTTCAATTCAATTATAATAAATTTTAAATGTTCTTTATAAAATTGTTAATGTTATATAAACTGTCCCTGCCTATGGCACAGGGGTTGGATTAGATGATCTCTAAGGTCCCTTTCAACCTAAGCCATTCTATGATTCTATGAAAAGTAATAAACTGTTACTTCTTCAGAGGAACAGCTAATGTAATGGAAGCTGCTGGCATCAAGATAATCACAATGAGGATTTCACGTGTCAAGCGAACTATTTTCTGTGAAACGTATTTCAGAAATATTACTGTTGGGAACTATTCCAAAATGCTATATTGGGTTGACATGGCAAGGTTTTGGTAGCAGAGAGGCTGGAGGGGTGGCTTCTGTGAGAAGATGCTAGAAGTTATTCCTATGTTGGACAGAGACAGTCCCATCTGACTCCAAGAAGGACCTGCCACTGGCCAGAGCTAAGTCTGTCAGCAACACTGGTAGTGCCTCTGTAGAATATATTTAAGATGGGATAAAACCTGTTGTGCAACAACAGCACGGAGAGAGAAGTGAGTATATTTGAGAAACAGCCCTACAGACACCAAGGTCTGTGAAGAAGGAAGGGGAGAAGGTGCTCCAGGTGCCTGAGCAAAGATTTCCCTGCAAGCCTTGGAGAAGACCGTGGTGAAGCAGACCATCCCCTGCAGCCCATGGAGGTCCATGGTGGAGAAGATACCCACTCTGGAGCCCACATTGAATCCTCTGCCAGATCAGGTCAATGTACCTTGAAGGAAGCTATGAACGCGTGGAGAACCTGTGCTAGAGCAGTCTCCTGCAGGAACTGCAGCCCCATGAAGAGGGGTCCCCACTGAAGCAGGTTTGCTGGTAGGACCTGTGAACTAGTGGGGGAACTTAGGTTGGAGCAGCCTGTTCCTGGAGGATTGCACCCCATGGAAAGAACTAAAATTGAAGCAGCTTTTGAAGAACAGCAGCCTGCAAGAAGGACTCAGACTGGAGAAGCTAATGAACGACTGTCTTGTGTGGGTGGGGCCCGTGCTGGAACAAGTGAAGACCATGAGGAGGAAGCAACAGCAGTGATGAAGCATCATGGACTGACTGCAATTCCCATTCCCTATCTCCCTTTACCACCTGGGGGGACAGAGTCAAGAAGTTGAAAGTGAAGTTGAACCCAGGGAGAAGGGAGGGATAGGGAGGAGGTGCTCTTAGATTTATTCTTATTTCTCATTATCCCACTCTCTTACGAAGTGACAATAATGTAAATTAATTTTCCCCAAGTCAAGTCTATTTTGGCCATGACAGTAACTGGTAAATTATTTCCCTATTCTTATCTATACATAGCAGGTTTTTGTAGTATTTTCTCTCCCTGTCCTGTTGAAGAAGGGGACTGATAGGATGACTTTGTGGGCACCTGGTGGCCAGGTCTATCCACCCCAATTGTTAAAAAAACATTGTTTTAAGACTAAGTAACATTTTTACTTCAGAAGATAAACTTCATTCTATGTGAGGTTTTTATTTCAAGATCCTTAAGTTGTTTTTTAAAGTAAAAAAGTACATACAATTTTGTTGACTCTCTAACTGTGTCTGCCACCCCATCCTAGATATCTTTAAAATTAGTTGGCTTACTTCATCTGAGCTTGGCAGACAGGTGGAGATGTCAAAGACAAGAAGATGAGATGTAATCTCTGATCAGCCCTTTAAATTATTACTTTCCCAGAAGGAGGAGAGACTGCCCGGTACGTGAGGCAGCACTTGCCTGAGGCTAAGTGCAGGAGGTCAGCCTGCACAGTCAATGCTCTCTGTTACTATCCTAACTGCCCATTCAAGGTTGGAAGTGATATGGGAGATTTTTGGAATTAAAGCACTGGGAATAAAGAAATAAAGAAAAAGACATGACACACATCTACACAAAACCAGACTTCATTAATTTGATTGCTGTAGAAATAAGTTATATTCCTCTAATAATATTTGATAACATGATGTCAAATGTCAGTGATATCAAGGGTCAATTATAAAAATGTGTTATCCTTAGTGAGGCACCTATTTTTCCTCATCCAATTAAAATGTTTCTTTTGTATCGAAATGACCAAGCAAACTTTCTTGTTCCAAGAAAAAAATAAAGATATTTTACTCAAAGGCAGATATCGTCCTCCATTAATAAGAGTAAACAATACAAACTTGTGTTCTGGTAATATAACTATCCTACTCTGTTCTCTCTGCTTGTGCTCTCCCTATAACTTTTATAAGCTGTGCTCATTTTACAGCAGCAACAGTATGACACTGAAAAAAACAACTCAGACACTCTTTGTGTATTCAAATAAATGCTTAGTAGACACTGCCTCTCTGATCCTGATTTCTTAGTTAACAGAGAAGTGTACTGTGAAAACATACATGGTGTGAAGAAAATCTCACCCACCAAGCAACACATCTCCTACAGAGATGACAAACCCCACAAAATTGTAATTAAAGATATTGTGACTGTTTGCATTAGAGACTTACTCTTCTGGGTTACCTGCTAGTATGATCAAAAGAGCTCTCATATATATATATAAAAAAAATAAGTTAATGTAAGCTCTTTCACTAGTACATTTTTCAGTCTAATGAAAGATACATTTTCTTGTCAAAATTCCCAATTCTTTTTTGTGCATGGCAAGTTTATTCAGTGATGAATCAGAAAGTGTTTATGAGAGAAAATTTTTAAGTCTTTTCAAAATCCAAGCCTAATTTAAAACACCACCCTCAAAAAATCTCATGTAAAAGTGATAAATAAGTGTACGTGTACAGTGCTAAGCCTCCAAAATTCAGGTCAAATAATACATTAGTACTATAATGGAAAATGCATTTCCTTGTGCAATGTAATATCTACAGGGAGTGTATCCCATCCAGTATAGTGTAGGTTTATTTGGATTTAACTCTTATACCCAAAAGATGGTATATTATGGTTTAGGATGATGTAAAGCTGTTCGTTTCCATTGCAAATCCTTCCATGATCTCCTTTTTGAAGAGTGCTTAGCATAGGGAATGATTTGCTCAGATCTCTCATTTCTTTGATAGTAAAATCCTAGTAGAAAAAAACAATGATAGACATTCTTATTTCTCCATCCATGTCGCAGAAAAAAAAAAATTTCAGTGCTTGGTTTTGTAGTGTTAAACTGCTGTATGTAATCCAGATTCAACTCTACACTGAGTATTTCTCATGAGACTTTCACAATCATAATTTCTCTATATCTTATTTGTAGACATGGGCTAATAATACTTTTATACCTAAAAGAATGATCATAGAATCATAGAATCACAGAATGTCAGGGATTGGAAGGGACCTCGAAAGGTCATCAAGTCCAATCCCCCTGCCAGAGCAGGAACGCCTAGATAGTGCTACACAGGAACGTGTCCAGGCGGGTCTTGAATGTCTCCGGAGAAGGAGACTCCACAACCTCCCTGGGCAGCCTGTTCCAGTGCTCCGTCACCCTCACTGAGAAGAAGTTTCTTGCTAAGGAAGTTTTCATGATGCTCAGATGCAGATTAAATCACTGTCAGAGTTTTTCTATTTCAGGTGATCACATATTAGACTAGCTAATGTATGCAGGTATGTGTTTATTTATTCACACCTATATACAAATAAATTAAACATATCTAAGCTTAATACTAAGTATTAATGCTACAGTAATGTTAAGTATTAATGCTATGTATTAATGACACAGAATGGCCCACATCTCCTCCCGTGAACTGTCTTACATCTCAGTTTCAGGCAGCTGAAGGAAAATAGACTACTGGGAATGGTCCATGGACTGTTCTAACAGCTAAATCGAACCCAAGAGTGGTTTAGTAAAGCCACCAGGTAGAACAGGCCAAATGCTACAGAAAGGTAATATGCTACAAATGTGCTACAGATTTATTGCTATAGATGATCTCACTCTCGTACTGATGTACCAGGACTGATAACACCCTCAAGTCTTGAGTAGTAACTTGAAGTCTGCACATTGAAGTACATTTTACTGTGCTTTTGGAAAACAGTTAATTTGTGCATTCTGGAAACATTTCAAGGATTTGTCTCTATTCCACTTACCTCCAGCTGCTAAATAACCACACTTTCAATGTTCCAGAAATTCATCCTTACAGGTCAGGTAAGCCCCACAAGTTGCATGGTAGAAATTCCTCTTTCAGGTTGATAATATTCTCCATGTCAAAGAGGATCCTGAAACATTTTGAAGAGCCTGGGACCTGAATTCAGAATTTTAATCTTTTATCAATTACCAGACAAAGATTTAAGAAATGTCAATACTAATATGATTTCTTCACACCTGATTTCCAAGACACAGAAAGATCTTGAAGCACTTACTGGTAACTTTCAGAAACTGGTATTATTTTGCACAGACTTCATATCAGATGGAATGTGGTAGTTCCAACATTATTCTGCAACGTTGTGTTCTGTGCTTCAGATGGAATAATTTCTAGTGACTATTTTAATTTCAATTTCCAGTTAAGGAAATATCATAAAACTTGTGCAAATGCATGATTACTCAAATATCTCAGCAGACAAAACTTACATATCGCTATTCAAAACTTGAAAGTCAGAGATTGAAATTACAATAAGTGACTCAGTGCTATCTAACACAAGCCATTAAGTAAAAATACCTTTTAAAAAGTCTAGAGATATATCAGAAAATGATATTGCACTTATAAGTTAAAGTTATCCAATGACAACAGAAATACATTCAATGTTACAGCCTTCACATACAATTAAAGCCCTCTCACATCATGTGTGCTCTTGGTTTGATAGAAAAGAATAAGTGAGATGGCCTGATTGAATGATTCTTTGTCTGGAGAATGATTTACAGAAAGCATAAAGCTCTAATATAAAAAGAGATGAGATCTTATTTGTAACTTGAATTCTCAGCTGTGACTTGTAGCGTAAACAAATCAAAAAAGCCTGTTTATGTATTATTATAGAACCATAGAGACACGCAGTATTTTGGGGATGGAAAGGATGGATCAGCATATCACCAGCTACTAATTACTTCTAGCTGTGTTTTGGACACTTGTTTGTTAATACTATTTTTTAAAAAGTTTTTTTTTTTAAGAGCTTTTAATTTAAAAAAGCTAAAATATGATTTTTCCAGTTTCTTCCATTTCGGCACAGAGCAAAGAGAACTGCAAGCATTGCAGCCTCTTCTAATCTTCCTAGTTAGCTGCTTAAGAAGCACAAACCATATTTGGCTGCAAGGTGATTCCCTCCTCATTCCCCATGCCTTTGTGTCCTACTATTCTCTAAATACTTTTAGCTGGCTACAGCCCACTGAACTTCAAATCATAAGGAAATAGCTCAATCATTTTCAAGATTAAATATCCTTTTTCCTTCATTAGAAAAAAGCCAGTTTGAAACTTACTCCCAAAATACAGACGGCTACTCTCTCACAGGTGTCTGTGTTCCTCTGAAAAACAAGAGATGGGCTTTCAAATGCCCCCTGACATATTTTTATACAAAATGGAAGCAAAGCATTCCAACAGTAAACTTGAGAGAAAAATTTATATCAGGACAGCCTGTTTGACAAAGCAAAAGTGAGACTTGACCTCTGCGGTTTACAATACCTTCTAGTTCCTGTATCCTGCCCTTTATTAATGGCAGCAGTCTAATTTATTCAACACGGCTGTTGTCTTCTCTGTGATTGTTTTTGTACATTTCCAGAGCAAATGCAGTAGTCTGATGTGTGTTGGTCACTTGGGGCACTCATTCACTCTCTCTTTATCGAACCTCTCTAACTATATACCAAAAACAATTTTATGTGCAGCAGGATTCTGGGAGCAAATGGCCAAAAAAATACTTTTGAAATGTCATAACTTGTATGAATGGTTATTTTTCTAAAATATTTCTAAAACTATTTTTTTTTTTTTTCATGTGAGTAGAACTCAAAAAGCACCAACTATTTGAGCTATATTTTTGTCATCACTGGTGCTTCTATAATGAAAAACAAACCTGAATACATTTTGATTTTGATAAACAAAATATTCATCTGTGCTGACAGCCACTGCTATATTCCATGCACAAGCCAATGAAATTTACCTTACATAGGCTGAGATGTTAAATATAAGTATGAAAAAATCAGAGTGTTCATAGCAGAAAGCTTGACTGATTGTTAAATACAGAGATTATCAGGCATCACCATGAGGGAAGAGCTCCTATTCTGAAGTCTCAGGATGCTTTTTCTTATATTAATAATTTCATTCAGTGTCATTTTGGGGCATCTTGGAAATGATTCTATCAACATGATTTTCATGCAATTTTGATCAAAAAAAGTATATCAAACCGTGAAATTGCTCCTGACAAAATAAACTTCCATCAGCTCATAACGTGTTCTAATACAAGCTCAATATCTGACAAATAAAAGAAGATTGAAGGAACAGCTGTGTTTGGGTGATACAGGTTTCTTTTCCTCCCTTCTGCTTGTGCAGAAAGAAACTACAGAATTAAAATTTTGAAATAAGCTGGTTTATTCTCTGCATTAACTCTAGGAATCCCACACAAATAAATAATGTACTAGTGTGAACAGACAAGTTCAAATCAAAGATCTAAGATGCTTCGCAAGTTGTCTATCCATTAAAAAAAAAAAAAAGCTGCTCTGATATGCTAATAATGTAATGAAATCTTCACAAGATCTCTGTCACTCAGGACACTAATATTAACACTTGCTGAGTAAATTATTTTGAGCAATTTCAATTCCTTTTAATTATTTTGCTTACTAAATTAGGAGTGTGAAAGCAAAACTCATTATTTTGTTTATCTTTGGGAAGCAGAGATAAAATCTACACTATCTCATGTGGGCTCCCTATTGCTTTAAATTGTTTACTGAGGCAAAAAAGGAATTTGTGTTGCAGAAGCACTAAGTTGAAGAAATATATAGTTCTTTTGTGAACTTTTTTTTACTATCCCACACATTATCCAGTTATAGCAAAAGAAAGTATATTAACGTACCTGGAAGCAGTATTATTAAGATCATCAGTGTACTCTCCTGTAGCAGTATTGCTTACACTTAGCTGCATTTAACTTCTGTTAGTTGTGATAATTTTCCCGAAAAACTATTTTCCACTGGCTTTATTCTCAATTTGGCATGACAATTTCCAATGCAAAAGTCTGCTGAGGTTGTGTATACTGACTGACCCATGAGGGCACAAAGCTGAAAGAAAGGTCTATTTGCAAGTCACATCATCAGAAAAGGGAATTACCTACAACAAACTGCCAGGGTATCTACTAAGAATGATGTCTTTGCACATCTAGAATATAGCTGACCCCACGATGTGGTCAGAAGAAGCAGAAGAAGTGGCAAAAGAGTCAGAGGCAACCAGAACAATCAGCTATTCCAGCAGAATGCAGAACCGATGGGAATGGCACTTGCAAGCAAAATTTATGTAGGGTGCTTTCTTTCATCAGAGCTGAAACCTAGCCCAACTCAAGATGGTCTCGAGATTGTCTCAGGAACTTCTACACACCCAGGTTACAGATATAGCCAGGTGATCCTTGTGAACTGACTCAAAACACGGCCTAGCATCTCTTTTTTTATTTCAGCCCTTACCTACATATAACAACTATCATTGAACTGAATCGCAGTTCCAAACCTGTTTAAAATCAGAGTGTCAACGTGGGATTCTTCATAGGGGCTGCTGTTTAAAACAAATCTGAACACAGCCTCATGTTGTAATTAGGGAGATAGCATCTTTTGGACCTTAAAGTTGGTTTGTATCACAGTATTTCTCCTAGTCCAGATTTACAATCATCTGTAGATCCAGAACTACCTGGCTAGTTTTAATCAATTAACTAGTGTTAATCAAGAACTATTAATAAATTGAATGTGCAGTCTGCATTTTACAAAGGTAGAGAAGTGATTATTAGCACATTCCTACAAGTTCTAATTCCTCCATTCAAAATGGGAAAATATCAAAGTCTGCACCCCCAAGGTATAACAGTAAAGGACTTTAGCTTGCTGTCATATTAGCATAAAACAATCTCATTTCTAACTCATTGGATAGAAAACCAAAAAATTCCAAGTTAAATATTCCTTTTGTACAAGGTCACTCATAAAACAACAGGAATAAGAGCATTTTATCTGATAACTATCTTGCAAGAAAAATTATTTTTACTTTGTTCAAGCACAATCTGGTTGAGAATATGATCTAATTAAGAAGAGCAAGAAGCAACTTCCTGCATCTAAACAAAGAAATATGACCCAATCTATAATGTCACTGAAAAGCACACATAGTCTACTGAACTGTTTTCTTCAGGTATCAAAAAGGTATTTACTGAATAAAACTAATAGGGAATAATTTGTGGCACAAAAGGCAGACAAAGGGATAAACACTGAACTCAGTACCCAGCCCAGCCTGACCTAGAGTCATGCAGTCTGGCTGACCAGCTGAAAGTTTTTCAGGAGTTCATGTTTAGTTTAAAGTAAAGGTTGGAGATGCTCATGTGGATTTTTCAAAGATCTCTTAAAGATGCAGAAATAGAGCAATGCAAAAAGCTGGAACTGTGTCCTGGTTTGCAAGCACCAGGATAAAAGTCTTCTGGGGCTGCCTGAATACCTGTCAAAGTTTAAAGCAGGGCCAGCCGCTAAACTTTGACAGGTGCTCTCTGTGATCCCACCACCACCCTCCCAGGGGAGGATAACAGGGAAACCCAGGAGAGAGATTTGAGGTTCGAAAAAACTTGAACCATTTTAATGAGAAAGAAAGTAATACTAACAATGAAGATGTTAAACTAAATACAGATATATACAAGTATGAAAATATATTCAAGGATACAAGATAATATGTTAATCTGGAACCTGTGCCCTCCAGACGGCAACTAGGCCCTGAGCAGAAAAATCCCAGACTGGACTCAGCAGCAGACAGGGGCACCTGAGCCCACAGTCCCAATAGCAGTCCAAAAGAAACAGAAAAAGAAGCCTTGGAGCAGCTGTGACACTCCCACTCCAGGAAGGCATGAGAAAGCCACCTCTCCCAATGAACAGCGCTCCTCTGTGCATGGAAACACCAGCAGTACAGGGAGAGATAACAAACAGCTGATGTCAATCCCCAAGCACAGCAGGCACTAAAGGCTCCATGGTTCTTCTCAGGGGCCCTTTTATACTGAGCACCACAGGAAGCAATACTGTGATTGGTCTATTTGGGTCAACTGACCCAATCTCTCCTCCCCATAAGCACAGCTCCCTCCTCTCCCCCCTGTACCTCCATGGTGACTACCACATATGCCAGGAACTCCAGAAGACATTTACTCTGGTGCTCTCAACCCAGGAAATACTGCTAAAGATGAATTAACAGCAATAAAGGCCAGTAGGGACTACACATCAATAAACTCTGATTCTTATCCTAGAATCACACCAAAAGCTTCATCACTTAATTCAACAGGAAATATACATCCTGCTAAGAAAGGACCTGTGCAGAAAAACAGCTCACCTTTTGAAAAAATATGTCACAAAATGCAGAGGAAAACCAAATGTTTTTCTTACTGCAGTATCAAAGACCTCTCTATGTTTTACTGTTCTATACATTCAACCACAGTATTGTCTCAGATCACAGAAAGTATTTTCTCTATGAAAGTCTCAAATCCTCCCAGAGGTTTGGAGTTTAAGATTCTCCAAAAATAGGACATACTTTTGAAAATTTGCCCTATATTGCAAACCTATATGAAATAAGAAAATATCAAAACCTGAAATATAAAAAAAAAATATTCACATGTATAGAAATTATATAGAAAAACTTGCTTTAGGAAGGCTGGGAAAATTATTTTGGCTAAACTACTTAAAAATGTGATAGTCCAAAACCTCCAAGAGCAGACAGTAGGGAGAAAGTAAAATTTTCAGTAGAGGTTTTGGAAAAAGAGCAGCGAAATAATTTTGGTGTTTCCTATATCCACTCCTTATTCTTCTATCCCAACAAATGTAAGTCACAGAACAAGACAGTTTGTCCCCAAGTATGACAGGTAAGCTTGCTAGGTGTTGAAAACCTAAATGTCATACACTAGTAGAAAATGGATTTCTATCACCAACTTTACTAATATGTTGGGGAGCCAAAAACATATAGTGCAATCTAATGAAAAAAATGACAAAATGTGGAAGCCACGACTGACAAAAGGTTGAGGAAGTAAATTTTTTTTAGTCAGAAAATAAATTAATTTAAAGAAGAGAGTATACATAGGGATGCAGAAATCCTAGAGCACATAATTGGGTGGTACTAAAGGGGGAAGGTGCACAAAGCCAAATGAAAGCAGAAATAGTGAAATGCTTAAATAGTTACAAGAAGACTTTTTAACCAAAAATTTTGACAAACTACCTAAGTCAGTATAAAAAGCCACACAGAGAATTCAGTCACAGCCCTGATGTAGTTACTGGAATCCCACCTAGAAGAGACACACCAAGATGAATGTTGGGGAAATGGAACAGGGAGAGAGCAAAGCAGCAGTCCCACTGAAGGACGCTGCTTGCAGGGGTGCTTATATAACCCAGCCTCAGCTAACAGCCTAGATAACAGCTTCTGTAAAGATAGGAATGTGAGCAAAAATAATGTGAAGTTGCTGAACAAGTCTGGGAGAATATTTGCCAAAAAAAAAGGTCACTTTTAAGAGGAAAATGACCAACAGCCAGTTCAAATACCATCAGATAATTTTGGGTAACTACAGAGACTTTTGAAACAAAGAAGAGGTCATTTTGAAAAGGAGAGTAAAAGAACCACAATAATTTGCAAGAGGAATGAAGAGACCTTGGGGAGAGAAGGAAGAGCTGCAGCACACCAGGCTGGACACTGCCAGCAGCCACCCAACCGATGTCACTGCCTCTGCCTGGGACAAGCAGAGCCCTCTCGCATGGGACAGGTGCTGGGGATATGGCATGGGGAGGGGGATGTGATCTTATGGGGGCTTCCTCATCTGCACACATGTTGGGGGGTCACAGGGAGCAGCATGGGCACAGATGGGTCCACAGCAGAAGGGTCTGCAGGCAGGGGAACACAGTGCTCCTTGATGAAAGAGTGCACATCCGTAACCCAGGCAGCCTGTGGAGAGAGAGTAATCCTAGCCATGTACAGCATTAGACCTTCAGGGGATTAGTTATAAAAGAGTGCTTAGAAATTGTAGGCATTTATTAACATTTCATAATGTCTGGTCTTGTGGTTTATCCTCTGTGCTACTGATATTGATCCTGGATGTATAGTTCACTGTTTGCAAGTTAATTGTATGTTGTTAGCAAACCGATAAACCATTTCAGATCTGATTTGGTTTAAACTATATGAACTGAGCAGTTTTTCTCTGTGACAGTAGCTATCTTCATTACCATAAGGCATTCTGAGATTAACTCAGAAAAGACTGTCTCACTAAACACTGGAGTGTTTCTGCTGGAAAATCCTCAAGGACAGAAACGAGGTTTGTAACAAAACAGCCTGTGTATATCTTGGATACATCCATAGTCACAGCAAACAGCACAGTACTCATAAACTGACCTGAAGAACTTAATCAACCAGGACTTTCCTGCTGAAGACAGTGTTTATGAAAAGCTTTATTAAAAAAATAACCCCCACAAATATTCTGTGGCGTCCTTCTTTTTGTTTCTACAAAACTGCTACTATGTAAGTTGCTTACTGACAATTGTAAATGTGACAGTTCTTTAATTCCTTCTTGATTGCAAGAATATCTATAACTTACAGTGGGATCTCTGCAGTTACTCTAAACTGCACTATGTAATGACCCAACTGGCTCACTATGAAATGTTTTTAGCCTATGAATTAGGTTTTTTGGGAGTGGTTGTGTAGAAGGCTTTTTTTTTGTTTTTTTTTTTTTAAATAGTACTGGGAGAAAAAAAACGCCTTATATCCATTAAAAACAAGGACTTTGGAACTGTACCTTTTCCCTAGGAGGTGGTTCGTAGCATATAGCAACAAATAGCTAAAGATACCTTCTGTCATATGCATGTATTACATATGGATTTGTATTTCATATTTTCTAAATCCAACTGGGCTTTAAAATTGCTTTACGGAAGTAATTTTCTTCTGGTTGCACACAAAATATCTGATAATTTTGTTTGAGTGCCGAGGGCAGGGCAAGACATGGCTATATTAAGTTAGTTATTTTCAGAGCTCCTGTTCCATGTAAGAAGAAATGTTCCACACATGAAAAAACACAGCAAATGTAAAATAAAGGATTAGTCTACCATTAACTCTGAACCAGTCAGTTTGGTTTTCTTTATAACTCAGATTGTCAGGTATTTTAATTATTTTTCTACATTTTACGCCATGGCAAAAAAAAAAAAATATCTAAAAGTAACACTTTTCTCTTTCTAATAACCACAAAGGTAGAAAAAGAGCTCACTTACTAGCCTTATAATGAGCAATGTCTCTCTCTGCATGCTATAGCTTTAATCTTCTAGTAAGGCAAGCACAAATTTAAATAATTTAAAGTGAAAACAGGCAACCTGTAAATCAGTAGAGTTGAAAAATGAGTCCTTGCAACAAACATTAGAGAAGTGAAATGACAGTTAATATCTAATTCAGTGTCTAATTGTCTGAAGATAGTTCTAAGACCTAAGGTATAAAAATAACATTTTTATCACACGATCTGACACATGACTAGTATCTTTGGCCAACCTGTGGAAACAATAGATTTTCAAGGCTGGCAGTCAAAACAAAAATAATTAAACACTACTTCAAATGAGACAGATGTATTGACATTAAATAAATAAATAATGAAACTCCAGGAATGCAACATTGAAACCAAAAGTTAGTTAAAAGACACATTTTAAAGTGAGACCCTAATGATTGTTTTCATTTGCTCTCTTTTTTCCCTTCTCAGACTTTCAGTCTATTCAGATTTGATACTTGTAAACCTTTGCTCATTCTCAACTGCACTGTTTTCAGTACACTCAGTACACTGAAAATACTCTGTTCACCTGTGATTTTTCATGTTCGCATATTCTAGTACAGACAAGTCAGTGGGAAAATTCCCAAGAGTGGATCCAGTCAATCAATTGGAACGATATTTTACCAGTCAGACAATTCAAAGCCTGAGCTGGGAAGCTAGAAACAATTTTTAGCTAACAAAGTACTAAAAATTCATGCTGAATCAAAGTGGAAGAAAAACCCCAACAAACAAACTTCTTGTCATCTTTTATCTAATTTGATTCAGAGGGTAATTTGTTAGGAAAAAGGCTCATTTAGCTAGAGACCGTAAAAGCAGTTGTATTTGGACAGTATCCTGTCTCCAGCAATAGCAACAGAGATACATAACGAAGATAAAAGGCATACAAGAAATGGAGGAGATAGATGACATTCCTCTTGAACTTGCCCATCTTCCAAGATTTGTAGCTCTGAAGATTCTTAAACCTGTGACAATTTCTATTCAACTTCCAATGGACTAATTTCATGAATTCATTTAAATTTCCTTTGACATCTTAGCAGGCATGCTGTCCATGGGCAAAGAATACAAAAAAAAAAAGTGACTAAATAGTCTTGTGCTTTGACGGATTGTGGTTACTGCCACTGACAATAAAGTTACTAGCATTGAATTCAAATCAGATGACTTTTTTTTTCAAAGCCGAAAGGATTCAGAGGATAATTCACATTTACTTAGACCCACTGATTTAAGCTACATAAGCTATCACAGACAGTCGCATTGACTACATTAATGCTACTTTGCTTTGCATGGAGTTAGTTTCTTGTTCAATTTAAACCTACACAGTATTTGGGTGGGCAGATTTTAACCTTAAAATAACACTGCAAATTAGAAAAATGCAAATGGTGAATTAAACCACAGAAAATTCTGGGGTTTGTCCAAACCTTTGTAGAAAGTGCCGATTGTAATAAATGATGGGTTTACTGAGACTAACCTAATATTCTTGTAATTAGAATACTTTTCCTGTAAAAGGACAACAAATGCTTTTGCTATAATATACAAGTAATTTCTCTGTTTTTCCTTCAACTCATAAAGAGCTGCTAGATTTTTGTTGCTCTTCTAGGTTTGCTGGCTGAGATTTGGGTAGGTGATACCCTAAGAATGTTGTTTCTCTGATGCCCTGGTTGTTTCTCTGCAGAGATACATTTAGTCTCGAGTCCTCATTATTTCAGTCTTCATAAAGGAATCTTCTCCCAGACAACTTATTCCTTTCCTTTTCCTATTTTCTATTACTTTGCCCTTCCAAAGCATTTTAAAGGAGAGAATATTAGTTCAATCTTCTACCGAAGTCCTCCCAATCTTCCTTTATGCTTTCCAAGACCATCTGCTTTCTGCCCTTGCAGACAAACCTAGCATAAACCACTTGTCTCCTTTGACAGTTATATTTTTTGTTAACTACAAAGAAGTTGCTTCAATATGGAAAAAAAAAAAAAAAAAGAAAAAATTAATTGCATGAATTAACAGGCTTCAGGTAACAATTTCACAACTTAATAAGAAGCCACTTAAGGATTTCAGGTCTTATGGCTTTTCTTTAAAATAACACAACTATTTTTTTGTAAATCTTGCAGTATCTTGATTATCAGAGCTAAGTAAAAGGTACTGGCAGAGCTGATCTCACCCTATCTTTTAAATAAATGGTTTGGTGACTGAGCTCCACTAGAGCAGATATTTCTCAAGAATTAAGTCCACATCTTACCTCTGGCTCACTCCCTATGCTTCATTGCACCAAGACAGCTCTTCTGATAAATAGGCTTCCTCTACTCTGCTATTCCCTTATACAGCACATGCAAATAAATGATTCCCCATGTCCTCCTGGCCAGCTATACCTGACATAGAGAATTACAGGGCATGACAGATGCAGACAGACGTCTTTTAACACTTTCACATACACATCCTTCACTATAGCATCGTGGATCAACTTCCTAGCTCCAGCTGCCAGACTGGGACAGTGATGTGCAGCATTACTTCGAAAGATATTTAAAATATTCATGATGGACTCTATCATCGTAAGAGATGGCTTAGAGAATGTAGAAAGTTTCATGGAAGTGACAGACTCTGTGATCTTAAAGAGTAGGAAAGGTAAAAATTGAGTCATTGCTTTCTCTTGTTACAAAAGAGGATCTCAAGAAAAGATGTCACAACCTTCAACAAAGAACACAGATGCTCTATTTTATTTTTAAGCAGTTCCCAAAAGAGCACAATGCTTTAGCAAATAATTTTAAAATTATGAGGCATGAGGGTAAACTCACTGCTGACTTTCAAGGCAGATTATAAAACCAGTTGTAAATGGGAATCAAAGTTTCTGTCTTGGCATATTTCTGGGTTTATGTACAATACACAGATGTTTCTAAGATTCATTATGGAGGCCAACATTTTTGTAAAGTTTAAGTATTACAAAGGTATTAGGCCTAGTGAATGAGTATAGTGTAATTATTCATGTGAGATGATATATTTATTATCAACCTTAATAAAAGTCTGTTTCTTAGTACATACAGTTGCCCCTCCACTCTTTCTGGGATCCAATCAGATTCTGAAGTACAGTTATGATTTTGCTCTTTCCTTTTTTAAATCAAGGTCAGTTGGACAACTGAAGAGATTCTGATTACTCATAGTCTTTTGAAGATGTATAGAAGTTAGCTTGTGAGTTTTCCTCATAAAAGAAATATCTCACTTCAGAGATACATGTTGGCTTATTGACTTTCAGAATAATTAAATGCAGTTGATACAGAGCTTTAAAACAGATTTTATCATAACGGTTTGCTACTTTATGAAAACATACTGTTTGTCACTATTCGTATCGAATACTTTTGAGGTCAATACTAAGAAGCTGGAGATAACCTAGGCACAAATCATCTTGTGCAGCCTTCTTTGCAAATTGGCATCATTTTCCCTACTGGAAGACCTGTTATTCTTGTATTGATTAAAAGTATCATGCTTTATTTATACAATGCATTACCTGAATGTGTGCTCATCTGTAATGGTAATTTGAGGTTAATAGAAACTGTGTGTTAGTGTTGGTTCGACTCAGCCAGTTGTTATTACTGTTTTGAGGCAATATTATTCAGACAAGTAATACTCATCTCTCCTAACAGAAGCTCCTCTTCAGACATTGATCCAGGGGAGTCACGATACTTCAGAGAGCAGAAAGAACAAATTTTAATTTGAAAGACTAGCATTACAATTGCAGTGGGAGTATAATTTAGGGTGAAAACACAACCTGGGTCTAAATTCATATAAATTAGGGTTTGGAGTTTAACTAGAAGCAGGCGACAACAGGAAGGAGGTCTTTACTACAGAGGACACAATCAGATGTGTACCATATGCTTATCAGTACTGGAAAGGCAAAGCAAGGGATGAGATCTCACGAGTAAAAAATGAAGTATAATAACTTACTCTGCGAGTGCATTCAGTTTAACAAGAGACTGAGGCAAGGATTACTCTGTCATAGATTCATAGAGTCGTTAAGGTTGGAAAAGACCTTTAAGATCATCAAGTCCAAGCATCTACCCAACATCACCATTACCACTAAACCATGTCCCCAGGTGTCATGTCTACACACTTTTTTAACACCTGCAGGGATGGCAACCCCACTGCTTCCCTGGGGAGCCTGTTTCAATGCTTCATCAGCCTTTCAGTAAGAAATTCTTCCTAATATCCAATTTGAACCACTCTGGTGAAATTTGAGGCCGCCTCCTTTTGTCCTATTTCATTTCCTGGGAGAAGAGGCCGATCCCCACCTCGCTACAATCTCCCTTCAGGCAGCTGTAGAGAGTGATAAGGTTTCCCCTCATTCCCCTCTTGTCAAGACCAAACAATCTCAATTCCCTCAGCTGCTCCTTGTAAGAGGAGGGTCCTGTAAGAGGAGGGTTTGCCAACAACACCAAGCTGCGTGGTGCCGTGGACTCACTTGAGGGAAGGGATGTCATCCAGAGGGACCTTGATAGGCTTGAGAAATGGGCCAGTGCAAACTACATGAGCTTCAAAAAGCCAAAATGCAAGGTCCTTCACCTGGGTCGGGCCAATCCCAGGCACAAATATAAACTGGACACAGAGTAGGTTGAGAGTAGCCCTGAAGAGAAGGACTTGGGGGTGTTGACAGAGGAGAAGCTCAACATGAGCCGAAAGTGTGCTCATGCAGCCCAGAAGGCCAACCGCACCCTGGGATGTATCAGGAGAAGCGTAGCCAGCAGGTCAAGTGAGGTGATTCTCCCCCTTTACTCTGCTCTTGTGAGACCCCACCTCGAATACTGCGTCCAGTTCTGGTGCCCCCACCATAAGAGGGACATAGAACTGTTGGAGCACATTCAGAGGAGGGCCACAAAGATGATCCAGGGGCTGGAGCACCTCTGCTACGAGGACAGGTTACGGGAGCTGGGATTGTTCAATCTTGAAAGGAGAAGACTTTGGGGGGACTTAATAGGTGCCTTCCAATACCTGAGGGGAACCTACAGGAAGGCTGGGGAGGGACTTTTTACAAGAGCATCCACGGATAGGACAAGGGGAAATGGGTTTATGTTGAAGGAGAATAGATTTAGTTTAGATCTTAGGAAGAAATTGTTCAGTACGAGGGTGGCAAGACTTTGGAATAAATTGACCAGAGATGTTGTGGCTGCCGCCTTCCTGGAGGTGTTCAAGGCCAGATAGGACAGGGCTTTGAGTAGCCTGATCTAGTAGAGAGGCATCCCTGCCCATGACAAGGAGGTTGGATTATATGATCTTTAAGGTCCCTTTCAGCCTAGGCCATCCTATGATTCTATGATTTTATTCTCCAGACCCTTCATCAGCTCCATTGCCCTTCTCTGGACGTGCTCCAGCACCTCAGCGTCCCTCTTGCAATGAGTGGCCCAAAACTGAACACAGGATTCAAGGTACAGCCTTACCAGTGTTGAGTACAGGGACAATGATCTCCGTAGTCCTGCTGGAAAATTGGGGACTACAGGGACTTGAAAGGACAGGATTCAAGTATTTAGGGCCAGAAGGAGGATCTGAGGACCTACAGGCCTGTCAGCCTGACCTCGGTGCCTGGCAAGGTTATAGAGTAGATAATCCTGGGTGTCATCAAGCAGCATGGAGAAGACAACCAGGGGATCAGGCTTGGTCAACATGGGTTTAGGAGAGGAAGGTCCTGCCTGACCAATCTCATCTTCTATGCCTGGGTGACCTGCCTAGTGGATGAGCGGAAGGTTGTGAATGTGGTCTACCTTGACTCCAGCAAAGCCTTTGACACAGTCTTCCACAGCATTCTCTTGGAAAAGCTGGCAGCCCATGGCTTGGACAGGTGCACCCTTCACTGGGTTAAAAACTGTCTGGATGACCAGGCCCAAAGAGTGGTGGTGAATGGTGCTGCATCCAGTGAGCAGTGGTGTTCCCCAGGGATCAGTACCGGGCCCAGTCCTATTCAACATCTTTACTGATGACCTGGATGAGGAGATTGAGTCTATCCTCAGTAAACTTGCAGATGACACCAAGTTGTGGGGGAGGGTAGGAAGGTACTGCAGAGGGACCTAGACAAGCTGGGTCGACGGGCTGAGGCCAAGGGTATGAAGTTCAACAAGACCAAGTGCAGGGTCCTACACTTTGGCCACAATAACCCCCTGCAGCGCTACCGACTGGAGGAAGAGTCGCTGGGGAAGAGAGAGATCTGAGAGTACTGGTTGACAACTGGTTGAACATGAGCCAGCAGTGTGCCCAGGTGGCCTGGAAGGCCAAGGGCCTCCTGGATTGTATCAGGAACAGTGTGGCCAGCAGGAGCAGGGATGTAATTCTGCCTCTGTACTCAGCACTGGTGAGGCCTCACCTCAAGTCCGGTGTGCAGTTCTGGGCCCCTCACTTCGAGAAAGACACTGAGGTGCTGGAGCAGGTCCAGAGGACAGCAATGAGGCTGGTGAAAGGACTAGAGACAAAGTCCTATGAGGAGAGGCTGAGGGAGCTGGGGGTGTTTAGCCTGGAGAAGGGGAGACTCAGGGGCATCCTTATCACTCTCTACAACTACCTGAAGGGAGACTGTAGTCAGGTGGGGGTCGAGCTCTTCTCCCAGCCAACTACTGACAGGACAAGAGGGCACAGCCTAAAACTATGTCAGGGAAGGTTTAGGTTGGATCTCAGGAAACACTTCCTCATGGAGAGAGTGATCAGATGTTGGAATGCACTGCCCAGGGAAGTGGTGGAGTCACTGTCCCTGAAGGTGTTTAAGAAAAGATTGGATGTGGCACTTAGTGTCATGGTCTAGCTGATGTGGTGATGTTGGGTCATAGGCTGCACATGATGATCTCAGACACCTTTTCCAGCCTCAGCAATTCTGTGATTCTGTAATAAGCCTGAACTTGTGACATACATCTTTTTCAAAAATCAATAAAAAGCATTGTGCCTACACTCAGGAACAACCAGCTATAGAAATGCAGTGTCAAGGGTTAGGGCTGGGCCAGCCACTAAATGAATGGCAGATGCTCTCTAATAACCCATCTCCCTTGACAAAGGGGAAGGGAAAAGGGAAAAAGTCAGGGAGATTTATGGACTGGAAAAGAAAACTAAACCAGCTTTAATAAAACAATAATAGTACTAATAATAAGACAATTAAAATAGTGAAATATATACAAATATACACAAAACCAGTATTAATCCCAGCTACACCACTCGTGCCAGCAATCACCAGTGATGTCACAGAACAGGCAACACCAGGTAAGCCCCAAGCTCAGTAGCAAAGGGGAGCTGGATTCAGGAATTCAGTATCAGGATCAAAGGCAGAAGTACGGAATCCTTCTTGAACACCAGCTGTTGAAGGAAAAGGCTTAACCCCCATGATTCTTTCACTTTATACTGCATGTGGCATACATGGAATGGCATACTTCTGGTGGTCATGGTTGGGTCAGCTGTCCTGTCTCTCCCTGGAGGTGTTATCTTTTACTTCCTTGTGACCCTTTTACTTCCCGGCACCCTCAATGTGTTAGACAAGATCCAGCAGTGACCTTGGTTGCTGTAGGAGGAAGTATCAGCAAGAGCCTTTCTGCATATCAGTCCCTGGCAGTAACTATAAACATGGTGAGTTATCAATTCTATTAGCAGACACTGTCTGCAAAAACATGCTGCTAACTTCAGAAAGTGCAGTCTCTGAGAAGAGACTGAGCTGAAAGGTAAAATCGCTGAACAGAATTGGTTCTGTTTTAGCTCAAACAAGGACATAACAGGAAGAGGAATAATGGGATGGGTAGCAAAAGAAGAGGGAGTTCGCAGCTTTGTAATGGACCACAAATTAAACACGGGACAATAATTTCACGTTATTACTAAAGAAGACATGTCCCATACTGGGATGTATTAATACAAATATATCTTCTACCTCAATCCCCAAATTAGGCAAGCATCACCTTGATTACTCTGTCTTGGCCATACTTCAGAAAATGTATAAGTAAGTGTGAGAAAGTCTGGAAGAGAGCAATGAGGTTGATCATAAGGTTTCAAGTAGTGACTGACTTAAGAAAAAAAGCTGTAATAATTTGGTCTGGCTTACCTTTCCTTTAGACTGAGAGTTAGCTGGAAAGTCTTTGAAGAATGTCCTTGCTGATCAAACACCAACAAACGATCTTAAATTGCAAGGTAGGTACAGGTTTAGATTTTACATACTCTTATGTCAAGGGACATGAGGCACTTCATCATGTCTTGTTGATTACTTGTTCGTTAAGATTTTGTCATACTTGAATTTGAGTTCTTTTATTCTGGGAAATAAATTATGAGATTTTTAAATCCTTTCCAGATTATATATCTGCTTTAGTGAAGTCCTAGAAATGTACCTTGTTGCTGAGAAGGTGGAATCAGCAACAAAGAAGAGGGGCTTTGAAGACACAGCTGCTTACATAAGGAGTAACAGGCAAATGTATCTTATCTAGTAGGACACCACGTGGGATGATGAGTCAAAATAAAAGTGGTGAAAATGTTTCTGTATTAGTGAAACTGGTATAACTACTCAGCAACAATGGAAGGATACAAGAATACAACATGGAAGGATACAAGGAAAACAGGAATATATCAAATGGTAATGGAAATCCTATAATCAATTTTTTTTTAGTTTTATTTTCTTGAGTTGGAGACACAATGCTTTCCTTTTTCTGATGGGTTAGCTTTATTTTTATCACAGTTTTATTTCTATCATATGTTTTTTAATATTTGCTTGTTCTTTTATCGAGATCGAGACTGTTTGGTTATCCTGCTATTAGAAATAGCTGATCCATGACATTAAAGTACAAGTGATCCAAGACAGAGAGATGATCAAAAACTGAAAGCAATCAAGCCCCATATTACACTGATGAGATTGTCCCAGGATGGCAGATTTTAAATGTAAAACAATCTTTACTTTTCTAATTTTAGTTTTAATATTCTCTTTTCCTCACAATCTCTTTTCAGGCAGCATGTTGAAAAACAAAGTAGTGGCTTTTCTACTCGCAGCTCATTGAATTTTGTATTACTGACATGTGAATTATGCCGTAGGAATAACCATGGCACTTAGTGGATATGAGACTAGAATACTGAGTTTATCACTCACACAAGTGACCGGCAAATGAAACAAAAGTCATTGTATACAAGGACACCTGCTTCGTACCATCACGCACAACCAGAAAGCAGACAGAAGCACAGAACAATAATAAATATGCTTTATCGCTGCTTGGTTTTCCAAATGTTGCATTATCCTGAAAATCTTCGGTAAATCACGGCTTAAACTGAGATCAAGTGAGATGTTCCAAATTGGTGTTGTAGGTTTGCATCAGACAAAATAACATAAAGAATCTCAAACAGTATTTGCAGACTCTGCTTATTACATCTCACACAACACACAAAAAAAAGAATAATAACTTAACCATTCAACATTCCCTGCCACGGTATGTTTCTTTCAGTTTCAGTTCAAGGACTACGGAGATGACAGTTTAAGAAATCCTTTTCTAACTCTGCTCAGAATCTTGGACAAATCCCAGATCTAACCAAACTCTTGCTTATTGATATAGGCTTGTAGCAAAAATGGCACTTCCCCTTTTTCTTCAGCAGAAACAAAACAGAGAGATAGTGCAAGTGTATCAGAATTTAATTCCATAATATTTCAAGATAAACTCAAGGAAGGAAGATAAAAATTTAAGTCTTTTTTTTTTTTCCCCATAATTTTTCACGTATAAACTTCTAGATAATTTAGATAGGCCTACATTTAGTCTAAAAATGCAGTTATACTTCTAATAGGTTTTAACGAGAACAGGGCACATAACTTCTTCAGAACCACACTTGTTTGAGCCTTACTTAACAAATAATTGAATTTCCTTAGTCACAGCTAGAGTAATTCTTGGAAGAAAATGCTATTTTGTAAAAAAAAAAAAAAATAAAAATATAAGAGAAGGATTTTAGATAAGCCAGAACAGTTAGCACAGAACAATATATGCAAAATCAATACATTGTCTTTCATTCAGACATTACAGAACAGATGATTTAACTTCCTTCTCCCCTTCATACTGAGGGCTGGACAGTTACAGTTGGTGAAAGTGCCTGAATGATAATTCCATGTCAACCTCAAATCACAGCACAGTTCTAATCCTGGAGCATATTCTTGTGCTGCCCTCAGGAAAGACTATGTTTTCAGATACGTACATTTTAAGTGAAAAAATGTTCTGGTTCTCTTCTATCTTGATCTATTGATCTCAATGGATCTTATTCTTAATAAATATTTCTCAGTTTTTAGAGTAGCACCACACACAAAAAAGCCAACGAGAGTGAAAAAAAAAAATGGCTTCAGTTACAGCTATTCGATTTCCTGAGAAAATATGGTACCTTGGACAATTTCATCTTCAAAACTTAAATTAGTGCCTATAGTACAGAACAGAGAACTGGAAGCTTAATTTTTAAGTTTTCCACAACCTCATATCTGGAAAGTATTTGTAAACCATTCTAGAGATATTTTTTAAAAAAAAACATAATAAAATATTTCCGTTGAAAGGAAGAATATAAAACAGCTAGTAGGGAAAATAGTGAGTGCTCTTGATAAAAACAACACAAAACAAAAACCAAACAATGCATGTGTAAAAGAAGAAATTAATTGGACCTTTTCTTCCTCTGCCTTGAACAACAGCAACAGAAGATCAGTTCTGGTTTTAAAAATGGAAATTGGAATCACAGAATCACAGAACGTTAGGAAAATTGTCTGAATGTTTTCCAGTTAGAAATTGGAAAGGTACTTTGTTCAATCTCTGATTTTCATTTCAGAATCTTTCACACAAGTCTAATAAATCTAGGAAGTACGATGAGAAGGAAAGAGACACAAATGCATTGTGTGGTAATTTCCTTGTATTTGGGGGTTTAGCCTCTGCTTCTGGACCTTATTAAAACTGGTGGTGACATTTTCATCTTTGACTTGGATGATACTTCACATCCTTCCACATTCCCTTTCTGGAAACAAAAAGTTTCTATTGTAATTGCATTTTCTTTTACAAATACTCATCCGCAAAAGCTAATTGCAGCTTCTGTTTCTAAATCAGTCACCAATGAGATCAAGTTGTCCTTATTCAGCTTCTTGGAATCGAGAAACTCTTATTTATTAACTGTATCTTGAAACCTGATGTCTTATCCTCCACTATAGACAAACTGAAATAGCTTCTATCACGGTACTTTTTTATTAGTCACACAAGTCATTAAATGAAAATATAGCTTTTTAGTTTTACGAGTCTGTTAGAGTAAGCATGATATCATGATTCACAAACATTTTCTGATTTTATGTGGGAAAAATATGAATTACTCCAATTTATCTGCTTATATGAATACTTCCTTTCTTCCTTGAGTTTCTCAATTAGAATTGTCACATCACCTAGATTAAAGTTAGGAGGTATTGTTCACTATATAAATAAACTCATGTAAAATCTTAGATCTAACTCAGTGGCTTTCAGGTAAAATCTTTAGTATTTTGTAACAACAGTCTGATTACATGAATTTCTTAAGATATTTTAATTTCAATCTTACTTGACTTCTGCTGAATATTTCTCAAAAAAAAATAAGTTTAAAAACAATGGGAAATTTTACTGTATAGGTTTTTCTAGTATAAGTTTGAGGAACACCCCATGAAAGTTAACTCTTACATCAGGCAAAACTTAATTCAGGAAAACCTCGGAGTGCAATTATGGGATAAATTAGCAGCAAACTGCAAAAATATCTCTAAATATTGTATTGTGTTTTGCTTATTTTGAAATCAAACTCGAATTTTCATCTATTTATTTCTTTGAGTATCTTCATATGAAGGTGAGTGGGGTTTGGTTTTGTAAGGAAGAGAATTTCATGACTGTTTTATATACGCATAACATTCAAGAAGATTCTCTGGTTTGTGAGGCAAGAGTGTTAAAGACAGACTATTGGGAATGCAAGAGAATATGCAAGAGACATAGCATGAGCATACTCTGCTACCTTTTAAGTTAATATCAGCCTGAAATCTTCAATGAAAAAGTTTATATAATAAGCCAGAAGTATTTTGTTCCAAACATCTTTGTTTCCGTTAATATTCACTGAAGCTTAAAAGAGCTCTAAGAAAGACCATATGGCTAGGCCTATTTCCTTATTTCCAAAAGGAAAAAAAAAGAAAGCCCCATGCTGACTTGCAACGTGTACTGCCTCAGGATTTTGACTCCAGAGCCTCTGTCCTCTGCTCCTCATCTTTTCAGCACTGTGCAACTCCTCATATAAGCTAGGTCATTTCATTTAAGCTAGGTCCTTCTGCTCATTTCTCACAGTCTGATCTTTGAGTGTAACTGAATCACAGTCTTCCCTTCTCTCCACCTATCTTTCTGCAAACACAGAAAAGTGGGTATAGAGTCGTGGAAAAAGGACTTCTGCTTTTTTTCCCCTCATTTTCCAGTGAAACCATTTAGTGTCGTATCACTAACCCACAAATGACCAGGATACGTGAAAGCAAAGGACGGGAAAAAGAAGGGAGAAGGGAAAGACTCTATGTCCCATTTCCTCGCTAATAAAATTCCTGCAGAAATGAAACTCCTAATAATTTTTACATGTTTAAGTGTCATGCCTCAAAGTTTGATTACAGAGGGGACTCCCTGGACAGCAGATATACATGTAGATATGTAATTTCTAGGTTTAAAATGAGAGGTTAGAGGAGCTAGGTATTTCAAATAGGAAAGCATAGGATAACTGCTTATATAGGACCATTGCTACTAGAAAGTTTTTTTTACTTCCTAGGCAAAAGAGAAGGCCACTTTCTACAAGTATCTAAAATACCAAATCTCTTCTATTTCACTATCATTGCATCAATAATACTGCTCATATTACTCTGGGAAAGATCATATAAAGTCATTGCCCTTTAGAGAAAACAGAAGGGATGTTTGTACACTGGAACAATCTAATTGCTTGAAAAAGCTGTGGTACTTTGGGGAAGCATTTAAACTGTTAGTAAGGACACCATGTAGAGTACATTCATTCCAATTATCACTAATTAGCTCAAAGCACACTAGAAGTCAATACAGGAAGGTAAGAAATACATGGACCAGCGGTAAAGAAGACAAAAACCGAAAGAAAGAGATAAAAAATGTAAACTAGGTTTAAAAAAAAATCAAACCAGAATGCAAATAAAAAAATCAAAACATTTGTTTCATTTTGGCATCAAAAGACTTTTTTTTTTTTTTTTTTAATGAGAATGAGAGAAACTCCAAGACCACTTGGTAGCTTAACATAAAGAAAAGGGATAAAACCAAAAAAATAACTTCTGAATGCTGATCTAATATGGAATCTTGCAATGTGATATCATCCCTTAGGAAAGAATTGTCTAGTATCAGCACCAAATATTAATCTGAAATTTAGTTTTAAAATCTTTGTTGAAGGTTGATTCCATGACCTTTTCCATCAAATTTCTGAATATCCTGCAGAGCTTGTGTATTTTCTTGGACTATGACACCGAGCATGTTAAAGCATTACTGCAATACTTGATGATCTTGAAGGTCTCTTCCAACTGAAACTGTTCTATGATTCTATGTTTCAGTTTCTCATTTCAGACAACGTAGTCTCTTCCCTCTCTTGAGAAATGGGTTAACTGCTGCTGAGCAAGATATTACAATAAAATAGAAGTAGTACTTAACTGGGACCCCACTTCAGAAAAACATTCTCTCTGGTCAGAACAGGCTTCCTCCAGAAATGTTGCAGTTAAGAAAGCTCAGTCAGCAAACAAAATATCACCTATCTAGAGTTACTTGAAAAATGTATGAAAAAACCATTTCCTTCCTTATTCCTGCCTCTTCTTATGTGGTATTACTTTCATATGTGCTTTGATATTGTCTTCTGCAGTTGCTGAAGCACAGGTCTGTAGAGCTGTAGCTTTTTCTTGAATAAGAATTTCCCGTGATAGTCAGCACAAGGAAATGATTATGAAATATCTATCATACCAGAATGGTAATAGTTAAGGAAAAAAAAAAAGTCTTCTCAGTAAATAATGACAGTTGGATCCCAAGCAAAAACTGGAGACAGGAAATTAGTTTACTCATACTTTCAAAACTCTACACTGAAACTACTCCTGAAATTAAGCTAGTAACAAAATTGGTATAGAAAAGCAATTTCCATAATCCCAAGGTAGCATGGGAACACCTAGTCCTGGACCACGGTAAAAAAAAAACAAATCAAAACCACAAAACACCATTGATCAGGTCTGTCATCAGACTTTTACCAGATAGAAGCATGAAACACAGAAGGTCAATCTCTATTACAGGGCAAAGATATCAAGACATTCAAGCAGGAATTGTTTGCTAAAGGTGACTGAGTCCGTGTCCTTAAAATTTATAAGCCAAGAAGCACTTTCCACAGAGATTCCAGAACACATCTGATACAGAAAGGAAAGGTTTTATGGCAGAAATCTTCAAGGCTGACAGAAACGGAATAGAAACTATAGGACTTTTTGACAGGAAAGGGATGAATGAAATATGCTATTCACCAGTTCAAGCATCACTGAAAATATGTTGCCTCCTTCTTGATTCAGGATGAGGTGAATTATGAGATTCCTCATATCTTTAGTCAATCTGCTTTTTTAAGGAAGTCACTCTATCAAAGCTTCAGTCAGAAGCAATTTAAAATGTTTTTACTTTCCAGAATTAAAATCAATGGCTGTGTAAATTACCTTCCCCTTGTATCCTTTTCATATGTTTAATTAAGGTTCTTAAAAGACTGAGCTAGAGTTGGCTGCTTATAACTGCATTCTAAGATGTAACTTCTAAAAATATCTTTTGTAAATAATGTGTGTTTTAATAGACAATAAATTAAGTCTGACATATCAAAGACAATAACATAATTGTATTTCAACACAGTTAATTTTGATGATTTTTTTTTACCAGCATGTAACACTGGCACCAGCGCCTCTGGCTGCCACAGGCAGAGCCCCCTCCCGTGGATCAGATGGTGGGAGCAGCCAGTGCCCTGCTATTTGTAGGCATTTCTTAATAATCTCTGGTCTCATGGTTTATGTGTTGTACTGTTGGTATTGATTCTGCATGCATAGTTCACTGACTCTCTATTAATAAAGTGCCATTACTAAGTCAATTAAATGTTTTGGTTCTGATTTTTTTTTTTTTTGAACAATGTAAATGGAGTGGTTGTTAAGTTTTGATTTGCCTTTTTCCTATTGTGTTCAGGGAAGAGATACTGAAGAGATACTATTTTAGGAGATTAAAAAAAAAAATTGAAATAAACATGATTGCTGTTTTTCAAGTGTTTAATAAGAGTTAGATGGTTTTTTTAATTACTTTGCAATTAGAAAAATACCTCTTTATGAACATTAATGTGATCAATTGATATAAAAGACAGAAAACTTTCTTCTCTTTGCTCATTTGATGCTACTCAGTTAATTAAGTAGGGTTTTTCTTTTTTTACCATTTTTCAGTTTAGTTTATCAATATTTTAAGCATATTGAAATTTAAATCCTTTACTAAGTGTATTAAAACTCCGTGAACATCTCAGAACCTGGCTTAACTTTCATGTTGCATTTAGTACTTATCACATAAATTTTCTTGAGGATGCATTATCCAGCATTATTATAAGCTTTTTAACTGACATATAATCAAGAGACTAGCTTAGCCAAGTCTCACACAAACATGTTTGTAAGCTGCAGGACTGAAGATTCATTCTACGGACACATATTACCGCTTAACAGAGCGGTTATGAGAAGAAACATACTTTTGCGTATTTCCTAGGAGAACAAAGCACAGCCATGACAAGGTACACTCTAACTTAACATAATGTCATTTAATCCTTCTTTCTCTATATATGTTTAATATATTAGATTTGCACTAAGAAGCCCTGAATAAAATTACTCCATTTTGCCTGACACATTAAAAACACACAGCTAACATAATGCCTGCCTCCAAGAGTCTGTAATTTTATTTCTTAGGTCTAAGAAGTCAATGTCTTTAAAAAAACAAATATCTAAAGCTATTATTCTGCAGTCATAATTCAGAAATATTTCATCTTGCCACACATACATTATTATCAACGGTATCCGTTGAACTTTTTTCCTCCCAAGTCAAGACTATTAAAACTAAGCAGATTTAATTACATGTAACCCTAACAGTCTAACACTACATTATTTATAATTCAATTATTACTTCAAAGGTTTGAATTACAAGCACTCATGTACTGTTCCAGACATGTCTCCTACAAATTACATGTCACAGCATCCAACAGTTGATCCTAAATACATATGTCTTTATCTTGCACCTTCCTACTTAGTTTTTGTGCCTATGAAATTATAATCCTGGAATTGCTCCATCACTTCCTAGAAAATGGTAACCTCTGTCCTCCAGGTTGCAAACAGTGATATTGCAGAACAATGATATAAGAAGCATGCCTAAACTCTTTTTTTGCACTCAATTCTCAGTGCTTTTGTTCACATATGTTTTCATGGACTGCTATCTAAGAGAAAAAACCTACATATTTTATCAATTTCCACTCTATATTTGATTTCATAGGGATTTGTTATACCCACCTCAAGACAAGAACAAGAGAAATCAGGTAACGAAGCTAGTATTTTCTATGTGATTGTGGAAGTTCACTAAGATTTACCGCAGTAAATCACCCACATATCCTGCCCCAGCCCTTCACCTCTGCTTCACTTTGCACTCAAATATGCATGTAGCTTTAAGCACTTGAAGCTTCACTGTCTTTCCTGGTGCTATTTCCATAAAAAAATAAAAAAAAAAAAAAATGGATCCAGTATCTTGTCCTGTAGTTTCTCTCCCTACATGATTTTTCACACTAGGACCCTCATTCTTCCCAAACGTTCGGATTCAGGAGAAGGAGGGGGCAGATGACAATTACCTTGTCTCCTCTTCAGTGAATGTAGAATTTTGTTTCTACTCTAATACTGCTGCTCTTGGAAATCAAGACTTAGACCTGAAAGCTAGATGTTTCCAGATATTTTTCTTCACAGATGAGGCAATAAAATATCACAAGTAAAATCAACAAAGTCTCAGTACTAACCACAGCCTCATCAAAGCAGAAAATAACCCTCCAAAAACCAAAAGGAAAATATTATTCAAAAAATCATACGGAATTCAGTTTCCCATAATCATAGCATCTATTAAAAACTACCTGAAAGAAATCACCCCACATATAGACTCACTGTCTTTGAGAAATAAAATAGAGCTCCAAAACAGCTGTTCTCAGCAGATTAAATGTATGCCTTTGAGGGAAAGACTTAGCTGAGGACTACAGGAGAGAGAGATTATGTGGGTAAGCACTGTGGATAAAGTAACAAAAAACCAAACAACCCTGTTACTATTCTCCAGTGAACACTACAGTCATGTCAGGTGAAAATCTGTTTTCCACAATGCAGTTTGGAGGTCTTGGTCAAGTATCGGTTTACTTTAATTCAGCGCTTAGATTCCCAAAGCTTGACATTTCTGATCAATATCTGCTACACTATACTCCAAGACTTATTTTACTCTTCTCCTCTTCTTGTCCTTTTCAAACACTCAGACTAAGATTTTTCATTTCTATATTCCAGCCTTCTATTCGTTAAAAAACAGTCTTTCTCTGAAATCTACCTTTTGCTCTTCCTCCTAGAACTATATGCCTCTCTCACAACGCTAAAACAGTAATTTCATAAACTGAGAACATCTAAAATATAAAATATTTTAGTTCTTAAGTGGTATATGACCATTACAGGAGGATTAAGGGAGAAATTGCGGGTTATTTAATATCCAACAAAGAGTCACATGAAATCACAATCCATGCATGTATGTATGAGGAAAGTATATCAAGACAGATGTATCGATCACTTTGATGTAGTTCAATCAGAGAAAGGTAGTTCCCCAGTACTCTGCAGTACCACTATGAGAAATCCTGGAAAATGTATTTAGCTGGCACATCCTTATCATCAATTACTCTTCAGAAAGTTGAATATTATTTATAACATTTTGTATAATTTTGCTTCATCGTAACTATATTTGAATAATCTCCTGCTAACCCCTCTCATTTCAAGACAGAAAATGTATAAATAAAACATAAATCTGTTCCTGCAAAATAATCAAAAGCTAAGCTAAATAATAGCTAAGAGCTATTGTAAAAAAAGCTATTGTAAAAAGCTATTGTAAAAAAAGAATGTACAGGTGGAAGAGGTTCTTCCTTGTATCATCAAGTACTTTCCTATGTGCTCAGCTTATAGAAACTGCAGACCACTGGAAGAGAGGTCTAGGAGTTACAGCTCAGCGGAAATAGAATAGCATTTCTATTAAAATGCTCTGTAGAACACAGCATATGCTAAAAATACTGGCTGGTAACACCTTGCTTCCCCATTCTTCCTTTTTGTTGGCAAGTGATCACCCCGTCTCTGTCTACTCCCATGTTTCCTCCATTACTTTCTGTCATTTTGAGGAAGGGGAGTGAAGAAATGGCTGGGTGGGCATTTGGCAGCCTTAACCGACCACATAAGATTATGTCCTTGGTTTGGACAAGGAAACAAAATATACTCCCATACCGTGGATTTTTTTGTGTATATTTAGAAGTCCTCTCACGCACATCCTCAAAGAATATGAAATCTCTCTAAATTTTATCTTGCATTAGGAGAAAAAAAACAAAACACATATGTTATAATTGTTTTAACTGATAAACACTGTGTTTGCTAATCTATTAAAATAGTACCTCTTTTGTCTAATGATCATATATATCTAATGTGATACAGATTTTCATATGTATGAAGCTTATCCACATCTGAACTTACAAGCTGGAAGAAAGAGAACATGAACATAAGAATCATAGAATCATAGAATAACTTCAGTTGGAAAAGATCTAGAAAATCATTGAGCCCAGCCTTTGTCCCAGCCCTATCAACCTGTTAAACGATGCTGCCCAATGCAACCTCCACCCGTCTCTTAAACACCTCCAGAGATGGTGACTCAACCACCTTCCTGGGCAGCCTGTTTCAATGCCTGACAACCCTTTTAGTAGAGAAATTCTTCCTAATATCTAACCTGAACCTCCCCTGGCACAATGTAAAACCATTTCCCCTCGTCCTATCACTCGCCACTAGGGAGAAGAGAGCAGCCCACGCCTCTCTACAACCTCCCTTCAGGTAGTTGTAGAGAGCGATGAGGTCTCCCCTCAATCTCCTCTTCTCCAGGTTAAACAGCTCCAGATGCCTCAGCCTTTCCTCATAAAATTTGTACTCCAAGCCCTTTACCAGCTTGGCAGCCCGCCTCTGTACCCTCTCCAGCACCTCAATGTCCCTCTTGTAGTGAAGGGCCCAAAACTGGACACAGTACTCGAGGTGACGCCTCACCAAAGCTGAGTACAGGGGCATGATCACCTCACTGCTCCTGCTGACAACACCATTCCTGATCCAGGCCAGGATGCCTTTGGCCTTATTGTACACCTGGACACACTGCTGGCTCCTGTTCAGCCAGCCATCTATTAACACTCCCAAATCCCTCTCTGCCTGGCACAAGATTGAGGAGAAGGTGTGGGTCTAATTTGGGAGATGGAAACAAGTACTGTGACAGTGCTTTCATGGTCAAATAACTGATGCAGAAACACAAAAAGAGCTGAAGGCTTTTCTACTGTACGGTGGCTACTTCAGAAAAACAAAAACTTTTACACCTCAATAAAAAAGAGGAAGCAAATGCGTGCACGATTTTATTTGCTTCACCATATTTAGTATAATATTCTGAACAATGTATGTGATGAATAACAATGATTTCAACTTAATGTTGCAAAACATTGTGAATCAGCTTCCAGGGCACTGAGACAGAAGGTGAAATTCAGTTAACAGCAGAAATGGGTATTAACTGAAGATGAATAAAGGGGAAAAAATATCATTCAAAACCTAAATGATAAACTAAAATCAATAGTAAAATGTATCCACAAATTTTCCTCATTTTGCATTGATTATAAAATTATGCAAATATAAGCTGTTGCAGCTCAATGCAAATTTTTATAAACTTAAATACAGCAAAAAAGGGTATTGAAAATAAAATGTTCAGTGATAAGTGTGGTTCTTACATGGCCATTTCAAAAGAGTTTGTTAGACCAACTGAATGTTAAAATTACAAAATCTGAAACAAAATCTGACCATATCCAGATATACATGAATGCAAAATCTGAAAAAACTGTGAGACATAGTAACTATATATTGAAGGATACAGTTTTCATTCCTGGATAACACTGCAGAGGAATAGAGACTGATAAAATCAATGGAATGGGTTTATTTCCTTTGTCTATATTACTATATCTAACTTGTATCATTTCACCTTCTAGAAATGGTGATACAACTATATTTTCTAGAACTTTTCTGTCTTTCATGTAACTGGTGCTATTAAGTGTGTCTTAAATTTAGAATATACTTTTATTAAAGATGGTGATACTATGAAGATTTCACTGTAAATAGCTTTATAAATCCACTGGTGAAATATTTTAGATTTTTAATTATTGTAATTATATAGATTGCTGAAACAAATACAGACTAAATTATGGCATCTAGAATGGAAACAAAGACTGTGATCTGTATTACCTATTTTTAATGGACAGGGGACAAATAACTAAAGTAGTTATTCTAGGATACCTGCGATATTTTAGCCTGAGGGTTTCAGACTTGCTGAACGCAGGTATTCGCTTATCTGTTGTGCAGACCCTGAGAACGGAGGAAAACACAGTGAGAGCCAGCCGAAGGAGGGAGTCTTGTGACGACAGGACGGCCCAGTTTTGGCTAAGGAGCAAGGCTGCACGGAGACTAACGATGTGAACACCATCCTGCACGTAGATAAGTTGTTGCAAAATAAAATCCTGAAGGCCACAGGGCCCAGAGTGGAAATTTTTACCCTAATATATATGACTATAGTCACCCACTCTTCACTCAAATCATGCTGAATGCCACCCCGGGGCGGGGGGTGAAAGATAGTATATAAGGAGCATAGAGGGTAGGTGTCGTTGGGAGGAGAAGACCCCAGAAGAGGAAGAGGCGGTCGACGGGTTGTGCTCCTTCTCCTTCACCCAAGACAGGGACGCCTTCTTGGTAAGAATTGCGCTTCCACTTTTTGGTGTGTAATACCCGGGATAGTATTTTGCTAGCATTAGTATCGTATATTAGCGCTATTGCACAGAGTGAATTTATCAACGGCAACTCCGAACCTTGTATCTGTCGCTTCAATAAATTACTTATTGTTCGTTACCTTGCAAATTGTCTCAGTGCAAGTCCTTAAACGGGGCTCTGAAAATTCAGTGCAAGCCCTTAGTGGGGCTCTGAAAACTCAGTGCAAGTCCCTAAGAGGGCTCTGAAACAAGCAAGTGCTTACCTGGGGTACGTGCCTCTCACAGCCACAGACCTTTTCACGTGACAATACCTTCATAGTAAACTAAAAGGAACACAAGCATACATAAACACAGCCTTAAATGTCTTGTTCACACGTAATTGTGTACTCAACTTTTAGATGCACAAATTAGATGGGATAAAGCCTATATAAAATACATCTGAATAGTATACTCTAAAAATGAGGAATTCAGAATAAGACAGAACTTAAAATATTGCAAAATTCGATGGGAAAGAATATTAAACAAATGGTGGTAAACAGTATAAACCAGTCACTAGGAAGAAGCAATGCAAATAGACTGAATCAGTAATGGGATTACTATACAGAAATTCTTTCACCAAAAGGCAATAACAGTGTTCACAGTAGCATAATGATGGTAGAAACTAGAAATTAAGCGCTAATGGCCTGCATACCTAATCTTTGACCTCTCCTGCCACCCAAACCAAGGTTCATATTTATGTACTCCATTACCGTGTGTATTCTGTGGTCAGAGAGACATTACTTTGATATTGTACAGCAGAGTATAAGCTTTCATCCATTTTGTATAATCACAGAGTTATCCTTAATGATGTATTTACATAAAACATATTTCTAACCTCATTTCAATAGTGAAGTCAAGCAAAACTCTCAGAGAACCCATGCAAAACCTTAGAAGTTATTTTTGCTGATGATGGTAATGAATGTTTTATAATACAAAATTTGGATCTTTTTGATTGTTTGGCTTTCCAAAATTGAAATGAATATGTATATGCATTTCTATTTCATGCTGTGCTGTTCTTAGCCTAATTACATTTCTACTTTGACTTGACTGCTCTTTCTGCAGCACTTTATTAAAAAAGTGTATATATACATACATATATATGCATCTTTTTCATACGAGAAGTTTCAGAAAATCCTGAAATTTTAAAGAAAAATATGCCTTTGTCCTCTACTATTCACAATATTAAAAAAAACAACCAAACAACAACAAAGACATCAAATGACACCATAAACAAATAAACAGACCAACAAAAATTAATCGTCCTCATCAAATATCAGCATTTCATAACATGTACATAAAAATAAATACATAGCTGATTTTGGCATGAATTTCTAACTTTTGCTACTTTTTAGAAGGAGTAAATTATTTCACCTCAATAGAAATGTGAAATATAGAGCTTGGTAAGAAATCAGGAAGTAACAATTTTGTTAGTGATTGAAATTAAACAGGTAGATGGATGATGCATTCTACAGTTCAGTAGTTCTAAAGAACTACTTTTATTCCTTCAGAAAAGGTACATTTTCAGAAGATGTAATAAAATTTTAAGTTATTAATATTATCATATCAAGTTTTTATGGTTACAAAGTTCCTCTGGAATAAAAAGTCAAAACCTAAACCTTAAAACTTATCTTGTGCATCTAAATCTCAGAAAGACTAAAAAAAAAACTATTAAAAATCACATAAGCAAGACAAAAGAGTGAGGAATATTGTTAGAAATTGAAAAAGTAAAAGAATGGGATGCTAGAAAGACAAGACTATAAAAGAGAATAAAAAAGAGTCATTAAAACCTTTTTAGTGAATTCTGCTGTTTCTTCCTCTTATCCTATGATGCTATGCGTAGAATTTGAACAATTTCTTATTGGCTTATTGGAAAATTCCACCAGTACGTGAATTGTATAAGTTAAATTTGAATACATTCTTTCAAATATTTTCCATTTAAAAATAACTTAAAAGGCATGTATTTTTCCCCCGGTGAATGAGTTAAACTAGCTATATGTAATCATGCAAATGTTATTGGAATTCGTAAATTTGTTTTTTCCTTTTTAGTCTGCTAGAATCATGAGTTCAAAATAGGGCATTTCAATATGCATACAAAACCAACTGTTTTGAAATTGATTACAGCGGTACTTTATAGAATTAAGTGTTTGGTTATCATTCAAAAAATGAAGCAGCTTTAACTTTGTATATGAAAATCCCATGGAGTGCCACTTAAAACTTTTTAAATTTATAAATCCCTTAGACTATCAATAAAGCAGACTCTACGCAGCAAGTTTCCTTTGACTGGAAAACAGTTATTGTTTTAAAACATTTCTTATTACAGAACAACACAAGACTGTTAATGAAGGAAACAGTTCTGTTTCTTTACTACTGTCTTACTTTCCTTCTGAGATGAACATCAAAGGAGCCCATCTAGAAAAATCAATAAAAGCATTGAGGACTGAGCTTTTTGTAATTTCATTGAGGCTAGGGCAGAAGAATTTAAATCATGAAGATGTAAGAGAAAGTGCCCTGTCCATCAGAAAGCTACAGAAGTTCACTGAAGTAAAAAGAGCCAAGGAGGTTAAAATGGAATGAAAGCAGCTTGCTGCATCTTGAGTATATTCCTTGAATTAAAATAATATAGTTATTCTCTTTTTAAGTTTTTGCCAGTGACACAAAGCATAGACTTTTCATACGTATACACGTGCATGTGTACACATGCACACACTTTGTATAAACCTATCATACTGTGGTTTTGTTATAGCAGAGCCTGCATTCACAAATATATATATATATATATATAAAACTTATATTCACATATAGATGCTATATTTAGAAAATAAACCTCATTACATTAACACACCAATCAACCAATGTCAAGGCTCTACTGTTTCCTTAGACAAATTACCAGGAAACAGGTATTTCTGAGACAACCATGAATTAAACTGATCAAATAAAAAAAAGAAAAAGACAAAAACTACTAACAGAGAAAAAGTTATTTTTCTTTCAAAGGACAACAGAATCCCAAATGCAAAATAATTTTGTACTTAATTTAATAAAGCAGTTTTCATTTGAGACACAGAGTTCAGCCATTGATGTTTATAAGAACAGATTGAATCACTTTTCAGATTTAGAGGGTAGTTGGCCTAGAGAAATATTCAATGCTATTGGAATGAAAATATCTTTCTTATTACAAACACAGCTCACTACAAATTATCAGATACATTGTTTTGCCTGCTTCAAAACTCAGAGAGACCTCATCAAGATGATGATTTTTTGTCTAATTTCATAAATGTTTATAAAACTTCCATTGCTTACTACATAGGTTCCCTTTGTAAGATTTGAAATGGACATTATTAACATGATTGACATATATGTAGAGGGTAGGAAAAACCTATTACATCACACCTATTTCATAGAATAATCCTAAAGAAATTACACTTTTTGTCTCTCAGCAATCATGCAAGAAAACTTATCTTGCACACATGCATATTCAGTGATTCAAAACCACAAATTGTTTTGCAGGCACAATTATATGACTAAACTGTTCTTTCAGTGACAACATTCAGTAAAAATTTTTAATTAAGATCTCTTTTAATCATTAATATTATTATTAAAGGACTTATAATATTAATCATGAGCAGAACCCTTTTGTATTAGTGATTTTAAGTTCCTCCCACCTGTCCCTAGTCATCTGAAAGTTAAGTATGCTAAGAGCAACTTTGAAAGCAGCTCTTTCTTTACTACTCCATCATGTTGGATACATTTAATTTGTTGGGATACACCATCTTCCTCCTCCAGCTACTACACCAGAAGCCCAGATGACTACAGCAGACTAGCTATGTAGACGGATATGTATTGATGAATGAATCCTACCTCAAAACACGTTCTTTTCTCCAGAGAATAAATGTAAGTAAATAATGTCAGTAAATTCCTACTGCTGAGTAGCCAAACTGAGTCCTGTGCTACCCGAGTCATTTCAACCCAGCTGAACTGCCACTGCTGGACCCTCAGAGAACATACCTTAACCTGGCAATGGATGGGCAGCCAGAAACTTAGATAATAGAAATCATTACTTTTTCACCTTTGTATTTTATTTTTATCTCTGTCTTTAAATTTAGCAAAGAAAGTCTTTGATCCTACGAACACTTGAGACTCTCATAGCTTTACTCTCCTCTGATTGAAACCTCTGGGATTCTTCTCAAAGCAAAACAACTGAATGCTTTGATTGTTGAATAAAATTTCTGCTGTTTTAGGATCTAAATTTGAAAAGTAGACTTTAATATGCAGTTGTGTAACAGATGTAAGCATACCAATAAAAGAATTCCACATCTACTGATATGGATTAACAGATGAAGATAAGTTATACAGTTGATCTTTCAGCTGCTAAAGCTTGTGGAAAACAGATTCAATTCACAAATAATTGCTGTAGCACTATACAGTAAATAAACAAAAAATTCATTTCATGGTATTTCAATTTTTATGGTATTGTTTGAGACACAGTCTGTAGATTGCTATTATTTCTACTATAAAAACTGTAATATTACAGCAGTGGCTGGTGGTGTGTATCTGGTTAAAGGTCTGTCAGTTTTTCGATTATAAACTTCTGTTTTAAAGGGCTTAGAACTCCAATATAAAATCTTCAGATGAGCATGTTGTAAACAACTCACACGGAGAAACACAGACACCCTTAGCACATGCACCCATAATTTTCAAAGGTAAACCTAAAAAAAGAAACAAAAGTGTGACAAAATAACAATGACCTGGATTCACAAGGAAACACATAAGTTGAAGTAACATTAAAAGCCCAGAAACTTGTAGTTAAATTGATGCTACAAAGAAATGCTGGAAAATCAAAATATTTTTATTTTTGTCTCTGTAGAACAACGAAGGAATCAGAAGTTTATAGTAGCAACATTGACCTTTAGAGAGGCTTTAGGATAAAGAAGATCCCAAAATAATTCTCACCCATCTTATTCCTCTTTCACCTACCCAATTAGAAAAGGGCTACTGTGTTGACTTTTTTTTTTGCACAGTATTTTTATGAATTATAGTAACCTTCTCCATTGTGTCTTTCCGTTCTCTTTGCTCTTTTACACTTACGGCTAGACAGTTAAATGTAAACCCAACAGTTTAAGCAATAATAAACTGCTAAATTGGGAATTCCTTAGGGAATTCCACAGCTATTTTTAAAAATTTAATTCTGAATATTTTTCCTTAAAACTATTTTAAAGCAGAAAACCTAACCTAAACTAAGAAGAGATAAAGGACATGTTTAAACATCTTCCTGACACAATCTGATTTTAAAATAAAGGAAGTATTGAAAATACTTTGTAGGATTTCATAACACACAGGGCCATGGAGACTTTTATCCTCTAAATTTCTATATGTTATTACAGACTGCCACAAATACTGCCAAGAAGTATCACTAGCAAGTATACTACCATAAATATCACCATTACTACCATGCATATCTGTTTATAAAGTGTACACATATATGCTATTACAAATTACTATCAGCAATCAATAATACAGTATCTATTGATAGTAGGGCAGTGATCAATCATATAGCAATAAACAATAAAAGCATCAACCAAATAAGTACATACAACTACAGGTTACTACAGACTTATCATTAGTGAAGCAACTCTCAACAATATAGCAACAGATACGATAGATTACTCGTATGGATATACAGTAAATCGGTATCAAGTCAATTAGACAGATTTCATAAGGGGCCAAACCATCCCAGAAAAGAGGATAAACTGATTTCAAAGGGGGACCAAACCATCACAAAGCAGGAAGGGCAAATTAAATCAACAATGATCCATGTCACAGACGCTGAACTCAGCTGGACTTCCCTCATGAGGATACACAATCTCACAGAAAGTGTGAAATTCATTCTGTTTAGTAAGGGAAAGGTACATGTAGCATGAGAAGTTCTCAGGGAAAGCGTCTCCATTTGGGATAAAAATTAAGTCCTTTTTGTATCACAGAGACATAAGAGGGCACAGGACACTATTACTTCCAGCAGCCAATAGATGCTCATTACTTCTCAGTTTCACCTGTAACAGCCAATGGATGATTACAATCTCTGTTCTTCCAGGTATTTTGTTTTTTCTCAGACTGTTTCCATCTTCTCAGATGATAAATTGGCATTACAGTACACTATTGATGGTATCTCATGATGTCTCCAGTTTCTGCCAAGGTTACCAGCTGAAATTTTCAAGCATGCTTTTGGTTCCCAAGCCTGGCTCCCAGGCTAAGAGTTCCCAGGCTGGTAGACATTTTCTCTGACAGTGTTTCTTCAGCAGACACTTTTTGTTCAGTAACTTCCCCTTCTAACTAGGCCATGACATTTAAGTTCCAAGAAATTAGACTTTAAAAAAAAAAACAAAAAGGACAGTAAGACTTTAGACTCTATGTGTTACCATGTAGAGTTTACCTCCCAGTTCCTTGAGAACACAGTTCACTGCGGCAAGACTAGTTGTTAAACCAAAATGGGCAATGCTATACTGAGATTTTAATTTGTAAACTTTGCAGTGTTCTTTAGTTCTCACTAAAAATAAGTCTCTTTATTTGATTATTGTAAGTAATTACTTTCTTCTCAATTGCACTGCAACAAATCACAAAACTTCTGATTTTGAAGGAGGTAATTGCACCTGCAGACAACCATGCTTTATGTTTTTGAAGCCATTTCCACACGAGGATCTTATAGACGTGAAAACATTCATTAATTCAACCTCACAGTTCTCCTGAGAAATAGATCTTGGAAGTAAATTCCAGGTAACACTATCAGAAGTTCTATACTAATAAAAACTAAATGATCAGACACTGACTTTGCTACTGAGAGCGTTCAGGAAAGTAGAAATTTCCTAATGATTGCAAAACTGAACAGCCAGAGATATCACATGATGAGTTAGTGCCAGAATAAAAGCAAGAAGAGTGGGAAGCACGAGACATGAGTAGGCTGGAAATTCTTAAAGTGCAGTTTGTGGTTTATATTTGTATGCTTCCAATTTTTTACCTACTAATCTATATTAATTAATATTTAAGGTGTTTATAAATGTAAGGGTATAAGTTGTTGATTTTACCTTCCTCTTAATCACTCTTCTATCTTTTGTTGCAGTAAAGTTATGTCACTATTGGATACAGTCATCTGTAGTGCACAAATATAAAACACAAAGTTGAAAATTCACTCTGTACTATGAAATAAAAGCCAGACACAGTGATTTATGAAGAAAAATCCAGTGATTATGCTTATTAAACTAAATATACTTGAATTCATATTTATGTCTATCTAGCAAAGATTAAGAAATCATCAGTGACAAATAAAATATTTTAAACACAAACCACAGCAAATATCCTAATAAACAAAACCAACACATAGCATTTCAGCACAAGAAAATGTTCTTATAGACATATTACAAAGAGTTCAATTCCTTCCACAGGGGCTTATCCTCAACAAGATTATTTTGAAGGAGAAGAGGAAAAAAAAAACCAACATTGTTTTGAATACACAGGAATTTTCTTAATAATTGTAGTATTATCGGTAAAGATGAGAACTTTCAGCATGTGGCTTCTTGCCTTTTCTGAAGTCAAAGGAGCTGACCAGTCATCCATGAGGAGCATCTAAACTCACTTTAACAAATGCTGTGACAGTCACACTAACCTTTGGATGGGATTTTGGTGCTGCAAAGTGTGATGGGTTTGGTTTTTTTTTTTCCATTTTTATCTTTGTTACATTATGACTGATTTCTTTCACTTAAATTGGGCAATATTAATGGGCATGGCTGCAGATTTCACTTGATGTAGGTGTGCATTTGCATAAAAACATCCACCTGCTCATTAATAGAAAAGTTAAATATGTTTTAATAGTTCTTCTCAGCTCAACAAATTAATCGAGAACACAATACTGATGCTGTGCCAAGGTGGTCTGAATGAAGTAGTGAACAGATGATACCACTCTTGTTCTTGCCAGCAGTGTCAACAGGATTTATTAATGATCCAGTGATGGCCTTGACACCTGGACAACTACTGAATGAAAACAGAAATGCAATTATGCCTGAGAGATGTACTTATAAAACAAGATTTCTGACAAGATTGTAATTTTCTCACAACAGTCGTCATTAGTGCCCTGCTTGAGCTACAGAGGAGTTTCATTTCTTCATACTGGGTTCTTTCTTCTTGTTTCTGCTTTTGGTTTTTCCAATCAGTTTTGTACATATATAAATATATCCAGAATATTAATTCGAAAATAAAGTGTGTTTTATTTACAATTAAGCCCATTTCCACATATCTCCTCTTCCCATTATGACTGATAATAATCGGCTATAGATTTACTTCATGCATATTTCACTATTTCTCTTTATGGTTTCAAAACTGAAGGAAAAAGATACACATTCGTTTTATTAGAACAAACTGAATAGGAGTATGCACAGTACTAAAATCTTTATTACTTATGTCAGTTAAGTACAGCTGCCATGCTGGGTGGATGACAGACCTGCATTGGTCTGTTTAAGCCAAAATGTTTCACTGTGAGAAGATTCATTCATATTTACTTTTCCAAGCTGTTCTCTGAACAGGAGGACTGCAGTGAATCCATGTTCTTTCAGCCATAGTTTGAAGACGGAGTATCCTCAAATTACACTTTGAAGTTTTCTCAGAAATTTTGTACAAATTGACTGCTGGAGGTTGTGTCAGAGGAATGACAGGTCCAAAGGTGGTGACTCAAAAAATATAGGAGAGCACTAAAACATATCTCTGCAATTTCTCTTAGCACAGGTCAGAAGAGTGATAGAAAATTAAATACAGATTCACATATCACATACATAAGGTAATTTATCAGTAGCTTTTCCTTTCAGCAGAAATTTCCTCAAAGCCATGAGATGATAATGCCTAATGTAATGTCTCCATTTCTAATTACAACTTTTCTTCCCCCTTTGGAAGCTGTCAGTTACACATGTCTTACTGTGCTGTTTCTACTAACATTTTCCCCCTAAAGTCACAGTTCAGCAATGACCTTAGAATGAATAAAAGACATTCTCTAGTCAAACACAGCATTTATACTTTACAGACAGGTCTTCTGACCGACTACTTAGACATCAAACAGTTACAGCAACAATAGCTATTTCAGAAAGTTTATAAAATCACTATCAGTTGTAGCATCCTGTAGCTTATGGCCAAAACTTGACACTTTGGAGCAGGAAAGTGAATAGTTCATTTTGCTTGTTGTCAATAATGAGTCTGGGTATTAAACGAAGGGGAAAATGACACAGTATTTCTTGAAAACATTACATTTAAAGTTCAGAAAGGTACACCTTCCAAAGATGTTTGCACTATGAAAATGGTTCCTTGATGTTTCAGGAGTGTGAAAAGCTTCAGCAGTTCAAATATATTCTGACAGTAAACACTACCAGGAATTACCTCTGTTCCTCTGGGAATTCAGCCTTCAATTAGTAGTGTGTTGTGTTTGCAACTCAAGGTGGGAACATCCAGCAATTTTGTGAACTCTTCCGGCAAATAACCAACATAGAGACCCTGACAAATTTACTCAGTTCCTGAGCTTATACCAGCTTGAATGCATGCTAATTCCTCTGCCAGCTCCAATGGAGAAAAGAAGTGGTAAATACTATTGCTGAACTGTGTATATGACATGTGATTTCTCTCATATTCCCAGTCAAAGAAAACTTGCATAATAGACATGTGGGTTCTTTACCTTTGTTTACAGCATGCACATCACTTGTGCTTTACTGTTTTTGAAAAAGAAGACAGAACAATGCAAAAAATGCCATGTTTTCAAATGGTCTACATTTCTTACGTAAGTTAGTAGCAGAGCCTTTGACAGCTTCTTCTCTCCATTTTTTTTTCTTATTTTTCAATTAAAAATTCAAGTAGGGATACTTTGTCATCTTCTTCTACATTCCTCATCATGTCTCCAGAGATATGTAGAGTTAATTAACTTTAGTCTTTCAAGTTACATTTAAGGAACATTTCTCAGGTGTGTAGTCCGTTATGGCTCAAAGCTAAGAATCAAAATTAACGAAACATACATGCATTCTTTCCTGTTCATCAGAGGAGATTAACATTCTGTCTTGAGCCACTTATACCTGGTAGAGGTTAGGGTCAAGGTGATTCGTTTCGATCGCAAAGGTGAAATTAAGACACAAACGGTGTCAGATGTCACAAAAGTAAAACCCTTTATTGACTAACAACCACTGGAGAGCAATAGGAAAGAAAGATAAGGAAAAGGAAAAGCGAAGCAGTAAAACGTTTAGAATAGCAAGAAGTATAGCTACCACCACAGATCCAGTGACGTCTCGCAGGTCCGCCTGTTTCGATTCGGTGGGGAAGATCTCCAAAGAATAGCTGTTCACGGTGGCATTTTATAGTATTCCAAGAGCCGCTTTGCTTATCCTCCGCCTGTTCAGCGCATGCGCGTGAGGGTCGTCAGGAGCGATCTTCACCCCCCCCAGCGTCGCCTCTGTCAGCGGGGCATGCATAGGTTGTCCAGAGGGCCCATTTTTTGCAGACGTAGGATGACTTGACGGTTTGTGTACCTTCGCGCTTGCACACCGTTGAGCTTTCGCGCTTGCAGGGCAGCTGCCTTATCTGCAGTTACATCGGTGAGCTCACACACCGGTGGGCTTGCAAGACAACAGCTGTATCGGCGGTTGAGACGGGCCCAGAAGTTGTTGTTCAGAACTTCGAGCCCCCTGGCTTATCAGGGCTGGGCCCTGAAGTCATCTTTATCAATAGTCAAGTCAAGTCGTGGGGCTTATCAGGGCTGGGCTCTGAAGTTGTTGTTTTAGAACTTATCAGAGGTCCCAGTTTGTAACGGCAGCCTTGTCGTTTAGGTTTTAACACAGTCTCTTCTTCACAGAGTCTTTTAGCAAGGGTGAAACAAATATTTCTTCATGGGGCATTTTAGCAAGTTTTAACACCAGCAAGGTTGAGGCAAAAGTTCTTAAAACAGTCTCTTACACATTCTGAAGGGGAAAATAAAATCTTTTTGTGATGAGTAAATATCCTGCTATTTGATTTCTGTTGAAAGTTCAAGAAAAAACATATATAATACTGTATATGTGTATATATAATTATATATCTATATACCTATCTATCTTCAGCAGTTTTAATGTTAAGGAGAATAACTAAAATGAAGGATAAATAAAGGCCAGAGAAATAGTAATGAAGGAAAAATTCACATTTATTGGCATTTTTGTAAGGAACTTTTGAAAGTAAAGTTACGGAACATGCAAAAATTTTGTGATAAACAAAACCAGAAATGTCCCAATGCCTCAGTCATTTTGTTTTTGTGACAAATAAAATGTTTATTTTATCTTCCTATACACTTAAATTCAGCATTACTTTATATTTGGATTTCAGAAACATTCCAAGAAAGATATCCAATTCAAACCTATTCTATATTCTACATACATGACCTTTTAAATAAATCCAATGTAAAATGTATCCTACTGTCTGAAAATCTAGAAAGATATAAATATCTTACACATACACACAAAGAAAAAACTCACAAAAGTCAGAAACACAATGTAAAACACAATTCGTTGTGAAAAGTGAAGAAGCACAAAGTACCTGAAATGTGCAGGGATGTAAAATTACTGCCCATCAATCCTTAGATTCTAGGAAAGCTTTCTGACTACTGATGCACAAAATGTTACCGTCAGCTCTTCCTTCTTGCTACTTTCAGTTAGCTCCTTTATAAGAATAAAACGCTGGTTTATGATAATTAAAAGATAGTTGCTTTGCTTTAGCAGAACTAATTTTAGACATGTTTTCTTGGTAGGCAAGTTCATTCCTCAAGTAGGAATATTTTCTTATATTTTACCTCCTTTAATTCTTAGTCATGTTGGAGTCCATGAGGTAAATTTATCTTGTATGAAAATGAATGCTGTGAACAAGAGTAGCTATATATGGAAAAAAGTGAATTTATAGTAAAAATTTAAAAATAGGTCTGGTCAAAAATGTCAGTGACATGAAGGTTTTTTTTTTTATCTAGTTTCCGAAAAAAAAGTAAAACAAGTTCATTTTCATAAAATCAATTTGAAATTAATGAGCTGATGATTGTGGCATGACTAGTTGCAGCTAAGCAAGTATTTAAAAATCATATAGTGGATGGTGCCATCATCCTTGTACATCTGTTGCCTTTGAAGGGATTATAGATTTTTTTTTATTTCAAATTAGGAATTGTTTACAAACTACAGGAAGAATTGCTCTCACTATCATTACTTAAGATATTGATTATGTCAGTTACCAAGACGTCTGACCAATAACCAAAACTGTAAGATGCTCCTGTAATCTAGATGTCTGGTGTACGTCTCCCCATTGGAATACATTGGCCAACACAGATTTGAAAGACATTTTTCAATTGTAACTTCCCACTACACAATGTGATACAATGCTAATGGTTTAGTAGTGAGTTTATTTAAAATTTCAGGATCAAATAATTCAGTTTATCACTATTTGTGGAATTAGAGCTCTTTAATCTCCTTGCTTTCTTTCTTGTTCTGGTTTTTTTAAAAAGAAGTTTTAAAACAAGTTTTAAAAAAAGAAGTGTCTGCAGGTTCCACAGATTAGTAATTTTAGCATGTTCATAGTATTGTTTGGCACCCCTATTATCACAAGTATCACATATGCAATGCTGCTGAGGTACAAAGTTCTCTCACGTTGGTAATCATAGAATCATAGAATCATAGTATGGTTTGCATTGGCAGGGACCTTAAAGATGGCCTAGTTCCAAGACCCCTGCTATGGGCAGAGACACCTTCCACTAGATCAGGTGAGACATAATCTGGAAACCTGAAAAAAATATCAACCTACAGACTGCAGGAGTTGAAATAAAATAAAATAAATAAGCATAAAGCACTTTTAAAAGTAAGCTAAACAGAAAATATTTTGAGAGTGCGTATAAGACATAAAAAGAACGTGATATATCTTAATGTGCCTTTTGAGTAAAGGCTGATTTAGGAAGCTATAGTAGAGACAATGCACTGCTGAAGTGGTGAAGATTGATGAAAGAAGGAACAGTTATCTAACAGCAACTCACTTTAAATTTGTATAACAGTCAGTCATAGGGGAAAAAACAAGAGGAGGAAAAAAATAGAAAGTATTGGATAAGTTTCTAGTGACTAAGGGCTGTGAGCTCTGAGAGTGCTAGACATCCGTAAGCTCATATTAACTACTCAAAGCTGTCCACGTAACTCCAGTTGAGGAATTCTAAATGACACGCTGAGACGTCCATGCTATCTTAACTTCTAAGATACTTATTTTATTTACGAGACAGAAATTCCTCTGCATGCCAATCTTTTTTTTTGCATCTTTCAGACAATAAGAAGAGGTAGAAAAATCTCCGTATGCTTCATGGTCAGTTTAGAAACTATCATACAGATTTGGTACATACATCACAACTACCTTTCTGTTTAGAGTAAAATGTTCCAGGTGAAGATCTGTGTCTTTACTGCACAATCACTTGGCAATAATAAAAAAAAAAATTTTATATTTATTACAAGAAATAATATTCCCAAATATTTTTATATGGATCTATTTCTTAGGAAGAAATAGAGTAAATTAGGCTAAGTCCAGGTTAATTTGAACCGTCACGTTCACCATTCTATTTGCATATGTCTGAAAATTCAAAACCAGGTATCGGATCATCAACACCATGTAATTATTACAGAACTACAAATCCTTATACCATCTTTAAATCCTGTTGACCTAAAAAACGTACAACAAACCAAAGTGGGTAAATCTTGCATCATAAAGTGAACTATTTTTGCAATTAGTGATTTTGCTATAGCTTGAAATAGACTTTGTTGTTCTTTTTGTCTTCTCAGACTGTAATGAAGATTGTAAAGATAAAAAAGCACATATATACACTTATTATAAGATTAATTTTTAGATTTGTATCTTTCAGAAATAAGCATATATTACTCACCAAGATGTCCCACTTAGTAAGTCAGCATGAATCATGTGTTATAGTCTTAGTTCTGTTGTGAATGACAAGACAAAAAACAAAGCAGAAAACAAATGACCATTGTTAAATATATAAAAGCAGATCATCTGCATTCTCTAAATAACTGTTTTGAATTCATCTAAAATAAGAAGCAGGTATATGTAATCATGTCTTTTTATAAAGAAATCTGTGCATGATGTTCTTGAAAAATGACGGTATGATTTCTTCCCATCACAGAATCACTGTGATCAAAAAGATTAAAAGAAATAAAAGATTAAAAGAAATGCATACATACATACAGTTCAATGTTGATCTTGAAAAATTGTGACCTGTCAGCAAACTACAGTATATCATATTCATAATAACGTTGTTAAATACCTTTCAGATAGCTTTGGGAAACAACAGACTTAATCTGTGGTACATGGAAGAGGCAAACATCAAAAATTAAATATTTGCTCTTGAGCTGATTGCTAGAAGCTACTCCTTGTGTATCTCTAGTGATTACTAACTTAGACTTCCCAGTTTTGCTGACTGCAAATAGACATATCTTCCCAGGACCTAATAATAAGTATATATCAGAATCATCACCTTGGAGTGAATGTAAAAACTTACAGTATGTACTTTGGACAATTAGTATGACTTTGCCTTTTGAATTTGCAATGATATCTATTAGAGAAAAAAAAATGACACAACAACAACAAAAACCAAAACCAAAACAACCAACAAAAAACATATGGAAAAAAAAAACCTAACAAGCCTTTCAGTAAGTAAGAAATGTGAAGAATGTTGAGAAATAAGATAAAGAGAACAAATCCAGAAAGAGTATGCAAGAAGTAAACAAAACATGTAATTTCTTAATGTGCATTTTGAGTGAAGACTATTCTAGGAAACTACAGTACAGTCAATGCACTGTTTAAGTGGTGAACAACAGTAAAAGGGTGGATGGTAGGCTAATAGAATCTATAAATCTGTAGAAGAAAGGGTGGAGTGAGGGAGGATGGTATCTACCCCTTAGGGTTTCATTGTGATGTCAGTATTCAGAGTAGTATTCAGAGAAATATTAAATCAGTCAGAGATAAACCTAACGGGTCACGTCTAGTTGCTAGAATACATCATGGGAACATCTTTCCAGCTGGAATGTTTGTTTTGATTTCATGTTGGCATGTGTTCCTTCAAGCTTAGTTATTGTTTGAGGTTTGTATTTGGTTTTGTTTTGTTTTGTTTTTGTTTTCCTGTTTGGAAATGTCACATACATATCATATTCAGCACATTATTTGTCCCTTGCTGGTAAGGTGATAAACTGCCCTGGCTAATTGTGACATGGCACTTTTGCTTTGCCATGATTCTTATTGAACAGCTAAGACAAATGTGAAGAAAAATAATCAAAACAAAAAGACTACACAACGTAAAATATTTCTAAAATATAATGCCTTTTACGGTAACAACTTTGAAATCTTTCTACAGATTTATTTCTTCTGAAGAAAAAAAATCCTGAGTTTTTTATCCTTGCACTTGGGCAAAATCAGAGAAGCCCTGCTCTAGCATTCTGTTGCCTGAACATGTTCTCCAGACATGTCATTTACCCATATAAGAAAATTACCTGATTTGTGTAGGGGAATTCCTTGCAGAACAAGGGCACGATGTGCCTTTGAAAGCGTTGGACAACCCAGCCTGGGATTAGGCTAGTTCTCATCCTTGCAGCTGCTGAGGATGATAAGTAAAGATACATTAGCTACATCAAGAGGTAGTTCTAATCCTTGGAGGAATGATAAAGATACATTAGTTACAATGAGAGGTGTGTTTTTCCCATACGAAGTGGGGACCCAGTAACCAATCATTAGTATTTTGTAGTGCGTGCTTGGCACGTGGCGATACGGCAAGTAACCAATCAGTTTTGCTATAAGGGCGTGTGAACAGTTGTAATACACCAATCAATATGCTTGGAGCAACGCGTGATACTCTAATAAAAACTATATAAACAGTAGTTGTGCAAAATAAAGTCTGAGAACGGCATGTAATCATATCGATGTGAGTGTCGTTACTCGTCCGGCTTCCCGTGGATTTGATAAAGACTTGTTCCAAAACAAAGCGAAACTTCCATTCACACCGAGATTCTCCCATGCACTGAAGATCACTTCTTTAAAATCAGTTAGGGCTCAGTCAGAAGACAGTTGAAGTTGACTGTGATATCTCTCCTGGTTGACACTATAGCTATATTAAATCCTTCTGGTTACAACTTGTCCCAGTAATCTGTGTCCTTCAACACTGTATGATATTTTGTGAGTGTTAGAAGAAATTTGCTTGTGCTAAAAATGTAGCTGACCTGTAAAACAATTCTAGTCCTTGGAAGTCTACTTAAAATTGAAATTCTAAATTATGTTCTGGTGTTTTCCTCTAGGATATGTAGGATAGACCTGTTTTGTAGCACAAAAGAAACATGCAAAGCTTTCTGTAACATATTAAGTATTTTTAAAATTTTATTTTGAAAATTCAATTAACTTACGCTATCCTTAATATATGAATTAATTTCTCTTTCAATTGCACTCTCTTTTATGTCAGTAAATAGATAATATCTCATAAATTTTGCAGTAACAAGTGATACATGGCAGTCTGTTACACTTAGCATTTCCTCTGGAAGTTAAAGGAAGTCAGATTTTATTAATAAATCAATTTCTGCCGATTTATCTTATCTATTTCACCATAAATCAAGAGAGCTTAAGTGTTTAAAAACAAGATCTTGCATGTAGAAATCTATGATGTAGATTAGTGTTCAATTTCTCTGTGCTCTATGTCACTTCTACTATCTCTGAGGTGAAAAATGAATAATCTCTGGTGTATAGTTATTTTTAACTAACTATTCAAACAGGTCTTTCAGCTAAATACCCAGTTGTACTCATTTTTTAATTAATTTATGCAGGTTTTATGATCTAGGTCACAACAGTGTCACTGAACACTCAGAGTCCTTTTGCAATCAATCTGGATTAAGTTGTTCATTGCAATAATTGACCTTATATTTCTATACAGACCAGATGAGTCTCTAAGGATCTCCACATTCTTATCATCTTACAATTGGGAAATAATTTAAAAGTAAGCAACCAATAAATTTTGTTAATTCTAGTCTTAGTTTTTTGGTCTGGAAATTCAACTGTGATACTGCATGAATACAGTGGATACAATAACTCATTGCCTACATAGCAGCTGACAGGAAGGTGGAATTCCATAGTGGACCACATACCACTTAGTCTTGTAGTCTTTCCTAAATACAAACTAATGCATATTGATAGTTACAGACACCATATAAAGTACACATTTCCTTTCTACAATTATTTCTATAATTAGCTTAGAAAAATATGTAACTTTTTTAGTGTTCCTTAAACAAAACATTTCACAACTTGTGACAAATTTGTTTAGTACAACAGTATATGTCCTTTTCTTCATGTCTACATATATTTCAATGGGAAAATTTTTAGCTTTTCTTCTGTTACCCTTTGATGGCAAGCTAACAGAAAATTCGTGGATTTGGCACATGTATTTGAAATTGAACTTTAGCCTAAACTCAGTCACAGAATCACAGAATCAGAAAATGTTAGGGATTGGAAGGGACCTCGAAAGATCATCAAGTCCAATCCCACTGCCAGAGCAGGAACGCCTAGATAATGCTACACAGGAACGTGTCCAGGCGGATCTTGATTGTCTCCAGAGAAGGAGACTCCACAGCCTCTCTGGGCAGCCTGTTCCAGTGTTCCGTCACCCTCACTGAGAAGAAGTTTCTTCTCGGGTTTAAGCGGAACCTCTTATGTTCCAGTTTCAGCCCATTACCCCTTGTCCTATCAGTGGTTCTCACCGAGAAGAGCCTGGTTCAGTCCTCGTGACACTCACCCTTGATATATTTGTAAACATTAATGAAGTCACCCCTCAGTCTCCTCTTCTCCAAACTAAAGAGCCCCAGCTCCCTCAGTATTTTCTCATAAGGGAAATGCTCCACTCCCTTCATCATCCTAGTTGCCCTGTACTGGACTCTCTCCAGCAGTTCCCTGTCTTTCTTGAACTGAGGGGCCCAGAACTGGACACAAGATTCCAGATGGGGTCTCACCAGGGCAGAGTAGAGGGGAAGGAGAACCTCTCTTGACCTACTAACCACCCCCCTTCTAATACACCCCAGGATGCAATTGGCCTTCCTGGCCACAAGGGCACACTGCTGGCTCATGGTCATCCTGTTGTCCACCAAGACTCCCAGGTCCCTTTCCCCTACACTGCTCTCTAAGAAGTCATTCCCCAACTTATACTGGAACCTGGGGTTGTTCCTACCCAGATGCAAGACCCTACATTTACCCTTGTTATATTTCATTAAATTTTTCCCCGCCCAACCCTCCAGCCTGTCCAGGTCTCGCTGGATGGCAGCACAGCCTTCTGGCATGTCAGCCACTCCTCCCAGCTTGGCGTCATCAGCAAACTTGCTGATAGTACTCTCTAGTCCCTCATCCAAGTCATTGATGAATATATTGAATAATACTGGTCCCAGTACTGAACCTTGAGGGACTCCACTGGATACAGACCTCCAAACAGACTCCACCTCATTGACCATGACTCTTTGGCTTCTTCCCCTTAGCCAGTTCGCAGTCCACCTCACTACCCGAGAGTCTAGACCACACTTCCTCAGTTTAGCAGCAAGGATGCTGTGGGAGACTGTGTCAAATGCTTTCCTGAAGTCAAGGTAGACCACATCCACCACTCTGCCATCATCTATCCATCTTGTTATAGTCAATATGAAGAATATAGACAAATATACGTTAATACAAAGCAGGAACATAAACCTAGGATTTGTTAGTAGATAATATTGCAGGCATGATCCATTTACATCACTCAAAAGTAAGACCTTTCTTTTGTGAAGAAATGGAAATGGAAAATGGTGCACTTGCAAATTTTGTCTATATTTTGATCTAACTGCAACTTGAGTTTGCCCTACGCTTACACATAATAAAAATCAAAGCTCAAAATAAGTACCCAGACAGAGCACAAGTCTCCAAATCTGGCAGGTTCTTGCCTTTTGTCTTTTTATGGCAGGCCAACATCCTTAATACTGGGACAGTCTTACCACTCTCTAACTTAAGATAAAATACTATACTCCTCCTTCTAGAAAAAGCCCAGCAGAAGTGCCCATTTGATCTAGCACTAATTGACCCCTGGATACTTCAGGACTTTGGGAAAAAATGCAACATCCAGTTTACAAAGTGGTGAAGTTTTCGTTATAAAGTTCTAAGAGGGTATTTAAGACGGTAGTTATAAGAAGATAAATTAGAGAAACAGTAACTGGAGATTAACCAGATCAGAACACATGAAAGCAAGAAATGTCAAACTGAAAATTGAAAATATTCCTGTATACAGTGTATAAATGAGCCTTGAAATTCACCATCAAAGACTGTATCTTACGTTGAATCTTGGTGAGACACAAAGGGAGACTAGATATTTAAAAAGAAACACCATCATTTACTTCGGCCAGAACAAAGCACCAATTAAAAATATGTTCTGTAGTATGCCAGATGAGAAGCAAAATGTGTGATTATATGGAAATGCCACTGCTTAAGAATTAATTTACTACATAGTTTTAAACCACAACAGGAGACAGCTACTATATTTCCAGTCATTTGCTTTTTATTAATAAAAATTTTCACACTTTTAATAGGAGAAGGCTAATTAACAAATAACATTTGGAACCACACTGTGAAAGACATGAGATTTCATTCTCTCTCCCTCTCCTCCTTCCGCCTGCACTAAGAATTTGCTTGGAAAAGTTAGTAGTTTCAGGCAGACGGCTCTGAATCAGTGATGTTTTAGTTGCCATCTAAGTCAGGGAATAAGGCATGTTTCTTATCACACAATCATAAATGTTTTGAGATTGATAGAACCTTTAAAAGTAATCCAGTCTTACCTCCCTGCAGTGAGTATGAACATCTGCAAGTAGATCAGGTTGCTCAGAGCCCCTTTCAACCCGACCTTGAGTGTTTTCAGGGATGGGGCTTCTAACACCTCTTTGGGCAACCTATGTCGGTGTCTCACCACCCTCATCGCAAAAAAAAATCTTGCTTAAATCTAATATAAATCTACCTATCTTTAGTTTTAAACCATTACCCTTTTTCCTGTTGCACCAGGTCCTGCTTAAAAGATCGTCCCCATTTTTCTTACAGGCCCAGTTCAAGTACTGAAAGGCTGCAATAAGGTCTCCCCAGAGCCTTCCCGCTTCCTGGTTGCACAACCCCAACTCTCACAGCCTGTCTTTGTAGGAGAGATATTTCAATCACCTGACCATTATTATGGCTCTCCTCTGGTCCTGCTTAACCAGGTCCATGTCTTTCTTGTGCTGAGGACTCCAGAACTGAACACAGTACTCCACATGAGTTCTCATCAAAATAGAGCAGAGGGGGAGAACCATCTTCCTTAACCTGCTGACCACGCTTCTTTTGATATAGCCCAGGACACAATTGGCCTTCTGGGCTGTGAGCACATACTGCTGGCTCATGTCCTGCTTTTCGTCCACCAGTAGGCTCAAGAACTTCTCCGCAGGGTTGCTCTGAATCCCCTCATCGCCCAGCCTCTACTGATAAAGGGGGTTGCCCTGCCCCATGTGCAGGACTTTGAACCTGGCCGTGTTGAACCTCTTGAGTTTTGCATGACCCTATTTCTGAAGCTTGGCCAGCTCCTTCTGGATGGTATTCTGTTCCTCTGCAGCGCTCAGTTTAGTATCATCTGGAAACTTGCTGAAGGTGCACTCGTTTCCACTGTCCATGGCACTGATGAAGATATTAAAGAACACTGGTGCCAGTACGGACCCCAGAGGGACACCAGTTGTCACTGATCTCTTTCTGCACATTGAGAAATGGGACGCTTCCATGTCTGAATGTGACGATCTAAACAATTCTTTGTTCACTGAACAGTCCACTCATCAAACCCATATTGAAACAAATGTATGATAAACATCACTGTATTCCTTGCATATGAATCAAGGCTTTGGATTAACAGCTATATGAGTTCATTTTCTGTGATCCAACACTGATTCAGAATATGGTTCAATATCCTAACTGCAATATGACTCTACTTGTTCTTTACCTTCCTGTACATATAAGATTTTGGATTATACAGTGTAGGTTAATTAATGGTTTATTAATCTAATTAAATAAATTAAATTAAATTAATTAAGTGTTCCTACTTTTTGTCCAATAAATATTTCAAATCTTCTTATTCTAAAACGTAACATCAATAGCATCCTAAGGGTTCTGTGTTTTTTTTCCAGCTGCCTCTAGCTTTGCAAGAATCTCACATAAAACTAGTACTATAAACTAAATTAGTGTTCTCCTTGCATTCTAGTGAATAAGATACAGAAAATTTTGTTCTGTTGCAGAAGATGGAAGCAGGCTGGAGACCTGAACAGAAATATTGCAGCTGTTTTATTATGGTGTAGATAGACAGGAAAGATAAAGAAACATGTTTTTTACCTTCCTGGCCTCTTCGCTCCTTTGTAAAAATATGTGACAATTTCAGGTAGAAATAACTTCCCCGTCACTTAAAGGTCCTTCACACCATAATGCATCCTCATACCATTCTCAGTTGGAATGCCAACTTTAGAGAATGACCTATGACCTTTTGTCTATATTTTTATGCTTTTGTGGAAGTCAGCCCATTTTGACCTGAAACATATCTTAACATTTACAAAGACAGGTCCAGATTTATACAGAATGTAGGTTCCCAGTGTAATATTTCCATTTGATTTTCTCCTAGATTCTTAGAGTAGATAGAAATTTTTTTTTAAGTTTCTGAGCATACTAGATGAATATAGGAAAACTGTGGACAGACATTAACACTATCAGGAAAAGAAGCACCTTAAATGTATCTCCTTAAGGAAATAACTTTTTGATTGCAATAAAATCAGTACTGAAAATGATCCACTATCAGTAAGAAAGTTATTTCTAAATAACTAAGCTAAGAATTTGCTAAATAAGACAGGTGATATGTACACTTGAAGATTTCAGTTTCTGCTTGAAAAAGATAGGTGTTAAATTTTTCACAGGAACACCCCACAAATGTTTCCATAAACATAAGAACCAGTGAAAGAATTTTTGTAATCGTTGGTATTTCCTGCTAGTCTTCCAAAAATTATCACATCCATCATTACTCAGCTTCTTTCTTTAAAAAATCTTAATGTGCAACTCTATATAAAATTATTATTTATATATGCTATTTATATATACTTAGAAATAACTTCCATCTTTCATAAATTTGGTACTTTTCTTTCAAGACTGAATGATATTTCATATAGCTAATTCTGATTAGCTCAATTTTCTGTAATTTCTCTAAGTCTGATAAAAGAAGCAAAGAAGCATTTCAGGTGAAAACAAATTCCTTGCAACTCTCCACACATGCAGTATATCTAAACTGTGCAAAAGACATGGGAAGTAATATCTATTTTCTACTTATTGCAAAGAATGAAAATTTCAGGACTTAAATTTTACAGTTTTCATATGCTGAATATGGCAGCAGCTTTTTAACGATAACTGCATTTACCATCCCCAAGTGCTCTGCATTAGATAACAGTATGTAATGCAATCTTCCTGCATATATATCTCTCATAACCCTTGGGACTTCTATCTGTGCTGCACCTGTGAATTGACTTATTACACAGTCTCACTGAGCCTAATCATCGTGCCTGATACCATGTAATCTGTGCCACTCCAGACAAAAAATACCATCTGTTTGAGTTCGAAAAGTTTATTTGCAGTGTCAAGAAGGAAATCAAATGTTATAGCCTTTCCCTTGGTCCATCTCTTGCTCCCATACCACCTCTGCACCGCTGACTAGTCATTAGTGTCCTGAGATAAAAGTATGTAAATGAAAATATCCACACACTCAATTTGTGTCACTCCTGGTTTCAAACACGGTTCCCAATAGGCTCCAACAAAGAGTAAACAAAAGAGTCCTCTGGGCAAGGAAGCGCCTGTCCTCCAGCACCCACTTAAAATATCTTGGCCCTGAACTGCCTGGAGAAAAAGGAGATGCTCTCTGGCAGCATTAGTGCCATGCTGCAGTGCTGAAGTTAGGCAGCACTAAACTCTGTTCAACCAATTGAAAATTACATTCTGGTCACTAGACCAGGGCAGACACCCTGTCTTTGTCTATTGATTAACTTTTCTCTAAGACAGTAAGAAAAATTACAGATTGTCAACAGCTCTGTCTGTCTGTCTGTCCATCTTTCTGTTTTTACCCTTGAGCAATCTAGTAATGCAGAGGCCCTTAGTTAGGCAATAAAGTTTTCTCTAGCTTTGCAGCTTCATCTGGCCTTGTAGCCAGGCTCATGAGTGAGTTCTTAATGAATTAATTAATATATTTCATAAATAAAATAATATCTATTTCATATCATGATCAAAATCTATTCAATATTTAATGCACTTCCTCTTTAATTTACTGTAGTCCAGCTTCTGCCAGTCTAATTCGAATTGATAGTACTCAAAGGCTGACCCTATTTTTACTTTAGTTTCAATATAGTTGTAGCAAAAATTCAATCTGAAATGGAATCATAGCTTATGTGAATTCTATAGTTTATACGTCTGAAAGCCATCTTAAATTTCATAGCTTTCAGATGTATAAATAAGATCTTTAACATTAGAATTACTATAAGATTTTGATTGTCTTAATAGTAGGAAGTCAAAATGTTTTTAATACAGCAAATATATGTACAGGAAGTCCACTGAACCAGTTTTAGCAGACATACAGAGAAAATAAATCCAAAGTTAAAAAACATCACAGTCTAAACACGAGTGTACGTTCCAAGGGAATTATGCAACGTCATACCTATAGAAGTAAAAATCACAAAATACACAATGCTAATTTATTTATATAAATAGTAACAAATTATGCCATGAAAATTAAAAGTGTACAGTTTGAAAGATCTTGGAAATTCAATCCAATTGATACTAATTTGTTAAAACAGTGTGTTAAACAGTAATTGAAAGAAATGGACTTTTCTTGATAAAATGGTTTTACCAAAAGGATATGCTCACAAAAAAAAGAAAGAAAATACAAGCCATTGTTATGATGAGTGAGGATAACTTGGAGGCGTATGACCGCTAACGTGTATTCATCTTAGTTGAAAGCCTTTTCATTATTTTCTGAAATTTCACTTACTAGCATATAGAATTTCAAAAGTCAAATACGAGAACTGGCACATGCAGTCGAAATGAGAAACATAATCTCCAAAGGCGCTTCTGACAATTTTACCCAATTCTAACTAAAAATCAATGCCATGTACCTAAGAATTAAGCTACTTAGATGTACTTGAAATGAGCATGCTTCTTAGTTAGAGAAATCCCTTTTATGTATGCATCACAGGTAATGGGAACCAAGAGAGTGCTCATTGTAAGTTCATAAAAAGAAAATCTTGTTCTATTCGAATCAGTTATCAGCTGCTTTGTGCCCTAAAGCTTGATGTTTTATTCCTATTATCTGAATTTTTCTGCAGGAAAATATACCCATCTGTGTATATTTGCGTTAACCATTTTGGCTGAAATTTTCCAAAAAGCCTAAGGGAATTGAATCAGAGATGGGTGTCTAAAGCCCTTAAATCCTTTTGGAAACCCTATTTTTAAATCCCTAATCTTTTCGCTGAATATAACTCTTGACCTACTAGCATCCTGTGGCAAGAATTTTTCATAGGTTCCTTTCTTCATCATCATTCTCAAAATAGCATAATATGTATATGTATGTTTTATATATATATATAATTCTAGTAAAGAGAAACATGAAAAAATATTACCATGGCAAGCAAAGAGAAAACAAAGTTTGGTAGCAAATATTTTCTATTTATATTTGTGTCTAATGGACAGCATTTCCCTCATTAAATCAAGAAAAGAAAAAAGCAGACCATAAAGGCAAAATGATGTATGTTTTGCTCCTTCTTATTAAGTTTAGGGATACAAAGTTGCCATGGCGACCTCTTTGCTTTTGCATAAGGTGTGATAGATTAGAACGTAACAGAAAGCGGATGACAACAGCCAAAGCAATTGTCAGGTATTCCGGTGTTGGTGTCTCATTTGGAAACAGTTACTGTATATAGCGCAGATACAAACTTCATTTCTCCTGACAAGAATTGCTGACAGGAGCAATCGGTCCTTCGACTGACAAACCAGAGCAGGGCGCCGCTTCCCAGCCTCACTGCTGAAATGACGACCTGCCTTTTTAATAAGAGCCTCAAAGAAGCCTTTTTAATAAGAGCATTAGAGAATATACCTTCTTTAAGGAGTTTTGTGTGGACACGTACACATGTGTACAGGCAAAAGGAATGTGTCTTTAAAACCTGGGAGCGCACTGGCACTTCTCAAATCGGCATGCCAAATTAGCTTCTGTTGTGACCTTGTTCATTTCTATTAGCTGGATATTAGACAAGAATCCCACGCCACCTTGACAAGGGCTTTTGTTTCAATTATGCTGTTATTGAATCCTACATGAGTGACGGATGAAAACGGTGCATGTCTGAATAAGCAGAGGGAATCACCTTAATGAATTATCTTCTGCACTGCAATACGCCATGGATGAAATGAGTTACCCCTTCCGTATTAACTGATGTGACCGTTTCGTTTCAACTCAGGAAGGCTGATGTTTACGGCTCTCACAGGAGAAATATTTATCTCACAAACAGTGTTGGAGATGTGAAACTTAATAGTAACAAAGCAGAGCTGTAAGAATGTACATATCAGTAAAATACAGCCCTTGGATCCTATTAAGATTCCGACTTTTCTTTACCATGGAATTTATTTGTTTCTGTTGTATTTTTTCCTTAGGTCAAATCAGCTCACTTCAGCCTCTCATTAACAGACTATTAGATTTAGTCAGATAGTCTAGCTGGATTCATTCTTATTGTCCCAAAGATTTTCTGGTCAGCTTAATGACATTTTAACACTGATGCTTATTTTGTCTTATATTAAGTATCTAGAACTATAAACAAGCCTGAGTTTTTATTTCAGTTTTGTAGGTTTTATTTCTTTGAAACCGTGTTTGTTTATATGCAATTTATTCTGCAAACATATTTTATTTCCTGCGATCTAAGTCTATCTTTTCCTGTGTGTTTGCAGTCTGTTTTTCAATATGCTGTCCCTGTTTGCACATTTCCTTCTTTGTTGACAATTAACTGTTGTCAACAAAGTGAAATAGCTCTTTTGCCCTAAATTATTTACAAATCTGAGTTAAACCCAAAATAATCACTCATGCACTGTCAACACTGCATGTGGTTTGCATGTGGTTTACAAGAAGACAATTATTTGAAAAATAATCTTTAAAAAATGCCATTTTTAAAATGGAACACAAATTATTTTAAAATAGAACACAGCAAAGATTTGCTGAATGCTTTTTGAATTTAAGGAACAGCTGGAAACAATAATAAAAAAATTACATTATGCCCTAAATTATACATTTATGTAGCTGTTTAATAATAATTTTGGTCTTACTAGAATCTTGTTAGACATTGCTAAGTTAGACTGTCTCAAGGCAATGCTGAGCACCCCAGCCAAAAGAAGACGAGAATGTCATTAGTCAAATACACAGCTGATATAAGGTGGCACAGCTCCATTGACTTTGATGAGACTTCAGCCTTCAGACTGAGTGAACAATTAGTGTACTTGTAAAGAGTTGGGTATTTTCTGGATGAGGAGTGTGATATTCAGTTCTCCTGTATGATCCTCTGTATGTCCTTACTGACCAAAGTTTGACAGACAACACAGAGCAGGAAGAGAATAAAGAGATCCTTAAAGATAGTATTTTAAAATCATGACAATGACTTTAAGTTTTGGTGTAGGTTTTAAAGATGATCCTAAAAAATTCTATACTAGATTAGCAAGATGATAAATAAACAAATAAAAAAAATCACTATTCAATCATTTTCTTCCGAATACTGTAGGATCCCTCTTCATGTGAGACATACCGTAACGATGTTGTGGACATTAATGTTGCCCAGACATACCATTCACAGAATTAGTTATAATTATAGTCAGAAACACTGCACTTTTCATCTCCTATCAATGGGGAAAAGAATACTTGGCATCAGTGGGCCCATTTTATTTGCTCTCCTTTGTACATTATGCACTGTTTTATTTTTATTACTATTATTTAGTGCAACAGGAGAAACGAATGCATTTCATTAACTTACACCTTTTTTTTTTTTCTGAAGAAAAGATGTGCTACTTCTCGGTCAGTACTTAAATTTTTATGTTCTGAATTTGAACTGATACTTGTCTCCTTTTTAGCCACATGAATCTCAGTGCTGTAAAAGAACCTGTTTGGGTATCTATACTGTATGTTTGTGCAATAGGAGAATTCGTTTAGCGCATTCTTTTGGAAATCATTTATACATAAGCATCACACCATTTTACTGGATACAGCCTACCTTGAAATCCCTCCTTTCAGAAATTACTTATTGAAAAATACACATGAAAACTTTTAGTATCTGACTATTTACTGTTAATTTGTTCCTGGTAGCTTGTTTAGTTGGAAATGCTTCCACAGAATAGTCAAGTCTGGATGATTATTCATCTAATCATGACATGACATATTAATAAGTAGGAGGTATTTTAGTACTAATTCAGTGGAAATATTGAGACTGCTGGTTAGACTGAAATTTTAAAGCCTCTATCCATTCTGTTGAAGAAAGACTTCAGTGATATCATAAATAAGTATAAAATTTTAGTGGAGATATAAATGGCCTTATCTGAACTTTCCTTCTAAATGAGAAAGAAGAAAACAGTAACTCTGTCAGTACAAGATAAATTATTCCAGAAAGTGAAGATGCATTGATGATTTAGAGAGAAAATGCAATTATGAAGAGATTCAGTAAAGATTTTGCTACCTGCTGTTATGGTGGTGCTCTTACAAGAATTTGCTGCTGGTTGCCAAATACAGAAATCATTGAAGATTTAGATTGTGTCCTGTCCTGCAGGCTACTCTGGAGCCCAGGAAATGGAACTGCTCTAACTGCTGGAAACAGATGTCTTTAAAAAGAGACTGCTTAGAACTTGCAAATAAAATAGCAGTATTGTTTGTATACAATGATGGCAAGAACAACAATTACGTGCAAACACATTGTGGAAAAATCAGATAATTTTCATAAGAATTTGAACAACTTCTAACACAACCACTTTTGAAACACGTCAATTTCTAACCTTTTTCAACTTTGCACCCTCAACTTGAAGATGAATCTGTTTACCAAGCCATGCATTCCGTGGAATTTATGTCATGCTTACATGAGCCATACACTGTAAAATTATATCGCAATTGTGAAAATGCCAAAAATCAAATACTCCTTTCATTACACATGAGCACCATTAAAATATTACAATTCACATACATATTGTCTCGATGTCATTACGAAGCCCTTGCTGCTAGTACAGTTTGACGTGCTATCATTACACAATAATGAATTATTACCAGCATAATTTGTTGTTCTCCTAACTCTGACTCCTCCCTTCTCCTCCTACTGGAAATAGACAGACAAAACCAGCACGCAGCATAGAATGGAGAATTGACAAATTTTACATTTCTGGGATAGGAAGTAAAAAGCAACTGAGACACTCCCATATTTTGAGTTCACCTGAGAAGGAATTTTACTTTGATATTGCTGACATGCAAAACATCTAATAATCATTCTTTAACTAGAATGTAAATTCATATTTCTAGAGTTTTTAATGTGTGAACTGAACTATATTAGAATTAACAGGGTTTTAAAAGGTGAAAATTAAGTTCCCAGTTGGAAGAATATATTTGCTCGTATTTTAGCTTTAACTAGAAATTAATATTGACATTTGCTTAAAGGCAGATTTGTCCATTTTAAGTTTATTGATTTCAGCTTGGTAAGCATAGATTTCCTTATGACCTAAAAGAACCATCAAAGGACAACACCAGAGTATAGCAGGATATAAGACATAGCAATATGTCCAGATATTTCAGATATTTCAGAATGCTTTTAATTTAAAAAAAAAATAGTACTAAAATAATTGATTAATATTGCAAGAAAAATAAAAAAAACCAATCCCACAAACAAACAAACAAAAAACATAACCCAAGAATGTTCTTTAAGATTCTTCTTTTCCTTGCAATCAACCATCAGGAAAATTCACTCAGTTTTCGAGATTCATATTCTCAGTTTTATTTATTGCTATTTCAATTACTTTATTTCTTAATTGAATTAAATTAAATCTATTGACTTCTGCAATTAAGTTTTATAAACAGTCTTATATGAGCTGTTAATTAGCTTAAGTATGAGATCAATACAATTATCTATAGTACTTATAAGATACTGTAACAAGAAATTAAGAGTTTAAACGAGAGAACATTTTCCCCATATTTTTTATTTTAGTCTTAGTTAATATGAGGTGTGTCCAAAGAACTCTCATGTAAAGCAACCCTTATCTTTTCAGCATTTAAACTTTAAATGGACTATGTGAGAATTACAATAATGGACAACAAAACAGTGTTAGTGAAGTACTTGACCGAAAGCTGCCTTAAATTGTTGTGAATTCATCAAGGCTAGGTTAAAACTGAAACACAGATACAGAGACACTATCTGTCACTAACCACAACATATTTTTGCAAGACATAGCAAAAGAGGATTTTTTTAAGATACCTTCATCTTTCTTCATAGCAGCTAATGTGTGTGGCAATTAACACGAAGCCAGATAATTTCTCACTATGATTTGGTCAATTCTCACCATAAGGAACCTCATAGTGAGATTAGGATTCATTTTAGTTGACTAAAAGGCTGAAGAGGTGCATTGCTTGAGCACATACATTTGTTTTTAATATGCCTGTGCAGTGCAATTGTAGGATCAATATTTACTGAAGACAACAGTCTAGTGCTTGTGTTGACAATTTGAATTAAACTGTTTGTGTCATGAAAACTGAAATCCTTGAGCAGTAGTTGTGTTTTGAATGCTCAAAATAAAATCAATGCAGGGCCACCTTCTCTCTTGTTATGTCATTCACAGGAGGAAGGCAGCGAGTTAAGGAATGTCACATTTTTCAACCATCGACCTTTTTAAGGAAATGAGGGGGGATGCAGGTGCAGAAATGAAGGAGAATGCAACCTCTAAGCTAAGAGGCTAATTGAAAAGTAAAATTTGTCCTCTGAAAGATTGTTCTCCAAAACTGATCTCTCTTGACTGCAATATAGAAAAAAACACAGCAATTCAGGGAAGACATAACAATGGAAATTTCCACTTGTTTTTCTGATTCCACTCTCCTGATTTCAGGGCCAGGCTTATGTTGCAAAACACTCAGCAACATCCACTCCCTTAGCCCTGAGCAAATGGTTTTGCAATGGAGCTTCCAGCAAAGGAAAAGTCAGCACTTGCCTGCTTACATTTCTCAGGGCTTTTTGTATCCTGTTGTTTTTTCCCTTGAGTCCCACGGGACAAAAGCAAAGGTTCCAGCTACAACAAAGAGAAACAAGCAGCGACTACCAGAATTTGTCTAAGGAGATAGGCTCTTCCTATTGTGTCAAGGAGTAGCTCCTCTCAGTAAAAATTTGGAAGAAAATGCAAAGTTGTTGTTGGGGATGAGGGAAAGGTGTAAGTTAATTTTAAACATTAAACTTGTCTAAACATATCACTAATTGACTGAAGAAATACAAGTATAGAATAAAGTTATCAACGTGACTGAATTGCAAATCTTCTGATTTTTTTCCATATTTTATCATCATATGAATTAACTATTTTCAGGATGATCTGCAAGCTAATTCCAGAACCAAACTGTTAAGGAAATATGATGTTAATGTATATATGTTAATAGACACATTTAATCAATTACTTCGTGTTTTATTACACATATAATCTTGAAAACAAAATGTTCTACAGGACCAAGCTGTTCTGAACTAACACTATAAAAAGTGACGCAAATGTAAATCTGCCTGCTTTTGGCTAGCACTACTTTTCTCTACTTTTTTCTTCTATTTTGTTCTATTTTTTTATAAAACAAGAAATCAAATTTCAGTTGAGAAGTGCTTCATCAAATGTGAGTTATTCAGAATTTCTTTTCAGCAATATAAAGTAGTATAAATCCAATATATTGTAGAGCAAGAAGATATAACTTTTCAGCAAAACTACTGTGCAGCAGAAAACATAAAATTTGTCTTAGTACTTCTTGGTTTCCAGCTACTTTTTCTTTTGAAAACACTCACTAAAGTAGATATCATGTAGGAATAGGACATACAAAGTAAGTCTATGTTCTTTCATTTAGTCACCTTATCTGTTCATGTCAGGAATAGTATTCTCGGTATAGCCAGGAACATTTTATGCAGTATTTCCCAAAATTAACCATTATAAGTATGCAAGCTTTTTATAGATTGCTAGGTGGATAGCCCTCACAGTTTCCATAAGTTAACTGTGTGCAATTTCAAAGCAAATTTTATAGCCAAACCTAAACTATATATTCACTGCTACCATTAATACCATATTTGCTACCATCAAAATTGCCTACACTGAGTATTATAAACTTGACACATGTCGTGGGTTGACCCTGGCCGGCCGCCAGGTACCCACACAGCCGCTCTCTCACTCCCCCCTTCACTGCTGAACAGGGGGAGAAAATATTTCCAAGGGCTCAGGGTTTGAGATAAGGACACGGAGATCACCCTCATTTACCGTCCCGGGCAAAACAGACTCAGTTTTGGGGAAATTAGGTACATTTATTAAAAGAACTAATCAGAGAGGAGTAGTGAGAAGTAAGAAAGAGCAAACAAATCTTAAACAGAACACCTTCCCCCCATCCCTCCCTTCTTCCCGGGCTTAACATCAATCCCGGTTTCTCCACCTCCTCCCCCCGAGCGGCGCAGGGGGACAGGGAATGGGGGCTGCGGTCAGTTCACCCGACGTTGGTTCCACCGCTTCTTCACTCCGGGGGAGGACTCTTCACTCTTCCCCAGGGCCACTGTGGGGTCCCTCTCACGGGAGACAAGCTTCACGCTCTCTTCTCCGCGTGAGTTGTCGCACGAAGGGCAATTCATCACAAACTGCCCAACGCGAGACACCTCACGAGGGGCAGCCCACCCCTCGTGAGTCTGAGGCGCAGTCCTTCGGGGAAACTGCTCCAGCGTGAGCCACCCGCAGCGTCCCAAAAGTCCCACCGGCCAACCTGCTCCAGCGTGGGCATTCCCTCTTCCACGGGCTACAGGTTCCGGCAGCAACTTTCTCTGATGCGGGCTTCCCACGGGCTACAGTCCCCTTTCAGGCAGCCACCCACACGGCGTGGAATCCTCGGTGGACATCTACGTGGTGATCCTCACGGTGGACTTCTGCACCTCGCCCATGGGCTGCAGGGGGACAACCCGCTTCACCATGGTCTTCACCACGGACCCGGGGGACTCCTTCTGCTCCGGCACCTGGAGCTCATCCTCCCCCACCTCCTTCCTCACTGACCTTGGTGTCTGCACAGATTCTCACTCCTCCATCTCTGTGCCAGCTGTTATGGCGCAGTTCTTTTTCCCCTTCTTAAATATGTTTTTCACAGAGGCGTTCCTCTGCTATCACCTTACTGATAGGCTCAGCCTTGGCCAGCGGCGGGTCCCTCTTTGTAGCCAGCTGGCATTGTCTCTGTCAATCTTGGGGAGCTTCTAGCAGCTTCTTACAGAAGCCACCCTGCAACTCCCCCCCTGCCGCTGAAATCTGGCCAGGCCAAACCAAAACACACATTAGTGAGATTATGTCATGTTTCTCTCAACAGCACTGTGCGAAATTTTTGAAGAAGTTGCATTTTTATAGCACAATATGCTTTGACATTAGAATGACACCTATAGAGCTTTGGAAAATCTAGTTGCCACACTGACCAACTCTCAGAATATTACTTTAAAAAAATAAAAATAAAAAAGAAGAAGAATAAATAACAGAAGTGAACCACATATAACAGAGTACTATATATACTGTAGACATCAAAAAGAGATTTATTGAACCTGATTATGAAATTTCTGTCAATATTCCTGGTGGTTTTGGCTCAAAAGGAGATTTTTTTTCAATCACATTAGGACCAGACTTTACAGTAAAGATAGCTGCTTGTACAATTTTATTTTTTGAATTGACGTTTCTTCTCATTCTTTTCTCCCTTCTCTTCTGAGGTAATCTGTGGTGTGACACCCTGAGACTCACTTGCTTAACACCATCACCTCCTCATAGAAAGTTAGTTCTTTTTTGTTAATTTGCTTGGAGATTTTTGTTGTATGTTTACAAGTTGCTTTTTTTTAACCCAGGTAGGTAGCTCAGCATCACCCAGCCACTTGCTCAGTCCACCTTGGTGGAATGAGGAAGAGAATTGGAAGTGTGAAAGAGAAGAAAACCCATGGGCTGAGATAAAGGCAATTTAACAGGTAAAGTAAAAGCTGTGCACAAACTCAAAGCAAAACAAGGGATTCATTCACCACCTCCCATGGACAGGCAGGTGTTCAGCCATCCTCAGGAGAGCAGGGCTCCATCAAACATAATAGTGACTTAGGAAGACAAACACCATCACTGGCCCCCTTACTCCTTCTTCCCCACAGCTTTTATTGCCGAATGCGGCATCATATGGTGCAGGATGTCCCTTTGGCCCACTGAGGTCAACTGTCCAAGCTCGGTCCCCTCCCAACTTCTTGTGCTCACTGGTGATGTGGATTGAAGAGCAGAAATGGCCTTGATGCTGAGCAAGCGCTGCCCAGCAATAACTAAGATACCCCTGTGTTATCAACACTGCTTTCAGCACAAATGAGAAGCATAGCCCCATACTAGCTACCTTGAAGAAAAAATATTCTATCCTGGTCAAAACCAGTAGGAAATTGCAGTCATATTTAAAATGGAGTGTAAAAAAAATACAGTGGATTCTGGTTTTACTGTCAGTTTAATAATAGATATCAAAGTAAATGTGATGCTCATGTATGGGTAAACATAGTAGATGACACTAGGTTAAGTAAACATCAATTTAGTACAAGCTACATCTCCTTAGCATCTAGTAGAACCTCAAGTATCTTTAGAATTTTCTGTATTACTACTGTATTAGGGTTTTTTAACCCAGAGAGTAGAATAATCTCACTTATAGCCGATGTTAATCCGTTTCCAACTTCAAGATTTTTTTTTTCTAACTCCGGCACTAGATGGCAGTAAAAGCGCAACTCTGAACACTTCCGTCCCAAGTCAATAAACTTAAGGAGAACTCCAAGGCAGGAGTAAGGCTATCACTGTAAGACAGCTTGCCTTCAAAGGTTAGCCAGAAGCAGGATATGGAATATCGTGCTGGATCGCTACATAACATAAAAAAGATAAATCCAATAGCTAAACAAATATAGCATTAAAGAGGGCTGAGCAACGGGGAGCTTTAATTTGAAATACCAGAAAAAACTGACTTCATATGGTTTGCTTAAATCTGCCAAAACAGCAGATCAGTGATCTGCAAAAGTAAGATATAAAGGCAAATGTCCTACCAGTGTGCCAAAAATATGATTCATCTCCATGAAAAGCTCTAAGAAAGCAGCAGGAGAAAAGCAGTCTGTACCAGATTTTTTTATTCATTACCAAATGGAATCCTATTAAATTTCTGAAATTAATGGTGTGATGATTTGTATTCCATTAATTTTAAAGTTATTAGGTCTATCTATACACTTAGTAAGAATGCACTGTTAAAAAGAAGAACAAGTTTTCTGCCTTCCTTTTTTTGGGGGACTGGAAAATTATATCCCTTCCAGCAGAACTCCCTTCTGGGAGTGCAGCCTGACAGTACTCACTTTGCAAGTGGGTCCAGTTTCTTGCTGCAGTTCTGTAACAGTCCAATCTTTGTTATAGTCAGGCTGCTCTCTCAGCACCAAAATCTGTAACAGACAGGAAGAGAAAATTTTAAAAAAGTACAACTATACAGAGAAATTTATATTTAAGATCATCCTGTGGGGATACACTATTTATTGGAAATACGCCAGAGAAATCACTGGCAATGGTATCCAGTTCAAATAACCTTAAACTAAAGCTTTAATGGCTCTCATCTTGTTGCACATTGAGTCAACAGAGTGAACTACAAACTAAAATTGATTCAGGCTTTTACAGTAATGTTATAATAATTATTTTTAGTGACCTATAGTGAATGGTGCTATGCTAGGATACTTATTACAGAAAAAGGAAGCACATTTTTCCATCTTCAACCCTATTCAGGATATACAAAATCTTTAAGAATACATTCCAAAGCCTAGGATGCAGATAATGTCCATCTTTCTCAGAGGCTGAAGATATGAAGAACTTGATATCTTGCTGACTGTAAGAATGAACCTATAGATAAACATCAGACAGCTCAAAATTAAAACCTGGTAGGAGAGTTTGGGTTTTATTTTTTTTTCTGTGTAATATCTAATTGTCTTAGAAACTTCTCTCAAAGTAAGTGCCAAATTTTATTACTTCAGTTAAAATGTTCTTTCTTTGAACAAAATGTTAAAATTTCTTTTTAGGGCATGTTCACATACTATCACAGTATATGGCTCTGGGTTTGACAGAAGCAAACATACATAAAATAAGGTTTTGAAGCCTCTAAGTATTCAATTATTTGGGGTCTAAACACAAGTAAATGCACTAAATGTTTGTGTTATCTCTTCTGGGAAAAAAAAAAAGCTCCTTCTTTTACCAAGCATTAGAAAATAGATGTACTATCAACATGCTTTTAAAAACCTTTTCCATTTTCATCTTATAAATCATTCCTTTGTGATGCCAAATATACCACCACAAGAAAATACTTGTTGTGTTTTATACTCAACCCTGCACACCTTAAGTTTCCTTAAGAGAATACCTTAACTAGCCCAAGAGAACACCAACTTTCTTTGTTACCTATCACCAAATTGATGTATGACCTTTGTATCTTACCGGATACACCCTCACCCCAGTCACAAAAACAACATATTGGTGAAAATACCTTCTTCGATCATCTTCTAGGTAGGGGAATGGAACCATTCATTTCTGAGAGCAGAACTTAAGTGACTCATCCATCACCACCAGATCACTTCTATGTATTCTTTGTGGTGAAAGCTAAGCAGACGTATGTGTGGCAGAACATTTTGGACAAGGCTTTAGGAAAAAAAAAAAAAAAGTTTTTTTGAGACTAGAAATCCTTCCCTCTGTTTTATTTTACTGTTTGTGGTTTGGGAGGGAAGTATCCTACACTGTGAAATCAAATTATTTGCACAAAGCAAGGAATTCTCATTTATGATCTTCTGTTGCTATGTAAAAGTCTTCCAGATAGTGTAATCCAAGAGACATATGATTAAATGTGTGCATCGATCTGAACTGATCACGAAACAAGAAATAATCTCTAGGGTTTGAAGCATATGATCCAGCAAGGTTAGTTAGGAAGCCTACTTTAATAATCGTTATTCTGTTTGAGTAGTATTTCTTGTTGGACAGTTTCCAATAGATTAATCAGGCGAGAAATGTAAAAGTGAGGCTGCAGACTTGATTAATCTCATTCTCCTTTCTGCAGGACTCCATTTTGCTGAAGAAATCAGATTTCTCTTAATTATCCTCCAAAACCTTTTGCAAGTCTTCATTTCTCCTAAGATGAGTCATTTTTACAGTTTCCATGAGTTGGCACCCTCACTGTGTGCTACATGTCTGTCTAGACATGTCACCTTCAGAAAAAAATATTTCATGAAAATTCACAGAATCGCAGAATGTTAGTGGTTGGAAGGAACCTCAAAAGACCGTCTCCCGTGCCAAATGTATCCTAAATATCATTGTTTCTTAGGCAGTGAGTGCGTGAGCATTTTGTGACATTAAGAGCTCATTGTGGGCAATAATGACATTAGTATTTACTTATTATGACCCTGTCCATGCAGCAGAAACTGGAGGCTTTTCACGGCACACTTCCTATGGTGGGATACAATTGCTGTCACAGGAGATCACTCTCCATTAAATGTAGTTTATAAAAGCAAAGTAAACAAAGACGACCCAAATGACTGCCATCCTTGTGTGCTAAATAGTTTCTGACTTTACTGGCTGGATTAACAAAACCCTCCAGGTACAGGGGGGAAAAACAAAGTCATTCAGTTTCCCTGAAAAATCTTTTATTGTAGAGATTTTATATTTGAGCCTAGGATGCTCTCCAAAAGCCACATGAGGTTGAGTGTTGGCATCTCTGTCTAGAAGGTCACACTCAAAGAGTTGTGGTTAAATGGTGTTGTCCACATGGAGACCAGTGACAAATGCAATTCCTCAGCAGTCTGTTCTGGATCCGGTGCTCCTCAACAGCTTTGTCAGCGACATGGACAATGACATCAAGTGCACCCTCAGCAAGTTTGCTGACAACACCAATCTGTGTGATGTGGTGGACTCACTTGAGGGAAGAGATGTCACCCAGAGGGACCTTGACAGGCTTGAGAAATGGGCCAGTGCAAACTGCATGAGCTTCAACAAGTCAAAGTGCAAGGTCCTACACTTGGGTCAGGCCAATCCCAGGCATAAACAGAAATTGGCTACAGAGTGGGGTTGAGGGTAGCCCTGAAGAGAAGGACTTGGGGGTGTTGATAGACAAGAAGCTCAACGTGAGCCAGCAGTGCGCTCATGCAGCTCAGAAGGCCAACCGTGCCCTGGGATGCATCACGAGGAGGTGATTCTCCCCCTTTGCTCTCGTGAGACCCCACCTCAAATACTAGATCCAGTTCTGGTGTCCCCACTATAAGAGGGATGTGGATATGTTGGAATCAGTTCAGATGAGGGCCACAAAGATGATCCAGGGGCTGGAGAACCTTCTTCTATTAGGACAGGCTGAGGGAGCTGGGATTGTTCAGCCTGGATAAGACTCTGAGGAGACCTTGTAATTGCCTGCCAATATCTGAAGGGAACCTACGGGAAGGCTGGAGAGGGACTTTTTACAAGAGTGTGCAGTGATAGAACAAGGAGTAATGGATTTAAACTGAAGGAGAATAGATTTAGACTGGATATTGGGAAGAAATTTTTCAGTACAAGGGTGGCAAGACCCTGGAATAAATTGCCCAGAGATGTTGTGGCTGCCCCCTCCCTGGAGACGTTCAAGGCCAGGTTGAATGAGGCCTTGAGCAACCTGGTCTAGTTAAGAGCATTCCTGCCCATGGCAAGGAGGTTGGATTAGATGATCTCTAAGGTGCCTTTCAACCTAAGCCATTCTATGATTCTACGATTCTATGATTCTACAACTCTATGATCCCTGGAGAGGGCCTCTTTTAGGTGTCTTGCTGGAAGGGTGGTCCTCTACTAAAACTTTTGTAAACATAGAATTTCACAACAGAAGGATATTCTTGGTCTCCACAGGTGTTGTGGTTTAAGCCGAGTGACCAGCCGGGAGAGACAAAGAACCATGTGGTCGCTCTCTCACTCACTCACCCACCCCTGCCGGGAGTGAGGGGAAGAGCCCGGAGAGAGCAGGAGGCGGAGGCTCGTAGGGTTGAGATAAAAACAGTTTGTTTTCATGGTGAACATAAATGGTAACGATGACAGTGAAAATAAGAGTAACGTTTAACCAGATATAATGCGAGTAACATGTAACGCGGATCTCACCACCCGGAGAAAAACCATCGGGAGTCGGAAAGCGAGAGAGCCCAGCCCCCCACCGGCCCCCTATATATATACCCCAGCATGACATCACGATGGTATCGAATATCCCTTTGACTTGCGATGAGTTTGGTTCAGCAACTTCTGTCTAGCCCCTCCCCCTATTTAAAATTAACCCTATCCTAACTGAACCCAGTACAACAGGATTCTGAATATCACCTACAGTTTTTGTTTTTATTCTTTGCTGACCTATCTTGACTAAGCCTCTGCAAAGCCTGTGTTAACCCCTACCTGTAGACAGTTATAAATAAAAATATCCGTTATTTAGGCTAAAGAAACCAACTGTCTTGATTTGTCAATGAGTTTATTGTAATTGTTTTTTGGCTCTGGTGGTTATTTTTTTCCCAAGCAATACTGTGGCAGGAAATTGTTTGGTTCATATGTCTTTGGAATTAGGGATTTATTGCAAAAATAGCACACAAAGCAGAGCAAAATGAACAGCTGGTAAAATATTTATTTATTCTTCCAAAAAACTGTTAACTATCATGTTTGAAACAAATAAAATATGATTTAGCTGATAAAGTTTGAGCACTATGAAAACAAAACATTTTGAATAAAGCATCTTCCACAGCACAGATTTTCACATGTATTGCAGATCTACTTTGACAGATCTATGATCTGCCATTATATGCTAAAAGTTTTATTCTGAGGTTTTCTATGGTAAGATATTTTACAGACTACAACAGACCAAATGATGGATATCAAATACCTCTGCATATGTTATGTCTAGAGCACTCAGACAGCAATCCATCAAGAATATAGTAAAAAAATAAGGAGGTAATACAGCCAGTCTGCTCAGCTATTTCAAACTTTAGCCTACTTTTAATGTAAAAGCCCTATCTTTACATATATTTTTTAAAGTTGCCTTGTACTCATCAGTACTAATTTTGAAATGCCTCCAGTCTAACTGAACTGCCGAGGCTCAAATGGTCTTTAAGAACATGTAAATATACAGAAATTGCTATAATGTGTCAAGCCTCTGTCTATTTATTACAACTTCAATAGTCAGGATTGAATACGTCAGAAGAAGATACTAATATCTCCATTGAAAAATCTGCCTACAGGGAAAATTTCTTCTGAATTCTTATTAGATAGTGCCTATCTTGTATTTGGATGTGTGAAGATTTATAGCCTTCACTTTTTAATCCAAGCTAATGTAACTTGACTCTTGCTTAACTCTTGGCCTTGCCTATGCCTTGGGGCAATAGGTTTATTATGCACTAGGTAAAACTTTCTTCCTTTTATAATCTTTAGATTTGTTATATATGAATCCCTATTTCCCCTACTCTGAGACTTCCTCAGATTTATACTAATCTGGTCACGAGATAGTTGTACAGTAATAATATTTTGTGGTCCAAAACTATAAATTGCAGAAATTTCACAACTCTCAGTAATGAATAATGAAATACCATTTTGCAATAATCTTCCTGCATTAAATTTAAGGGGCTCCAACACTGAAAAAATGACATGTGCCAGCCACTGTAAAAAGAGATGTGATGTCGTCTTATCTGTGTAGGTTTCTAAACTCAAAGCTAAAACTTCAAATACACTGTTACCTTGTTCAGAACTTTAAAAAATTAAAAACCATGAATGAAGGTCTCTATAATTAAGACCACGGCCAAGTAAAACTGTAGGCTTACTAGTTAGCCTGTCTTTACGGGTAACTGAAAGACCAGAAGTCTGATATCAAAAGTATTGTGCTTCCTTAGAGAGCTAAGAAAAACTGGGCACATTGCTCTAATTTAGTATCTACCAACAGTTTGAAATGCCTTTGTATACAAGTCCAGATGTGTAATTTCTCTCCAACCATTTTACAGATCCTTTAACTTTTGTATAAGAAATTGAGAAAACTTAAGCACTAACTAAAGAGGAACTGGTTGTACTTGAATAACTGGACACTCCACTACTTATCCTTGCATGAGTAACGTTTGTGTTTATATAACTCTCTGGCTCGAGTTGTTAGACAAGCTTTCCAAGTCTTTCTTTCGAGGACAGATTGGAGCATGTCTTTTTGCAACTGATTTAATTAAAAAGGTAAGCAGTCTACTCCTTCAATATACAAAAGTAATTAAAACAGTAGGTAACTTCCTCAGTTAAGTTCAGTGCTAAGTTCCACTTCTCATCACTTGTCCTAGACAACATCATCACTGTCTTTGACTCTATGACAAGTACAGCTCTTTTGAACTCTCTGAGTTCTCTGCTCTCTGGTAGTTCAAAGAAGACAAATGCCACTCAAACGCTACTGCCAATAAACACTTACTTTACCTACTGCATGTCTAGGACCAAAACCCCTATTATTTCCGTAGCTGCTAAAGCAGTATGTAAATAATTTTATTTTGCTTAAATGCCAAAAATTTAGGATCTGCTTATGTCACAGTCAAATAGGAGAACAATACGTCGCTTCTGACTAGATTCCTCTACCGTCTTTTCTCTCATTGTTTTCTTCCTAAAAACTCCCTGAGTTGTTTGTGCAATATATAGCAAAAAGGCGGCTTAGTGACTGTGGTAAGACAAACTAAGGAGACAATTCCAACATATAAGCCCTAGCTTCTTGAGCTCTACTGATCAGCATACAATGTGATGTAAAGCAATTTAAATAAGGCTTTAATGTTTTAACTTTGAACACTACTGACCCCAATGGAACATGAAAAAAGAGTAGAATCTTTCAGTAATCCAAATACATGCTTAATATCCTTTCAAACCAGACTTTTTTTTTTTTTTCTGTTTATGTTTAAATGTGTGCAGTATCTTCAGTTTCCATACACACACAAATATGTGCATATATTTAACAAAGAGAGAGAGCACAAGGTAGAGTGATTGTTCAATACACCTTTCTCTGCCTTTTACATGAAGCTGTGGCAGGTGATGCTAAAACTTGCAATAATTCCTCCGCTGTCTCTGAGGGGTATTGAGCAGATTAATTAGTTTATGTCTGTACAGCACTTTGAAAGCACTCAGTGCTATGTAATTAGTCCTATATATTACTAGGATAGCCTTGAATATCTTCAGTGACTCTACTTCACCAATTTCCCTTGGCAAATTATGTCACTCTCTAATTGACCTTGGTCTTTGAAGGATTTTCTTAATGTCTAATTTAATTTTCACGTTTCCTGGATTTTGTTTGCAACACAATGGTTGGCTGGAAAATTTCACCTGTTTAAAAGATATTTCTCAAATGGGAAATTCCCACAGAACAACTGATTAACCTTAGCCAGTAGGAACTTAAAGAGAAATTTTAAAAAGTTCCTATTACAAAAGGCATCAAAATCACTTTAAATATAGATTTTAAAATATAGGCACAGGAGATACTCTGAATTATTTATTAACAATCTAACATTCCTATGAAATTCAAGGTCTACTACCCTTTTACCAAACTGCTTGCAAGTCATAGGATAGCTTCATTTCTGTAGTTTGACATGCTTCCTCAGCACTTTTTTACTTCCTCAGTGTACTTACTGATCATCTTACTATGTAAGTATTTAATCACTCTCACTTCACTTTTTGGTAATTTTAGGCTCTTGTTTTAGTGGACCTGTCTTCATGATCCTTACATATACTGCACATTCATATGCAAATATGAATGTAAATATTTATTCAGTCAAATAATTTTACAGTCATTTAGTATTGGATTAAAGAACTGTGACAATTTATCGGCTCGAAATTTGACTGGCAGTGAAATGGGCAGTCTCAAAAAGGCAGAAAAGTTGAAGAAGCAGCCCCACAGTAGCATGCAAGATAGAATTGAGGGAAAGACATGGCTTTCGCCTTTATTTCCCATCTTGTCGTTGCTGCAGAGATGTATAAAACTGTCCTCCCCTCACATTCGTGAATACAAGCAGCACAAAGAATAATAACTGCTCTCTGGACTGTTATCAGGACAAGACACACAACCCTGGAAATTATCTTCCTCCATTTCCAAGATGAGCGGCACTTGGGGCAGGCTGAAAAGCAGGCTGTGAAGTTTCCTGGTGGACCTGCAGCCTGGCAATGCAGTTTCACTGGGGCATTTCCTCCTAGCTGCTGGATGCCAATCTGAATTATAGTCCTCTGCACGAGCTTTCTCTGCCTGTGATACCTCATCATAGAATCACAGAATCCTTTGCAATGGAAGGAACCTCTAGAGGTCATCCAGTCGAACCCACCTGCCATGAGCAGGGACATCTTTGACTGGATCAGGTTGCTCAGAGCCCCATCCAACCTGACCTTGAACGTTTCCAGGGATGCAGCTTCCACCACCTCTCTGGGCAACCTGTGCCAGTGTCTTGCCACCCTCATTGCGAAAGATTTCTTGGTTATACCCAGTCTAAATTTACATACTTTTAGTTTAAAACCATTACCCCTTGCCCTATTGCAAGAGGCCCTGCTAAAAAGATTGTCCCCATCTGTCTTATATGCTTTCTTACGCTTTTTACAATCCTCAACTCTCTCCTCCAGCTTTTCCCCTAACATTATTTCCTGTCAATCTCTCCTGTTTCTTCAGCTAACCAGTTCCTGTCAAAATCTCACTAAGAAATAAAGACAAAAGGAGTAAAGAGAGGCAGTAACATTTTTTTTTCCCTGTGTGATTGCTGTACTTTCTTTTTTTCTTATTTCTCTTTGCTTTTAGAACAACTTTATAGTTCTTGTCCTCATAGATTTCTTATTTCTCCATATTTGTAATCATGAATACCACAAGAAGGGAGAAATTTCATCTCTAGCCTCAGGCAAATTATAAACAGTACTGCTGAAGAACTGCAGTATGGGACAATCCTCAAATGCATAGAAACATGCAGAGAAATTCGATCTAACTATAATTATGAGGTACAAGCCAATACTTTTATCCAGGGAAGGCACCACAATCTTACTGAAATTTCTGCATGTCCTTCTTTATTTTAATAAATTTCTAGAAAAGATAACAGAAAATAATACGATCATCCTAATCCTTTGTCAAGTCCTTGAAATGACCGACACCAAAAAGGAATATATTTTCCAGTTCAGTTAAGGATTTTCACTGTAACTGCAAATAATATACTGTGTCTCTTACAGTACAAGCAATCTCTGTTTTCCAGTAACTGGGTTTCACCCAAGTTACTGGGGTTGTAGACAGAGAAAAGACCTAGAATCTTCAAATAGAGTAGCTGTTCAAACTGCCTTATTTCTCAACTTCATTGCTGCTGAGATAGAAAGAGTCAGTGAAACTGTAAGAGAGGGGTTCACATGTAACTGGTGGGGATTTTCAAAAGACAATAAAACTAAGAAAGTGTTAGCAGAAATTCACACTCTACACGAGAAAAGTATAAGTACAATAATATAAATTCCTTTTGCGTTTTCATTAATTGCTTTATGTGTGATCTAGTATTCATAAAGAGATGATTTCATTAAGCTACAATCCCGTAGCCTAAGAGGTTTTGATTGATTTTTTATTCACCGTTTGTTTTAGGCTTTTCCTCTTCCCTTTTTTCCCTGGTGCTTTTATTAGGGTGAAGTTCTGAATTATGGTCACCACAGAATCTCACTGATTGCAGGAGGGCTGGCTCACAGCCTGACATCTTCCAGGTACTCCTTCTCTTCTCTACCTTTCAGTGTTCATCTTACACTATATCACTCTGACACTGTTTCTTTACTGCCTTCTTGCTTCAGATATTTGAGGTCACTTGGCAAGTCATGCTGAGTGTTGTATTGTCTCTTTTCAGACAGGTATACAAGTGTCTGTTTTTAAACATAGATATAAACCCACTGACACTGCATCCTGTAACAGTTGCTGTAGCAGGAATGTTTATCGCTCTGTTGCTTTAATCTGTGACAAGAGAGGACTTCCTTCTAGACTTGGTAGCAAGCTCTTTCTCTCAAGATCAGTCATGCTCCCTCCCTTCCAAAAATGTGTTCAGTGTGATTTCAAATAGTTCAAGTTCCCAAATTGCTTTAGTATAAAAATAATATTAGAGAGATATATAGTTTTTTCATAAACAGATAACACAAAAATCATAAGAACCAGAAAACCCCCATGCCTTGGATAACAGCTTACTTTGAAAATCTCTTCTTCTGACAATATCCTATGAACAAATGGAAAGAAAAAGGAAAACAAGGATTTGGACTGCGCATGTGTTTAATAGCTGTGATGAACCATTACCAGAAAAGTTTCGGAGAGCTACGGAAATAAAAGTCCCTGCTGGGAAGGGGGACTCCAGCAGTGTAGGACCGCTTCCTAGAGTGCAGTGTCTACTACTTTCCTCAGACTAGTTTTACCTTTTTTCAAAGGAAATCAGACGGTGGCACTAAGCTTCACCTGACTGTTCCTGCAAAGTTACAGTGTGCAACCTCCAGCTCAAAACTGGAAGAGACCCAGGCGAGCATATTGCTTCCAAGCAATATAATATTTGGAGATAGAGTTCCCCATGATCGATGAACATGTCCGTCTCTGCTCCTACTTCCAGGGCAGTTTGGCTGTGCCCAGGGGAGTGACATATGACTCCAGGCCTACCAGAAGTTATCCCCTCTCAGCAGCTGTGACAGGGACAAGGTGTCATTTTCCACGCTTGCCTGAATGTCTCATCTCAGTGTCCGTTCATGTCAGGATTGATGGCTTTGCAAGTGAGTGCAAAGATCAAACCGTTTCATAGTGCTGTGTCAGTCAATTCTCAAACTTTAGCACCATTCTGAGCTGGGTCTGTGCCCTTGGTGAGTGTCCCCACTAAAATAAAAGCCAAACAGAAGAATACATAGCCCTACATATCCCTTCATTATTCACTTTAACATTCTCTGGGGAGAAAAAGAAACAGAGACAAATTGTCTTAGAAACCTCTCTGAATTCAGCAGTTATCAATAGAACAACTTAAGATGTGTAAGAATGATATAACTCCTGAAACATTAGATTATCAGGAAAGATTTGTTTCATTAGTCCTTAGACATTTAACATTTCATATAGGAAATGGTAATTAGCACAAGGATAGTCTTTAGTCCCTTGAGAAGGTGTTGGCCTTCACATAACCAATAGCTATGCCAAGCAAAGGTTACGGTTATTTATTGCACTGCTTTCTGTCTTCAGTAAGCTTTTACTTAATAAAAAATTAACAAGATCGCTTTTCCTGATATGTATATTGCATCTTGAAATCAATTAATTGAAAATACATAGTAAGTTGTCTGCTCAAGACTAAAAAAGCTGCCTTACCTTAACGTATATGTTCTATCTTGTAGTGTGCTGAGCTTGTTTAAAGCAATAAATATGTTGCTTATCCTGCAATACTGTTTAGTCAAATAATTGCTTGGGAGCTAAGAGTAGGAGAAAGGGCTAATTACCTACACCTCTATAACCCAGAATAATTCAGCAAGCACTGGAAATTTTGCTCACTAAATAGTCCTAAACAAACCTAAACTTTTAGCAGGTTTAAGGTCATGTTTAAACAGAGACCATCTATTTTTAGGTGAAATATACTCAGGGCAAAAATAATTTCAATTCCTCTGATCCACATCGAACAAGAGTATTGCCTTGTAGTGTGTAGTATAGAAATACGTGAGCATAGAAATGTGTGAGCATAGAAATATGTGAAATGACATAAACAGAATATTTTTAAGTGCCTGCCAGTCACAGTGTGCTCCACTTCACTGGTGTTTTGACAAATCATAGAAAATTTGCTATACTTCTGATCATTATTTCTTCTAAGATTTTTATTTCTTCTTATATCAGTCTATGGAAGGAGGAGAGAGTCCATACATAAATATATTCCTTCTTTTTTTTTTTTTTTTTTCTGTTGATAAGTAATAAGATAGAAAATTAAACCCTTTTCTTTCTGGACATTTACATGTAGACTATGTATTAAGTAAACTTATACAGATTTAAATGGAAGACTAAGGACTATTTAGGAAGAGATTGTAATTATGATCAAGTATTTCAGAAATCTTATGTGAGGTTTCCTGTACAGAATATATGAGACAAAAAGTGACGAATTTGAAGCAGAAAGTTACATGTATTAGAGTTGTCCACATGCTAACTAAAGTTAGATCACAATGAATTGGTATTTTGATTGGAATGTGAATTTCAGGGGAGTGCTCAGATTCTTCTCAGTGATTTCTCATGTCTCTTGAGGCCAGTGTGTTACAATCTGATTTGCATTTTGTACTCTAAATTTCACAGCAAATTTCACTGTTCATAAGACAGAAAGATTCCCAGGTTCAGTTCAGGTCCAACACACAGACTGCAGAAATCTTACTGCTGCTACAAGTTACCAAGCCACAGGTATAATAAACTTGTGATTTCTGTTGCTTGCAATTTCAGAAAAAAACACAAGAATTTAAGGATTTGATAGTTGCCTCTTATAAAACCCAAGAAGTGCAAGAGAAAAGGAGGCAAAAAATGACGAAAAAATTGGTAACTGCTGAGCACCATCAATTCCTTCAGAAAGTTAATGCACTTATCCTAAAAACCTGTTGGTTCTATACACAGAATTGAGACAGTTCTTTGTACAGAATGCAGTAATTTAGTCATGCACAGCAGTATTATTCTTCTGTAATAGTACTGTAATTGATTAGAATAAAACCATGCAATAATCATCTAATAAGAGTTATCAATCAGCTATAGCTGTAAAACCAAATTTAAATATTATTCATTCTTGGAAATAAAACTAAGAATAAATTAACCTGTTTTAATTAGAAAATAAACCAAGATCTAGTCCAAAGTGCTAAAGCCTAGCTGTAAGTATTCAACTATTTCTTTTTTAATGTGCTATACCTGAATTCCATGACTCTGAAAGAATTTTAGTTTTCTAACATTCACAGGGAAGATAACCTCTTTATTTTAATTTATATTTATAATCTGTACTCAAACAAAAATGTCTAGAAACATGGCAGGCTCTGTATAGATAGATAATAACTACTCACTAGTTCTAACTTCTGCAAGTTTAGAGTGTAGAAATAAGCACATAGAAATTACAGATTTCTTTATTTGTATGAAAGCATGCTAAAAGTAAAATTCAGTTCTGGAGCACTGCTTTGAGTCTAAAGGATTTAGTCTTTCACACTACCTTTCTAACAAACATGCTTGTAGTAGCTGTCATGTAAATGAAGTAAACTACAAATATTCACATAATCTAAGATTATACTTTCAGAAGACAGAAAAAGACAGTAAAAATCCCTAGAATAAGTTACAAATAGGTCAGTCAATTCTGACTTAATCCAATCATATGTGGACAGCAAAATAAATATTCATTTAAAGTTAGCTACTAATTACAAATATTACCTGAACATCACAGATACCTGCATCACTAATCTGTAAACTAATTAAGTAGCGACATCTACATACAAATTAGGTTGCATGCTGTGGGAAACAAGGAAAGCCAGTTTCTTGTAGGACTCAGTGAATAAATAGAATTGTAAAGAAGGGTTTGATATATATTTTCAGCTCAGCATATATTGTACATGTATGGACATGTATGTTGATAAATGTGAATATCCACAAGCCACCAGAAATAACATTCAAACACCTCTTATACAAATGTGGTATGGCTCACGTCCTGTGATTTTCTCCTATGGCATGCAAATCAGTCAGACTTTGGGAAACTCAGAGCAATAACATTGCCTGACTACAGGAAGGATCAATTCACCAGGAGAATAATGCAACATTCTCACAAATGTCCTTGAGGACAGTAAAGCATGCTCAGTTATTGAGTTTTGGTTGCTATGAAGTAGGAGCTCCAAAACAGAGACTTAGGAATGGGCTTAGCAGGTTCTACGCATACTTTTACTTCTAAATTAATTAAAATAAATAAGTAAATAAAACTTAAACTAACTAAACCATAAGGTTTAATTGACTTTCAACAAATCCTGTTACTTAATGCAACATCAATCAATAGTAAATAAATCCAACACCTTAGCTACCCAGTGACACATCTCCCTCTAACTTTTTCTGCAGTGGAAGCTCCCAAGTGACTAAAGGGAATAATCAGTCATGTCTCTGACTCAATCAAACTTTAATGATGGACACATCTATTATAAGACTTGATCCAAGTGCAGCACTCCTCATGGAGCATAGGCCATCCTTCAGAAGCAATTAATTTTCTTCAGTGGTTATCATGGTCATCACCCAAAACTTAGCTGATTTAACACATTCATGACTGTTATACTTTTGTTGTGTTTCATGAATCTCAGAATCAACACGCAGTTTTCAAATGGCTTCATAAAGCACAATTCTGCAGAATCTGAACTTCAACATAGTTTTCTTTGGATGTGAACCAGTCATCACCTTCCTTTCAGTTGAAACCAATGTTTTTAGATGTTAAGCTAGATAAACATGCTGCATGTCCTTTTAAATTTTTATGAAAGTCGTAATCCCTAGTTCCAGGAAATCACATTTCAAATCATCATAGGTTTGAGTCTGGCGAGGTTTTTTCGTAGTGGGAGAAGGGCTGTGGGGGATGGCTCCTTGCAAAAATTCCAGCACCTCCCTCAGCCTCAAGTAAAATTCTGAGCTGTCACTGGTCAAGGCCAGGCTAATCAGTGCCTCTGTGATCAGTGTATTTAGGATGGGACACCTGCGGGCCAGACTCTTCTTGTCTCTGTCTCTGTGTCCTGTCTTTTCTGTTGGGGAACCTTTGTGTTTGGAGGAGGGAGAGATGAGAGGAGAGTAAAACACATGGTCGGAGAGAAAGATGGGGAGAAAGACATCAGATCAAAGCATTTCCCCAGAGTCCTGTGGTGAGTGATACAGCAGGGAGACGATGGCCTGTGAACTCAGGACATTCATGGTGGCCCCTTTGTTCTTTTCTATTATCTGTCGAGCGGCACTGCACATGTACACAGCTCTACTCAACAACATCTGAAACTCTTTCACGTGAGACATTGTTTACAAAGGATACAGTGATTTGACTCACTAAACCTGACAGGGAACTACATAGGAACTAATACTCCACAGAATGGTGATGATGAAAGCCGGCACCCATTTGGGATGACAGAGCTTCATACTTTGCCTGAAAGATTAACACTAGATTCAAGTAACAGTTTGAATTGTCTTTGAGAGTTGTCTTGAACCTTCACCTCAGTCTCAAGCTTTTAACTTTAAGTTACACTAGAGAAAGACCAATCGGCAACTTGCTTTTTTCAGTACTTCTCTTTACTGATATTTAAACAGTATCCTATTTTTTAAACGATGCCCTCTAATAAAAAGAAAATATACTTTACGGTTCTTTTTATAATATGTCAGATGCATGTGTGGCTGTTGAATTTCACAGTGTCCTATGTGTCAACCATAAGTAGGAGTCTCCCAAAAGTCATCAAAGTTCTCCTTCGCTCTGCTAGAAGCAGAGCAAAGTTTTGGAAACTGAGAACACATACTGTTAGAGGAAGGAGTTGGCCAGATGGTGGTGAGAGCAGATGTTAGCCGTAGCTTCTTAGCATGCATCAAGGATGTTAAGGAGAAGCTCGAGAAGCTGGGGTCTGCTGGGACCAGATTCCTCAAGGGAGAGTCACTGGAGCATTTCTTCAGTTCACTGACAGCTTACAAAACTTCTACGTTGATCACAAAAACTGTCTCAAGTAGTTTTTATGCCATTCAATGGCCACAAAGCTCTGTTATCCACAGGACCATGATGCTCTCTCTAAACTTGTTTATGCCTATCTTGGACCTTCTATCAGCTCCTTTTCACAAAATTGCCTTTTACAGTATATCAGTTCCACACACTGAGCCAGACGATATCCTCCTGTTCTAGCTTACTCTGTCTAGATCTGTAAAGATCATCTTGTAATGGAAATTTGGAAGCTAGCACACTTGAGATTTTAATGAAGTTATATTGGTCCAAATTAGCTTTAAAGATTGAATCAGTATGAAGACTAGAGATTTTAGTTATTTAAAAAAGAGTAAATAACTTGGATATGTCAGAAGATTTTGTCTGTATCACTTAAACTAATTTTAAATTTTACATTAACCCAGTCATGTTATAAAATATTTTTTCTACTGTTCTCTGAGAATGAATATTGATAAAAGTTTTTATTTTTTTGTTTAGTTTGGCATTATTCACAGCCTTTTAATCAAATAAAAGTTATTTTTGCATTTTTAAAAATTTCATTAAAAATAACCATTCCTGACCATGACTACCATATACAGCTGTTCTTCCAGTTAGTCTAAGAGTATCTACTTTTACCTGAATATAATCAAAATATTTGGCATACTTTATGCATAATTTGTGAAGCTGAGACTGAATAAAAATAACAACACCGAAGACTGGCCAAGATCAGCATTAATAAATCCATTCTCCCATTGAAACCTATTGTACAACCTCAGTAAAACCATATACGCATATTCCGAAAAACATTGAAATCCAAGAAAGGATGACAGAAAACTATTATCAGTATAGTTTTTTTCTAGGGGTGAAGGACTTTTTTTTCTGCACTTTCAAAATGTTGAAATTTATACGCCTGCTACAAGTATTTACGTAGATGTATTAAAAAAATATTTATAAGGAAATCCTGCAATTTCTTTCTTCTCTATGTAAAATACTTATATATTTATATTATATAAAGTTTGACATCTATATATACACATGAGTGACTCCTAGATTTCTGTACATACAGCTAAACGAGTTCTTTATTTCAATTCTATTTTCAGTTCAGCCTTCAGTTTGCCACACTGCATTTTCTTAGTACTTCATCTTTTTTCTTTAACAGACCTCCCATTTGATGTTATGTGAAGTAATTTATTCAATTTTTTTAGTTTTGAAAAATATTCTAAAATAATAGTTTTATCTATCTTATTTTCTTTTCTCACTTTAACTGTCACTCTTAAAAAAAATCTCGATATCAGAATGCAGAAAAATTTAAAATAAAGTAAATAATCAGTTTTTATGTCTTTAATTTCTTCTGTTTCTGACAAAAGTCTCTATAGAGGTTTTTTTTTTAATCATGTAAAAGTAATTGTTTAGGAAGAGCAAATGTAAATAAACAGCTCTTTTAAAGCCTGCTATAAGAAAAAAAAAAAAGGACCCTAAGGCTCTAAACATGAAGCCAATTCTTTATTTGGGATGCTGAACTCACATACTCTTTGCTGTCCTGATCTATCAGTTATGAACCAATGATGCTCGGTACTTCTGAGCAGTGGTTTGCATAAATTGGACTGATTATAAGTGTTTTTTTTTTCTTTGGACAAGGTTTGCAAGCTGTGCTATTCACAGAGTACTCAAGCAGAACTTGCACAGATGATTCAGCTTCACTTCGGTACAGAACTGGAGAGCTTTCTTGCCTTTCTGGCTACAAAAAGCTGCAGTATATTCCAGTAAAAATTCTGGCTACAAAAAATGCACAATACCAGAAGTAGTTTTCAACACACCCATTGTGATCTGGTTTGGGTCCATATTTCTCATGGATTGATTCTTGTGTTATGGAAGATTTTGCATAATACCCAGTTATTGTGTCATAGACCGATATTTTAATGGACACAGGAAAATAAATGTCTCTTTTATGTACAGAATACAGACCATTTGGTACTCAAGTTAGAATAAGGAATTCACCTCCACAGTAGAGTGACCACCAAAGATCCCGTAGCAAGCAAAATTTGATGTAAAAACTTTCTCTGAGGCTTAATACTTCTGATAAGTTATGCATACAAGCTCAGTAACACACATGTTATTGATATTCCCAGGTTTTTTAACAAAGAACACAAGTTAGGGGAGGGTAGAAGTCTCTTGTTTGTCTATTCTTGAATTTTTACACTATTTCCAACCAGGAAACACTTCTGTTATTGTGATGACAAGAGCCACAAATAAGTATACATAGATGAGATTTTTTTAATAATTTAGGTATTTTGGCTTTGCAGCTAATAGTTAATAAATTACTCTCTAAATGACACTAAGAACACCAGCATTTTCTAAGGTATTTGTGCCTGCACTCCTAATTTCACTGCCTTTCGTATTAAGCTTCTCAAGACTGAAATTCTCTTGTGTCCATCCTCTGTAAGGCATACGGAAGGTAGATCTCTACCATGAGTAGTTCTGCAAATCCCTGGGTTTGGAAAGAGTAGCCTTGACCTTCAGAAATAAGACTGGTTATAAATAAGTCTCTTTCTGAGTGGCTTTGGAGAAACTCATTGGGTTTTCCTATCACACCCCAAAATAATGAAAGAGAGCACTAAAGAGACAGATTACTGATATGTAAATTACTGTCCATGCCAATTCTGGTATTATTTTGCACAATTTGCTATACACTACTTCCATCTCTGACATCTCTGAGACAAGTATTCTTGCTCTGGTGTTGGAATAGTGAAATCTTAGGTTAAAAAAAATAGTGTTGTATGGTGACTGTGATTAAGGGTGACTAATGAGATAAGGTCACAGTCAGAGACAGACTTTGCTATAGTTGGTGTCAGGAGTAACCAGCAACTGGGGTGAGCAGTAGTGGGTCAAAGTCTTAAAAAGTTTCAATGCTGGACAGTAGGAGACAGGCAGCTGTAATAATTCAGTTTATGCATATTATTTGTATCTTCCAGATGAGAAATAAATCTTTTCATGGAGTAGATTTGTTTTCAATTATAAGCCCACAAAAATGAAAACCCAGCAGGAATTCCTGAGAAGGGCAGTCAATTTTGGCCTGTTTTTTTCCAAATTAGCACAAGTGCCTGACAGGGGGCCAGGCAAACCTCCTTCCTTCATCTCTCAAACTGCAGCTGATGCTCATGGCTAGATTATGGGACAGTCAAACAGACACTTCCAGCAATACTTCTATGCAAGTTTTGCACATTAACATTAAATTGCTACTAAACCTGGAACTACAGTACTAAGTGGAAAGGGAGATAAAGCACAACTTGTTCCGACTTCAGGAAAATGGAATATGAAACCTGCAAATATTTATTTTTTTTTCAATTTGAAAAGCCATGATAAGCCATGTCTGGCATCACAGAACACTAATAATTTCCCTGAAATTATTCAGCAATAAAGTCAGTAGTTTAATACACTATAACATATACAATTCTGATGTTTTTAACTATCAGTACATGTGCATTCCTTCAGCAGTTACTGAGCTTAAAATATGGATCTGTTCTCTCAAAAAGAAACTTACTTCTTGACAAATTATCTGGTTAATTACACTATCTAGAAGGTAATTTGAAGGTCATCAGTTAGTGCACTGACAACAGACATTCATCAGAAGGGTTTTTTATATGATAGATTTTAGAATATGTAATCATTTCCAATGATTTTACTTATATTTTCTGAATTCCTACCAAGTTTCAGAAGTACAGACACCTTCAGTTTGACTTTTCTGCCAATACTTTCCGGGTTTTGTTGGTTTGGGGATTTTTTTTTCTTGTTTATTGTTTAATGTTATGTAGTATATATCTCATGCACAGCACTTTAAAGGCTCTTTCACAAAAAAAAAATATTCTAATAACAATATTTCCTATCTCTTAATTATATATTTGTTCATGTAAGAATCTTGCTGTTTATGATAACAAGGCTATGCCTGATAGAAAATGGAAAAGCAATCTGGAAAAACAATGCTCAGAAATTCCAGCTGGAAAAATTCCATGGATAGCTCCAGTGAAGATGAGAACAAAGCGTACTGTTTCAGGGAATCTATGGGAATACTGGCTGATGACTGGCTGTTGGGTAGGTGGCTTACTTCTCCAGAAAAAGTGATTCACAATTCTTGTTCTGATCAGTTGTTTTTTTAATGAGGAAGAGTATTTCTTATTAAGGAAGAGCTCTGGCATAGATTGTCGTAATACTACCATGGAAAAAGAAATACTGTCACAGCAAGAGATCCCAGAAATCCTGTGTCTAACAAAGAACTATTCTCAAGGACATCATGGGTGAGAGATGTGAGGAATGATGACGGATATGAAGATGAGGAATATGTCTGAGGAAGACCAATGGCCCTTTAGTAAATTACCTCCACTATTTGAGCTAGACTGATGGAACAACCTCGAAAATCCCAGAGAAACTGCTGTGACACTCCTTAATTCAGTGGCCTAGGTAACACATAAGCAAATAAAGAGTCATGTGAACTCTACATTCTATGCGGAGAGCTATGATTTTCTACAAGAGGAGGATTTTTGTTATTCCTCCATTTGCCTTCTACATGTTTGAATATAATTTGAAACAAAATTTTAGTTAATTATCAAATCCTTTTTTCTTCTTAAATAAGAAAACATACATAAAATCAGACTATGCAAAATTACATTGTCAGTCTTTTGACTCAAAGCTGAACATTTATTTGCCAACATTTATATTGTCCAATCAAAACAATGATTCTGAGAACTATTATCTGAGATGTAGCTATAGTATAATCCACCTCAGTTAAATACGAAGTTAATTTGTGCTTGAGTTGTCATGTGTAATGACCCTGCAAAATTACTTTACAAGTTACCTACTTAACCGTACTTATCATAGTGATACAGAAAATAATAACAGTTTTAAAAAAAAACTCCCACACCACAACTGATTTTTCATATGCCTAGCTCTGATAGTATCTTTTCACTGCTCTGCACTTTAGTTTGCTTGCTCTAAAATGAGTTCTAAACTCTCTTGTAAAGTGCTCTGCAATCTCCTAAAATTGTCCTGTAAGAGTATGGGATTATAAGCCATTATTATTATTTTCCTAAACTGTTAAAAAATCCTGTCATGACAAAATTGAGTCTTCTGTAAAAATTGGTGAGGGCAGTTAAGGAAAGATTCAGTTGGCTCAGAATGCGTAAAAGATCAAAACAAACTACATAGTAAAGCCCTGTAAAATCAATGCGACGCAATCACATTGAACTGTTTGGTACAAAGTTGATTTGTTGTGTGTTATTTTTCTTCTTTGTTTTTGAATTCAGGCTATCAAAACACTTTATGAATAGACAAAATGCACAGAAAAAAAAGCAAGAGTAATTATTGAATTATTGCGAGGTGACTGCAAGAGCAAACTGAATAACAGAAACAATAGCTGAATACAGATGCAACATTCTTAAAAAATGTTACTGAAGTTTTTACCAACTCTCACTTTGTGTCCCTGGAGATGCATGGGGAATATGTTTGCTCTTACTCTGCTTAATCTCTGATTTTTCTCTTTAAACTAGGTAGTTCAGAAACCCAGTCTGTCAACAATTCTTTTCTTGCTACAGAGTGCCAGAAAGCACATTCATAAATCTAGACTGCCTTTGAGCACAAGAAATCAAATAATTTAGAAGTTACCATAGAAAGCAAAGATATTGCTGATGTTAAGGCACAAAAATGGGGAGTCAGGACGCAGATATGGGTGCTATTTATGGTTCAGCTCACAATCCATGAGCAATCCCTCAGGGTCTCAGTTTCCAGCTAAGTATCACAAGGAAAAAAATAGTAACAAATTTTACTGGGGCTTGGGGAGATCAAATTGCTGAATGTTGATAGCAGCTATGGGGCAGAGTGATAAAAGAAACAGGGAAATGGGAAGACGTGGATAAAAACAAAGGAACAATCTATTAGCTGCAGAGAACACTTCTGCAAAGGCTCCACTTCCACATTCTTAACCTGTCCTTCATGCTTTGGTAAAACCTCCAGAATGGAGTTCTGCAACACCTTCTTTAAAAACGAGTAATCAAATTTCCACTGAATTCCAGAATATTATCTATGCCTAATTTTACATGTCTTGAAAAATTCCATCTCAAATGCTTCACTTCGCAAGGAGTGAATGGATTGACCTCATGGGTCTCCCTTGGCTGCTTGAAGAAAAGTCCCAGTGAATTTCCTACTATATGTAAATTCAGTGTATCTAGTACATGCTACACCTGATGCAAGTTTACATTGTGTTCACTTTTAAGATACGGAGCTTTAAGGATTATAGATCTTAGTTTTGAACCAGTTCTCCACCTTGAGTGCTCAGCTTGAATTATCATTGCTTTTTCTTTATTTTTCCCTTGAGGTTCCTGACTGACACACAGACAAAGAGGACAGCTCCAATTTCTTCAAATATGCATCCACCATATAAAGAGTTTGGTCTCTCAACTGCATATTTTTGGACCTCTGTCCTCACTAGTCTGTAAATGAAGGAGTGGTATAAAGAACCACGATACCATTGCTTCAGCAGTCTGCAGCAGAGTATTGCCTGGAGTATTTTGTTAATGCCACCTGCCTTAGTGCAAAATATAAAGAAGAATACAGCCTAGAGATGAAGTCAAAAGACTTGTGGATTTCAGGAATTATCTTTCCACTGACAAACTCCTTGAGCAATGACCTTGAGCAAATCATTTATTCTCTTTGTTCCAGACCCTCAAGGGTGCTTAGGTATATAATTTCCATTAATTTCTGTCACACTGGTGAGGATCTATGTGCCCCAGTACTCTATATGAAAAATAGAGATTCTGCTTCTGTACATCACAAAAGTCTTCTGTGTATCTTGCAAAAATGTGTTCATTAATGTACTTAGTTATTCTGGTGATGATGGTTCTGCCTAAGACAAAGCAATTTAATTATCTAATTGCTACATAATACCACCAAGACCAAGAGATAGACATTATTCAAAAGAACTATACGAAAAAAAAAAAAAAAAGAATACATAACCTAAGAATTTTATAAGGAAAAAAATGCACCTACAAACACAAGCAACAATCTTCCTTCTTAAATCATTAAAAATTCCCATTCGTTTCAACAGAATCACTGTCACCCCTGAGTTTTCACTAGTGGACCTCATATTATTGTCACACAGAGTCTCATGTTTGAACCCAGCTTCCCTGTTCTCCCAGGTGCATCTCAGAATAGAACCATAGAATCATCAAGGTTGGAAAAGACCTCTAAGATCATCAAGTCAACCATCAACCTGAAACTACCATGTCTACTAAACTATATCCTGAAGTGCCACGTCTACACATTTTTTGAACAACTCCAGGAATAGTGACCCCACCACTTCTGTGGGCAGCCTGTTCCAATGCCTCACCATTCCTTCAACACTTTCTTATACTTGATGCTTGAGTCTCAGTGCATCTTTTGACACGTGCTGTAGCACTGCTTAGCTCTCCAGTCATGCAAATTCTCTTGTTTTAAAGTGCACTACAGCTGCTGCCAGTGTCACCTTCCCTCTGCTGGGGGAGAGGAGAAGGGGACACATAAAAACTGTGCAGACTTAAATCTCACTCTGTATTTTGGACACAACTCAGTTATCAAAATGCATATCTATATTTCTGCTACTCATATGGCATAATATATACCCAAATGCCATAATATATAATTATTTCTTGTGGATTTTTAAAAACCTGTGCTGGGCTTGGTGTGGTGGGCTTTTGGTAGCAGAGTAGAGGCTGGAGCAGTGGTGCCTGTGACAAGCCTCCAGAGGCTTCGTTGGCACCGAGTCAGATACACCCATCGCCAAGCCAATCAGTACTTCTGTGATAACAACAAAAGTCTTTTGGGCAAGTTTTGGAGTAGAGAAGAGGAGTGGGACTTGAGAGAAACAGCCATGCAGACACCAAAGTCAGTGGAAAAGGAGGGTGGGAAGTGCACTGGAACAGAGGTTATGCTGCAGCCCATGGTGACATGGCAAGCTGAGCCCGTGCAGGACATGGACGTTATTGGTGGAGCAGAATCCTGCCTGCAGCCTGTGGAGGATTCCACACTGGAACAGATGACTGTGCCTGAAGAAGTTCATGACTTTGAGGGAAACTCACTTTGTTGTTGAAAAGAATGCACCCCACAGAAGAGATCCATGCTGAAGCAGTTTGCAAAGAACTGCAGCCCCATGGAAGGACTCACATTGGAGAAGTTTCTTAAAGACTGTCTCCCATGGGAGAGTCCCCACGCTGGAGCAAGGGAGGAATACGAGGAGTCCTCCCTGTGACGAGAAAGAAGTGGCAGAAACTGTGTGAGCTGTCTGCAATCCCAGTTCCCCATTCCTCTGCACTGCTGGAGCGGGGAGGAGGGAGGTAGAGAATTTGGGAGCAGAGCTGAGCCAGGAAAGAAGGAATGGGTAGGGTAAGTGTGTTTTTGAGATGTTGTAATTCTAATTATCCTAATCTGATTTGATCAGTAAATTATTGTTGTTGTCTAAATTAAATTGACTATTTTTCCAAAGGGAGTTTGTTTCCTGTGACCACAACTCATGAGTGAGCCCCCCCCTGTCCTTGTCTTGACCTCAAGCCCTTTGTTATATTTTCTTCTGTCCATCTCACCAAGAGGAAGAAGTGAAAAAGTGGCTGTGTGGTATTTACTTGTTGAGTGGGTGAGCCATACCACAACAAAACCTCTCTTTCGTTTCTCTGTTAGTATGTTTCAAAATAGCAGCTTACGACACATTATGTTTTCACTTTATATAACAAGAACCAGGCTAAGACAAGTCTTCTAACTCTTGACCCTGTTAGTAAAGTTACAGTTGCACTCATTTTGGTTCTGCATCAAATTAATAGAGTCTATATATATATATCCTTAGATTTCACAAAAAGGGAACCTCACAAATAACATTTGATTTTCTCCTCAATCTGAAACTTTGCACAATGTTAAAGTCAAATATCTGGGAGGTGAAGCTCTTCCATGCTAATATTTCTTCTGTTATGACCATCACCATCACATGTACTTGAGTTTCAGTTGTATTAATTGGATAGCATTTTGCCTCAAGTCTAGTTTTGTGTACTGTTAATTGTACATGCATTTTTTATCAAGATGGACTGGAAAAAAAAAACAAAAACCCTCATTATTTTTATCACGGGAAATGAGAAATACCTTAACATTTATTTTATGAGCTTTTAAATTTGATTTATTCATTAAAATTCCCTTTTCTTCAAGTGAAGGAAGTGGGGTAGAAATCATACCTTAGGTAAGGAAAAGCTACTATCTTGGTTGTTTAAGTATGTCTTAGACACACATTCAGCTAAACTATTGATAAAAAATAGAGTCTACTTCTTCATCTCACTTGCATCCAGCAGCCAAGAATTTTAAAGCATTTCCAAATGCAAGCAAAGAAAATAAAAAGAAACATTTTTCCAAATTCCCCAAAGCTTTCCCCCAAAGACTCCTACTTCCATTTTGCTACCAAAAGATTAATGTCCTCCATGTGAAATTCCTTTTACAATTTCTTGACCTTACTACAGTTGTTGCAGACTGCTACAGCTAACTAACTCAGCCCATGTGGCACTAGGACAGTTTAATCCCCTCTCTCTCACTCTATCATCTCTCTATCTCTTCCCCAAGTCCTGTGGGAATCTCATCAAAATGAAACTCCTGATGAACTAGACAATACGATGTATTCTGATTCTGAGTTTAAGCTCCCACATGCCCAGGAGTAAGCAAAGCAGCAGCTCAAGAATTCCAGAGGTAACTAAGCATTGAAAACACGTTTACTGAAAATTAATTCCTGAGCAATATTCTTTACTTGCTTTACATGGTAAAGTGCTGCGTATGTGATTAATTACTAGAAAGAGAGGGAGGGCAAAACAGACTGATACACAGAAATGGACACAAAGTACATCACAGAAACTTGAAAATGCAGTAAAGAAAAGCTCTTTTCTTCACAAGCATGGTACTCACTATGCATTTCTAATGCAGTGCTGCAACTTTCATGCATTTTGTTTCAGAATTGTTTGAAAAATCTGGAACATGGATGAAGCCAAATAACAAATGTTGCCCCATAGCCTAGGCCATATTAAGTAACCTTGTAACAAGCGTGGGTAGAGCCCTTCCCATATCTTCACTCGCGAAGCCTAGCTGTGATGATGATTAAGTAACCTAACTTCAGGTATCATCATGTGATCAAAGTGGGAGAAGACTGTGCAGATACCCGAAACAGGTTTCAGTGAAAAAAGGCAAAATCATTTGTGTGCAAAATATGTTAATTTGGCTGAGCAAATTATTTGTGTGCAAGCCATCATAAAATTAGTAAAACTAGTAGGGAGTGCCCCTGAAAAGATAAGCAGAAATCCCTTCACACCACCAAAGATAAACATTTTAGATAATCCAGTCTCCTCAAGCATACCTCCACCCACACTCCCCCCATCCCATCCTTACAGGATAAAAACTTAAGATTTTGAGTAGAATATGACGTTTTTCCAACAGTACAGCTAAACTGCAGGAAATTCTTTCCCCCTTGTTTGAAAGGTCAGATAAGGATATTTCCCCTTGGGATTGAGAACCCTTATCTGGCAGAAGCCAAGGGATTAAGACACACATGTGGTATTTTGGCATGCTTTAAGATTTTTATTAAGGTATTAACATCTAACACACTTTTTAATTTGTACTGTTAAATTTTCAGGAGTCTCTTACTTTTGCAATGGTGTATCCTGTGTATTGCTTTTTAAATTTCAATAGCACATTCTTTCACTGTATCCATAAAATCTGCAGTAGTGACATATTGGACCTGAGTGGAGTTCAAATAAATTTCTAGTTTGAATCTTGCAACGAAGTCTCTCTCCGTCATAGAGACCATCATCTCATAATGCGCAAATGCCTTTTCATTCATGATGGGTTTACATTACTCTTATTTATAGACATAAATTTATTGCCTTAATTTAAGAATCTTTTTGAATGGGCTGGATTCTCTAGCTAATAAAAAATCCAAAAAACCTTTTTTCCCTGAAACCATATTGAAGACCGAGGGGAGAGAGGAAGGAAAACAGGAAGGAGAAAGATAACCTGAATGGTATTTTCAGTTGTGTCTCTAGTTCTTTATGAAAACTTATGTTACCATGCTTTTTCTTCTGTCATTCGCCACTGAGAGTAAACATACTGAAGGTTAATTTAATATTTTTATTCTGCTTTTTCTTTCTGCTTTCCCTTCACAAGGCCATACCCTTTCATGTTTGTATTTAGTCATATACTATAACACTATATTCTAGACTATGACCTCCCTAGGAACAATAGTTCACCCTTAGAAGTTGTTGCCTAAGGTGCTTACTGCAGCTGAATTCTAAGATTATTTAAGTATTCTTCCTTGGTGTACTGCCAATACACAATGAACAATAGTGTAGTTTGTCTTTCACTTTGCTTCATATGCCTGCTGTCTGTCTTATAACAAGCTGAACTAAACCTGAAATAAAAAAGGAGCACAAGAAAACACTTTTGATTTAAAATGGATGAAGCCTATGCCCCTTGAGGGAATAGCCCAAAATACATGTCCCATGGGGGGGAAAAAAAAAAAAAAAAAAGAAAAAAAATATCAAGTAAATGAAGCCTTATCTGAGCTGGAACTAGGATTGTCTGGAACTAGGATTTACTCAACACAAAACAGAGTTTAAATTACATGGGTCCTGTAGTGCAATCCAAAACCTCCTTGTTCAACTTTATCTCCCTTGCCCTGACAGTGCCTTCAGGCATTGTTTCTTGATACAAGTTTTGCCCCTGCATAGTATTTCCTTTCTGCATATTTTCAAACCTTCTCCAATCTTAGAAGTGTAGCATCTACACACAATGCAATCTTAATCAGAATTTTCGCATAAGTGTAGACATGATTACTCTTATTCTAGGTCTGATAAAGGAAGAGATGGCATTTAGAAGACATATCCAAACTGATGTGTAATGTTCTGACTTTTATACAGTTGCTCGAATATTAACATGCCATGCAGTCCATCAGAATTCATACCTACACCTATCTGTGAAGGATTTGAATATGTATCTCCTATCTATTGAGACATGGAGACTTGTTATAATGAAGCTCTTCTAATCTATTCAACAAAAACATTTCCAACCAAAAAACTTTTATGTCAAAGAAAGAGCTTAAGAGTAATCCTATATCTCTATGATTAGATAACTCTTTTTATGAGACTTAGTAATCCATGTTTCTTTTAACGCTGACATTTTTATATGAAATGCACAGCCAGGTCTTGAAATCCTTTTTTATGATTTAGGACCTATTGAAGCACATGCAACAGAAATTGCAGTGCTGATATAAAACTAGTAGGAGGAAGCATTTCCTACTGTTCAAATTCATGAGCTAGGTCTATGGGAGTCTTTTTGTTAATGCTTCCTACTGTTACACATAATGCACAGAAAAACAGTAGGCATTAGCCTAGCAAAGCTATTGTGAAATATTGCAAATGACTACATGGAAACAGGTATAGATCTTCCCTCATAATGGCATTACACCAAGTTCTCTATTGCTTTGTTCCTTTGCGTGACCTTCTTCAATTCAGTGGAGCTATCCAGATCTAAATATAGGGAAAGGCTTGTTTATAGTAAAGCTGCCCTACAGAAGTGCAGCTACTCTAGCTGAATACCAAAGCATTTGCAAGGAATGAGAGTCAGAGAATTAAAGGTTACTTAGTACTTAAAGGGAGAGGAAAATAGAATAAAACTCTTTTACTGTTACCGACTTTTTTTCTCCCCCTCAATTACGAATACATTTTTAAAGTTTATGGATACCCTTAGAGTACCCCCAAGTCCTGTTTTATTGTGAGATATTAAAAATGTATGGAACTAACTGGTAGAAATCTCTTAATTAAAATAAGTTTCTGCCAGATTATTACAAACAAAGGTCAGAATGCCCTTCCAATTATGAAGTTTTAATCTACAATGACAGCAAACACCCATACACAGGAATGAAAGAACACAAAACAGATGTGTGGACAACTGAGTCCTTGTCTTGAGCATGACTTACAGGACTGGGTGGGAGGGGCTGACTGTTAAGACAACGCTGAAAATGCAAATATGCTTAAGGAAAAATGTCACTAAAATGTCAAGAAGACTAGCTCAAACATGTCAGTGTCACTATGTCCTGCTTCTAATGACACTTCTCATGTACAAAATATTCTACAAAGAAAAAGTTGCAAAGACTTCCAATTATATATCTTCTGGAATTAAACTGTTTTCACCTCTATTTTTTTTTTTTTCTTTCTCTACTCCTTGTGATTTACACAGGTTTAACATTTTAACATCCTAGGTAATGTATTACCTTTAAAATAAAGATACAGACTGATCCTGTGAAGAGCTGAATGGCCTCGACTCCTCTTAACATCAAACACTTCATTGCAAGGTGACCAGAGGTGTTATAGTTCAAGAATAAGCATTTTATTTATAGCAAGGAATATAAAGTATACAGGAAACAGAAGAAGATAACAAAGACCGCATGGAAAAAATACGTAAAAAAATGTCAGTTTCTTATGTATACATATGTCAAGAACATGAATACGGCTGGAGCTGAATGAAAAAATATTCCCCATTGATATAGATTGCATATTCAGGATGAAATTTATGTTCAAAGATTTAGACAGAAAATTTAACATAACTTAAAGGGACTTACTGAGCTTCCATGGAAGGTAAATGAAGGTTGGTCACCCATTTTTCTCAAATGACTTCTTACTAATCCTTGGTGGTATTTTAATAACTTATTCACCGACACTCTTGTTACGATCTTTGTCCAACTCTGAGAGTAGTCTTCAGGTTAATCAATGGATTTTTGTTTCTGCCAAATTAAAACATGCAACAAGACATGATTCTGTGATTGACGTTAAAAACCCATCAAAGAGGGTGCTATCTTCACCACAAATGAGTAGCATTTTACTTTGTGAATAGATTCACGAAAAAATTGGTATTGAAAAGTAAACCAAGACTGAGGTTTTGGAGTTATATTTTGCATTGGATACCAGGCTTAAATTTGGCAGTATGTAAAATATAAGTCTAAAATTTTTACTCCAGTCTGATTTTTGATGGAAAATGAGTTTTCAACTTAAGTAAATTTTAAGAAAATTTTTTATATTCATATTCCTTCTTTCTTCCCTGTAGATCTTACTATCCTTTATGGTTGACAAAAGTGATGCAAATCCCTATGCTCATCTCAGCTCTCACTAGGAGGGGAGTTTGCTAGCAATCTCAATCCAAATGGGAAGTTAATGCCTGCAGGAGAACATGAGATATATGAACTACAATTGTCTTCAAACACTGCAGTAGTCCGATATGAAATAGAATCACAGAATCACAGAATCACAGAATCACAGAATGGTTTGAGTTGGAAAGGACCTTAAAGACCATCTAGTTTCAATCCCCCTGCCATGGGCAGGGAAACCTCCCACTAGAACAGGTTGCTCAAAGCCTGGCCTTGAACACATACAGGGAAGGGGCATCCACAACTTCTCTGGGCAGCTTGGTCCACTGTCTCACCACCCTCACAGAAAAGAATTCCTTCCTTAAACTAAATCTACCCTCTTTCAGTTTGAAACCATTACATTTTGTCCAATCAGTACATTCCATGATAAAGGGTCCTTCCCCATCTTTCCTGTAGGCCCTCTTCAGGTACTGGAAGGCCTCTATAAGGTCTCCCCGGAGTCTTGTCTTCTCCAGGCTGAACAGCCCCAACTCTCTCAGCCTGTCCTTGTAGGACAGGTGCTTCAGCCCTCTGATCATATTTGTGGTCCTCCTCTGGACCTGTCAAGGTTTTATTTGCATATTTTATTTAGTTTTGTTTGTTTTCCTAAAGTAAGTGGCCTGAACTTACTTTGTATCACCTTAATTGAGTTAATCAGTAGGCAAAAAGTATTTCCTCCTTCATTTCAAGAATCACCTACAATACAGGAAACTTTAAGCCTATGCTGTACCCAAACTAAGATCACTTCTGTAAGTAGTGTTCTAGAGATTTTTGGATCATTATTCTGCAGTTATGCACCTTCTGTTCCATAGATAATGTCATCGTATGTATCTGCACCATGGTCAAGGTAGCCTGGCCAGGAATGGAGATATATATTCAATTTTACTCATCATGGTGGATTTGTAGTCTACATCAGAGACTAGTATTTTGCACTTTTTAAAAAGTACGTACTACTTCAGTCATAGTGAAGAAAAAGATCACACTCTTAGTATTTGTGTATGGCTGTGCCTAGGAATGATTCTTTTTTTTACTAAAGGGAGGAAGACAGATGATGTCTAGACTTTGAGTGTGTAGGTGATAACAATATTGTCTGTAAGCAGACCTGCCACAAAGATCTCAGTATGATTTTTTTTCCATATAAATATGTTATTCAATACACTTAGCAAATCTAAAATATTGTATCAATGTAATTCCCCTAAATTTGGAACATTTTTTTCCTTTTTCTCATCTGTTCAACTGTAATTACAGGATATTGCTCTGGTGGAGAGATTTTGGCAACTGTGCCAAGACAGATCAATAGTATATCAAGCTCATTGTGGTGCAAACACTAATTGAAAGTGCGAACATGTTTCTTGCAAATGCTTCTTACGAGTAATCTTGGAAGTCAGACAAAAAGTTGACATCTGAGATATCAGATGACTACTAACTATGCTAGATTATGAAACACTTGCTCATACATGTAATTTTCACAGAGGGGGGAAATAATTAGTTAATTGCTGGGAAGTATATTATCACAAAGGAAAAAATCTGTTGCTTTATGAAGACATGGTAACATTCATACTTGCAGAATAATCTCAGCTGTCATGGAAACCTCTAGGAAATTAAAGGCTTAGCTCTTGGCAGGAACCATTACAAGCCCTGTAACATCAAACTTCATAGATGTGTCTCTAATGTCAAGTAAAAAAGGGCCTGAGATATGTCCCCATCACTGGGGTCAAGTGACATGTGTTGACTCATGTCCACACCGTTCAGGTCTTCTCCTTTCTACTCTACAAAATTCTGGAGGATTATGGACAGTGGAGGAAGCCAAGTGTCATGAATAAAAGGTTTTGTTAGACAGGCTTGGTTTAGCAGCAATTTAGGGTCAGATCACAAAAATAAGCACTTAACCAGTGGCCAGTTTAGCAGAATGATTCAATGGAATTGGTTACAATCAAAATAGCAACACAAAGATTAAAAAATGGCAAGGGTCATTCAAAACTTACAGCAGGGTTACACACAGAGAGAGAGTTTAAATCGAATCACACACAAGGACAAGCAGACTAACAAACAATTCTGGATGAAATTATGTGCACTCACACAGACAGACAAGCGACACACACAGGGGTTAACTTAGGATCAAAATTTCTCTTTTAGTGAGTTCCTTTAATTACTCAGTTTTTATGTGCCGGCATTCATCAACGGACAGCCGGTGAATCTAGCAAAATCAGTCAGATCTTTGAATCCTCGCAAAATTGTCAGTGGACAATCTTTCAATATACCCTGAGAGGCATCCCAACTCAGGGGAGATGCTGGGTCACATAGCCCACTGCTCAAAGGGTCTCCCTTTTGGATGACTATTTATAGGATCTTGAGAGGACTGGCTTTGGTCTTTTACACTTAGTCACTCTGATGTAGCATCACTTGAGACAGCATAACAGGGAGTTTCCGCCAAGGCATTCCAGGCTTATCTTGATGTGCCATTCAGGCTCTGGATAGCCCAGGGGGCCAGGAGGTGCTCAACACCCAAATCGCTGTACTTGCCACCAAGATAACAGTACTTGTCATCAAGTTAATATCACAAAGGGACTTATCCAGAATGACCTTGGGGTAACTTCACCACCACACCAATACAGGTCCATATTTTGCATATTAGATCTGTAATAAACATCTTCAGATTGATGGCTTCAAAATAGAGAAACAAAATAACTGGAAGCTAGTGAGATAAAAGGTGATTGGTGGAATAACCCCAAATGAGAGTAAATTTAAATGTAGCAGCTATCTGTCTCAAACAGAGACAGAGTATAAGGTGTTTAGCACTGTGGATTATGAGGGCCCCATTGCAAGTTCAGTTTCCCATGGGTTTTTTAGATATATCCTATTCTTTTGCAAAGTACAAGCGCAAACACGGTGTATCCCACAGAAGCCTAACCTTAAAAATGCATTTAATGTACAGAAATCTGACTGCAGAAGAAAAAGACCTTGAAGGACTTTGTCAGATGTGGGACTGGAAAAAGTGAGCATGAAGAGGACTTTTGCAGACTCTTATATGGTAAGGAATACATTGGTTTTGGTAGGCTATGAGTAAGCTTTAGTATTTTGCCTGTAAATTTCTGATCTAAGTAACTAAAAGTACAAATTCTTACCTGAGTTATTTTTAATTTGGATGACATAAAAAGTTAAGGGTAGAAATAAAAAGGAGGAATGAGGAAGCAAGGTGTTACCAGCCTGTATTTTTAGCATATGTTGTAGTCTACAGGGCATTTTAATAGAAATGCTATTCTGTTTCCAATGAGCTGTAACTCCTAGACATTTCTCCCAACGGTCTGCAGTTTCTCTAAGTTGAGCACATAAGAAAGTACCTGATGATACAAGGAAGAGTCTCTTCCACCTGTATATTCTTCCTTACAGAGGAAAACTCTTAGCTATTATTTAGCTTAGCTCTTGATTATTTTGCAGGAACAGATTTATATTTTAATTACAAATTTTCTGTCTTAAGAGGGGTTAGCAGGAGATTATTCAAATATAGTTACGATGAAGCAAAATTATATAAAATGCTATAAACAATATTCAACATTCAAAAGAGTAATTGATGATAAGGATGTGGCAGCTAAATACATTTTTCAGGATTTCTCACAGTGGTACTGCAGAGTACTGGGGAACTACCTTTCTCTGATTGAACTACATCAAAGTGATCGATACATCTGTCTTGATGTACTTTCCTCATACATACATGCATGGATTGTGACTTCATGTGACTCTGTTGGATATTAAATAACCTCTCAGTTTCTCCCTTAATTCTCCTGTAACGGTCATATACCATTTAAGAACTAAAATATTTTATATTTTAGATGTTCTCAGTTTATGAAATTACTGTTTTAGCATTGTGAGAGAGGCATATAGTTCTAGAAGGAAGAGCGAAATGTAGGCTTCAGTGAAAGAGACTTTTTTTTTTAACTAATAGAAGGCTGGAATATAGAAATGAAAAATCTAAGTCTGAATGTTTGAAAAGGACAAGAAGAGGAGAAGAGTAAAATAAGTCTTGAGTATAGTGTAGCAGATATTGATCAGAAATGTCAAGCTTTGGGAATCTAAGCACTGAATTAAAGTAAACCGATACTTGACGAAGATCTCCAAATTGCATTGTGGAAAACAGGCTTTCACCTGACATGACTGTAGTGTTCACTGGAGAATAGTAACAGGGTTGTTCGGGTTTTGGTTACTTTATGTTCTGGGTTGGTTTTTTTTTCAATTGACTGTTTGAATTGATTCTTTGAAATGAATATTGCTTTGAATAATCAAATCACTGTAAGCAATTGTGTTTTCTGCTTGGAGGTAGCCCTGTTTCCCCAGTGGAAACATTGGATCCAGCACAGAGATAGTAACACAGGTCCAGAAGCTTCACAGCTTGAGTTATACAGGATTTATTACCTTAGGCTTAAATATTCCCATTTATACATTTATACTGACTTTCACTCTTTAGCATTCTCTAGCTCCGTTGCTTTTAGTTCTGGAAAAAAAAAGTTGTTATATTGCATTTCATTTTGTGGTGCTAATATTTCTATTTTCAGTGGACTAAACATTGAGATTCTGAAGTAACTGCTCTTTCAGTCATCATGCAGACAGCATGTTCACTACCGTAGCAGGGTTTAGCAATCTTCATTGCCCTGAGTTACAACTCAGGTCTGTTTTTACTGACAATGGGCTGTTGAAGCAACATTCAACGGCCATGATATTACATCAGTAATTCCAGACACTTATGTGAGACATTGCTTAAGCTAGACTTGAAATACACTCAAGGCAAATAGGAAAAATTAAGAAATACAGTCTAATATTCAGCCAGGCATTGTTTAAAGTTGTGCCTACCCAGTCTGCAAATATTTACTGATAAGAATCAATCTTCATCATACAGTAAGTGAAATCTTTTTTTTGTTACATTTGTCACTGAAGTCACTGCAATGAATTTATGTTAGTGTAATTGAACAAAAAACTTGGACAACTACTTGTCTAAGCACACATTTATATGTGCAAAGATTATTTGCCACACGCAAATTAAGCACCCTTTCTGAACCAATAAACAATATAATCTGTATTGGATTCAAACAAAAATTTTCAAAAGTACAGGAATACTAAACAAATTGTATTAAATTACAGTTTTCACTGTTAAAAATGGAACAATTAAATTACTAAAAATAAATTTAAATTTATTTTATTTCAGTTAAGAACAGAACAAAATATCTGTGTTTTTCTGTCATGATGAGCAACAGCTCACCGCGTTTTGCGTATGTCTTTGTCACTAAGTGAATATCATGTTCAGATCAGAGACATGAAAAACTTCCTATATTGGTACTCTCAAACATAAAAATATATGACTGCAATTGTTAAGAAAATCCAGCAAGAAAATAAAATGACACTAAAGCGATCTGCTTCTTGAAACATATTTGACGAGTTCAGAACTGCATTATTTTCTTCTAGGGGATTATGTTTCCCTGTTCAAGACTTTGACTTTCAAGTATCATTTTGTATTTCCTGAGCAAGATTTTTTTTTTTCAATTTTTGTGTTTTTTAGTATGAAATAATTTGCTTATATATATATACACACATATGTATATATTCTCCCAGTCAGGACATATTTGCATTTGTGAAATTGCAACTTTTCTCAGAATTGGGGACTTGACATTAGCAGAGTGGTCTATTAATTTCCATGTCTGTTATACACTCTTGTTTGAGCCCTCTTCCTCTGTAATTTGTATCCACAGCATTAACTACAGTGCCAGTAATGTGGTAGAAAGTGGCAAGCACACTTGAAGCTTGTGCAGAATTCATTCTTAAAGACAATAAGAGCCTCCAAGGGAATAATTGCCTCACTACAAGGAGTGCAAATTGTTTGGCATCTGGTCTTTCTGTTGTCCTTTGCTTTCTTGTAACTGGTTGACATCAGTACACATTAAGAGCTAAACTGATCAGCTGCAGAGCCAAGAGTTTCATAGTTATTCATTTTCTTCCTAAAGATATTAGTAGCAAAAATAGCTCAATGGCTCATAGAGTACTAATGGGATATAGAGTGTTTGCACTTAAGTACTCAATGTATGTTCTAGTCTAGGTTTTAGGAACACGTTTAGAATATTTCTTCATACAATTTCTGATATTTCAGTGAACGTTTATTTCAGAAGTGACTATGCTGAAATAGTTTGTGCTTCAGAAGAGCAAGTTATAAACTTTTAAATATATTTGGGAAATGCAGAGCAATTGCTTACTAGAAAATATTAAGTTTATGAAATAAAATCCCAGAAAGCAAAATTAAAGAATAGAGTGGAGAGCAATTGTTTCATGCCAACAGACTTCTACCAAGACATAAATCTCACTGAAAGTAAATACTTTTAAACACTGAAGTCATGCAACAAGACAGAAACTGAAATTTAAGTGAAAGATGATATGAAATATACAATCCTTGCCAATTTTTCCACTGTGTGCCATATGAAGATGTTTATGATGTGCATCCTCAAAAGTATACATCAATTTTGTAAACATGAAGTAGGTGTTATGCTACCATGTGAGGTGAATGTATAATAAGTCACTGTAGTAGCAGAAGTTCAGTCCCAGTGAAGTGCTGTTATTTTACCCAAACTTATAGACAGGGTTGAGGAACAGAAATCTGAAATGTTCCCCTTCCTGTAAGCACCTATTAATGGCATTTCTATGCAGAAGAAAAGGAAATTGTACTGGGGTTTCATCAACAAGTGTATTTCTGACAAGATATACTGTTTTATTGCAGCCATAACCATAATTTAAGGTAGCAATTCAGAAAGTATTTTCAGCAAATAATACACCAGCAACTTCAGGGTAGCATATGTATTAAAAGAAAGAAGAAATATTTTGTCAATTTAATTATGCGTTTGAATACTTAAGGTTGTAGTTTCCCAATATATGGAGTCTGAATCAATACTAAGTAGCCTTGCTTCATTGCTCACTTACACTCCTCACCACGAGACACCAGCACCCTAAATTTCTGTCTATTAAAGAGTAACTTTTATAGATTATCTGTCTGCATTCAAATCCATAACAACTAACACCAAGTCCAAACATGGACACACTGTATGATGCTAGATATTCATCGGTGTAAATGATAAATGTTCTGATCATTACAGTATTTATCACTCTGTATTTATAAATAGCAAATAATATCTGTTGCCATTCCTTTTTTTAAGTAATTGCTGTGTAACAGACTACACAGAATTGGTAACAAGGAAAGAAAGGGTAAAGAAGATGGGTAAAGGTATTGAAACCAAAAATAGTAGGAACATTTTTAGGAGTTAATAACCAGTCCTCAATGATTGGTAGCTAAAACAAACTCAACCAACAAAGCCTTACACCACATACTAAGCTACTATTTCTTCAGTGACAGCAAAACAGTGCTTGTGTCTGTAACAGTAGAGTACAGGATATAAGTGATCAGTTCTACACACCAAAGTCTTGAGAATTGAAACCAACACAACCAGCTGTTTTCATTTCAGACAACTGAGATGCTCTCTAAACTCTATCTCTCCGCAAAGGGGAAGGGAAAAAGGCAGAAAGACTCACTAATTGGAAAAGAACTAAACAGCTTTAATAAACAATAGTATTAAAAAAGGAAATACTGAAAATAATGAAATACATACAAACATATGTATAAAACTGGTATCAAACCCACCTCTGCCCCCTCGATAACAATCACATCTGATGCTGCAGATCAGACACCACCAGGGAATCTGCTGGCTTAGCAGCAGAGGGGAACTGGGACGGATACAGGAGCTGGATTCGGGAACTTAGGATCAGGATCAAAGGCGGGAGAAGAGAGTGAGTCCTCCTTGGATGCCAACCACGGAGGAACAGGAAGAGCAAGAGAGCTTAACACTCACCTTTACACAGAATGTGACGTACATGGAAGGGAACATGTTTGTTGATCACTCTTGTCTGTTCCCCCCTGAGATGCAACCTTTTACTTCCTTGTGACCCCTTTTAATTTCCAACACCCCCAGCGTGGCACATGAGATCCAGCAGTGGCCTTGGTCACTATAGGAGTAAGTATAAACAAGAGTCTTTCTGCGTCCCAGTTCCTAGTAGTAACCGTAAATGTCAGATGTTATCACTTCTAGTAGCAGACACTGTAAAAACATGCTGCCAACTTCAGAAAGTGCAGCCTCTTCTAAGAGACTGAACTGAAAAGTAAAATCGCTAAGCAGAATTGGTTTTGATTAGCTCAAACCAGGACAACATTCTGGAGGGAGGCCAATGAAACACCACAAAGATGATGAAAGACTGGAGCATCTTTCCTATGAGGAAAGGCTGAGAGAGCTGAGACTGGTTAGTCTGGAGAACATGCAGAGAGGCATCTTGTCAATGTGTATACGTATCTGAAGGGACGGTTTAAAGAAGATGGATCCAGGCTCTTTCCAGTGGTGTCCAGAGGCACTAGGCACACACTGAAACACAGGAGGCTCCCTCTGAACATCAGGAAACACTTCTTTACCATGATGGTGACTGAGCACTGGCACAAATTTCCCAGAGAAGTTGTGGAGTTTCCATCCTTGAAGATACTCAAAAACCATCTGGATGTGGTGCTGAGCAACTGGCTCTAGGTGTCCCTGCATGAACAATAATCTTGCAACAGATGACCTCAGAGTTCCCTTCCATCCTCAACTACTCTATGAGTTTGTGAACATGAAAAAGATAAATCCTAGTCTACTCACTTTTAACCTTCTAAGAACTGAAAGCAAACTTGTCCTGAGGGGAAATCTCTGCCCAGAAAAACTCTGGCCCAGGCTTCAGACTTCATAGTTTCAGTGTCAACTTCATTAGACATTAAAACCAGGTTTTCAACCCAAACATCCTAAACTACTGATATTGTAGAAATTATTCTGGATATAACTACACATGAATCCTAAGCTGGCAGAAGCAAACAAGTTCCCATAAAAAATTATATGCTGGAGTGCTTAACCCATGATAAATAATCCTGCCTTTTAATATGCCCAATGTTAACAACGTACTTTGGATTTGCATGGTTCACAGTATGCTTTTTTTCAGTAAATATGCATGTAGTGTTTAGAAGACATGATTTGTTTCAAAAGGTCTTGTCTGAAGACATTTATTTTGAAGTAAGATCTACACAATGTAAGCTACTTTGTATGCAGAGCATTACATTCTTGGTATTTGTTTCTATCACAGGAATGACACCCCATCAGTTAGTCAAATTTATTTTCACTAGGATACAGTTTCTTATATAGCAGTCTAACATTTTCTTTTTTTTCTTTTCTTCTTATTTCTTAAGTAATGAATGTAAGGCCCAGGGAAATGATTGACCCTCTGTACTCAGCACTGGTGAGGTTACACCTTGAATCCTGTGTTCAGAAAGACACTGAGGTGCTGGAGCGGGTCTAAAGAAGTGTAGAGGAATTTCTTGTGCAGCAGAGGTGCGGTATCACTTTAAAGGTGTGGACAACCCAGTTTAGGCCTAAACAAAGGCTCTGTCCTTGAAGCTGCCTTGGAACACAGGGAGAAGGAGGTTTTATCTGTTTTGTGAGAGCTTTGCGAGATGCTTGGCTGGAGGTGCTGGCCCCGGGGGAAGAAGGGGGGGCGAGAGCCGCCTGCATAGTGGAATGGCACTACCCAATACAACGCTGACGCGCATAAACCTGTAACTGACCAACTCTGTTAAGGGGCAGGCACGGGGACACTGCTGAACTGTATAGATTGAGCTGTCTGGAGCAATAAAGAGAGGACGACTTGTAGCCATATTGGTGTGATGGTCGTTAACTTGGCCGGCTCTCCGAAGGGACCCTTCTAGAAAGAAGGGTAAAAAATCTGGTAGATAGGTCTGGAGAACAAGTCGTATGAGGAACAGCTGAGGGAACTGAAGTTCTTCAGCCTAAAGAAAAGGAGGGAGGGGAGGGGAGGGGAGAAGGGGAGGAGGGGAGACCTTCTTGCTCTCTACAACTACTTGAAAGCAGGTTGTAGTGAAGTGGGAGTTGGTCTCTTCTCTAAAATAACAAGCAATAGAAGAGAAAATTGCCTCAGCTGCATCAGAGGAGGTTTAGACTGGACATTAAGAAATATTTCTTCAAGGAAATGGTTGCCAGATATTGGAACATGCTGCCCAGGGAAGTTGTTGAGTCACCATCCCTGTGGTATTTAAAAGATGTATAGATCTGTTGCTTAAAGACCTGGTTTAGTGGTGGGCTTGGCATCACGAGGTTAATGGTTGGACCCGGTGTTCCAACCTAAGTGATTCTATGGTGCTATAATGGTTGGACTCGGTGTTCCAACCTAAGTGATTCTATGGTGCTATAATTTACTTTTAAGGAAATGTGAAACTTCTGAAAGCAAAGAGAGACATTTCCTGGATATTTTGTAGGTCTTTGCAGAAAAGTATTGCAAGCTTTAAATGTTTTATAATTGCACTTTAAATAAAAGTGTGATAGCAATTTCTAACTGATATTGGATAATTCATGAACTGTGAATAAATATGCATCTTACTGAAGAGTTTTAAAGTTCAAAATATGCAATTAATTTTTTTTTCCTATGTCTTATTTTCTTACAGATTGAGGGAAAAAAAGCGTTTGTGTTTAGAAAGAGGTTCACTGGGACAATATGCAGTGAAAAATAAAAAGAAAAATTGCTGACATCTTAAAAAGCTCATTTTATGAAGTTCAGCTCTACAGAATCATAATCAAAGTCTGTAGGTACAATGTTGAATAAAGAACATGAAAAATCTTTTCATTAGTAAATAGATGCAATCCTTACTTAAGCACTACTTGGCAATGTACTATTTTTCAAGGGTTCAGTTCACTGAATTCAGTAACAAAACATTGCAGTTCATTATAAACACAAGTCCAATGTTTAAGCTTCTAAGTGCCCTTGGGGTGAAAAATAGAAAAATATGTTTAAAAATAAGCTCTGAGTCTTTATGAAGGTAGCCTAGTCATGTCTGTTCAAGGTGATCTGCATCTGAATATTATTTCATCAGTGTTGACACTCTGCCCAGTAACAGGAAACAGTAGACTGAAAAATTGGACAGTTTTCTAAGCTATAAAGAACCTCTAGCCGACTTCAACCATCTCTCATGCACTCTGCCTGAAACTGTTCCAGGTTATTCCACTCGGAAACATTTTGAAAGTCATCCCCTGAAGAAAATGTTGTTCTTATCATATTGGCACCAAACAATCAATTCCTAGCTATTGTAAAGCTCACTTGCTATTTTTGGCAAATTCAAGGGATTAAGGATAAAATATTATAGATAAGAACACTGATGATTTTTCTTTTTTAAAATGTAGTTTAACTGAGTTTTTCTATTTCTGCGTACCAAAATGACACAAACTAATTTAGCCTTCTCCAAGCCTCTAAAGTTCTAGCTGATTGCTTTTAATAATATTTATTTGAGAGATATGTTTATATTCTGTTTCACTACAAAAACCTATTCTTGTTGGACTTTTGAGAACTGCATTTAGTAAGGAACATGTATAAAACATAATTTAAAAACTCATATTAGAATCTGATTTTTAATTCTGAATGTTGTTTCTAATAACCTAAAAGAGAAAAGACTCCAAATTTTTCATTTCACATAGCATATATACCTATACACATAGGAAATACATATGTTTTTACATATATATATGTATGTATTTCTATAAATACACATAAATATTTATTTGTAATTGATTCAAAAAAATTATGTAATAATATAACTTCTATATTTTGATGTTCGTTTTCGTTGGTCTTGACCTTGTGCAGTCAGTTATAAACTTACAGACTCACAACTGTACTGTTAATACAAGGAACTCACCAAATGTGATCACAGTGGAGTGGCAATTTCATGGCATACATATAATGAAAAATCAGGGCCACAAACGATCATTACAGAAAAAAAATATACGGTAGTAAAGTTATTTTATGGACTTGTCACGAAGTCTGTACATGAAGAAGAGCCATAGCAATCTCTGGAGAAGGATGTATTTTGTTCATTGATCTTTACCATCAAATAGATTTTAATTTATGACTGCCTGGGAAAAAAAAATAAATAAAATATAAAATAATAAATAGGTTTTTCTATAGTTGAAAGGTCATCTCAAATCATCTGATCTGGGTTGTTTATTGTTGAGTTTTTTTCTGTGGTTGCTGCGTTTTGTTCTTTTTACTTTATAAGCACATTTGTGATAAATAAAAGATATTGCAATACCCTGAAAAAATAATATATTTATCATAATCATTGCTTAGGACCTTGAGACTTCTAAGTACAAGACAGCAGCAAAATGATTTTATGAAATCTAAAATAGCAGTGAGCATTTTCATCTTGTGTTTTTAATTTGATCTCAACTTTATTATAGCTTCATTATCTGTACACATGCAGGTAAGTAAGTGCTCCTCTGAATCTCAGGTAATGTGTTCACTTTTCATGCAAAGCAGTATTTCCCCACTGAACTGCTCCTGTATTAATAACACGTAAGTTGACTAACTCATCCAGGCTTGTAGTATTATAAGCTCAATATCATTCAGCCATGTTGCTTGACACAACTTCATAGATAAAGCATTTTGTCTCGGAGTTACCAAGTGACTACTCCTGTTGCATTTTATACAGTAGCAGGCTAACGGGGAACAGTTCCCAAAAAACTCCACCAAACGAAACAGAAGCATTGGCTTGATATCTTACCAAATGAAGAAATAAAACCATTTCTGCATAAAAATTATTATTTACCTTGCTCTCCATACTTTAAGTACGCCACTATTTGTTGATTATTCCAGCACTACCCTAATACTCCTGAATATTTTACACCATTCTTCGATGATGGTATCTCACTTTAAATACACTTTCATTATACTAATTTTCATTTTGATGTCTGATAGCTGCTAGTTTCTAACTCTTTTTTTCAATACTTTTTTTATTAAATGTGTTTTAACTGGAAAGAAAAATATAAAAGATATATTTAAAAGCAATGAGCTTTATTTACTCAGACAGTTTTAAACACAGGCATCATAAAGCAGTGTCGTTTTTGCTGTAGAAGTCGAAATGTGTTAAAACTATATTCTTCAGTCTCAGCATGTTGAGTCTGAAAACAATTTACGTTCATAAGTATCTAGACGGGTAGTTAGTCTTCTCTTACTAAAAGTGATTTACTGTACTGGTCAAAGGCAATGAATTTTAAAGCAAAAGAAGCAGCCCAAGAATATAATTTGTTTTCCCTGATCAATATAATGATAAGAACAATAAGGTACAAATTTCAGCAAAAATTATAGGTTTTCACTTAAATTTCTAATCCTAGTTTTCTACCTTTCTAAAATTCATGGTAAAATAGGTCAAAGTAGCCAGCTTGTTCTGCTAAAAGGAAAGCTTGGACAACTGCCTTTTGCAGTTTCCAGAGACTAAATTTCAAGCGTTGCTTGTGGCCTTTGCTAAGGATTGTTTGGTTTACAACAGCAGGAAAATGAATCTGGAAACTTTGGCAAAAAGTAGCAAGTAGGTCGAGAGAGGTCTTCCTGCCCCTCTACTCTGCCCTGGTGAGGCCACATCTGGAATATTGTGTCCAGTTCTGGGCCCCTCAGCTCAAGAGAGACAGGGAACTGCTGGAGAGAGTCAAACGCAGAGCTGCAAAGATGATGAAGGGAGTGGAACATCTCCGTTATGAGGAAAGGCTGAAGGAGCTGGGTCTCTTTAGCTTAGAGGAGACTGAGGGGTGACCTTATTAATGTTTATAAGTATGTAAAGGAGGACGGAAATAAGTATGTCAGGAGGACGGAGTCAGGCTTGTCTCAGTGATATCCAGTGACAGGACAAGGGGCAATGGGTGCAAGCTGAGGCACAAGAGGTTCCAAAAAACATTGGGAAAACTTTTTCGCTTTAAAGGTGACAGAGCACTGGAATCACATAGTATTTGGCGGGAAGGCCAAATTTTCTTAAATTGTCTTAACATGAAGACTTTGCATTAAGGTACCTAGTGAATTACCCTATCATAAATATTTTTAATTCCATCACAGAATATCTGAATATAATAAATTTGAGCTCAGGCTTTTCTCATCTTTTTGTACACAGCAAAGTTTTGAAGTTGCTCAAACAAGTCCTTATGATTAAGTAGTTCTGCAGTTATTCAAATACAGTGTCCAAATCATTTGGGTTTTTCATGATCTGTTGGAAATAGATGGCACAGGATCAATTTGTAACATAAAGGGGAAACAAAATCATGTTTGTAGGACACAAGTCACCTCAGCTGCTTTTAAAGCCTGCAGTCTTTCCTCTGTAAAAATGTTCCAATGTATTTTAATGCCAGAGGAAATTAATTGTGTTGATCATTGTGTCAATGTAAAAATACTAGATTTATTTTGAGAATACTTAACATTGTTGCTTGAAGATGTCTTAAAGAGTTTGTCTTTAATTTTATTGAACAACAACAACAACAAGCATCAGGAGCATTTTTCTTCCTTTTCTCAATTCTTATTCAAACCTTACCACAACTTGCAGTGCTTATTGGGTAATATTGTAAAACAAAAACACTAAGTCCTTGTAGTCAGGGCAATCTTCGCAATTGCGTTCTAACTCAGTGGAGCTTAATGCTAACAAAGTGCTTCAAAATAAGGAATGTTGTCCTGAATGAAAGGTAGAGTGAAGTAAGTGAAAGCTCCATCATAACTGAATAAAATTAAAACAATCCAGCTTGCTAAAATCAAATGGAAATAAATTTCGTAGAACTAGGAAGAAATAACTGATTGATTAAAAATAGTATCTTGACATGAAAATAATACTCAGTTAAACTCTAAAGTGGAATGACAATTACCTATAAATAATCAGAACTTGTAAATTAATCACAGAGTCATGGAATGCTCTCTCTATATATTGTATATATAATATCAATTAGAAACCAAGAGAAGCTAGTACTTTTTTTTTTTTTTTTTTTTCCCCAGAAAAGCATACACATTCCTCAGTGTTACTGTTCAGGGAAATTCTTTCAAGAAAAAAAAAACAAACATGCTGGCAACTTCAAATAGAATTGTAATTTATGACTACAATTTTGTGCATGAGAGCAAAATAAATATGCGCACAGGAACAGGATGTTGTAACAAAATGAAGTTTTTCAGAGACACTAAGTATACGTTAACAATAAGATATACTTGCTTACTTGGAATTTCTGACTGTTCAAAATACTTGAATAAAATCAGCTTTTAAAGGATGAGGTATTTTTTTACTAGTGTTCGAAGACTGTTATTTTTCGTCTACTTTTGAGCTCCACATGATCCACACAGCTTTGCAGTCTTCTGTTTGCAGAGTAGGTAGGGCTGAAAAATTTTGTTCATAATAAATAAGACAGTTCATACTAATTTTCCTTAAGGTGTTACTTATAACCTGGTGACATTTTTTGTCTCATGGGACCTTCAATGGTTTCTTATTTATTGCTCATAATTTCTTTGGATTTTTCAGTTAATTCTTACCGCATCCAAGTTGTTAACAAACCTTTCATGGCAAGGATCATTTCCCTGCTGCCATTGTGCTAAGGTGAAACAACTGCTTTTCGAAAGAAAAATCTACTCTGGTTTTCTACATCCTCTTTCTTGGTTTTGAATTAATGTATGAAGCTATTTCCTGCTAAGAATAAATTCCCATTTAAACTACCTGATTTAAATATTTAGAGTCCTTACCAATTTTGAAAGTAATAGACTCTTTTGTTCTTTCTTCACTGATTCTGTATAAAGCTGTCCTTTCTCACCTATGCTATCGGTTATTTGTAACATTTTTCAACAAGTATATCAAGTTAAATGTACAGGATTTTATTTGTTATTTTCAAGATGCTGCACAAAACATCTGCATTCAGTGCAGGTGCCCAGGCGCTGGTTGGGGGAGGGCTGCAGGGTCACCCCTGAGGACACTCTGGGGCTGGCCTGAACTGGACACAGCCGGAGGAGGAGGAGATGGAGTAGGTGCAGAGATTCCCCTGCAATGTGTAGTAAAGCTCAGAGATTTAGACAGGTTGTATCGCTGGGCCAGGGTCAGTCGCATGAGTTTCAATAAGGCCAAATGCCGGGTCCTGCACTTCGGCCACAACAACCCCCAGCAGTGCTACGGGCTTGGGGAGGAGTGGCTGGAGAGCTGCCAGGCAGGGAGGGATTTGGGAGTGTTAATAGATGGTCGGCCGAACATGAGCCAGCAGTGTACCCAGGTGGCCAAGAAGGCCAACAGCATCCTGGCCTGTATCAGGAATAGTGTGGCCAGCAGGACCAGTGATTGTGCCCCTGTACTTGGCACTGGTGGGGCTGTACCTCGAGTGCTGTATGCAGGTCTGGGCTCCACAGTAAATGAAGGACATTGACGTGCTGGAGAAGGTACAGAGAAGGAGAACCAGAATGATTAGGGGACTAGAGGGTAAGTTTTATGAAGAGAGGTTTAGGGAGCTGGGGCTGTTCAGCCTGGAGAGGAGGAGGCTCAGGGGAGACCTTATTGCTCTCTACAGCTGCCTGAAAGGCAGCTGTAGTGAGATGAATGTTGGCCTCTTCTCCCTAGTGAACAGCGACAGGACAAGAGGAAATGGGTTCAAGTGGCACCAGGGGAAGTTTAGATTGGATATTAGGAAAAACTTCTTCACCAGAAGAGTGGTGAAGCATTGGAATGGGTTACCGAGGGAGGTGGTGGAGTCACTGTCCCTGGATGTCTTTAAGAAATGGCTGGATGTGGCACTTCAAGAGATGACTTAGTGTTACTGAGGTGTAGGGCTGTAGGTTGGACTTGATCATCTTAAGGTCCTTTCCAACTTTGATGTTTGTATAATTCTATGAAAACCCACATTGGAGCAAGCGAGTGTTTCCTGAAGGAAATTTAAGCCTATGGAAACCATGTGCTGGAGCAGCTTTGACCTGAAGGACTGCAGCCCATGAGGAGGACCCATGCTGGAACCTGGGAGAAGTGTGAGGAGGAAGGAGAGGCAGAAACAAAATGCTTTGGACTGATGACAACCCCTTTTCCCAGTCCCCCTGTGCAGCCTGGGATAGGAGGAGGTGGAGGAGTTGGGAGTAAGTGAGGAGTCAGGAGTGAAAGCTGAACCTGGGAAGAGGTGAGGTGGAGTGAAGGTGTTGTTAGGATTTATCTTTATGTCTCATTATCCAAAGTTATTTTTATTTGGAATAAATTAAATGAATTTTCCCAAAATCAAGTCTTTTTTTTTTTTTTTTTTCTCCCCAGATGGTAATCAGTAAGTGATTTCCCTGTCTTTATCTCAGCACATGAGCTTTTTCACCCCCTTGTCTGTTGAGGATGGGGAGTGAGAGAGTGACTGGGTGGATATCTGACAGCCAGTTAAGGTTAGCCCACCACAATATCATAGTATAAACATGGATAATGAAGCTTCAGATTCATCAAATATGTGTTCTTTGTAAAATAAGACATCTGTTTAGAAGCCCCCAGTAGTAGAAGTACCAGCTATAGAATACTCTGTATGAATCTTCTTCTCATGAACTAATAGAACACATCACTACAAATTCGCATTTAGAATGTTTTCAGCATAATAGCTGAATTCCCCCTCTGCACAATTGAGACTCACAGCCCAGACAGCAATATTCAAGGAGAAAGATAGCACACAATGTTTTTCTTCTGTAAATTTGTACCTGTTTGTTTTTGGGTTTTTTTTAAATCTACTAGGAAAATCTGTGTAGCAAAGACTCATTAATGTATTTTTAAAAATTATGCACAAAGTAAATTTAGTTGGTGAAACAAAAGCAGATACTCAAGGTTATGAGATTCTCCTGCTCCAGGTATTTTATTGGTAGACATGAAAATAGTAATGCGTTACCAGTCACTTTTCTTATTAGCTATTCAAAATCATTAGAGAACATTATTTTCATTATGATCTCAGTTATCATTCATCTTTTACATTGCGTGAAGGAAAAGCTCTTCTAAACGTTAGAAAAAACTCCTCTCTATCAACTATGCAATAAAGGAACACCTAAGAATGTACCATTTATTTTTTTCTGTCACTGATACGTAGTGATTACAGATAAATGGAAAAGTAAAATAGAACACTGATCTATAATATCCTTTACTTGAGACAGATTATGAGCAATGGCTTTCTCTTTGTCACACATATGTGTTCCCTTTTGTCACCTACTGTACTGAAGTTCAAGTACTTCTGTAAATCCCCTCTATAGTCTGTCTGTTTATACCTTCAGGCTACAAAGTGATTGGCTGAATGCCTGGACAGTGATGCCAAACTTGAAATGTCTTCTAGGACTGTTAACTGCAACACACTTTTTTTTCCAGGTTTGGAGGAATGCTTAAATGTTGCCAAAAGGCAGTATTTTTCACTTTTTCAGATGAAAAAGTCTTACATTTTTGCAGGTCTTACATTTTTGTACTACTACAGGTCTTACATTTTTGCAAACCTATGCTATAAAAAAGAACTAGAAAACAGTTAGGTATCTGTAGTCTAACCATTGTTTATTTTGATGAATACCTGTCTAGGAAAAAAAAATATTTCAGCAAATCACCACTGCTTCAGTTACTAGAAAAAGAATGAGTTCTGAGACAAGCTGCACAACAGTTACTTATTAATTTCCCTTGTATGTTGTAAAACTAAAGCACTTGACTGTGTAAAACATTACTTACTAATGTGCAAAAGACTTTTAAAATACAGAGATTGCTCCTACATGAGTCTGATCATTAAAAGTCAAAATTGTGCACAGCCATTTTGTTGTAAGTTACTTACATCAAGCTTACTTACACCAAACAGAAGTGGAACTGCTCCTGTCTTAGAATATTGTCACTTAAAACACCCCAAAAATAGCTCAAGATTTCCATGAGAATTTAATTCTTTTTGTCACCCAGCTTCTGTTGCTTAAGTCCCCCCCATTCATCTCTTTTAAAGGTCATTCTTTTTTTTGTTTGTTTGTTTTGTGTTTTTCCCCAGTTTCTTTTAAACTGAAAATATGTGACATTTGAGAACAGGGCTGTTCTTTCTTTCAAAATATGCTAATAATACATGATTGGAGAAAGTTTCCGGTATGAATTCACTGCTAAAAATTTTCTTGATGCTGTAATGTAGTTCAAGACTGACTTCAAAATGATTTACATGATTCTTGGATGCAATTTCCTTTGAAAAAAAAAAGAAGAAATCATACCAAAAAATTATATTTATTTGGAAATTGGTCCTTATCATTATGTGGACCAAGCTGAGGAAGGAAAGGAGGACAGTAGAAGGCTGCTGTCTTGCATGGCCTAACACTCAGAAAGAAATGAAAAAAGAAGTGAGAGAATGTGTTTCGTCAGAGAACCTTCTCTGGCAGAAAATTAGTACAGGATCTCATGACTTTGTAATCAGCTGCAGATGTAGATGGGAATATGTCAAATGAAAAAACATAATTCTTCCCCTACTTTTCCTGTTTTATCTTTATGTAATCCTGTTTTCCTTCAATCCCTTCTTCTGTCATTCTCTCAAATACTTTGCATAATAATTCTTCTCTTGTCCTTTATCTACACTGATGCTTTTCTGAGTTCCCTATCAGCAAATAGCTTTCCTCCCTACTGATTCATCCATTTTACTTTTTGCTCAGGTAACACAGTACTCTTTACATCTTATTCACCACACTCTTATTTGTCCCAGAGCTTCTCTATCTTCTACACTTTCATTCTTTCCTCACTGTCTTGAAGTTTTCAGGAAAGGAATTAAATGAAGAAGAAACATGTATCTCATTTTTCAGGCCTGTTACCATTAGTCCATCATGACATGAAGCAGCTGAAGTTCAGGTCAGTTCTGGCTGTGGTTGATTTCTTCTTTGGGGGTTCAAAGTTGTCCAGGAAATAGAAACTGCATGTCTTCTCTGGACCACATGCAACTCAGCTTCAGAATTAACAGCAAATCTTTAACAGGTCATTCCTTAATGTGCGTGAATTATATCATTTGGTTTGAAGTGTGTGATGGAAGTGTAGAGTGGCATTTTTTTGAATAACAGAACTGGCAGTAAGTTGAAAAGCTCTTTACTAACACCCTGATCCAAACAAAGATCGAAAAAGGACTGTCTGCTTCAAAGACCTCACTCACGTTATAGACATGTTACTGTCTCTTCAGAAGAAGCTTTCATGCCCCTCTTTCTACGCAAACAAACAGACATCTTCTTTTCCTCCTCTTTTGTTTTTCTATTTTTTTTTCTCCTATTTTTCCTCCTAAACATATTTTTTTGGGGAGATCATAGACCTGTTTATGTCAAAATTCGTAATTAAGAGGATGAAGCATTTATTCCAATTGCCTAAAGTTTGGCAAACTTATCAACAGCTGAAAACAGCTTCAGAATCGGAAGCATTAGCCAGCTTGTGCTCTATGCATTAGTATCTGCACCAACTATAATTACAATTTGTAGCATATGAATTTTATACAAAGCACCATCAGGAGCTATAAGACATTTTAAACACCTTTTTCTTCAAATCCAGTTATTTCCATATCCTGTCCTTCAGATAACCACAAATATGACTAAGCGGTCTATTCTGAACACTCCTGTATTAGCCAAGGCCAAGATGTGTATTAAGACAAAACATTCATAATAGCAAGTGCCTGTCTCCAAATTTTAGTGAATATTTAGAAGAGAAAGGAATCATTTGCCCGTTACTAATGTTTTTGCATTTTTGAATTGTTAGCTAAATTCTTAGGTCTCAGAAGTATTCTGACACATGCCAGGGGTAATGATCTAGGAAAACTGAATAGTGTGATACTGATTAGGCAAATGAAAAAAGATATCACTACTCTGCATGAATCATTACTAAAAGGTTTGATAATGTACTCAAAGAATTATTCAGTGCCAGACATTTTCCAATGGACATTTAAAAGGATAAAAAAATAGGACCAAACAGCTCATAATTTTGTAAAACTAGTGGTAAATTTCCTACTGAAGCAATATTAATAGAAAAAAATCTGCTGTCTTGCAATCTCACTCAAGTGGATAACCTTTTCATTGAAGGAAGATGTAAATGGAAAATTGTACTTTTGCAGAAGCAGCTGAGTTTCAAAGATAAAAACGAAAACTGACTTTCCACTTTGGCCATAACCTCATTGGGGTCAATATCTTTCCCCACTCCTGCTGTCTGTAATTCAGTTGCTACACCGTTGCCTGCAGCTAACTAACTGCAAAATAGGATAAAAAAATCTCATGCAGATAATTGAATGCCTTGTGAAGAATGGAAGGGTATGGGTAGTATTGTATACTGCAACTGATTTCCCTAATTGTAGACAGCACACTTGCAAACTTTTCTTGATAGTTTCTAGAAGGCTGAGTGAAGGAGCACTGAAGAAGAAGATTAGGACAGGACAGGACAGGACAGGACAGGACAGGACAGGGCAGGGTAGGATAGGATAGGATAGGATAGGATAGGATATGATACGATACGATACGATACGATACGATACGATAGCTTAGAAGAAATAATAATCTTAAAACAGAGATGAAGAGGAAAAATTCCTGTAAATTAAGAAAAATAATGCTTCAAACATAAGTGGAAGAAAATCTAAATGATCAATGAATCAAGTTTGCCGTAATGTAATTATAGTCAATATAAGCTTCTAAAAGCATTAAAAATGTTTCTTTTGAAAGTTGTGGCCCTGTATGCATTGTCGTTGATGGTGTTGTTGCATTGCAAAGTAATGAAAGAAAATTATATTGCTGTTTCAGAAACAGTTATTTAGAGCGTAGTTCCAGAAAGGTGTTTTATTATGTCAGGATGACAGTTTGAAAGAAAACTAGCGGTGCAGAATCTAGGCATTCCCACAACTCATTATCCTGGAAATACATGGATTACCACAGCATGGAAGAAGCAACTGTATTCAAAAGCAGTCAACAAATCTCTGTGTGAATAGTTACTGGGAGAGGCTTGGAATGAGCAAAGTTGAAAGCAACTTTTGTACTGCTCAAAGACTCATTCAGGCATGTAGGGGGTGAAGCTTCATCTCCCCAGTTTAATAAAGTGGTTCATTTTTAATTAAGCAATAAGATATGGTAGGGGATAAACTGTACTGCATTAATTCATAGTCAGTGTGCTGCTGCCAGCCATGAGGCTGAAGGATAAGTCACCATCAAAGCCACTAGGCATGAATTACCACCACTGAGTTTTCGTTTTGGAGTGTCTTACAACCACTGTGAAAAATGTTATTATTTTGAAAATACTTAAAAAGTTAATTAAAGGTGTGCACAAATTAAGTTTTGTTTTCAGCTATGCCCAATTTATTATATTTTTTTAAGTCTATACACCTCTCCCTGCACAAAACCCATTTACAATTAAATAAGTGGCAATAGCGGAAGGGAATAACTGTTGTTTTCCATTCTGCAATTCCAGTAGCTTCAGTTCCTTTCTCGAGGGTTTGTATGCATGTGAAATAAAAACGTTAGTGATTAAAAAAAAATGTTCAGATAAGTCTTGGAAACCAAAAATTCCCGGTTCTAAGTAGGAGATCAGATTCTTTTTCCTGTTCTGCTTCTGTAAATACCAAATAAATCCTTTGCAGGGACAGAAGAGGTCCCTTCACTTCACGGAGATGGTCTGTATTCAAGTAACAGAATATTTTGTATTGATGACTCAGACTAGAATACAGTGAATTTCACAGAGCACTTATCTGCTCCTTGTGTCTTCATCTGTTGGAGTTTTCATGTGTGTCACATAGTGGAACCACAAATAAGCTCCCCAAGGTGTGCCATACAAGAGCTCCTACCATCCCCACTCCAAATTTGATCTCAGCCAGCTTTGGTGCAATGGTACTGCAGTCCCATTATAGTGGGAGAAAAATGAAAATCAGTACTTGATCACATGGAAGAAGACATAATGTCCTTAGTACTTTTTCAGTAAAATCCTTATATTTTATCTTAAAATACAGACGTGTTTTACTAAAACCAGAAATTTGGCAAAAATAAATTAGTAGGACAAACAAAAATGTTAAGTAAACCTTCAGATGTCTTTCATCTATCACGAGTTTTACATTAGTTATAGCTCCTTTCATTACTGTTCTTCTGTTCCTTGTGTCATTTTAAAAATGATGAGTACCCGGTGAAAAAATTTCTGGCTTATTCTTCATTTAGAAGAGGGCATATTAGCATTGCAACAGGCCCTAATAATATAAATTGGCAGTAAGTTCTGTGTATATTACCATCAGAAGTACAAGACCAACCGTATGGAATATCCTGCAACTGGAGCACACTGTATGATGAGATTTCTTTATGCTGATGAAAACCAATTAACACACAACAGGATATGATACAATGAAACCACCCCAACTTGTAACAAAGTAATTATTGCATCTTTTCCAAACATTGTTTCAGGATTTTCTTTTCCATATGGTTTATGAAAGAAAGTCATTGTCAGTGTTGAGTTGCTATGTCTGCCAAAAGTGCTCTTTGGTAAGCAGTAATTCAAGGAGCAAATAAGTTTTCACATACGATTAACTGATAGAAGGACCATGAGAAATTGGAAAATGTTATTATTCATGAATAATTATCGTTTGTGAATATATTATTGCTGTCAATTTTGTATAAAGTACTATTTTTGAGATACTTGTGAGAGATAGGTATAATTTTTTATTAATAGTGCAAAAGTGTAGAAAATATTGTAGAAGTACAGCAATGTCTACTGGCAGAAGGTTTCATGTGGCCTGAAAACTGTACATCATGTCGTGCACTCTCAGGGGTTAAGTAATCCATTTTATCTTCACAGGAGTCAGTAGCAACTAGAAGTTGGAACATCATTAAGGTAAGAGCACTTACGTGCTCTCTCATGATCACCTGGACTGGAAGTGTCACTCATCACTAGAGCTCTTGTTCTTAGTGAAGTTCGATCTGTTGACCCAGTGTTAAATAAACACTATGTTTTAGCTAAGCCACAAATACATTGGACTTTTAAATGATTAAGCATCCTTTCAGGGAAGACAATGTCTTCTAAGAAACTTTAAAAAGAATAAAAAAAAAATCCTGCCTAGCTCAGAAATAATCTAAAGTTAAACCGACTTTGCATAGTCCTTCACAACCTAGTCATCGTTAATTTTTCCCCATCTTCAGTGAACCTTAAAAAAAATGAAAAGCAATTGTGGTTTTTTTTAAACAGCTTTACTACTCAGGAGCAACAAGGAATGACACACCACTGATAGGCTTGTTTTCTATTCTACTGGGTAACTTGCATTTTTGCAGCAAACAAGGCAAATTTATCCTCTAAAACTTTATAAACAGACAGTACATCTCATCTGTCTGATTCTTACATGATCAATACACTAATAGTCATAACTGCTTTTAGTCATAAGGAAAATATACCACAGTTGCCTTTCTAGGTCAACCTTAAAATTACTGTTTAAACCCTTGATTTTCATATTTCTGAAAGCAGAATGGTATATGTAGGTAGATCCATATTCAGCTTACACAAGAAGCAATAAAACTGATTAACAGTGATATTTGGACATAGAGTAAATGGATTTTTTTTTTCTTCCAATGCTGGCCAATGTTAAAAGAGATAACTGAAAGATAATGTGCAGCAACATTGACAGACACGAAGGCTCAAGTCTGATATGTTCAGGTTTTCAAGAGATACATTTTCTTGCTGATTAGATTGATTGGAAATTTTGTGTCAGTTTAACAATTCCAAATTAAGTGCATTTTTTAAAAATTCAAACAAAAATATGTTGGTTTGAGCTAAAATCTAAATATCATTTGTAAAGAAGGCGTATAAGCAGACACATAAGTAATACTCAGCTAAATATGTTGAACATACCATCTTCTTTTTCATCATGGTTAGTGGAGATATTTTAGACACCAGAAACGTAAGAGTTAAAGAAAAACCCTACAGAAATAAGTTGCAATATATATGTTTGAAGAACAGGTTTGTATCTCTGGTTTGTATCTTTAGTTTTTATCTCACTCTAAGATGGTTTTATCAAATGCATTTGCCAGTGGTTTGACTTGGTTTCTGTGTTTGAGAAGCATAATAACATGTAGAAAAACAGATGTTGATAACCGCCCTCATCATGATAGTGGTCCAAATGGATATTTGGAAAATCAGACCTTCTTTTTACTATCTATGATCATTTTATGCTTGACATAGGATACAATGTTTACGAAAGGATGTTAGATTCATGGTACCTTGTGACATCAAGAAGAGTAAAGTAGGGAGGAATGAGATAGGATTTGACGCAAGGTAAAACTTTCAGATTTCTGAAGCAGTCACGCAAGTTTTAATAAAGGTGCAGAGAGTTTAATGTGGCAAAGATGGTTCACAGACTCTTCACAGTCAAATTGGCCAGTGCATGCAGCATAGTACACTTCTGTAAGGCTGCAGAATAGCCACATTAACATCCCAATGTCTTTAAAAAAAAAATCTGCGAAATTATTCACTTACCATACGTATTGAATATTAATGACATTTAATACAGCAGTTTATTAACCTTTTACATTAGTGGTCAGAAATGAAACACGCTGGGAACAAATGCATGACAGAAGGGAAAAATGTTTCTGACGGCTATTGGGCTCCATTTGACAGTTAATAAAAACCATCAAGTCCATATTATGTTAGATTAACCAAGATCTGGATTCCACTTGACAAGTCATTATTATTAAAGGCAAGTGGAGGGTATTTTCAAATACACCCTGGAGTGATGCATGTTAAAATATGTGTGGCAAACTCTTGAATGTCAAGGACATTTTCTGCAGTGTATAATGGAAAACTGCATGTAATGTGCAGTTTGGGAACTATTTTATGTACCTCTGAAGACCTCAAAGCATCACAACGAATGTTTTATTGAAAGCTGTCATACTCGGTCCTGGGACCAACTGTATTGTCGATATTTATGAACAGCCATCAGTTTGGCAGCCAGTGCTTCTGCTAAAGAAAAAAAAGACCAGAATATGATAAGTGGCCTGTCTCTGCATTTCTGCTTTCTGTTCATTTCATCACCTGTGTTGTTTTAATGTTAATTTAGGACTGTGACTTCAATGTTAATATTCTTTTTTTTTTTTTTTTAAATACACCTAAAGCTTTCTAATTTTTGGTCTCTAAGTTCTGCAAAGACACTATTTTTTCAAAAGGCCAGTGGTGTCATCATCCCTTTGCTCGTCTGACTCTAGGTTTTGCTTAGTGAAGTGAGTTATTTTTATTTTACCGTTCTTTTCCACTACTGTTTAAAGTCAAGATAGTATTTAGGGAGGTATTTCTTGGTGCATCTAAAATTAAGAGAAGGTTTTTAGTTATTGTCTTTAACAGAGAATGTCCTTCATATTCATATTCAAAGAAGAGTATATCTCAGGTGTAATTGTTGCTGCTGTCCTTAAAGTAAGTTTGCAACACATGATCTCTCATCATGTGCCCACTGCCTCTGACTCTCTCAGTATAAAAGTAAACTAATTCCTCAGTAAGTGGTAAAATAGTAACGAAAAAAAATCCACAAAGATTATTCTACAACACAACAGTATTTGATGCTAATTGTTATATTATTCAGTTTCCTTTTCAGTTCCACATGTTTTAACCTTTATTAGTCTCAAAATCACTGTGATCTACCAATGATTGTCAGGAGACGATGTTCATTTTTGAATGAACCTTTGTACTTTTGGCGTCAAATGTTGTCAGTGTATGCATGGACGAGGACACACTGAACTTTAAAAAGTGATGAGCAGAAAAAAAGACCACAAGTGAAAATGATTGTTAATTAATGTGTGTCTGGTGGCTTCTAGGATATGTGCTTGCTAGAAGGAATAAAGGTGGCAAGGTAAAGCACAGGAAAGTGCTTCCTCTATGTGAAAAATGTAAGAGAGTAATGTTAATTTTTCAATATGTCCATGGCTAATTCTTGCTTTTATCCCACCTTTTATCATGCTAGAGGTGGACCATTAAAAGGACATTAATATTATTCTTTTTTTTTTGTGTATGGTGCTGTCGTCATATCTAAATTTAGATTATTTCCTGTAATTTGCCACAAATTCTGCAGTTGTAATACAAAGCCTATTGATCTCTGTTATCATCATGAAAAGATCACCTTAACTTTGTAATGGAAGATGAATTAAAAATATATTCCAATTCTTTATGCTCACTAGTGTGATAACAAAGTAATTACTGCACTTATTTCATTCAGCTCAGGATTTACAGAAATCCTATCTATGATGCAATTTATACTGATAGGAAAACGTACCACACTGAATTGCACCTCTTCTTGAGTGAATTTATCAATTGAATTTTAATTTGGTATATAAAAGACAATGCCCTTCATCCATTAGCAAATAGGAAAATGATATAACTTTATTGAAATAAATGTGCTTGTGCCAATTCAACACCACTTGAAAATGCAAAGTGGTATCACACTGCATATAGAGTTCTCATAGAATTGGTGGAAAAGCTGGAGAGTAAGGGGTCTAGGTTCTCCTAATAAGCAAGCCTTGTAGGTCTAAATTTCTCATTCTATGAATAAGGTCAGTGGACCTACTTTGCTCTGACAGCTCTTAAAAATAACCATTATCAGCCAGTCTTAATTACTTTTACCGAAACCTGTCTTTGCTGTTGCCCAGGTCTAGGAAAGAACTAAATGATATACTGGGAGTGCCGGATGCTCAGTCTTGCCTTTGTAACTTGCTTTTCAATTTTTTAGAATATTCTGAAACAACATATAACATTGTAATTTATTACTATTCCTAGGTATAGAATGTTCACATGCATATTGAGATAGTAAAAATAATTTAGAAAGAAGATTTATAATTACCTACCAGATAATCTTTATCAGTCCATAAAAATGATTTTCCAGACTGTATGAACAGGCACAGAGAGAAAAATCATACACCTTATCTCCCGTAACGGCTCATGATAAGTATCTTAGAGAAAAAAAATACAAAGCAGAGGGAAGGTCTAGAGAGATCACTCTTCTGAATTTCCTCAACTGATCTGTTAGGAATATTGTCAGTAATAGGATTCATCTGGACAGTTGTGTTTTATGTCAAAGAATCTACTCATCATGAAGTTGTTTAATAATTTTTTTTTTCATATTTCATAATGTCCTTCAGTAGGCAGATCTCTGATTTATTTATAAAGTGTGTGCAAAAACAAAACAAGACCTTTTGTTTTCAAAACACTGACAGAATTATCTCTTTTATCCTAGTTTTGCTGTTATGAAAAATAGGAAGGAATCATTCCTTATCCATCTTTTCTTGTTACTCATGGTTTTACGTGCCTTTCAAAAATCCTCCTAGGTTGTTGTTTTCTGGGCTAAAGAAAATTTCACCCATGGAATCTGTACTAAGCTTCTAATTGTCTGTCTTGTCCTCTGTACCTTGCTTGTTCTACTGCATCGCCTTTAGCAGGAGGTGACCAGCATTATGTGTGGTTTTTAAGCGTGAGCACAGTATAAATTTGTAAGTGAATAGTGGCAATTTGGTTTTGGATTCCTTCATAACTATTCCTAACATTCTTCATGATTTTTGTTTTGCTTTCAGCATTACTTTTGTCATGGACCTATAGAGAATAACTTTAAACTTGTCACAGGTTAAGTCCTAAATAGCTGATATAGGCCTACCCTATTAGTTTATGTATATAGGCAATTATTTTTGTGGTTTTTTTTTCATGTGCAGTTCCTTTCGTTTGCTGGTGTTAATTTTAAGGCGCCATTTTATTGACCGCTATCATGAAATATTATGTAATAATATTTCTTTGTAGGTTTACTTAAAAATTATTTTTAAAATTCTATTCTTACACGTAATTTTCTATCAGAAAATATTTAAATATCAGCATTCTTAGCTTATTCTGGATCTCTTAGATTTCGCTACAAATATTTTTGATATTCCATTGGTAATATATTTTACACATAAATACTGACTATATGTATATCCTGAACTTTTTTTTCTGTTCTTCATTTCTTCCATGTGAGCACTTATTAATTCATAAGGAAATTCCTTGTTAATCAATGGTGTTACAATTTCTTGAAGACTTTTTATCATGGGACATTTGAATATTTTAGAAAAGCTGTGGATTTTTATGACTATTTCTAAATTGTTAGATGTGGAATATTTCCAGTCTTTCTCATCTGCATACTAGCCAGATAATATGGAGATATTTTTGTGAGACACCAAGGTACCCTTTACATGTTCAAGATATTTTGATTTAACATGAACAAGTTCCTGATGAGTCATGTTTTCAAAGGATTTGCATGTATTATTTTTTCCAAACTATGATAATTTCTATGTGCATAATTACAAAACGTTAATAAGACATTGAAATATACTACTTTCAGGTAGAGATTCGCTCTGTTCTGTCGGGTGCTTCATCTGATCCTCAGGGAGTAAGTGCTTTTTGTCATGACATTGCTCAAAAGACATGTAGGTCCCAATGAATTAATCACTTGTTTCGGGGAAAAAAAAAAAACCAAAAAAACCCAGAACAAAAATTCACTAAGTACACCAAGGGCTGAAAAGTTATTCTTTTGAGCCCTGCTCAATGCTAAAACAATGTAGAATTTTTGTATGCCTTCTCTTTGAAATTTGAGTCCCTGACATCCTTTTTCTCATCTAACATGTTACACTTTAAGGTTTATAAACAGTCACACAGTTGTCATAAGGGTTCAGTATGCAAGAGCTCCACACATAAAAGAAGATTACAAGAATTGGACAGGAGATTCAAGCTAAATCTTTATGTTTAATGAATAACATAAGTCAAATATAGCAGTGTCTCATGGCTGTCATTTTTAATTACAACTACAGTGTGAACAGCTAGTATCCTACTCAAATAACATACAAGAATGATGTCTTGATAATATACCAGGATTCTATCTGTGTGCTGTACGAAATGGTCTGTAATTTAAAGCATTCTGTTATAAAAACTGTGCAGAATACTTTGTCTTATCAAATGTGCAAGCTGCTTCTGGTATATACACTTCCACAAAATTTTCTAGACATTCAATAATATAAGCAGAATAAATTAGTAAGAGATCTTTAATAAATTCTGGAGATCTTTACTCTCTGAAAAGTTTATAAGTATTTGTAATTTTCCTATAAATTATACACTTATCAAGTTTCCTTGTTTTGGAGGTTCCTGTTAGTATTTTAGGTATAATAAACTGTAGCTGATTATTTTTTTATTACACTGTTTTTTTTTAATCTCTTAACCAGTCATGGATTCATGTAATTGCAATCCTTTATTTTAACATAATACAGCATTTTCAATATATACCATTGATCAATCAACTTTATTACTTTTAGTATCTGTTTCAGAAATGTACTATTCTCTATTCCCAATCTATTTTCTAAACTTTTTTTTTTTTTGCATGTTATATAAAGGACACCTTTTTCAGCATCTGCTACATCATCCAAAAATTTGAAAATTAATGTCTAGTTATACATTTGCATATATTTACCCATGTGGACACACAGATGATACACCTATAATTAACTGTGATTTTATATTCTGTTAACATTATTACAGTTTTATTTCATAAGCATAAATAGTGTCTAATCTATTTCCTTTTATGTCCAGAGGTCTTTTCAGGAAGACACTATTGATCATTCACATAATTTCTCTTTCCATTTTTTAATACTTTTTTAGAAATAAAAACTTCATTACAGTAGGGTACATGTGCTTTTGCATGTTATTTTTCTTGGAAGTCACCAAAGCACCCTCGTTCTTTGATTGTTATTTATTGTAATAAAATTTACTATTTTCTTATGGCATTTCAAAATATGAATTTTGTCTTTCGTATCTCAGTCATAGTATGCAAAAATATCAAAAGGCAGCAACCATGGGGAACTAGGTACAGATACAGGTAAATATTTTACCTTTCATTGTTCTGTGTCTGGACCACCCTCAAAGCATCAAAACCAACCATAATATCCTAAGGCTTTTAACTGGGAGACAGAAACATCAGCTTTCTCTAATAGTACAATTCAGAAAATATTTATCTTTGCTCCCTGAAACCATATATTTACGTATTTGCAATGTTTGCACGTGATAGCATCCTTTTATTTTTCATATCTATTGTCTTAGGAGTTGGATTAGATGATCTCTAGAGGTACCTTCCAGCCCTTAACGTTCTGTGATTCTGTGTGTGATTCTGTAGTATTTAGATTTAACAGGATAAAAGACCTTGCATATTAGCAATGGTTTGATTCTGACATCAGATAAAAGCAATGGTGTCCAACCAACAAGTGTAATACTAAGATTGTAATAAAACAACTCCCTTGTCTGTCCTTCAAACTATCCTTGCTTTCCCTTATATTTTCCATAGTCTTAGATTTGACTGAGCTGCTGCAGCTGTGTGCACTTCTATTAAGCACCTTATTTCTACAAGTTATTCATTCGGTACTGACCTTTGTAATAAAACTCTTAGGATGAGAAATGCAGCACATGCTGAAATTACAGAGCTGTTATTCGTAACACTTCAGTTATTTGGAGATTTTTAAGGAGCATAATAGCTCTTAGATGGTGCAGCATGATTAAACAACACACAACACAGAAATATTAGGGAAAAATGAAAGAAATAATTTTCTTTGAGGATGATAAAATAGTATTTTACTTCCATTAAATTTAAATGCAGATGTAACAGTCTTGAACTTTATAGTCATTATAAATAGGGTGAGAATCAGTGTAAATATAAAGGAATAGAAACATAAAGGAGTGTCAATGTAAAGATAACCACTAAAAGTTTTGAGTTCTCATAGATTTTTTTTCATTCTATGGTTAAAAGAATGGCAATTGCATAGTAGAAATAAACTGACTAATTTAGCATAGTCAATATTCACAAGATGTTGAATAGTAACCTACTCTAAGTTTCATTAAAATTCTTTTAATGATGGAAAAAGAATTGCAGTTCCTTCTACAATTTAAAGGACTTCATTAAAATACATGTTATGTATTTTTTTTAATCCCTTCAAGAAATAATTTTGATAAAAGCATTTATGTCACCATTCCATCTCTGATATTGAGTTTTCTTAATCAGCAATCCATCCTGAAAAATCAGGGAGAGAAGCATAAGGCCAGAACAGAATGTAAAAGTATGAAAATATTTCTAGATCAGTATGAAACTAGACATCAAATGAAGCACATGAAGATCCTTGCTTTTGAACTCAATAATACTGATGACATTTAATTTGTACCCTCTGCACGAGTTGAGCATTCCTTCTATGCTCTCTTTCAAGTACGGCTACATGCCCAGAATTAATGTAAATCATGGCTCTGTATACTGCACACTAAAAAAAAAAAACAACACAGAAGAGTGATAATATGATGTAAAAGCAGAGTTTTAAGATTCAAGTTATACATTAATGTTAACATGTACATTTATTTTATAGACATAGCAAGATTTTCCTAATCTTTAAAATCGGGGGGGGAAACAGTGTGACAAAAGAACTAAGGTCTTTCAAATATAGGTCTTCAGCAGAAATTGGCTGAAAATTTGAAAAATTATTATTCAGGCAAATAGTTTATTTTCATCTTGAAGCTGTTTGATTTACAATTTCCTGTACATATAGAAAAATATTAATTTAAATCTTTACACCTAAAATTCATTTATCACACAATAGTCAAGACCAAAACACAGAGGTGAACAGTGGCCAGTTTTCATGGATCTCCTTCACATGTTCCAGGTAAGAGAACAGCTTTCTCTAGAGTAGGATCCAGTAGGAACTGAAAGATTTTATGTATCCAATTTTGGTTTTTTTTTGTAGGTAATTTGAAATCACTGCCCTCAATATTGTCTCTAGAAAATCGGGAAAACTTTTCAAATTTCTTCATATCAAGATACAGAGATAAAAATATTGACTTAAGCTCAGCAGTGGGATGAGCAGATAAAAGCATGCTAAATTCAAAGTTACCTGCTAGCTGCAGTTAACTTACAGAATTATTGTTCTGTTTCATAGTCAGAAACAATTAGCCAGTCGCAGAAACAATTAGCCAGAGTCACAGTGATTAGGTTTTTGTTTTTTCCAGTTCAATAATTGCCATATAAATTCTACCTACAAATGACATTTAAGGTTCAGAGCAGCATCAGTAGCCTAGTTCGATTTGTAGCTCTGGTAGTGTAAGAGGGAAAGCCTGGGACTTCTAAGAGAACATTTCAAGCTTCCAGTTTCCTGCCCATGCCTTTAGCTTTTTTTGACGTGGCACCAGAATTTCTGCAGATTGTCATTACTTACTTATCAATGCAAATAGTTCTCCTAGTTCTGACTTGACACAAGATATCAAGAATGAAGATGTGCGACAGACGAGACTTCCTCTATTTTACATGCTTAGTTACACTGTTCCACCATAGAGACCTTTTATCTTTATTTGCCAGAAATTTTCACCACCTGAAAATTTCTTGCTATGTAACTACTGCCACTGTGTAGTCACTGAGGATGTATGCTTTGTTGCTTTTGCCAGTGCAGTGAGCACTTGCTGGGAGAAGATACGCTGTGTGATGGATAAGACAGGAATTACTCGAAGCTAAGTAATGTGACAAATATTGGCTTCGTTCAGTTCCTGCTGAGCAGAAAAGGCAGTAGCACTTGTTTTGATACCTGACATTATAATAAACTGTGTGCTAAGTAGGGTAAAATACCTTACTGTTACCTGTATTAATGCTATTAAAGTAGTGTTTCTAAAAATATGAAAGAAAAGAATGTTAATTTAACAACACTCAGAAAAGAAGTTACTTAAGCAGGTATAACAAGATATAAGACTTCAAAGTTTCCATGTGAGTGAAGGAAGCCATCCCATTTCAGAAAATTTTCTAGGCATAGTGCTAAAAAGAACCATGTTGAATGCTCTGAGAAAATAGATGTTAGTCACTGCTAACAACACAATAAGGTATGAAAGATTCATTTTTCATAATATTTACATGAAGAAGGAGGAAGAGAGCAGGGAAAGACAGGTAAAATTGTGCCAACAACCAAAATATCTTGACTGTCTCTGAGAAAAAGATATGTTTACAGCTCATATTTGTTGCAGCACGTTCCTTTGTTCAGCAGACAGCACGACGCTGTAAATGCGGAAACACATAACATGTCAGCTGAAGAAAACATTCTAGAAGCTTTTAACTTGCTGAGAAAGCTAAACACTTGTTTTGATTTTCAATTAAAAAAAAAATAATTTTGACACCAGCTTTCTGGTTTCTGAAATCTTTTGACTTGTGATAGCAATTTCCGAGTGATGTCACAGACTAAAAGCAAAAATGGAATCCAGGTGGACTGCATAGGATCCAGATCTAATCCAGCAGACAACTACATGGCATCCAGAATGCATAGGCACAGAACAGCAAACAGCTCCAAGTTTCTGGCAAGAGCTCCTTAACAATACTCTTTTCTGCAGCTTCCTTCTCCGGAAGAAACGATCATTAGAATAGCAGTATTAAAATGGTGATCCATTTAGCCCTGTGAATACCTTATTACCAGTGTTTCAGCATGTCTGGTACTGTTACACACACCTACTGTGCTCCACAGAGATATGGCCATACTGACAACTGAGGGCAGCTGGACTCTTCCTTCTGGCTGTGCCGTGCTCTGGAGTTTTACCTGACTCTGCCATAGAATCATAGAATCATAGAATGTTAGGGATTGGAAGGGACCTCGAAAGATCATCAAGTCCAATCCCCCTGCCAGAGCAGGAATGCCTAGATTATGCTACACAGGAACGTGCCATGCTTGTTTTCTCCTGGTTTCCAGGTGACACAGCCTGCCAGGAGTGTCAGAAGACATCTACAGTTGGAGGATTGTGTTGGATTTCAAAGATGGGCATAAATCTGTATTCTCATATCCTCAGGTCTGTAGTGTGGTGGGACCTCTGACAGTGGCAGGACACCACAGGACCTATGGAGGTGGTAACTGGTTGGAATCACCTCTTGGCCTAAGGCCATAATTTCTGGTCTCCCACATCTAAAGTGGAAAAACCTAGATTCATAAGTGCTGGTGTCTTGGCCTATAATGTTAGCCTATGCCACCGATTTTAACAAAGTGCATGCTGTCATTATTCATTACAGACTTTTAAAATGTGTCTTCCTTTATTTTTAGATCCTTTCAATTTTTGAATGATTTTCAGGATTATTTTTATCTTGAGTGGTCCAAATGATGAATGGGTGACCAAGAGAAGCAAGGTAGGAGTCCCCTAAGCTTTTCTTGTTTCAAGGAGGAAAGAATTATTTATTCATTGTCTGGATGTGACCTGATCACAACCTGAAAAGTGAGCTAGGTAGCACAGCATCTAATGTCCAAGATTGAGTATAGAACTGTAATTACTTGCATTTCAACAAATTCAGGAATGCAGCGAAGACATTAAAACTAATTAGTATCTGTTACTGACTGAAAAGAGTCATTACTGAGTTGCTCACCATGGGAAAACTAGGACAGTTAGAGGACAACCAGTAAACATTTTATATAGACACTGTTGATCAATCAATAAAGTATTGATAATATTTTCCATAGCCACAGGTGAATTAGAAATAGTTTTTAGCCACCTGAAAATACTTAAACTCAATATGAAGATGCTGAATTTTTAAAACAAGGAACAATTTTTGGAAGTAAATACTATATTAGAAAAACAAATGTAGCTAAAGAAGAAAAAGATTTCAAAAAGTTACCCTCTCCCCAACAAAAACTTTAGACTGAGACAGCAACAGTTTCGTCTGATTGAAAACAGTTTTCCTAACTGTGACCCAGATGTACTATTTTTGTGAGTGAGTTTTTTCCTTTCTTTTGCCTTTTCATCTTTTTTTTTTCTTTTCTCTTATTTTCCATTTCTATATTTCTTTCTTCTCCTGCTTGTTATTTCTTTTCACTTTTATTAATTCTATTTTTATTTTTTGTTTTTTACTTGGAGGGTAGGGAGTGGGAAGTGGTGGTATCAAAAACGATATGGCATTTTGGTGTACCGTATGTCCCATTGAATGTGACATCGGGAATGTAGTTTTGATTTGGTGGCAGGAAATATGTGTTTCCCTGATTGCATAGAATTTACAATGGAATTTTAAAAAAATAACCCTGATGTACCACAAAAAATTCTCAAACTGTATTTTGCATGGTAGACCAAGAGTCAGAGTCTCATAGGTATATGTTAAAATGACAAATCTAATGGAAACACAGAAATAACAGCTAATACTTAAATATGTTACTTGTAAGTTCTGAATTATTATAATATAGTGCAAGATTTTAATACATTTGTATAGATATGTGTGCACACATACATTTCCATGCCTGTATATAATTAACACAATTTAAATTCTCTTCACTTTCTTTATGCAGATATACATTTCTGAACAGTAGAAATCAATGAGATACTTTTGGAAATAAACAACCATGCTGTCATAGTTCTTTTAAGAATTCTATTCTCTATGACAATCAGAGTCTTCAAACCTGCATTTGTATTTATTACTTTTCTTTTAACTTTTGATATTTATTTCTGTTGACTGTTTTTCAACTAGGAAAAAATCTCATAGCCGTTTTTGAAATCCAGATAATTATGATATTACTCAACTTTTTACTCCATGCTTGTTCAATTCTTAAAAATTCTGATTTTCTTGGTGTGTGACAAATGAGGAACTCTGTTCCTTGGAATGCTTTATCTTAGAAGGATTTAAATCCTTACTTTTTGTGCCTGAGATTAGCACAAACTTAACTGTATGTCTCCCTCTACTATTGTCCCTTTGGGCTTCTGCATGTGAACACTGAAATTGTGTAAAGTACAAAGAATCATTTATCAGATTTAAGCACAGAGTAGCTTCCAAACGCTATTATAAAAGAAATAGGGTCACTAACATAAACTCTAAGGCCTTATTTGATTTTTCAATAGCTCTATATTTAATCTCATTGTTGAAATTTTTTTGCCTATACTTTCTGATTATTGTAAAAGATATATGCCTGCCCTCTTGAGGTTGTATTTTTTATTATCTATTGTGCCATTTTTCCTTTTTCTGATATGGCCATCTGAGAACTTAAATCAAGGAACAGACTGCCACATTTTCAAGTCTTTTTTCCCCATCGATCTGAATCCCTTTTTCCCTGCAGTTAAGGAGAACTGCAGATTATCTATTGGCACTTAAACCCTCCAAAAAGCTCCCAATACATTTATTCTCATTAACAGTTACCTCTATATTCTCATTATTAGAGATGGCCCACTAGGGAACTTTTCCTTCCAACTGGCAAGTTCAGTGAGAAAAAAAATGTCAGTTTTATCATTTTTATTCTGAACTCTAGTCATTTTATTTATGAATAGTTCCCACAGAAGTCATTTACAAATGGTATTACCTATAGGACATGTATCCCAGTGCTGGTTTTTAGGTCTCACAAATGACTTAAAGGGATCCTATTTTTACTGCCTTTCCCAGCAATTTTCGTATCTAACATTCTCAAAGTGCAGGCAAAAATGTATTTAAACTGTTTGTCTTCTGCCAGCTCTACTTCAGTTCTGAGAACTGAGCTGCGGTTCCTTTTTATTTGTTTGTATTCACTAGTAGTAAAGTCTTAACAGTTTTACACCACAATCTATTTGCTAAATTTAATCGTCATGTCAATGTTTATGGATTTCAAAGAGGTACTAAGGTCCCTATTGTTCTAACAGTGTACTTGTATCCTTGTACACACGTCTTTCATAGAGAGATTTTATTCTACTTCTTAAGCTTGACACTATGAGGTAATTTAACAAACAGAAGGAAAGAAAAGTAAGGAAAGGTAAGGAAGAAGTCCCAGAAGCTTCTGTACTAACTCCTAATTTGAGAGAAACAAAGCAGATGCACTGGCTGGGCTGTTCCAAGGACCACAGCTGATGGCATCTTTCAGCAGACAAGCAGGAATATAGCTACAGACTCCTATCCAACATACAATTAGCAACAGAACATTAAGAGCTCTACCTCTGTCTGAAATTATGTTTCAGTTAATCAATGAATTCAAATGTTATTGAAGTGTGAAAATGAGGGGGCAGGCAGCCTCTACAGTCTACGCTACAGTGTAGACTCTGTTACTGGATAGGTCTTACTTACATCCAAAATCAGGTTCTAGAAATGGTAAAAGTGTTCAGTGAAAATAATTAAGAATAAAACAATCTCCCCCAAAAGGTGAATGTGCTTGAATTGAAGAAAATAGTGGTACTCTATTGCATGAAGATAGCAAAGAGAAAGAAATGTATTGATGTCTACTTGAGTAATATGACTTAGTCTGAGTCTGCCAGAAATATATTTTATCACCTGGGTATCTCTTAAGGGTCCAGTACTCTTTAGAAAGAAAGTAAAATTCCTACCATCTTTTTTTCAAAATCTGTAATAATAGTACTCTATGAAAAGTAGTGGTACTTTCTGAACGTAGAGGAAATGTGTATAAGTAGTCTTAACCAAAGAGATATAGCATGATATCGTAAACATTTTTTTTTCATAAGGATATGATCTGTTTCCACGTTTCACTAAATCAGAGGGTTCAGGATTCTTTGGGGGATAACTAAAACAAAAACAAGCAACAAAATGAATAAACAACTAAGAGCAGAAAAGCTCTTTGTTCTTTCTGTATCCATTACTTTTGCTTATAATAACATTTTCTACAATCAACCATGGGAATAAGTGGTTAGCACTCTCTATTCAAATCTAAGGGAAAAGAAAAAGAAAGAAAAAAAAAATCTCTCCAAACAATTCCTCCACCTTTTTCTTTTCCTGTCTTTTTAGGACCTTGTTTTACTTTGTAGACAAGGATGTTTTTCTTCTCTCTAAAATTAAGTCCTCACCGTCCTTGTATAACTGCTAAGTCTATCTAGTCTCAGTTGCAGTAGATTACCAACTGACAGCAGAATTTCATTGAGTTGGCTCTGAAAGCTCCAACAGAGATATAATAGAAAGCATCAGTTTGACTGAAAGAGATCCTTTCTCAGGTTGCCAGCTGAGGAAGGGAATACATCCTGTCTTCAGAGAGATCTATAGGGGTCACCGAATGCCCTATAAAACCCAAAACAGTCTTCTGTTCTGAAGAATTTATGGTTACAAAATCAAGGTGAAATTCAACATAATGTTTATACTCAGAAGTTTATGCACCTACACCTAAGTTCTCACGTGTGCACGAGACATCTAAGCTCCTATTATAGTTTTTGCCGATCTATTTTGCAATGTTTTGAGCTTCTTCTGGACAATGGAAATAAGCGATCTATTGGTGAGACTACATTTTAAGTATCCTTCAGAGCCGTTACACAGAGGATATAACTTCTGATAGACCCTGTCAACAACATGTTGACCATTTTGCTAGAACTATAATAGTCTATGCTTTTAGTTCTGGAGTTCATTGGTTCAATTCCTATTATGTCACCCAAAAGAGCAGCTGCCATATCTGTACTGAATAATATACTTCATGAATTTGAGACACAAGCTAAAATTCAGAGACATTACTGGTACAACAACCCCGTATAACTCAATTTAATATTACAGAAACTCAGTTTACTTAAAAGGCAATGAACTATTTACAGACTTTCTAACCAACTGTTAGTTTATGTATCCTAAAATTTCTAATATATGTATGGGGGGGAGTACATTATATGTAGTTCTAAAGTATAGCATGTATCAAATGGGAGGAGAGCATATAGGGTGGATAGGATGCAGACCCAATCTTTGTGAAAACTCAGGTCACACTTCTGTGATAATTTTTACTTCAACCTTCTCTCAGTAATCGTATTTCCTGGAATAACAAAGAAATAAAATTTGTAATCTAGTTATGTCCCGATTTGAACTAAATAGAACCAGTTCTGTTCAGTGATTTTACTTTTCAGCTCAGTCTTTTCTGAGAGTCTGCACTTTCTGAAGTTAACAGCATGTTTTTGCAGACAGTGACTGCCTGAAGTTTGTAGTTACTACCAAGGATTGGTACACAGAAAAGCTCTTGCTTATACTTGTGTAGTAGCCGAGGCCACTGTGGCATCCTGTGTGCCACACTGGGGGTGCTGGGAAGTAAAAGGAGTTACAAGGAAGTAAAAGCTTACACTTCCGGGGAGTAATGGGCAGCCTGGGTGACCTACAAGAGTATTCCATTCCATATATATCATATTCAGTATAAAACTGAAGGAGTACAGAGGTTAAGCACCTTTTTTCTACTTCCTTCTTCAATGGTCGGTGTCTGAGGAGGACTCTCATCTCTTGCCTTTAATCCCAATCGAGTTCCCAGCTCCTGTTATCCAGTTCCCATCTGCCACTGAGCCTGTTTTAGCTTTCTTTTCCAATGTGTCTCTGCCTTTTACCCTTCCCCTTCGGGAGAGAGAGAGGGATTAGAGAGCATCTGTCAATGTTGAGTGGCTGGCCTAGCTCTTAACTCTCAACAAGATACTAACTAGGTCTGAAATATGTTAGGAAGGTTAAGGTCTGTAGTCACTAATTTCATTGTTGGAATATTCTCAGTTAAATGCAGGTAACCATTAACATTATTCAATCTCAATCAAATTAATCCTTAACATGGTGAGATTCATCCAACCTTAATCAAAGAAGTCTTTACACTAAGTAAAAGGATAGTCTAGTATAAAAATTGCAGAACTGTATTTTTCAACGAAGACACAGACAGTGAAATTACCTCAAGCGTTTACAGAAACAAGTTATCTTAATGGAGCCAAGCCTATGATACAGTCCGAAAAAGAATACTAAGCTTTTAGAAAGATTTGTGAAATTAAAGAAACCTGTACGTATGCTTAGTAATTATACCATATATATTATTTGCACATATCTTTAATGTTTTACCTATAAAAGTTTTATCAATTGATGTGTTTAATATTATTTTATAATCAGTAATTAAACAAAACAATCACTTCTTGATAACATTCTACAGTATTTCACATTGAATTCTAATTACACAGTTAGAACACTACTGCACTCTTTTATGAGACTGTAATTTTCTTCCAGAATAGGTAAAATATAAGACCAAGGGACAAATAGACCTGCGTGATGAAGGGATAAAAATTATTCCACCATAAAACAGTGCAGAGGAATTTGTGTCTCTGCTACACTGTGAGGTTTTGTCTTTTAATAAAGTATATCCCTGACCATGCTAGGTCCTTTGTTTCTGACTCCATAATAAGATGACCTACATATATCCTGTCACAGCTTTGGTGCAAATGTTGGGCAGTTACCAGGACACTGTGTTCTGTATCCTTTCTATCTGAAAAAGAAAGCTTAAGAGTCTGAACACTTTTTTGACTTTTTTCTCCACTAGTTTCAATTAGTTTAATAACAGATATCTTTCCTTTGAAACCTGAACAAATAGGTCTACAATTCAGAGATCCATAAATCACGGCTTTGGTTTCCTTTAGGCTAGATAATAAACAGAATAAATGCTCATCAACACCTAGACAATTATTTTAAAACATTAAGATCATTTATACATGTTCTGCTGTTGCAATTTGGAGGGGGGGGGAGAAAGAGAAAAAAGGTTGGTGAACAAGAAAAAAAGAAATATTTCAATGTGATATTCGCACTCTGGACAACTGTGGGATTCAGGACATACATCTATATTTCCTTATTTGGTTGTTGCTGGTGGTATCTTTTTATTTATAGCAGCATTCTTAGGAAATAAAACATCTTATTTACAAATAATTTTATCCCCTTCTTATATCTTAGAAAGCACTGAAAGTTCAGTTTCTGCTACATTCTGGCTTCTGTTGAACAAAAAGTGTTACAAGATGCTATATGGATGCATCAATGATCTGTGGGAAGAAAACCTGTTGACTTCTGAGAGGTCTCTGGCTGTGATCATCTGCATGTTAGATAGCTGAGATGTTCCAGCAAGCAGAAATGGTTACTAAATGCAAGGCTATTTTCTAGCAGGAGTAAGTGAATGTTTTTTTCAGGACTAACCCGATTGCCTTTTATGAAGATGTAAACAGGTGGATGGATGGTGGCTCTGCAGTGGATGTGGTTTATCTGGATTTCAGTAAAGCTTTTGACACTGCCTCCCACAGCATCCTCATAGCTAAACTGAGGAAGTGTATTCTGGATGACCAAGTAGTGAGGTGAGTAGTTAACTGGTTGAAGGAAAGAAGTCAAAGAGTTGTGGTCAATGGGGCAGAGTTTAGTTGGAGGCCTGTGTCTAGCGGAGTCCCTCAGGGGTCAGTGCTGGGACCAGTGCTGTTCAATATGGTCCTCCACCTGGAAAGGAACAATCATTTACACCAGAATAGGTTAGGGCCAGACCTGCTAGAAAGCAGCCCTGAGGAGAAGAATCTTGGAATCCTGGTAGGCAGTAAGTTAATCATGAGCCAGCAATGTGCTCTTGTTTCTAAGAAAGTCAATGGTATCCTGGGGTGCATTAAGAAGAGTGTGGCTAATGGGTCAAGGAAAGTCATCCTTCCCCTCCCCGGTGAGGCCACATTTGAAATACTGTGTCCAGTTCTGGGCTCCCCAGTTCAGGAAGAACAGGGAACTACTGGAGAGAGTCCAGCAAAGGGCAACAAAGATGACTGAGGGACTGGAGTATCTCTCTTACGAGGAAAGGTTGAGCGATCTGGGAATATTTAGCCTGGAGAAGAGAAGACTGAGAGGAGACCTTATTAATGTCTATAAATACCTAGAGTGGGTACAAAGAGGATGGAGTTGGACTATTTTCAGTAGTGCCAAATGACAGGACAAGGGGCAATGGGCATAAGATGGAACACAAGAAGTTTCATTTAAATATGAGGAAGAATTTCTTTACTATGAGGGTGACAGCACTGAAGAGGCTGCCCAGGGAGGTCATGGAGTCTTCGTCTTTGGAGACTTTCAAAACCCACCTCGATGCAATCCTGTTTGATGTGCTCTAGGCAATCCTGCTCTAGCAGGGAGATTGAACTAGATGATCTCTAGAGGTCCCTTCCAACTCCAACAATTCTGTGATTCTGTGAAAATCTATGAACAAAAGTTCTGATCACTAGCAGTGTTTTGACAACTCCACTCCGTCCCATGAGCTGTATGCTCAAGGTGTCAGGACTACAATCCATATAAATAAGAAAGCATTGGAACTGCACTTGCAATCATAAGTTCAGATTTTCTGAAGTTCATCTCCAGAAAATATTTTTGCATGACATTTCCTAACTTCTTTGCTTATAACTAGCTGGAACTTCAGACTTCAGAAAATTATCAAAATACTTGGTGGTAGGGTGGTAAGTTTGTCGATACTTTTCGGATCTAAAAAGATGCAGAGTGCTTTGACTTGACATTTGAACATAACTGCAGTAACTGTCTTCGACACTGTTTCTATCTCTGCTCTAAAGCATACATGAATCAGTTCTGAACTGTTCTGCAGATACGCCTAGCCCTAAGGCACCTTTCAAGTTCCACAGGGACTGAGTGGAAAATCAATGCATGTTTATAACTAAATTAAACACAATGAAAGGCCGCCCAGAGAATGCATTCCAGTGTCATTACAGCAGTAAACTGTAATTCTTAATCAACATTATTGAACATAAGACAGATAAAACAAGGACTGTTCATTCCATGCTAAATTTTCAGTGGTTATGAATGGATGATCTATTAAAACGGTATTTCATTAATTTCATACAATACTGTCATGAATGTGAGAATGATTCCTCTGAAAAAAAAAACCCTGTGTAACCTGTTTGTAGCTAAGCAAGACAACATGACTTTCTCTTAGAGTGTCCAGAAATGCAAGTTTGCTTCTGTGTATGTACAGTACAGGAAGAGATAACTGTAAACAGGTAAATGGTCCAAATTTAAAGTAGCTTGAATATATCTCAAAGTTCTCCAATGCTCAGAATATGACTTGGATATAACTCATATTACAAAGATTTACATGGAGGTAACTTACATGTAATCAGCACCTGAAGGTCTAGTCTTCCTACATAATTTTAATTGCATGAATAAAAGACTTGAATTTGTTAATCTGTAATGTGTTATCCTCTGCATCTAATGTCAAAGAAAGTATTTCATTAGTTCATATTTACTTATAAATTACTGGATTTATTTTGTAAATATTTCGTGGGGAGTGGTTATTTAGGTTTTTTTTTTTGGTTTGGGTTTTTTCTGCAGGGTTAGGTAAAGACTACTGTGCCTGAAATCTAAGGAAAATCTGCCACATCTGAGACAATATAGCAGAGGAAAGAGATACAAGACTTTTTTCACCTTGAGTAATTACTTTTTTTTTCTGGTGAAACCAGAAAATATTACTCCTCTAAAATATATTTTGCAGATAGAAGCTCAAAATCCATAAAGGAGTTGTATCTCATCAAGCTGAATTCTGTTTTTACTTGATTAGAAATCTGAGTGACAATTCATTGTCTCACAAAATCTCAGTAACACCTTAACTCACCAATCAACTGAGCACTGAGCAAAATTCCTTCTTAACTTGAAAATGATGTAAAGAATGGAAAAGGAATATGAAATGAGGATATGACATATCTAGTATGAAGACTTGCCCTAATACTGTAAAATAGAAAACTATTATAATTGCCTCTAAATCTATTGAAGTAGTTGTTTCATTGTCCACTTTCAGCTATCAAACGTATTTCTGTGTTATGTCATAGGAAAAAACGTTGCTCACAAGAATAAGTTGAGTATATATAATTATTTTTTTTAGGATTTCCTAGTTTCAGTAAAAAAAAAACCAAACACTTAGAACAAGCAAAATCCATTTTTCCCAGTTTTTTTTTTTTTTTGTATTAAGTGCTACAAAACCCTACAAAATGTTTTCTTTATATTTTAACTGAAAAGGCTCATTACATTCAATCTATTCTAGGTAGAAGAAATGCAGGTGCACTGGAGAACAGTACTGTAAATGGTAAATCACTTGAGGTGAGACTGTTTTCAAGAACCTGATACAAACATCAGATTAAGACTAGAAAATATGTTGTGGTATTTTGAACTTCTTTCCAGGATTTAGGAAAAATAGTCATTTATTAAAGGGGCACTACCTTAGTCGTTTAACATCTACTGCAGAACTTTAACAAAACTCTTGATTATAATATAATAACACTATACTGTTCAAACTAACTTGAGGTTATCTGAGATTGAAGTTCATCCTACTGAATTAGGAATTGATCATTAAATTAACAACTTATGGTTGCTGGACACATATGATTACGTCTCATTTCCAATATGAAACTTAATACGTGTATGCCAGTAATAGATACAATAGGAATTCTGAAAGACTGCAGATTCCAAAAGCTAAATACATAGTGGTTCCATAAATATCTAGGGGAAAATAGGAATCGAAGAAGAATTTTTTATAGCGTTGTCCAGGAAACCTTCATGGAATAATTCTAACGAAGTCATACATAAGCTGAGCTAAGAAGGGAAGCTGAATCATAGGTATTATTAGATATATAGTCTGAATCATAGAATCACAGAATTGTTGGAGTTGGAAGGGACCTCTAGAGGTCATCTAGACTGACCTCCCTGCCAGAGCAGGATCCCCTAGGGTAGGTCACACAGGAAAGTATCCAGGCAGGTTTTGAAAGTTTTGAAAGGAGAAGGAGACTCCACAACCTCCCCGGGCAGCCTCTGCCAGTGTTCCATCACTCTCACAGTAAAGAAGTTTCTCCTCAGTGTTGAGGTGGAGCTTCCTATGTTCTAGCTTATACCCATTATTTCTTGTCCTATTACTGGGCACCACTGAAAAGAGACTGACCCCTTCCTCTTGACATCCACTCCTCAGATATTTACACACATTATAAAGATCCCCTCTCAGCCTTCTATTCTCAAGGTTAAACAGCCACAGTTCTCAGTCTCTCTTCATAGGAGAGATGCTCAAGACTTTTAATCATCCTCATAGCTCTCCGTTGGACTCTCTCCAGTAGATTTCTGTCTCTCACTTTATTTCTAAGTCTGTACTTTTGCCCTACATTCTTAGAGCCAAGTAATTAATAATAAACTAAAACAATACAAAAAAAAAGTTGAACAAATAACAAACTTCAAAATCAAGGAATTTTCTATACAGTTAGGAAGATCAAGTTAAAAACTTAAATTCAGCTTTTGAACAGTGTTTGTGCTGAAGCAACTTGCTTAGTGAGTTGCTTATGAACTTTACTTATGGCTGAAGAGTAAAACGGATGCAAAACTCAGTCTGCCACAGCTTCATATACACATGAAGGACCTTATTTTTGTCCTTGTATCATTCTCCTTGTTTTATTCCCTTCCAACTGTGGGGTGCACACCATATTTATGATCTTTAATATATGTGATATAAATACATGGTACTTCAGGTATATAATATAAATACAATATTTATATCACACTTAGATGTCAATGGAAATTTAATTTCTGAAATATTAAAATTTTTGTATTTGTACTGGTTACTGTATAATCTTATGTGTCATGGATTTCTAGAGAAAACTTTTTGTTTCCTTATACATTTATAAGGCAAGCAAAGCTAGAAATAGACTTTTGTATGTGTGTCAGTGACATCTAACAAGCTACATAGTATGAGGTTTGGGATCGAGAGTATACCCTGTCTTTTATGGACAGTTCATTTAAAGTGAATAATGAAATGACAGTTCTCACAGTTTTTCTGGTGTTTTAGTTTTCCACTGAGTGTACAAGAAATATGAACTAAATGTACATTTTCTTGAACTTGGAAATCTACATACAGTGAGCTTCTCAAATGCTTAATACTGTCAAACTCCTATTCCATTTTTGATTGTAAATAAACAAAAAAAGGGAGTTTTAATCAAAAATTACATACATCCCAATAAATAATTCCAATAAATATTTTTGTGTCACTTATTTTCAGTGCAAATTTTGCAGCACTATTTTACTTTAAGGTAGCATTCCAAGTGAAGTGCATGGATATCAGATGATTTATATTATGCTCTTAATCATGATGTCTTCAATTCTTCATAAAACCAGAACATCATTTTTAAAACAACTGATATATAATTGTAGGCCAGGCATGTTCAGATTTTATCAGGTGGCACAGATGAACTACATTTCCTTCTCAGTTTCTGTCCCCTGCCTCCCTGCAGTTACTGTCTTCCACCTCACAGCAGGTCTTAACTTAGATTCCTTCTCTTTTCCAGTCAAATAAGCTCTTGATCTCTTTCCATCAGTTTGTGATATACTGCTTTGTGTTTATCATTTAGAGGCCTTTGCGGGACCACTTGCCTATTTTCCGAAGTGCATTTCCTCCATTTCGTATGATCATACTTTGTGCTTTCAAACTTACAGAAGAAGCACTCTCCCCAACATGCTGAATCCATGTTAAGAAGTTTGCAATTCTCTGCCATGTTCGAAGACGACTAGAACACACTACATGAAGTTAAATTTATACAGCAGAATTTAGGTAAAGTTCTCTATATACAAAAGAAATGTGTTGTTTTGGATTCTAACAGCAAGTAATTCAGCAATAACTGAAGAAACTCTTGATTGAAAAGGAGGAAGAGAGGGAAATATTTTCTGTGGTCATTATGACACAGCCATTTATAAATTTCTGTTTATAGAAATTATTTGGATTTAGATGCACTATCAATAAGAGAGGTTTCTAGTAACAAGATTTTATGTATGCAAGTATCCCTTTGAACTGTACATTAAGCAAGTACAAACTTGTATATTGAGAATTAAAATTCATATGTTTATAGGAATTTAATAATAAGATTCATTAGGGAAGTGTGGGTATAATTATTTATAGCTAGATAATATACATGCAATTACACATACACACACATTTTCTGTATGCAAAAGGCATTGAGTCTTTTGTCAGTCTGGTGTGCCTTTAGAGGAAGAAAAAATTATGAAATAGTAAAAAGAATTGAAGCCTGAAGAATACATGATTTGCTAATGCACAGAGGAAATGAGGAACAACTTATTCTTACCAAAAATTTAGAAAATAATATCTTACTTAACACGGCACTGTCAAACTGAAATATAGCCAATTTAAAAAATACATATAAAATTATTTTCAGGTATTGTATGTGCTAGTTAATTTCTCCTTCACCTTTTGTGATTTGAGAGTGATGATCTCCAACTAACATGATACTGCTGCCTGTAGGAAAGAAACAGAGAAGCAGGGGAGTCTGTCTAGCGGACATTACACAAGAAACTGAAACTGACTGTAGATAAAATGCTATGAAATGCATAGAGTAAACACACTGAAAGAAATTAGATTATTCTCAGATCTCCTTTCTTTATAGAAATATGGTCTGTTTCTTGTAAGTTATAACAAGCGCAAGCACAATATTTTTGAACAGAAGTGATTTTTGCAATGATAGTATTCCATAAGACACTGATCTATTTGATTATATTATCTAACCCAGAAAAGCAATCTGCCACTGCTTCAGAATTGCAGATGAAAAATATCAAAACTAGAAAATAAGAATGGACTCAGGAATAATAATAATAATAAAAACACCAAACCCAAAACATAATCTACTTTCCTAAGCAGGGAAATGTGCAGGAGGCCAGAAAATCTGCTTTGCAGAAGAGAAAACATATATACTCCACTTCTTCCTTCTAGCAAGACAAATCAACTGCAGTCCATGAAGTAATCAACCTGCTTTTCTTTCACAAAGAGAATCACAGGATCATAAAATACTGTGTTGGAAGGGACCTCCAGGATCATTCAGTCCAACTTTTCCTGGCAAAAGCCTGGTCTGGACAAGATGACCCAGCACCCTGTCCAGCTGAATCTTAAAAGTGTCCAAAGTTGACAAATCCACCACTTCTATGGGGAATTTATTCCAATGACTGATTGTTCTCACTGTAAAAAAATTTCCAATCAGAATCTCCTCAGGAGTAACTTGTACCCATCACCCCTTGTCTTTTCCATGTGGCTCCTTGCAAAAAGGGAGTCTCCATCTTCTTTGATGTCCCCCTTTAAATACTAGAACAATTAGCAGGAACTATTAGCAGGAATTAGCAGAAACTATTAAAAAGCTTTTTAATATTTTTGAGCATTTTTAATACTTGAAAATATCTTAGTTTTGTAAAAAACATTAGTGCAGATGAAAAAGTACAGTTAGGCAAATTATCCATAAAAAAAATTGAAAACAGTGCTTTCTTTCAAGCTTTTAATTTCCAGACTCTGTCTCTCTATGCAACTACAATTGCTTTTACAGAAAATCAGAATTATCAGTTCTTTTATTAGAAGTGATGTCAGCCTCATTTGCTGTCATGAAACAGAATGATCAGAAAATAAGGTCATCTAGAACTGAAAGCAAGTTTGTTTTCTTCCATACTTCACTGTTGACTCTTAGGTGCTGGACCAATGTGTGAGTCATGGTAGAAAAATGAGGCGTTTGTCATCTAACAAACAAAGATCCAAAGTTTAAGAAGCTGAGGGAAAGGAAGGAACTTTGGAATATGTGGCACAGCAAGTTGAACAACAGCTATAGATAACCTTGTGTGCTCCTAAAGCAGATTAAAAAAAAAAAAAAGGAAGAAAAGATGTGGCAATCTTTCTAGAAATATGAGAAAATGTTAATAGTACAAGATAGTAAACTTAGTGTGAAGTGGGACAATTAGCAGTTTCTAACACATTTGTAGGTGGGTCTGTGATACATGAAGTGATAGCACTTGTAAACTATGAGAACATAAAATTACACCAAATTGAACATTCTTTTTGCAAGATAATCTACACTGAGAGTTTGAGAATTAAGGTCAAACCCCTTATATCTCTAACAAACTATGCAGATATCTCTGGCTATTCCTGCAGCCTTATTTTCTACAGTGTGTGATAGAACCAGAAAAAATAAAAAGTGAAGAAAATTGATCTTCATTTAGTCATATTGCCTAACTTGCAAAAACATTTTCTTTTCTCCCCTCTTCTCCCTTCCTGTTAACCATGTTTTAGCTAGAAATGCAGTGCTTATAACCTTATAATTTAAAGTATAAGAGATTAGTGAAGTAATTCAATTTTTCTAGATTTCTAAAATGAGGGATTTATAGTTATGCTGCCCATGAATATTTTCCAACAGGGAGGTAGATTACAAGACGACTAGAGAGCATTACAGGTAGAGAGACTGTATTCCTTCAAGTAGACCTGAAGAATTTTACATTAACTGTAGAAAAATATCACAGCATGTTATAGTGCACTTTTGTTGGAATACCATCTTTTTAAAGCTCAATATATCTAGAATTTTAACTTAGTGTTGACATATCAGTTATTAAATGTGGAAGAAACACATCTGAAAATTCCAAATAATGAATTTTCAGAGACATCCAGAAAATAAGTCATACTCTTCACTGTCTTGAGCACTAGTTTTGTTATCATTACCACAAAATAGAGTTAAATTTCTGTGTTAAAAAATCAATACTGTTTGTCTTCTCTGCTGTGCACAATACAGAATTTTGAGCTCTCACATTGAAATTTCAATTATTTTTTTTTTCTGAAGGAAAATTTTCAGTTCTAGCCTGAACATGTTACTATGTAAAATAATTCTGTAGAGTAAATATATGGTCAGAAATTAAAAGTTTCAGTATTTATTAAATCAGTATAAAATAAAAATACTCTTGACTTTTTTTTCTTTCTTTTTTTTTGTAGTGTTGGCTGTAGGATACTCATGAAAGTACTTAGTGTGTGAGAAACACTACAGTAATACTAGCTTTGAATTTTAAGCATATGAGTGAACTTACCTACAGCGGTCAAATAACATATCCCATTAATCAACATAAAAAGAGGAAGAAGCAGCTTTAAAATGGTCTCTTTATACAGAAGTTTTGGGTGAACAGATGCAGATGCTGCTGGAGATGAACTATTTTAACTTATTTGCTACTTATTCGTACATAATTACAGGTAATTTCTAAAATTATTTGATTGATAAAAAAAAAACACAACTTCGATAGGAATTGGGAAGATTTCTGTAAATTTATATGAATTTTAAAAGCCATCAGAGAAGTCACATGGTGAGAGAGCTGGAAAAGAGAAAGGCAGAATCAATGGGCCATGAGAAGCCCAAGGTAGGAGTTTCCATGAAGCCCTCATTTCATGTTAGCATAGTGTAGCAGCAACACCTGAGTATCCTGGGACCTCTGAAGGAGAGATCAAATAAAGGAGAACAAAGATTTGTGGGTCATTAAGTCCGGGAAAAAAGCAGAAAGCTTTGAGCCAAACTCCACAGAATAAAACCATAATTACTCTCAAGACATCATGTCTATGTCCAAGGTAGCATCAGCTACAATGACTGTGAGCTGTCAGCTTCTCCTTAGTTTATCACCATACTTAAACCTGCAGTAGGAGCGGTTCTCACGTACAATATACTATATAAAATGGAAGACTGTGACAGTGCTTCATACACAGTATAGTAGAGGAAATGGGATAGAGACAAACCAAGGAGTCAGAAGTTTATAAATAGCACAAGAAAATGAGTATTCAGTGTTCACTGCACCTTTAAATACATCATTCTTCCCTGCTGAAACAGCTCCCCTTTAGCGTTTCGGTTGGGAAGTAGCATGTTACAATTCTACTTTTGCTGGTTTTTTATATTTTTTTTTTAGTTTCCCTCAACCTAGAATAAAAGTAAATTAGTCTGAAAAAAAGCAGACTTGCTCTGTATGTACAGCAACAAAACCATGACAAAGAGATTGATGTCTCCATTAAAGAAATAAGTGAGGGAAATCATGTCTTAGCTTTGCTAAAGCTGTGCTTGCTGTTTTCTTTCTTAAAACTTCACAGTACACTTTTGCATTTGAACAAAAAAAAAAAAATTAACTCCTTCATCTTGCAGTGGAAATTTAAAACCAGAAACAGCCAAATAATCATTTAGCTTTGAATATCATAAAGAAAACAATAAAGTATTCAAGTTGACACCCAGACTCGCAACAGACTATCTCCTCCATGATCAAATCCTTTCCATGTGATTACCTCACAGCTTTTTCGAGACATTGCAGAGAACAAAAAAGGCTTGTGGGGATTGTTTATTATTTGTGGGATTTTGTTTGGGTTTTTTTTTTCAGTAAAGAAGACCGACAATCCCTTTTAGGTTAGTCGCCACACGGCAAGCTGCACCATCTGTCAAAATGATCAACTGTGATGATTCTGGATATCAACATTTTTTTAAAACTATGGATAAGTACATAAGTAAAATGTCAGTAGTGCAGTTTAGGTGGTTGGTTACCTATTCTTCTCCTTTCTTTGCCAGCGTTTCAGTTTTGCAACAGCCACTCAAATGAAATCATTGAAACTGACATTCACTTACAGAAACACAGAGTAAAGTTCTCCTGTGAAAACCTTTTAACATTTGCCTTTTACCATTTAAACTCCTCTAAAGCAATGGACTGTAACAGGTTCCGATTCTGAAATCTATCTGTCAAACGAGTCTGAAGACAAGAAGAGGAAGGAAAAAAAAAAGAATGCTCCTAGCAAAGTAAATCTTATTACAATTTTGTAAATCAGAACAGTGTTGGGAGGGAAGTCATCAACAGGGAAGCAAATGTAAGTTAATGTTCAAGTAAGCATCCATTTTTTACTGTCAATGTAGTCCTTCCAAGGCAGGAGCCTTAGAGTTTGAAGGTCAACATCAGTGAGCCAAGGTGCATCGCACTCATGGTTTACAGTTTGAAGAGCAGTAAAACTCTTGGTCTGATTGGACTGCCTAGCTGAGCCCACGTGATTTGGATGTGGTTATATATATAAAGATGCTCTTTTGAACTGATTTAGGACTGAAACAGCAATGTTGGTAAGCTCAAGCAAGCAGACAATGCTGAGACATATTTCTTGCTCCGCTGTGTCCCCTATCAGTCTAAGAATGAGGAATTATAGGGAACGTGAATTGATTGTCTTATATCTATAGGAAGGTGGCATTGGTGCTGTGTGTTCATACAAGTGTCTCTCAAGCATTGTGCTTTGCTCAAGAGTAAGCTAGGGTTTAGGGTTTACTCCCAAGGACTCCAATCAAAATTACTTTCGGAGGTTGTCACACCCTATGACTCAGCAATGTTACTTCCAAATCAAATTTAAAACACTGCAGTGTAGAAATTTTGACTTTTTGGTATTCCTGTGACTATTTAGTCTAAGTTTTTTTGAAAAATGATAAGCATATAATGTAAGAGGGAGGGTGTTAGGTGAGCATTTAAGGGACCTGTGTCTATTACTGACTTCAAGGCTTGGAATCTGTAAAGGGTCCTTTTTTTTTTAATCTTTCTGTCTTGTCGATTTTTCCTGCAAACTTCCAAAGGCTAAGATGGGTTCTCCTGTGTGTATAAGCATCATTCATTATTATAACAGTAGTGGTGTTATGTTGTTTTACTTACTATCATAGAGACATTTTTTGGAGTACTGGTGAATAATACCAATAGAAAAAAATGCTTAATAAATGGTGAATGACTGAATAATATAAATGTGAAGTATGTATACAACACACACAAACTGAAGTTTGGAAGAAACAAAACCTGTAGGATAGAACCAGTAAAGGATAAAAGTCATCTCTACTAGTCTTCAGAAAAAAAAAGGATAGCCTCTAAACCATTCTTTCAGGAAAAACATCCAAGATAATTTTCTCAGGGAGTAAATCCAGGTTCCAGATTGTCAATGAGCCTTAGCCAAAAGCAGTACTTTTTAAAATCACATGAACTGTTAATTTACAATAAGCCAAGATTCACCTGTAAACCATTTTATTATCATAGAAGACAAGTTGTCATGTCAACAAATACTTTTTCCTTGGTTTTTTTTCTAACAGTAATATCTAAAAATTGACATGACATGGCATAGTAAGTGTTCATATGACCAAACTGAACCTCATCTGAACCATATGATGTTTTTCCTGTTTGTCCACACGCAGATAATACAAAATGTCTCTGCCAGATGTTCTCAGTCTTTGCTATCATTGTAATGTTTCAAAAAGTACATAAACCCATCCAAGAACTGCTGGAACTAAATGATTGTTCTTCATTGACAGTAAAATCAGAGTTTTCAATTTAATTAAACATTTTTTTTTTTCCCCCTCACACAGATGAGTCTTGTGGAATATCAAACACGTGTATAAACTAAAACCAGTAACCTTTCAATGTGTAAGCATTCAGTGTGTATTTCATTTGGAAATACTGAATTTTAAATATTTCTGGTCATATTTGCTAGGTGTTAAAACACTGAAGAGCATTTTTGTAAGAGCACATCAACCTCCAAAAATGTATTTCTGTCTCTCATGAATTATAGTAATGACTGAGAATAGATCGGAAACTTCATGCTCCTCTATTCACTCTGTTACCATCAGTACCCATCAAGTCAGAGAAATTATTTATGGAAAAATAAGTGTCTTATAAAGTATCATTAGGTCCACACAGGCTTAGATGAAGCTGATGCATGCCAAGAAAACTTAGAAATAAAGCAGAGAGAGGAAAGAGTATAACCATTTTTACAATGAGATTTACATTCCACATCTGAATCTTACTGCTCTTGACCAAAATCCAGGTCTGTGGTTGTGAATGTTCTAGATGTGAATAACTTCTTAGTGTGATTGTAAGCATCTTATTTTAGAAATAGTTCCTCCTATCGCTGCATAAATCCCTATCTATTTGACTATTTCTATCTATATTATTTTATCAGATAAATGAAAATCAAAATGTTTCCCACTATGCTTAGTATTAATAAAGGTCTTGACAGTGCCTGAAAAAATCAGATGATAAATGGACCTGAAACCTTAACTAACCTGCCAAGACTTCATGTAACCTAAAGACGGGGGACATGGAAACTGCACTGGATTGCAGAACTTGGTATCACTTCTCAGTTGTGCCCTGGCAACACGTCAGAACAAGACTCAAGCGTCTCCTGCCATGTCCTGTCATCTGCATGCCATGGAAAGAAAATAAAAGGGAGCAATTCAGATCTAATAGCAAAATGACACGTGACAGATGACCGATGGACCTGTGTCTCATCAAATACAGAGATACAAGGCAAGAATGAGAAACGGACTGTAGTTAACCAGAAGATCAGTTCTCTTTGGCCACTTCTCTTTTGGTGATTGCAAACCAGCTAATAAATTGCAAGGCAACAGCAAGTTCAGCTTCTAAGAACAAAGCTGTAGCAAATGTTTTGTTGGCATAATGAAACTGGCAACAAAAGAAGGAAAAAGGACTAACTTTCTTGGACTTGTAACATTTAGTATTAAGTGTCTTCTCATCAACTTTCAAACTTTAAAATAAACAGAAAGAGTCAAGCCCCATTTTTTTGGCAGAATCTTCTGCAGTGGAAGTGTCTCTGAGTGACTCAAAACCCAACTATGTCAGGTCCGAGTCATCTCATTTATAAAGACAATAATAAGCTCCACAACGTCAATGAGAAAAGGCAAGTTGCTCAAACGAAAAAGTTGGAGTGCAAGCCCTTAAATTAGGTGCTTCATCATAATTTTTCTGACATTATCTTACCTTGATTTTCATTCTAATACTTTATAGTCTTGTTATCCAAATCATTCAAGTAAGCATGCATATTTGAGAAGCCGTGGGATCCCACCACTGAGTGCTGGTCTTTGTCAACCACCACTGTCACTGAAAAGGTAAAGGTGAACACAACACCTCTGTGACCTTATCTCCCAAAACACATATTTTTGTTTTCCCATCCAAGATGCCTCCAGAAACTGCTAAGATTAAGGACAGAACAGAAACTGAGGAATTACTCTGCCTTCTTAGCTTTGCATGCGTGTGACTTGCAAACAGGGAACACAGAGATCCTGAGGCAGTGTCCTCCTTACAGATCTCAGCTGTTTTTCATTTTGGCACAGCAGCCATAGGCAGCTCGCTTGGGCTGCATGCTGAGAGATGAGTCAGACCTTTCTATGCATCAGGAAGTTTCCTCATGCTCCACACTTTGGAAGACTGAGGCAAAAGGGTAGTTTGTACCGGAGGAGTTATCGTATAGTGACATAAAACTATGTAGATAGCTTTAGAAAGAAAAAAAATTGCTTCCACCAAAGTGCAGTGTGGATGGAATTTCTGTCAGCAATGTATCTACAACATCAGAGCCTCATGGGTCTGTGATCTCAAATTTGAATTCAAAATCTTCCACTTAGTGCAACAACATACTGAATCAGAAATGCCTTTTCGTTTTTATTGACTGGAAAGTTTAGGACAACCATGGTCTTCCCTTAGATGCTTTCTGACAGTTAATCAAGTAGGCTCTTAATTTAGACATTCAAAAGAATATTAAAACTTACCATATTAATCATAGCTTAAAACACAAATTCAGTAAAGCTTATATATAGCATGATTGTGGTCTGCCTAGTATTCAAAACTCTTTCCCACTGCAGCCGGGAATGTTGTTTCTAGCCACCAAAGACAAGCACAGGACACTGGGGATGTAGAACAATTGGCATTGTTAAAGGTAACAGGGAGAGCTTTCATCCAAATCCCTACGTATGCCACAGATGGTGATGTAGCTCTCAGTGCTGGTAGTGATAAATGATGTACAAAATGAGTGAATGCTGAGACACGGCCATACATAGAAAAGGGAATCTAAGAGGAATTCCTTGACAGCAGGAGACAACTGATTTTATGAAGAGCGCAGGTATGAGGTTTATTTTTCCCTTGCGCATCTGTCTTGCTACTCTCTAACCTTTGAGACTTACTTATTGACTCCCTCCGGTTTCAAGACAGATTCTAGGACATGACAACAGCAAACCCTTAATTTCCTTGAGTCTACGATCAGGTTATATAGGTATTGATGGTGATAAAGAGGATTTAAATATGCTCTTGTAAAGATGTCCTGCACTTTTGAGAAAGTGGTGTGCACATTCAGAAGATAGGTTTCATAATCAGAAAGGATCTGTGGTTCACTGTGCTTTACTGTTACTCCGTCATAATAGCTAGAATATTCCTAGTTTTCCTCCTTTCACTGCATCAGTTCATGTTTTCTCCTCAGTTTCAAATTGCCTGCCTTGTCCGGAAGAGCATCTCTGTTGTTTGAAGGGGTGGGAGGGTTTTGCAGACTAACCTGTCTCATATGCTGAACCCTGTGAAGAACATTTGCAACTAACTGAAAACGTGTATACACTTTACAGATGAATGCCTCAGTCATTATCTTTCAAATATAAATCCTGGCTCCCCCTGCTCTTCAATACCTGTTTTTGGAAATACCTTCAAACTCTGGCTAAGAAGCTCAGTAGCCTGTGTGAGGTCTGAAAAAATGGAGAACATGCTGAGTTTTGGCTCTGTATTATGTCAGTTCCTATTTATGTGGAAACATAAGTATTGTAGTCCACACTGAGTACAGTATGGCAAGTATTTAATTAGAGCAGGCCTGATTGTCTCAGAACCACCGGAGTGTGAAAGCAGGAATCAAAGAGTTTGCAGAGCCTTGTACCAGGCTCTGAGCTAGCTACAGCAAAAATAGAAAGGTTTTTAAAGGAAATCATAAAACTACCAGCCCTTCTCTTAGGTTCTGAATGAAATAATGCTGATTGTTAACCAACTAGTGTTGATTATTAAAGTGTAACTCACTGACATTGATCCAAGAGTCACTCAGGACATTTTAAACACATTTCAGTATAGATTATAGTCAATACACTTTATCAGAAATTATAGCCTTCAGCAATCATGAGAATATACAGCTTCCAAAATCTTAAAAAATTGCTAGTTTTAATATTTTTGCTGTTGATGTTAAAGTGTGTCTTCAAAAAGTGTTTCTGTTTATGAAATCTCTAACTACTATCTAGGAATTTTTTAATGAAAAATTCCTCTTTTTTGGAAAAATTTTGATGAAAATAGTATGAATAGATAGAGAAATGTAAGTATTCAGAAATTTTTTTTTGGCTTACACGCAAAGTAAAAAATTGTTATATTACTGAAGTATTATGCTTTAACATTTTCAAGTTTTAGTTGCTTGTTCAATTTTTGGTTATTTGAGTGAAATGACCTTTTGTTTGGGAATTTATTTCATTTAAGGAAAAAAGATACAGATTTTAAAATTCATTATAAAATGAACAGACAAAAAATGTTAGAGAATACTCATTCTTTATTTCACTTGAAGTTTAATTTTTATTTTCATAGAATGCATGACTCTTCTGGGTCAGGTCACTGGAAGAATAATACTAACCATCAGAAGATCCTATACTCTTTTACCAGATTCATTACTTCAGAATTAGTTCTAGAGCTTAGCATTATACTATGCCCAAGGTAGTCTGGTTTTGAGTAACAAAATCAATTAAACCAATTTATCATTGATCCATTTGGTCAACAAAAGGTGTGATATAACAGCAGACTACAGCACTCAGTGATTCATGTATGTTTTTTTCAGTCCTGAGAAGCTGCAAATAGGACTATGATTTTTCTTTTTAATTTCTACTAAAAATTATAGGCCTCTATATGAAAGTCACACAATTTTTATCATAATTATCATCATAAGAAGAGCACTTTTTGCTCTTATTTGTTGGGAGTAGGAGGAGGCTTAAGCGTCTACCCATTTACTCCTTTCCCTTGGGTATCAGTAAGACGGACTAACCAAGAAAAGGTTTCAGTATTCGTGGCAGGCAGTCCAGTCCAATTATATCTCCTACCCTGGCCTGCTGCAGGAAGGGTCATGTTTTGAAATGCAAAGACAGGAGTGGAAAATCCTTTTAGTTCTTTTCCCCAGGAAAAGATCATGAAGGCAACTGAGAAGAGTAAACAGTGCCCATATATGCTCTTTCCCTTCTCTACTGTGGAATCACATTTTTATCCTTGCATTACATAGAGCTTAGAGGTTTGCAGAATTTTGTAAGTCTGGGATGCATTTTAATGTTTTCCTTTCACAATGATAGTACAAAGTCCATATCACCACAGTAATTGTTTATGATATCCTACAAGGGAATAAAACCACAACAATGGGTGAAAGATTTACAGCCTCTGTGAAGGATGAAGACAGCTGTGGGGTGGGGATATTCTCCTACGGACTATGCTATGACATTGCAAATCTCACAGAATAAGCAAGAAGTTTTGTGATACACCATCTAATAGTTGTTCCTCCATAGCCTGAATCTGGTATCATCCCTCCTATGGAAGAAAACTGAATTGCATTTTCCTTTGCAAAAGTGGTTTTCTTCACACTACCTGCATAACCGTCCTAGTCTTTGGTTGGATTAGTCAGTTTACTTGTTTGTGAGATACATACTAGACACAGATATCCATTTTAGGGATGTAAAGACAGCCTCACATCCACTTTTATCAATTTGTTAAAGTACAGGGTGGTTCAGCTGCAACTCTGTAAAGCTTATCTGTGTAGAAGCTTTAGTATATTACTGTACATAAAAATTGTACAACTGATCCTACAAGGACATTTATGAACAACACATTCAGCAACAGTGCACACAGTGGATATGATATAATCCCACTCTTCCTACAGAAGCAAAATATAGCCATCAGCAGAGTTCAGTCTGATGCCTGTGTATACAAATCTGAACCCTTCGTCTATTTTCCTAGCAACAGAGTGACGTGAGACACCAAAAGAAATAAAAGTCATTGCCTTTCCAGTCTGTCAAGCCAACGATCCACAAATAAAGAACTATTCATGCTAAGAACTAGAATAGATAGGAAATCTCTTTCTTTTGTCTTCAGTGTAGCTGAAATATAGAGCCCATTACAAAAATCAGTGTATGGATTGGGCTTCCTGTTTCCTTTTTTTTTTTTCCCTGTGCTTTTATTTTCTTCTGGGAGTAAATCTATTTTCTTCAAAATGTTCATATATGCAAACACAGGATTAATATAGCAGTGCAGCTGTAAATAAGATATAAAAGTACGTCAAACGTATACACTATTTTAAACATGAAATGCATTTTACCAACTTTGAAAGTAAATTTTTACATATAATTATTTGAAAGATTCATTACAAATCAGATCCTATACTTGCACAACATATTTGTCTGAGTATAGCTGAAGATAATCAACTGAGAGTAAAGAAGAGGAAAACCCTTAGGTAAGATAAGACTGTCTTTCATTTAGTTCAACTGTGGCTGTCATTCTGCTATTCAGTAACAGATCTGGGACACCGAAGATGAATTCCTAACAGAAGTCAGTAACATGAAGTATAGTATCTTAGTATAATTCGCTATATTTACAAAAGTGCACAAGTACACCCACATCAGAGGCAGAGAACACAGAGAAGTTCTCGTTGGGGATTTTGATTAAAGTATTGTTGACAACTCTCTGAGAAGTAGAATTATATAAAAAATTACTTAGGGAGAAGAACAATTTATAAGTCTTTGCTACGAGTCCACAACACAATATTGTCCTTCTTCCATCCTTCTACAGCCGCAACCCTGCTTGTGTACTATTGTCCACTTTTAGCTAGATATGTTGGACACTAGGTAAAATACCTAAACCAGCAAGCTGCATGTGTCTCATAAGCAGAAGGAGGTAGTCAGTGACGACAAAACTAAACTGCTACTTAGCTGTACCGTTTAAGGTTAATTCTGACGTGCCTCCATGACCCATATCACAGTATGTGATACAAATAAACTTGAGCTACTGTTGTTATTTCTATTAAACTATACTGATGCTAATTCATAGTTTGCTTGACTCTGGCTTTTGATAAAAGTCCAAAAAGAAAGAAAAGAAACAGAGCGACTACAATCTGCACTTGAATAAACAGAAGAGAAACATTTGATTTGTTGAATATTTGGCACAGATTCTGAATAAAGGCATAGTTTATTAGAGAAACTAAAACAAATTAACTGTACTATGGTTTTAATTTAATGTCATTTTCCTTATTTGTTATACATTTTTTCTTTCTTTTTTTGTTTTGAATACAAAATTCTGAAATGACAGTACGTAAAATAAGTATGCATGTGTAAACCTATGTCATGCAAGTGAAAGAAGGAAAACAATTTCCATAGCTAGTATTCCTAAGCTTCCCATAGAATAATTTCAGTTACATAAGAGGAAGATTTTGATTACTAAGTTTGCTTTGACATTTCAGTTCAGTTATTGCCGTGGCAGAAGACAAACTGGTTAGGTCATTTGCATCATCTAAATGGAATTTTGAGTAATGTAATCATTCAGTGGGTCATTGAGAACAGAAAAGTGATTGTGTCCATCAGACTAGGCTTTATAACACTTGGAATGTATCATTAATCTGTGCAGATAAAGCATCTGATATTCAGATAAGGAATATGGACCTTAAATTTGAAAAGGATACTTAAGAGGGAAAAAAACCCCACAAAACACAAAGAAAGAGGAGAAAAAGCACTTCTCAAGTGAATCCACATTTACAGCTAAACATTTGTGTTATACAGATTTGAGATCACCTTTAAATATTTTGTGATACAGTTGATACAGCAAATAAAATATTTATTTTCAGTTATAAACTAATTCAATTTTTAGTCATTCTAGTTTGTTTAATTTGATGAAGACAGTGCACTGGATACCATTGGCACATGTTTGAAAATTTAAAAAAAAAAACCAAAACAAAACAAAACCCCCAAAACCACAAAACAAAATACATATAAAAAATAACCCAAACTGCCCAAGCCCCCCAGATTTTGCACAAACTCTGATCCATTTCTCCTTGTGCAATTGAATTAGTTTCATAACTCTTACAGTTAAGAATATTCCACATACTGAATATGTCACCAAATCGATAACACACTTCAGCAGATATCTACTATTGTTTCTGTAGCAGATAACATATTTTCTGGTGGAGAAATGTTCAAAATATGTCCGTATTTCAAGAGGAACAGTAGGGCTCACTATCCAAAACTGCTTTAAACAAACTTGTACAGAAATACTTAACTTTGGCTGCCTGAAACACTTGACATTCAATCAGCTCCAAATGGCTCAAGTGAGTCTAAAGTGTAAAATGCATTTTCATTTAAAATGGATACCACACTGGAGATGTGTTGAATCTGTTACGTATTAAGTTAACCTTTGTCAGCAGAACATTGCAGGGATTTAAACATGTGTTAACAAATTACCCTCATTCAGAACACCAACTTGATTTAAATCTCCTGAGTTATAAAATTCAGCACGATCAAAAAAAGAAAGGGGAGTGACAGTCTAAATCAGACTCTTCTGGAATTGTAATGTCCCCACTTTCAGTACAACTGGCAAGATTTTTGAGAAACAGAAGAAGATCTTTTATTGAATGGAATATGAAGTAATCCAGAGAAAAATACTGTATTTAACCTCTATTTTATAAAGAACATATAGTCACACATCTCTCTGTATCTTGCCTTAGGCCAGTATCAAAGAAGAGAGGGAGTTCAATCCTGTAAGGTACCGAGTATTCTGGCTGTGATCCAGCAAAGCACTCAACTACGAGTTTAAATTTAGAGTACATGGATCATGCCACTAACTTCAATGGGATTATTCTTAAAGACAAACCAACCTTAAATGCTTTGTTGGATCACAGCCACAGTGCTCAGCACTGGGTGAATGCAAATCCAACCTAAGAGGAGCATTTTCCTTTCTCTCTTTCCAGAGAAATCTCATAAAGTGCATACAAAGTTCCTTTCAGGAAAGAGAGTTCACGTGATAGCCAGACTGAATAGGTTCAGAAAGGTGGAATGATTTATAAATCTTGGGGTGCTTGTGTTCAAACAAACAAAAAAACCCCAAACAAACAGACAATGCTTTTTTTTTTTACTTTCCCAGGTTCAGATATTCATTTATTCGTTTAACATAATGACTGCGTCTGGACAGAGATACAGATAAAGCAGAAGCAGCCAAGTAAAAGAGTAGAGACAGAGGCATACAGTGTTCTCTATTTTCCTTTGCCAAATTTCTCTCTTGATTTTAGCTGTGGCCTCTGTTACTTCTGTAATTGCAAAGAACAAGAAGTCTCTAAGTTTAAGAGTGTATGAATACTCTCACAGAGTACACGTCAATTGAACTCAGACAATATAGTCTATATTGTTAGAGTTAAGTGACATTCTTAAGGGCCTGCTGCTGGTACAACCAAAAACAACAGGAAAGTGAGATTAGGAAAAAAAGAATATTTCAAAAAGATTTTCAACATTGTATGTTAATATTACTAACTTTGTTATTTGCTATGCAAGTTTTGAACGTTTCTTGGCTTCCACCAGTGTAGGCTGGACCTGGTTAGAGCACTGGAGCCTGCTGAAGGAAGACAGAAGAACCATACTTGTCTTTCAAAAAGTGAAGGAAGTGAGAAGAGAAAGAACAAATAATCCGTACACTTCTTCCACTCACCTGTTCTTGATGGGCAGCAGGAAAGTTTTTGCATGAATTTTTCTTCTCTTGTTAACTATTTTTAGCCAGGTTGCCAGCTCATTGGGCAGACGTGCAAGCTTGCCATCAAACAGTAGCTGTCACAACCAACACACACAGATGGTGAAAATGATTGGTACAACACTGTTTTACCAGGGTGATGATATGACTTGAACAAACATGTAATAGTTTCTACATCCCTGATATCTTGGCTCCCAAAATTAAAAACAAGCCACATTAAGCTTCTTTTAAAAAGAAAAAGAGAAACTGTCCCCTAAAATAGCATACAAAATCATAGGACTGCCTTAGCAAACTTGGCCACATGTGGCTTTCCGAAAGATTGAATCTTATTTAAAAATAATACGCAATACACACAATAGGGCTCCATATTTCAAGAGAAATAATTAAAGACAGCATAACACTTTCTAGCTAACATTACTCATTGAAGCAATGGGCAGCTCTGGCAAAAGTCTGCCACAGTGCACCCTGCAGTATGATCAAATCAGACTGATAAAGAATTCTATCAGAGGTTAGTGAACATGAGACACTTTTGAAATACAAAGTGCCCAAGCAGCTCAGCATGTGTACTTTTTTTTTTTCCCCCTAGGTTTATCTTGTTCCCACAATTCAACTTCTCACCTTTTCATGATATCAATCTCTTCCTTGTGAGAAACAATTGTATCCTAGGAATCTCTTGAACTCATTTATTCTCTTTCTTTTGTTGTCATTTCCTTGAACCTTGTTCTATGGCTTTTTTATTTTTTATATGTGCTATGCTCCAATTTTGTATTTACTCCTAGATCCTTAATGCTATAAAATGTTCTTCAGGCTCAAAATCTGTCACCAACGTGTATCGTTTTCTTTCATAAACTGGAAAGCTCAATTTTGATCCACCTCTTGAAATTTGAAGATTGTTTTGTAGTCATGCAGGTATATTTTATATTTTCATCAAATATTCAGAACAATATTTTAAAGTAGGATGTGTTTTCTTAACTATATTCCTATAGATCTACCTTTCTAACTGCATGATCAGGTCAGTTAAAACCATAAACAGTGAACTGCCTGATATCTGGTTCCCATTGTACACTGATTTTTATACTTCAAATTCTGAAGCAAATAGAAAAGAGATTCCTAGTTGTATGCAGTATGGGAACTAATTACCTAGCCTTTTGAAATGTGTTTTCAGAATAAAACATGATCTAAATATACTAGCAATGCCTAAAGTGCTTAATTTTTTTTTGACATAATTCCGCTTGGATTTAATACTCAGATAAGAGATACTTATATTTTCACAGTCCAGTATCTCTTCCATAGCACATGTAAAATGCAGTGTTTTTAACAGCTCATTTCCTGGGAAGCAAGTTTCTTTCAGGAAATACATCAACAGAACAAATGTTGGGAACCTCATCAAAGAGACTGAGAATTAGATGCATCTGGAAAGACAATTTTCTTCTGGAGTTTGACTTGGGTCTTGATTAAGACATTCTGGTGTTATTCCTCACTGAGTTTTTGACTATTGTAATGCCCTGCTGAGGCACATAGCAGCTGATACACTTTAGGGTGATGTCAGGAAGGTTTGTCCTTTATCTAAGCTCTTGATTTGTTTTCACAGTGATGTTACCTCAAGTTTTCAACACTTAAACTCCAAAAATCACAAAAGATATGAACAAAACAAACCTCACACAGAGAAGGAAATCATGTTTAGGCAGAGAAAAGTAGAAGATTTCTTCTATTTTATTGATCTATAAATATGTTTGCTTCTATCTGTGTCAGCCTTGTTGGATTGGGGATCTGTTACCATAGCGTGGTTCCTCTAGCCCTAGCAACACGAAGTAAAATTCCATTCTCAAGAAAACTAGCAAATGCTATTCATTTTGGGAATCAGTGTAGATATTTAAGTTATCTTGTTTGGAATTAGTGACTAAACATAAGTACAATTCAGACTTCCTTCTGTCAGAAAAATGTTTTAAAAATTGGGAAATGGGAACTTACACGGTGAATAAGATGTGTTGCGTATGTGCCACATACAGACCCAATTTAAGGTCTGTCTTTATACATCTACGTTAAGTGCTGAAAATGGAGCTTTGCCTCTAAATATCTTAACAGATTTCTCAGAGGATAATCCAGCACTCAGCAAAAAACCTAAGAGCCTCCCAAATTCTAGATCAGATCCCAAAAGGTAAATGAGATTAATACATGAATATTCATTCTAGCACAGCCCTGAGGACCTGGTGCAGAAATCAGGATCTTGAAGTTTCTCATTGGGCCCACGTTTTGTAGTCTATGAAGAAGCTGAAGGGTTTTAACCTTGCAGAACAGACAACTGCAGAGGTAGAAGTCTCTTACAGAGAATACTATGGCAGCAACCAATGCACTTTTGCTGAGAGATAAACTCTTTTGCTGCAAACAAAATGTACTGCAGCCATCTGGCTATCTGTACTCTGTGACAGTATAGGATTTTAATAGAGCTTTGGTGGCACAAAACTGGAATAATGTATTACAAATCAGTCCTGTACTGAAAATGAGGGTCAACCTATACTAACACACTTTCTCATATTCTTCTCTACCCTCTTGTAATGGAACAAAAAATTATTAGCTTTTCTGAACGCTTATTTGCATTGAGAAACTAAGTTCAACATGCTGCCTGTGTTGATACATACATCTTTTTTCCTGCTAGGTTAAAAGTAATTCTAAATCTATTACTTTATATGGATTTGGTCTTGTCCTTGGTAGATGTATCACATTGCTCGAGACTACAATGAATATAATTTCCTGGCGTGTCACTTCATTTTTGTTTTCGTATTTTCCCCCTGCCTTTCATTAACATGCACACGGTCTAAGCTCATGACACTTTCTTTGACTTCAGCTCACCCTCCTCAAGCCTCCTAACTTTTTTGCTTCTTTTCTTTAGTTTGAAGTTCCTCACAACCAATTCTTTTTTTTTCCTCTGTAGCCAAGAGGTCCTCTCCCTTCCCTTCACCTTTGTTGGTGCAATTGCTGGGTAGACCTGCCTAAGCTGCCCCTTAGTAAGGCCCTTTGAGTTTTGTTTTGTGTACACTTGAGTCTCCTTTGCTAAAGGTTTCTCACTGTGCATTATGTGTCAGAGCAGGATCTTCATACTCTTGCACTTTCCTTGCACTTGTTGTCTAAGTCTCAGTAGCACTGCTATCACAGGTATTCCATCTTGCAATTTTAGCTACAGAGACAGGTCATTCTGATATATATTTTGATACTGCATAATCCGAGGATACAGTTCCATTAGCTCCAATTTGGAAATAGACTGGCATTCAGACTACCTCTTAAGAAGTAAACAGCTGTATTTCTTAGTAAAAGCTCAGGTATTTATGGTTTAAGGGTACACCGGAGTTGATCTCTAGATTGATCTAGTGCCTTGTCCTGTTGCTCTCTCAGCAAAGAACATTTTACTTAGCAGCTGATATAGAATATATCTCTGCTAAGTCAGAGCTAAAAAACAGCACTGAAGCAGAAGACGTAAATGTATTTGTAAAAGCAAGAGTAAAGTTACAGATCTTTACAATGAATTTATCACTGTTTGCAGTTACCAGTCAACAGCAAAAGAAATAATAATAAATATTTAGCAAAAGGAAGTAAATCTAGATTTAGAGCATTTTAATAAATGTTTAAAAGAAAATCAGCATAGATCATTTTGCTCAGGCTAACACTTTTTTATCTTCCATCTGTCTGTCTTTGATGGATGTTGTTCATGCTCTTTCGTTTACAGGAACAAGCAGGTTTTTAATTTTTCTATCTTCATTCTCTCTAGTGCCAGGTTATGATGGATGATGTGACAAAAAGATTCATCAGTAAATTCTAAATCCTGAATACAAAATAAATAAGTAATATAAGAAGAAGATTCTCCCTTGACAGTGTTGCAAGTAAATCTGCTGCTTTCTCTGTTTTCCTTTTATTTGTTTAATCTTGGTAATAATACTAACTCACAATAGGCATATCTTGCATTTTTTTGAAGTACATGAGTGTACAGTATTGTCCTAATATACTTAGTGTCTTTATTTGAACTGCAGTGTTTGGATTTTGTATCAAAGCAGCAGCTGCTAAATTATAGGCAACAATCTCAGAATCAAGAGCTGTATTTAAAACCAACTATGTTCCATGGTCTAAACAGGATTTCTGAGACATCTTGATATCAATTTGCCAGGTACCCTGTTGTTCCTAAAGACTAACATATGGATCATATACATCCAATCATTTTAATTTCAGTCTCCTAAAGGGCAACATTCACCTTGACAATTGGTTTCCTCAAGTTTAGGGATGTCCAGATTCCTAAGAGATTTGTTGCTGTTAAATCATGGCTTGGAATCCTTCTGGGGTCCTCTGCCTCTCATGTAGGAAAAAGCCAAGGTTCTCTCATTGTCAAAATAAACAACAAAAGCAGTGATAGAGGAGCTAAGTACAATTTTGCCTTCCATTGTAAAGGTATTTTCTATTGCATAAAATTTCTACTTTAGAAAATAATTTCATAATTAGTTTCTCTTGTATGAGACCTCTATTAGGCACAAACACAAGCAAAAAGAAGATGGTGATGCTTTCCTGAAAGAAGAAATAACTACTTAGGAACTTAAGAACTTAAAAATTGGTACTTATGGAAGTCAGACAGGAGTAAAATGTAACTAGCTAAAAATCAATAGTGAAAAGAAACCTGGATGAGTTTAAAATGTTTCTTCTTACTTAAACCATATTTTCAGTAATGATATCTTAACATTGCAGTTATTCACTCTTGCTGAAAACCTACTTTAAATTCAATCTCGGTAGCGGCTCACATTGTCTCAAAATAAAGGCTTATTTTTATAGTGTGGATGGCATCTTCTGCGGTCCCTTTTACAGCTCTCTTCAATTTTAGAAGATCCTTGTTCTGTAATCAATTTCCAGCCACTAGATTAGATTTTTTGGTCACTTAATCTAACTTCCTGAAGTTCAAAAGTGATGTATTTTCTCCCATGATTCCTACATACATCTTAAAGCTCTACATTGTTACTTAGCATTGTAATATCTGAGCACAGACAACATCTGGTGCTTATAACATTTCTTTTTAAAAGATTATTAGTCTTAATTTAAAGGCTCACACAGAGAGAGGACTTTGATTTCTAGCATAAAATTTCCTTTTCTGGTTAGTAGATTTTGTAATAAGTAGAAAAATATTTAGACTCCCTTAAACAAAGCAAATCTAGTTATGTTATTTGTGCTTTGAATGGCCAGTAATGAGATGTGCCAGGAGGGCGTATTTTGAAACACTGAATTCCATGCAGCCCAAACATCTAAGAGGATGAAGTGATCAAAACTTCAGCTCACCCTCTATACCTCCAGCAAACCAGACAAAACCAATACACCAGCACAGATTATGAGGTCATGTATAGGCTCTGAAGTTCCATTCATTTTCTTTTCACCTGTTGTTTCATCGAATACTTTAGCAAATGTGGAAACTCCTGCTGGCAAAGAGAAGCTGAAACAAATCTTTCCTGGGCTGGGAACAAAGAGATCATCATGCCTGTGTTCTCATCAGGCAGTGGTGATACCCTTGGGAGCCAGTGTGCTCTCAAAGGAATTATTACAATATCCATCTCAGTGGGAACGTATCTTTTCTGGGGCTAGAACATGAGCAGTGAAAATTTGTAAGACACAGAATGGCAGAAAAATGTTACTGGGGTAGTAAGACAAAACAGGTGAAATCTGCAAATGCACAGAGAAAGCTTTGTAAAGAAGAGGAAAATGATTGACGTAATGCATTTAGGAAATTATGGTCTTGAGGTAGAGAGGAGGTAAAATGCTACTGTGACTTAACTATAGGACCAGGAATTACAAGAAAAAGGGTATAAGTAGAGACGATATTTGATTTTACAGAACCCCTGGAATGCAGAGGACACATAAGAGTATGCTCCCAGAAGTATTCCAGAACACTTCAGAGCGATGAGAACACCCAGGCAGGGAAAGATATTTTGTTGTTTATTAGTTTTGTCCAATACTTCTCTTGTAGTCTGACAGCCATTTGCATTTAAGTATGAGCGACATGCCCGTATGTGTAATACTCATACCTACAAAAAGGTCTTGAACTCATTAAATGTAATGTTAAAAGAATTTTATCTTAGCCAGAGGTCTAGGAGACATATGGGAAAAGCAAACGTTATCTCCAAGACCTAGTCAGTCTGGGCACTTTGGTGCCAAAGGATTATCAGAGTCACTGAGCAAAGATCATATCTTATGTACCTCAGGCAGGGACAGAGACTATCCATATACAACATCAAGAAACTTGTAATTTATGGGATTCAAAGTCTATTAAAACTCTCTCAGCAGTGTTCAGGCAAGAGTGCTCAGTTGAATCTGTGACGTATCTTATTTTCCTTCCCCTGCCAAGTTTATCACAATCACAGCCGAGAATTTAGCCTAGTTTGAAAAAACTTTCAAATAAAATGCATACAGATCAAATTTATGGACTGGTTGTAGACATAATTAAAATATATACTTTTTTGTTTCATCATATGAGTCTTGGAGGTGTCAAGACGAACTCCTACATGTATCTCTGCTTCTTAACTTTCCTTGGAATCTAATTTCTTTCCCTCTGAGATACACCACAAGCATGATTCTACAACTTTAAGGAATGTTTCTCGGTCCATCAAGCAATTTAGCGTAGTTTTTGCCTTCCATTCTATCTATTCATTACTGATGCCCCCAGATTCAATATGAATAAGGAAACTGAGACATCATATCTGAAAATACATTTAGATGTTCTAGTTTCAGTGGAAAATAACCGTCATTCCAAGTAATATTTGAAAAGACACAACCTTTTTGTTTCACAGTACTTCCAAAAACTTAAGTGTCAACTGTTGCTATAAATAGCAGCAGTTTCTGAAAAAGCTGTGGAGTATATTACAAATGTATTTGAATTACTGTACCAGTGCCGTGTAAAAGGTGATATGAATATACAAAACTCATGCTAGATAATTAAAAACAGAGGAAAACTTGTGTGATACAAAACAAATTACAATCACCGGTTCATCCACCCATTTCTACCCCTTGAAGTCAAGATCTTCTCACTGAAGTGAAGCTAAGTAAAGTAGGATGGAGAAGAGGAAATAAAAAAGCAGCGTGCTAAAAGGAAAACTTACAAAGAAAAAGCTAATGTGCTATGGAAGCTTCTTTTTCCCTTTCTTTAGATGAAAGAGAAGGAATAAGAGAAGGAAGACTACACAACACTCTCCTTCTAAGCCTTACAGGTTACTTCTAAAAATCTGGGGAGATAAAACATACCCACTTATTAAGACTAATCTCAAATCTGTATTAGGAATACATTTAAGATATCTAGTCATGCTTTCAGTCTTTCTTTGAAACCAATCCAGGTAGGAAACAATTTAGATGTCACATGTCTGGGGAGAGTTCATTTCTAAATGTTCCTTGTTTTCATAGATTTAGCCAAAGAAATCACATTGGGAAGAAAATAATACCTATGAAGTATTATTATAAAAATGATACTCTTATCTACTAAAACCAGAACTATTTTGTGAAGCTGAAGTTGTCCCTTAAAGGAGCATACTTTAAGATATTCTAGGTTTGTTGGAATAGACAGATTTAAAACAAAACCTAAATGAAACCACTCACAGCAAGTGAAAAAAAAACCCTGACAACACAAAGCTTTGCCTAAAATATTTATTAGGTTCCCCTTGGATTTGAGAGCTAATCTTGAAAAAGTTTACACTGCCCTCTTTTTAAGCATTTGAAATTTTCACTTCACCGTTGACTGTGAAAGGCATGCATTGTGCACTCCATCTCCACTCCTGAAACAAGAAATTCAAACAGTTAAATGAATTTGCAAAGGCCCATGATGGAAAGTGATTGTCCTTTTCTTGTAGAGTTCTGAACCCACAACACATACTGAGTGGCTGTATGGATCCCAAAGATATCCATGAGAAGTTTCCCTTAGAGCCCTGACTCCAGCTGGGCAGGGCACCATTCCTGGAGTCGGGGAGTAATGAAGAATGGCTGTGTGACACATGAAAGGCAGTGTCAGATTTTGATACCAAGTGCTTGAGTCCTTGGCTAGTACTTTAACAGCTGGGAAATCTCACTTTTAATATTACTTTTCTCGGAGTGAGGAAAGTAAGTCTCTTTCCGTGATACCTCTCAGTCAGGTCTAAGAAATGAGACCTGTGTGACCCACCCCTGCACCCAGGTAAGAACGTTGTCAGGTAAGAACTAAACTTTTAGGAGGGTTCTTCATGACACCCAACACTTTCACTACATTAACCTGAAATCCAAAGGCTGAATCTTTTTCAATAGTAGTATGCCCTTGAACATAGAAAATTCATTTGTCCATTTTGGAGAAACTACCAAGTTTTTATCCTTTTTGGCAAATGCATGGTATGTTGATTATGTTGGCTCACAGAATTCCATTTTTTCATACTGAGGTTTAGGTAAGTACTTGAAGACACTGGAAATCTCTCAGTTACAAACAAGACAGAGCTTTAGATAAATATCAAATTTATTCAAGAAGGCTTCTATTCTGGATGTCAGTGAAGGACACAAGGGGGAAAGGACAGAGTGGAACAGGGAGCTTGCATGAATGACTTCAAGCCTCTGAGTGAGCTCAGGGCAGACCCTGTGCCTATGAAATCATTTTCTATTGTTAGCCTGCACAAAATGTTTGGCTGTAAGCCCACAGCAAAACTAGGCTGGATTTGTGCCAGACTACTGTTATGAGGACAGTGTATGACTGCTACTCTGCACACACAGAACAAAGAATTACAGATATTTTTTTTTTCCTTCTCAGTGAAAGTCAGTCTAATAACTATTATTGCAATTTTCTACAACAAATCACTAGAAAAACCTCGTGTGCAGGCAGGTGTGTTTCTCAGGCACTAGAGAAAGGAAATCTTGGCTGACTGTGTCCTGAGGGTGAGAGGAGAATTTTTCCGACCCTTGGAAAGGTGACCTGCCCCTGAATATCTGAGCTGAAATTTTCTGCCTTTATTTTCTACAAGCCTTTATACCTGCACAATAACCCTGGATATTCACTGTAGTGAAGAAGAAAAGAAATTTCTGCATGTGAAGGTCTATATCTTTGGGTTTTTTTTCCCAGAGAAAAACAATGTACTCTGAGAATATAATGGGGGGGGGGGGGGGGGGGGGGGGGGGCAGGGAACAACAATGACATGAAACACTTTTAGAAATATATCTGGTAAAAACCAGTGAGGATAATTATTGTTTATTTTAACACATTGAATACATTCCTTTAAATCCCAGCATTTTAGCATTTTTATCAAAGTGTGTTTCACCTATTGAACTGTATTTGTGCTGTACTGATTGTAAAAACTTCAGGTTGGTAATCTTGGGTTTGGATACTGAAGGACAGGATGTCTTTGTTTAGGTCGAGGTTACATTTTTTGCTCACTGTCTTCGGATCTGAACATGTAAGGCTATGCAAATAGAAAACAGGAAGTGTGCTTCACAGGTCATTTGGTTCAGCTTTGGAGAAATGAATGTTGTGATATCGATCATGTCAGGATCTCTTCCTCTGCCCTAACCAGACCAGTTTTACATTGATTACACAGCATTTAAAAGACAACTGTTTAAAGAGGAATAGCTGGGAGGAAGGAATAAAGTGCTATCTTGGTTGACATGCATTTTGAAAAATAAAGTGTGTTATCAACCTTGAATATGATTCACATTCTGTTAGTATGTTCAGGAAGTGGTAGGTTTCTTTGTAGCAAAAGTGAAATTAATACCATTTTGAATGTGAAACAAATACGCAAAACAAGTATTCTAAATCAGCATTTCTCTAAGGAAGTTGTCACTGTCAAAAGTCATTAAATGATTTATTGTAAGGGAGACCCTAGATAATTTTGCTCCTCATTGATTGCTCACTGGCATTAATTATTTGCAGGAATCTGTACATTCCAATGAAACAATAAAGACGAGGAATATTGACTCTGAAATAAATAGCTCCATTAAGTAAATGCTTCTAGGTAAAAATATGCTCTGTGAAATGCAACTCTCTTAAAGCCCTATATATGCTTGAGCTGACACTGATCCTAATCTGAGACTACAGGAGTACTTCAAAGAAGTAAGTTATGTGCTAATAAATGAATATTACATATCGACTACATTAAGATGGTTTTTGTTAGATTGAGCTGATCATTAGAGGACATAGTGTTTACTTTTAGATGTCATTTGAAATTAAGACTTTTCATTATTATAAACTAGTTATGGTACAGCTGGTACTGAATAAAACGTGAACTTCTGAACTTGGTAACTGTTTTACCTAGCTGCAGTCACAGTGTCTTTTTAAAATTTGTTAATCCGTCAGTGCTTGCTAAATTCTGAATAAACAATTCTTGTAAAATTTGTTGATAATTCAGGTGGTTCATCATATGAAACCCACATGTTCATAAGGCCCGAATGTAGCCATATATTAGTTTGTAAATTACTCTTGGTAGTGTGATCTTTTGTATTTGATGAATGGATAAAGAAATCATATCTGGGCAAATTCAATATTGAACTATGTATTTACAAGTGTACGCTCAGCGTGACTTATTCTGGTAAGTAAATATTAGATTATACTTAGCGGTGGAAGGCTTGGCTTATCTTTACTACTTTTTTGGTTAGAAGTGATGTAATATCTTTTAACCAGATCTTAACATATTAGCTCTGGCAGTCTTATGGTTTAGCATCTAAAATAGTGTTATATAGTTGGTTGATTTACAACAAAATTCCACCAGAACAGGCTTGTGTTCAGGCTTGCACAGAAATTGTATCCAGCTCCACAGAAAATAAACACACAGGAAAAAAAACTAGTTACAGTCATTCAACTTGTATGTTATACAAGCAATAATCTCTCCAATGAGGTTTTCATCTTAAAGGAGTGTTTGATGAAAACCAGTAATGGAAGATTTTCTTTTTTTAACTGTCTACATGATGGGGAAGTATTTACCAGTCTCCCGAGAGCTCTTTAAAATGCTGTGATCTGTTTGATTACTGATATCCTTTAGGTTCAAGGGTTATTCTGAGAAAAAAGCAACATGTCTGCTTGTAGATGATGTAGTGAGGAAACAGTGACAGATTAGAGCCAATACACTGCAAGGTGAAAACTATGCACCATGACCCTGTGAACTAAGTCAGTAACATGTTGGTTTGCTGAGATCACAGTACTGGAAAATTGAAAATTGCAATTCAGAGTATAAAAGAAAACAAAAAAAAATGCTATTATTGGTAGAGTTAGGATAGTTACTCCCTCATTAACGATGGACTAATTTTACTTTTAGATCCTTCAATCCTATTCAATCTGCACTGAGTGCAGTTCTTCCATATCAAAACATGAACAAATGGCTCATCTCTGTTTAAACAGTAACTATGGTACTCTTTAAGATTTATTTTCAAGAGCTTTTTTTTTATATATATTCTAAATCTGTTCAGAAGCCCTGTATAGTAGTCAGCCAAACAATCTGCAGTTTCGAGAGAAACAGTGCAATGTAACTCAGCACTACAAATGAAAGACATCGTCTGCTGGCCATCAGCCCAATGACAGTAAGGTGTCAGAAACACGTGTCAGAATAGGCTCTCAGACTGAAGGTGAGATTTGTGCCTGAAGGGGATATTTTTACAAATGCTGAGTTAACAGGGGGCAGCATAATGCCTGTGATATTAAGAAGATATTTCTTATTAACAGGGCAGGGACCTTGATATTGCAAGTACAATTCAACTCAACCTCATCAAGACTCATTTTTTTCTGCTTGAATGAAAGATAACATCAAGGTATATTTTGTAAAGAAAGCTTACACAATTAAAATGAAATGTGAATTCTTGCAGAGGAAAGATTTTAACAATAAAAGCTGTAAAAGTGCCCTGGAAGTGAGATTCAGTCCAATTTGATGCAATAAAGTGTTTTACTGTTGAACAGATTCCCACTAACAAGTATAGATAGCATGGGTAAGATTCGGTTTTGCCTGTAGCTAATGTACCTAGAAGATGTATTAACTGTGCAGCTCTCCCATTTGCACAGAACAGAAAGTATTTGGTTCTATTTAAGTGTAGGAAGAAATGGAGAAGAATATGAACACTAAAGCTTAAAAATGGCCAAATATTTAACATCAGTAACTGACTTAATATTCCAAATAGTCTAAGGAGGCTATGTTCTTATCTACAAGTAAAATACATGTTATTATTTACTGGAATAGAGAATAAAAGGCAATTACATTAGCCACAGATATTAAAATGCCAGACAGGGGAAGGGGAAGCATACTATGTATTCTACAGTGTGCCTCCCTGGAACTGTTAGTGTTTCATGATGTAAGAGGCTGAAAATGAAGTGCAAACTCATCAGTGTAATTATTTCTTCTCTTCCTTTTGTGGAGGCTGTGCTGAATGATGGACATCTTTAACTTAATCACTGATTACATTTGTTGCCGTACGAATCTGTAAAACAAGTGTAGCAAATCTATTGCTATGCTGTGGTTGGGAATCTCGGAGTTCCTCTTCTCAAATTTGTAGCTCTGCTGCACGAAAAACAGAAAACCCACTTTACCCTGCTGGTGGTTTGAATTGCTCTAATTTGTTCTGGTAACAGCGCCAGATGTCACAGTATAAAAGGAAGCCCAACCCGGCAAAGAAGATTGCCATTCTGACCTTCTATTGAATTCTAGAGCTCTTGCCCGTTTTTGTCTCCCGAACAAACCCAGTACTCACAAACATGCTGAATGGAGTGGAACAAGCAGCTTGACTCTTGTGAAAGAAGTTACAAGCAGAGCTGAGATGGCCGCTTGCCACTTTCCCTGTCAGGGTGACATCTGCCACTGTTTGCTGAGCTGCTTTTTGTGGGGGGAAAATGAACCTTCACCCCAGCAGAACTGGCCCTCTCCCCCTGACCCTGCACCTTTGCTGCTGCTTCTTTTTTCCAGATTTTTTTTTTTTCAGTCATTCGAGTCTATCTCTTAGGAGAGATGAAAGCTGTATTTTATAGGGCTTTTCCTTCTTTAGCAAGATCCTGACACTGTTTCTTTTCTTATACAATGAGCTTTTAGTTTATTATATTTGCCACTCCATTTGTCTTGGTAAAATAGTTTTACATCTGTAAAATTCTTAGCAAAGTAAATCAAAGTGAATACAGCCAGATGCCTGCTTGCATTGATAACAGTCCACTTTTAGGATAGAGGTAGACAACTTTCACCTCATTCATGCATCTTAGCCTTTAAACCATATTTTTGATCTTTGTCATGTTCAAGTTAATCTGTGTGAAATTCTGTTTTGCTGTTTGCAAGAAGAAGTAACAAAGCTTTGGAGTATCGATTTTGAATGCAATTAGATATGCACATGTGTATGTACATATGTGTGTATTTCTGTGTGCCTATAGATCTCCAAGGTCTCGGAACTTACTTTATTTCCATAATTCTTATTTATATATGCCTAAACATGGCTCTGCCACAAAGCTGAATGCACAGCAGGATATATATGTAGATCTTGCAAGCAGAGAAAGGGTCATTAAAGGAAAGAGGAAAAATTCAAAACCTTCGTCTGCTTGGTGAGGGTATAAGTACCCTTGGCAACCCAGCAAGAACGTAGATTTTGATCTGTCCTCCTGACTGGCTCAGATACACTATTCATCAGCCTCCGGGGCAGAGACATAATGCTTGGCAAAGGGCATAATGTCCCAGTGGTACGTGATACTGCCTGTATCCAGTGAGCATGGAAGAAAAAAAAGGAAAAAACATTAGAGAGAAGAGGAAGTGACAGTCAAAGATATAATGTGTAAATCACTCATAAGAACATTTCAGAACCAGACTTGAGCCCTTCCTTGTGCTAATTCATATTTGCTCAATTAGAAAAATGCAATAACCATGTACAGTGCTTTGTTCAGCAAGCAGAATTACATGAAACAGATATTTTGTTCAATATGAAACGCTCAAGTGGGAAGCTTTTCTTTATGCTGAAATAAAATATTCTTTTTGTGAATCATGTTCAAGAAAAAGCAAGACAGACATTACGGATTAAAGTGAGTTGGAAATATAGAAGATTTTAGAATCAGAACACTGAGAGCAGTCCTTCAGAGAAGGACTTGGGGGTGCTGGTCAACAGGTCAAGAGATGTGATTCTGCCCCTGGTGACACCCCACCTGGAGTATTGTGTTCAGCTCTGGAGTCTCCAACAAAACAAGGACATGGACCTTTGAGGAATGTCCAGAGGAGGACCACAAAGATGATCAGAGGGCTGGAGCACCTCTCCTACACGGACAGGCTGAGAGAGTTGGGGCTGTTCAGTCTGGAGAAGAGAAGGCTCCAGGGAGACCTTATAGTGGCCTTCCAGTACCTGAAGGGGATCTACAGAAAAGCTGTGGAGGGACTGCTTACAAAGGCATGTAGTGATAGGACAAGGGGCAATGGTTTTAAACTAGAGCAGGGTAGATTTAGATGAGACATTAGGAAGATGTCCTTTACTATCAGAGTGGTGAGACACTGGAGCAGGTTGGCCAGAGAAGTCATGGATGCCTCATCCCTGTATGTGTTCAAGGCCAGGTTGGATGAAGCTTTGAGCAGCTTGATCTAGAGAAAGGTACACCTGTGCATGGCAGGAGGAGTTGGAAATAGATCTTTAAAGTCCATTCCACCTCCACCCATTCTATGGTTGATTCCATGATTCTATGATTCTATGAACCTGTCTTTGACATTAAAACATGGTTTCAAAGTGACTGTTGAGTTCTCCTGATCTGCCCCATAAGATTTCATGCAGGTAAACAGGGGACATAAAAATTCTCTACTATAGAAAAAATGTGGAGTCTATTTTATATCTTTATATCATCTTTATATCTTTCTATATTTATAGATATCTTCATATCTTTGATCTTTATGTGTATATCACTGCATTTTTTTAACATATTTCGTCATCATTATATACTTCATTAAGCCAGATGACTCATTCTGGGGTTGCTTTTAATTTACACAGAAGCAGCAATTAAATATTCACATCTTTAGTTGTTCTTTGGTTGCTGTTCTTGTTTTAAAATGGAATGTAGATAAAAATTATGTCAATTACAGGATTTCTAGTTTGGATCAAACCCACAACTGATAGATTAGACAATGATGAAACTTGGGACAAAGCTAGTTATCCACTTGCCTCCCTGACAATACTGGAATTCAAAAAAAAAAAACAAAAACCACAGTCCAAGGAAACCCAGAACAAAACAGTTTGGCTATTTCTTCTTGTATCTGATATGGTCTTTAGTCAATTAGTATAGCAAGTTTCCTTTTCTTTGCAAAGTATTGTTACGCATTGTTAAGCTATTTCTTTGTTTGACTTCTGTGTTAGCAATGACTAAGTTCTGAATTCAATTATTCTTTCATCAGAATCATTCTTATTTTCACAATTCAGAAATCGTGGTGGGCTGGTCATAAATGTGAAATATAGTGTTGGGGGTGAGAATGAAGCTTTATGAAACTACACAGATTAAAAAAAAAGAAAGAAAACTTAGCAAATATGACATTTGCTGGGCCAAGGGTACTTCTTTAAGTGTTTGTAATGTCTGGCGATTTCTATCCAATTGTTTTCCTTTTTTTTCTCCCCTCCATTCTCTTCAATTTGTCATCAGTCCACCTCTTTTTTTAATTCTTTACAGAAGTAACTGACAGCCATCAGTAACAGCAAGTCGAAGTCACAGAATCACAGAATGTTAGGGGTTAGAAGGGACCTCTAAAGATCATCTATTCCAACCTCCCTGCCAGAGAAAGATTACCTACAGTTGGTCATCCAGGAAGGCATCCAAGCAGGTTTTGAATGTCTCCAGAGAACGAGGCTCCACAACCTCCCTGGACAGCCTGTGCCAGTGCTCCGTCATGCTCACAGTGAAAAATTTTTCCTACTGTTTCTGTGGAACCTCCTATGCCTCAGCTTGCATCTGTTGTCCCTTGTCATGTCATTGAACGTCACTGAGAAGAGTCTGGCTCTGTCCTCCTGACACTCACCCTTGACATATTTATAAACATTAATGAGGTCACTCCTCAGTCTCCTCCAATCTAAAGAGAACCAGCTCTTTCAGCCTTTCCTTGTAACAGAGATGTTCCACTCCCTTAATCATCTTTGTGGCTCTGTGCTAGACTCTTTCAAGCAGTTGCCTGTCTGTCTTGAGCTGAGGGGCCCAGAACTGGACACAATATTGCAGACGTGGCCTCACCAGGGCAGAGTAGAGGGGAAGGAGAACTTCTCTCGACCTACTAGCCACACACCTTCTAATACACCCCAGGATGTCATTGGCCTTCTTGACCACGAGGGCACATTGCTGGCTCATGGTCATCCTGCTATCCACCAGAACCCCCAGGTCCCTTTCCCCACTGCTTCTGTCCAATAGGTCAGTCTTCAACTTATACTGGTACATAGTGTTTTTCTTTCCCAGATGGAAGACTCTACACTTGTATTTCATAAAATTTCTCCCTCCCCAACTCTTCAGCCTATCTAAGTCTCTCTGAATGGCAGCACAGTCCTCTGGTGTGTCAGCCACTCCTCCTCATTTTGTGTCATCAGCAAACTTGCTGATGGTGCAGTCTATTCCCTACTCCAGGTCACTGATGAGTATATTGAATAGTACTGGTCCCAGCACTGACCTCTGAGCGACTCCATTAGGTACAGGCCTCCAACTAGACTCTGTCCCATTGACTGCAACTCTCTGACTTCTTTCCTTCAACCAGTTCACAATCCACTTCACTACTCAGTCATCAAGACCACACTTCCTCAGTTTAACTATGATAATGCTGTGGAAGATGGTGTCAAATGCTTTACTGAAACCCAGATAGACCACATCCCCTGCATGGCCACCATCCATCCACCTGGTTATGTCCTCATAAAATGCTACCAGGTTAGTCAAAAATAACTTCCCCTTGGCAAAGCCATGTTGACTGCTCCTAACAACCCTCACATCCTTAGTATGTCTAGAGACAGCACGGAAGATAAGTTGTTCCATCACTTTTCCAGGGATGGAGGTGAGGCTGACTGCTCTGTCCTCCTTCCCGCCCTTTTTGAAGACTGGAGTGACATTTGCTTTCCTCCAGTCCTCAGGCACCTCTCCTCTTGCCTACAACTTACCAAAGATGATGGAGAGTGGCCTAACAATGACTTCCACCAGCTCCCTCAATACCTGCGGGCACATCCCATCAGAGCTCCTGGGTTTATGGATGTTCAGATTGCCTAACTGATCCCTCACCCAGTCCTCCTCAACCAGGGCAAACTCCTCCTTTATCCTGACTTCCTCTGAGGCCTCAGGGGTCTGAAGCTCCTGAGAAAAGTCTCCAGCAGTATAGACAGAGGCAAAGAAAACATTCAGTAACTCTGCCTTGTCTGTATCCTCTGTCACCAGGGTACCTACCTCATTCAGCTGTGGGACTACATTGCCTCTAGTTTTAGTTTTGTTGGTAATGTATTTGAAGAAGTCCTTTCTGTCGTCCTTGACCTTTCTTGCAAAGTTTAATTCCAAGGAGGCCTTTGCTTTCCTAGTTGCCTCCCTACATCCTCTGACAACAGGTTTATATTCCACCCAAGTGGCCAGCTACTCTTTCCATGATCTATAATCTCTCTTCTTCCACTTGAGTTTGCCCAGCAGTTTCTTGTTTAACCATGCGGGTCTCCTGGTTCTCTTTCTTGATTTCCTATCCATTGGGATACACTAGTCTTGAGCTTGGAAGAAGTGGTCCTTGAATATTAACCCACTATCTTGGGCCCCTTTATGTTCTAATGCCCTGTCCCATGGGATTTTCCCTAGCAATTACTTGAAAAGGCCAAAGTTGGCACTGCTGAAGACCAGGGTCGCGATCCTGTTTGGTATTCTGTTCCTACTGCACAAGATCCTGAAATCCGCCATCTCATGGTCACTGCAGCCAAGGCTGCCCTCAACCTTTACCACTTCATCCAGATCCTCCTTTTTGGTGAGTATAACATACAGCAGTGCTCCTCTCCTAGTCGGCTCATCCACCACTTGCATCAAGAAGTTATCATTGATGCACTGGAGGAATGTCCTGGACTGCGGATTGTTGTCTGTGTAGGCCTTCCAGCAAATATCTGGGTAGTTAAAATCCCCCATGAGAACCAGGACCTGTGATTGAGGGGCTGCTATCAGCTATTTGTAAAAGATCTCATCAACTTCCTCATCCTGATCAGGTGGTCTTTAATAGACACCCGCCACAGTATCACCCATGCTAGCCTGCCCCTTAATTCTTACCCACAAACTTGCCGCTCATCCGCCCCTGAATGGGACTCGTTACATTCTAGTTGCTCTCTCATGAAAAGAGCAATTCAACCACCTTGCCTTGTTGGCCTGTCTTTCGTGAAAACGACAAGCTATCCATGACCACATTCCAGTCGTGTGAGCTGTCCCACCATGTCTCTGTAATTGCCACCAGAAAAAGTCATTAAGGCAAGTGCCTGTGTCCTGCTACAATTGATCATTGATCTGGATGTATGACACACATATGACAGATCAAGGACTTCTTTCCCTCCATTTTTCATTTCCATGCAGGTAGCTACCACTTCAAGGTTCTTTCTCCCAGCCTGTCATGTTGTTTCACATTATACTACTGCATGAAAAATAGAGAGTACTCCAATTTTCGTAAGATATTATCTCCTAAGTATTGCTCTGCTAACAGTTCAGAAACACACTCTACACTACAAAATGTCACTGAGGTACACTCTTTTAAAAATATGCATTTATCTAGTAACAAGTGCTACTAAGGGAAAAACTGCAATGAAAAAGAGAAACCAACTCATTTGGAATAACATATTAAATCTTAATGAAAATATGTTGTACAACAGTCATATATCTGCAGGGATGACATAAATAATAATCCAATGTGAAGTAAAAACTCATTCAAATACCTATGATAGTAACTTTTGTTGATGTAAAGCAGTTTAGGATATTCCATAAGTGCTACTAGGCTATTTATCTTTGTGCAAAATAAAGCATTTGGGAGTTGTATTAGATCTTTAACATGGATAAACCTGCATATTAAAATTAAGCCTCACACTCTGGTATCAGTAGTCTACTCACAAATATTTAATGAGAAAATATGTGTATATATGCGAATAATGAAACAAACTTGACTCATTGTCTGGTTGAATTCGTATTGTTATTTAATTCTGTGTAGGAGTGAATGGTAAATTCATTGACTGGTTCCTAAAACTGTAACTTCTGTCTGACCAGGGTCTGAAGCCTCAGGAATGTTCTTAAATTAATCCTAATCTAGAAGTGAAATAACTTCTCCGAAGAAAAGGAAACAACAACTATTGATTGTTGTGTTTCACTAATTTTCAAAAATGAAGACTGTAGGTAAACATAAAAGTTGAGGGCATCTCTTGTTACACTGTCTACAGGATCTAGAAAGGACAGAAAGTGTTGTTCTTACAGATCTTACAGAATGGGGCCAGGGTTTCAAATGACCACAGAAAAACAGAATCACAGAATGCTAGGGATTGGAAGGGACCTCGAAAGATCATCAAGTCCAATCCCCCTGCCAGAGCAGGAACGCCTAGATAATCACAGAATCATAGAATCATAGAATGTTAGGGATTGGAAGGGACCTCGGAAGATCATCAAGTCCAATCCCCCTGCCAGAGCAGGAATGCCTAGATTATGCTACACAGGAATGTGTCCAGGCAGGTCTTGAATGTCTCCAGAGAAGGAGACTCCACAGCCTCTCTGGGCAGCCTGTTCCAGTGTTCCGTCACCCTCACCGAGAAGAAGTTTCTTCTCGAGTTTAAGCAGAACCTCTTATGTTCCAGTTTCAGCCCATTACCCCTTGTCCTATCAGTGGTTGTCACCGAGAAGAGCCTGGCTCCATCCTCATGACACTCACCCTTGATATATTTGTAAACATTAATGAGGTCACCCCTCAGTCTCCTCTTCTCCAAACTAAAGAGCCCCAGTTCCCTCAGCCTTTTCTCATAAGGGAGATGCTCCACTCCCTTCATCATCCTAGTTGCCCTGTGCTGGACTCTCTCCAGCAGTTCCCTGTCTTTCTTGAACTGAGGGGCCCAGAACTGGACACAATATTCCAGATGGGGTCTCACCAGGGCAGAGTAGAGGGGAAGGAGAACCTCTCTCGACCTACTAACCACCCCCCTTCTAATACACCCCAGGATGACATTGGCCTTCCTGGCCACAAGGGCACACTTATGGCTCATGGCCATCCTGCTGTCCACCAAGACTCCCAGGTCCCTTTCCCCTACACTGTTCTCTAAAAAGTCATTCCCCAACTTATACTGGAACCTGGGGTTGTTCCTACCCAGATGCAAGACTCTACATTTACCCTTGTTGTATTTCATTAATTTTTTCCCCGCCCAACCCTCCAGCCTGTCCAGGTCTCGCTGGATGGCAGCACAGCCTTGTGGTGTGTCAGCCACTCCTCCCAGCTTGGTGTCATCAGCAAACTTGCTGATAGTACTCTCTAGTCCCTCATCCAAATCACTGATGAATATATTGAATAATACTGGTCCCAGTACGGACCCTTGAGGGACTCCACCAGATACAGGCCTCCAACCAGACTCCGTCCCATTGACCACAACTCTTTGGCTTCTTCCCCTTAGCCAGTTCACAGTCCACCTCACTACCCGAGAGTCTAGACCACACTTCCTCAGTTTAGCAGCAAGGATGCTGTGGGAGACTGTGTCAAAAGCTTTACTGAACTCAAGGTAGACCACATCCACCGCTCTGCCATAATCTATCCACCTTGTTATATCCTCGTAAAAGGCTATGAGGTTAGTCAAGCATGACTTCCCTTTGGTGAAGCCATGTTGACTGTCTCTAATGACCCTCTTATCCCTGATATGCCTTGAGATGGCACCAAGGATAAGTCGTTCCATCACTTTCCCAGGGATGGAGGTGAGGCTGACCGGTCTATAGTTACCCAGGTCCTCCTTCTTGCCCTTTTTGAAGACTGGAGTGACATTTGCTTCCCTCCAGTCCTCAGGCACCTCTTCCATCTCCCAAGACTTGGCAAAGATGATGGAGACTGGTCTAACAATGACATCAGCCAGCTCCCTCAGCACCCGTGGATGCATCCCATCTGGACCCATGGATTTTTGGATGTCCAGATTGCTTAATTGGTCCCTAACCCAGTCCTCATCGACTAAAGCAAACTCCTCCACTGCCCTGACTTCCTCTGGAACCTCAGGGGAACAGGACTCCTCAGGACAGCGTCCGGCACGGTAGACAGCGACAAAGAAGGCATTCAGTAACTCTGCCTTCTCTGTATCATCTGTCACCAAGGCACCCACCTCATTCATCAGTGGGCCTACATTGCCTCTGGTGTTAGTTTTATCTGCCACGTATTTGAAAAAGCTCTTCCTGTTGTCCTTGACCCCTCTCACCAGGTTTAATTCTAGGGAGGCCTTTGCTTTCCTAGTTGCCTCCCTACATCCTCGGACAACAGCCTTATATTCTTCCCAAGTGGCCAGCCCCGCCTTCCAAGATCTATAAATTCTCCTCTTGCCCTTGAGCTTACCCAGCAGATCCCTGTTTAGCCACACAGGTCTCCTGGCTCCCTTCCTTGACTTCCTACGTGTTGGGATGCTCTGATCTTGAGCACGGTAGAAGCAGTCCCTGAACGCTAACCAACTATCTTGGGCCCCTTTACCTTCAAACAGCCTTGCCCATGGGATTTTCTCTAGTAATTGTTTGAAAAATCCAAAGTTTGCCTTGGCAAAGTCCAGGGTTGCAATTCTGCTTGCTATTTTGTTTCTGCTACATGAGATCCTGAAGTCCACAATTTCATGGTCACTGCAGCCAAGGCAGCCCTCAACCTTTACTGTTTCAACCACATCCTCCTTGTTAGTGAGGATGAGGTCCAGCAGTGCTCCTCTCCTAGTGGGCTCCTCCACCATTTGCATCAGAAAATTATCATCGATGCACTGGAGGAACCTCCTGGACTGTGGCTGGCTGACTGAGTTGTCCTTCCAGCAAACATCAGGGAAGTTAAAATCCCCCACGACAACCAGGGCCTGTGATTGTGAGACCGCTCTCAGCTGCCTGTGGAAGGCCTCATCAACTTCCTCACCCTGATCTGGTGGCCTGTAATAGACACCCACAACAGTATCTCTGCTGCCAGTCTGCCCCTTAATTCTAACCCATACACTCTCAACTTGCTCCTCATCCATGCCTGAATGGTGATGTTCAGCTGCTGTAGTCACTAGAGCAAATTAAAATCACTGTCCTTACTAATTGTGATGCCAGGCTATCTGATGTTGATGAGAGCTTACAAAGGCTTAAGAACAGGAATGGAAGAAAACCTGTTCTGAGGCCGATGACATAAGAAGATGTAAAAGATTTCAGAGAAATATAAAGTAAAAAAAAAAAAAAAGAAAAAGAGTGCTTCCTTCCACATTTCATTCAATGGGTTTAAAAACTACTGAAGACTGAAAATGTCTCATCCATGCAGTATAAATCAATATCAAAGCAATGGATAATAGGTAGAAGGATTGGCTAAGGACAATTATTACATGGCTGAAAACTGACTTTTGGAACAAATCGTTCTGGCAATCTTCTGATATTAAAAGATATGATGTTAAAATGACCTCATATCCCAGAACTCTAGAATAATAGGAAATACAACTGGGAGGAACCTTAAGGCATCATTAGATCATTCCTTTACCCAAAGACAGAATAAGCCGAACTTAAAACATTGTTGACAGATGTTTGAGTAATCTGGTCCAAAAGCCAAATATTATTGCATAACTTCCCTCCTGCATGTAGATCTCAAACTTTTGTACCAATTAGAGCAGAACTATACATTGTTTTGGGATGTTAGTGCTAAAGCCACCATTCACAACAGTAACAGAAATAATCACACCACCTCATCAACTTTCCCTCTGTAAGCATGAAATAAAGTTAATGAAGCCTTAAGTGAATTATTTATCTCAGATGACGATAATAACTGCAGCACTGACAATTGAAGGAAAAGAAATAAAGCCTTCTGCGCTCCTAACAATTTTGTGTTCTACTGCATTTTGCACCCACCTGTCACACCTGTGCCAGTGAACTGTGGCAGAGACCTGCCCATTCCCCACCTCTCTCTGTGTTTTTTCCCTTCCTGCGGGTCTCCCTGACGTGGTATCATTCTCCACCCATCTGCTGCCATCTTCTCTTGCAGCAGGAGCAACCCATGAGGCAGGAGACCCTCTCTGGAGCAGCAGGAGGGAGTAAAAGTCATCCCCTCACCTCGAGGATTCATGAGCTTGCTGAGAGGCCTCTTTGGTACTTCAGAAGCAGGGAGCCACAGGTGAACACATGGGGCTGGAAGAATTAACTTTTTTTTTTAATCCAAAGTGCTGCTTTGCCTCTGCGTTGGCAGTTTAAGAGACTTTCAATTATACTCATCAGAGTGTTCACCCATGCAGTTTCAATAAGTCAAATAACTGGGTGTAAGTGTGTTTTTTTTCTGACGGATGTTGTTGTTAAGAGGACATGACAGTGAACCGCGAGAGTCATTATCTACTAATTTTGCTGGTTTATTTTAGTAAGCAATTTATAGCTTTTCCAGAATGTCTTTTACATTTTCCGCTCATTAATTGAGTCCCATTTAAACTATTTCTTTTGCATTAAAAGATGTATTGCACTATTTAAAGTCTTAATTTAGCCCATATGTCAAAACTATATCTAAATGAGCTACTTAGAGCACTTTTGTATGGATTATATTATGTAAGTCTTTCCCCTTCTGTCTCTTTTATCCTTTCAAATACAGTATCTTTATTAGAAGGTAGAAAATGAACAAATAAAATATAAGTATAATAAGCAACAATATTAAAGCACAAACTTGAGACTACCAAATTCAAGCTGTAGAAGAAGTTTTAAGTTCTTGAACAAAATGGTCCATAACCCGCCACAAAGGTGTAAGTGAGGTTCTCTCCTGTAAACTGGGAAAACTCCAATGCCTTTATTCTAATTTATCCAGATATGTGTGTATTTTTTTCCAATCAGTAGCCTATATGTTTGAAACTTGTAATCCCAGACCTTTTATTTATCTGACTTCCTAATCTACACACTTAAGTTATTGCTTCTACAGTTGAAAAAAAAGAAACTGCATACCTTCTGAAAATAATGTCATCCCACAGCACCCTCATAAGTAAACTTAGGAAGTGTGATCTGGATGACCAGGTAGTGAGGTGGGTCGTTAATTGGTTGAAGGGAAGGAGAGTTGCAGTCAATGGAGCAGAGTCCAATTGGCATCCTGTGTCTAGTGGGATCCCTCAGGGGCCAGTGCTGGGGCCGGTGCTTTTCAATATATTCATCAGTGACCTGGATGTGGGATTAGAGAGTGTTGTCAGCAAGTTTGCTGATGACACAAAGCTGGGAGGAGTGGTTGACATACTAGAAGGCTGTGCAGCCACTCAGAGAGACTTAGACAGGCTAGAGGGCTGGGTGGAAAGAAATCTAATGATGTCCAATAAGGGCAAGTGCAGAGTTTTGCACTTGGGAAAGAATAACCCCATGTGCCAATACAGGATGGGGACTGACCTACTGGAGAGCAGTGTAGGAGAAAGGGAGCTGGGGTTTCTAGTGGATAGCAGGATGACCATGAGCCAGCAATGTGCCTTCGTGGTCAAGAAAGTCAGTGGCATCCTGGGGTGTATTAGAAGGGGAGTAGCAAGTAAGTCGAGAGAGGTCCTCCTGCCCCTCTACTCTGCCCTGGTGAGACCACATCTGGAATATTGTGTCCAGTTCTGGACCCCTCAGTTCAAGAAGGACAGGCAACTGCTTGAGAGAGTCCAGCGCAGAACCACAAAGATGATGAGGGGAGTGAAGCATCTCCCTTATGGGGAAAGGTTGAAGGACCTGGTTCTCTTTAGCTTGGAGGAGGCTGAGGAGTGACCTCATAAATGTTTATAAATACGTCAAAGGGGAGTGTCAGGAGGACGGTGCCAGGCTCTTCTCAGTGACATCCAATGACAGGACAAGGGACAATGGGTACAAGTTGGAACATAGGAGGTTCCACAAAAACATTAGGAAACAATTTTTCACAGTGAAGGTGACAGAGCACTGGCACAGGCTGCCCAGGGAGGTTGTGGAGTCTCCTGCTTTGGAGACTTTCAAAACCTGCCTGGATGCGTTCCTGTGCGATCTACTGTAGGTGATCCTGCTCTGGCGGGGGGGCTGGACTAGATGATCTTCTGAGGTCCCTTCCAACCCTTAACATTCTGTGATTCTGTAATTTTGTGATCTTTGTAAATCAGTGGTAGGGGGAGAAAAAAAAAAGCAGAAGAGAGGATCAAGGCAGACCACTATATGGACTTCTTTCTTAAAGCTCATCTAGTCTTCCACTTCTGACAATCCTTAACTCCAAAAAAAAAGGTTTAAAAAAGACCAGAATGAAAGAAAAACACCTCCACTTCCCACCCTTGGATCTACCCCAGAGTTACTGAGGTGAGGACACGTTCTTTAAATGTAGGGGGTTTTTTTCTGGAAACTCTTCAAGAGGTTTGTTTGTGTATTTGTTTTCTGACAAGTAATTTATTCCTGTTTCATATAATAGTTACCTATATTGTGAACTAGGTACCTTATTGGTTTAAATTTTCATATTTTTCTTTTAATGCCTCCATTGAATGGCCCATTGATTCTGGAATAGTATATTTACAGTAGAGTACAGGGAACGTAGTTCTTTTCCGTGGCTGGCTAGCAGCAGGCACTGACATCTCCCACAGGGAGTAGTACCTTTGCACTGCTCAAATATGCGTATAACTTAGATGCTGATATTGATGTTCACAGTAATGATGTTTGTCATCTGCTCCATTGCAGATGCAAGAAGCTCTTTCCCACTTAGCACTACATAATAAGGTGTCACTCTCATGGTTCTTCACACTTCCTTCTTTATTCAGAGAGTTTGGTGAACTTCATTTCTACTTCCTCTTTTTGTGACAAAAGCATGACTTTTTTTAGATTATTTAAAGTAAGTACTATATTTTTAAGATTTCAATTAACATTAACCGAGACAATTTTTTTCCCATTAAAGCTGTGAATATTTTGAACATAGGTTTCCTTTTGCTTCCACACTATTTTGTGCTAATATATTGCTTATTATAAGATACAATACTGCCAGTGGTTGTAATAATGATCTCTAGCATCTGTTCTTTGCAGATACCAACTGTTCCTTAATTTGGTGCCATATTTAAAAATAATTACCCGTTTTCAGCTTTCCAATTTAATATCAGGCTATATTTCACATCAATGTATTTTACTGAGATAGCGGACTTGGTTTCTTTTATTCCACAGTTGATTCTTAGCTTATAACAGATTACTATCTCTCTCATCCTGGATAAATTTGACAAAGTGAATGGTACTCCTTGTTATCTTGTACCATCAACAACTTCTTTTCAAGCCTGACAAAAAAAACCCAAACAATCACAATATATTATCATGCTATCCTGAGCAAGAATCTGTATGTACTAGAATTTGGAGATATCAGTACTGCATATCTAATGATTTTGCTCTTTCCTAGTGACTACTCTTCCACACAGAGCTGAGTATTCCTTTTGGGAAATATATCTTTTTCTTTAGCTCCATTTTGGAAAAGTAATTGCCTTTTACTGTAAAGAGACTCTTAGTATAAGGCAAGGCACCTTTATGATACTTTCTTTACATCTGACCCCTGAAATGCTAATGCACCTTCTCCAAAAATAAGACATAGAACAATTCTGAATCCAATTCTGTTCCAATTTTCGGCTGAACAGAACTTAAGTAACCTTGAAAGTCATGGACATAAACATTCTCAGAGAAAGTCACGGTCATACACAAATATGGTCATGCACAAATATTTTTAAAAATGGTTGTAAGTGGTTATCCCTATTAAGTTTATTATAGTTTAGGTAAAGAAGGTTGGAAATTGCATTAAGCTATGAATAACAAAGCTTGTAAGTCTATATGAGTGACCAATATAGTAGAAAAGCAGTCAAATACAGTCAAAAGGCATTTTATGTATATAGAAGGCCTAGACAACTTATTTTTTTCTTACAAAGAAAGCAATTTGAATTACTCAAGACCTGAATACAAAATAGAGACAGATACACTTTTTTTTTTTTTTTTTACTCTTAAAAATATTCAGGAAAATCTAAATTTTTAGTTTTAGTTTGTACTTATCCTGAATGGCAGGATATGGAAGTTGAGACCTCAGAATTCTTGTTTTTTTCCTGTTTCTGATCTGCTAGACTCAGTGAGCAGAATATTCAAAATCTTATACAAACATACAGTCTTGGAAAATCTCCGGTGTTTCAGATTCACAAATACTGGACAATTCAAAGATGACAAGTTCATTGCACTAGAATTGCTCTTGTCTGAGCATACAAATTTTCTAAGTTTTATTTTTAATGTTGATATAAAAATATATTTTCTGGTATTTTCCTGATTATGCTTAAAATTAACAGACCATATACAGATGATGATTTTTTTTTTTAATTTATGAATATCAGGTATAACGTTTAAAAAGAGCAGCAGAATCTTTCATTTTTCATGGAAATATTTAGATTACATATTTTTTGGATGAAGGAACTTACTCTTTTCTCTGTATGTACAGCACCTAACACAATGAAAATGTTATTTATTAGAGTCTCCTAGACTTTACTGCATATAATATGAAAAACTAGTAACGTTATTAACCTGGTGGGGTACCACTTCAGAATATATTTATTTTTTGAACTCTGTCAGTTTTTGTAGAACAACATTTCTAGTAGCTTGAAGGATTTATGAAATAAAATGAAATGGTAAAGATGTAATAGGAGTGAGTTGTTTTGTGACATGTATCAGCCTTAGAAGCAAAAGGGGCAGAAATTTAATATAAAACTAAAAACTAAATGCCATAAAATTGACCTCTAGAGAATAAATATTATTCCTTGTAACAGGGAATGTTAATTTTAGTACCTGCAAATTACAAATTATGTTTTGAACAGCTACACCTTCACTTTCTATATTACTTTTTTTTTTTTTTTGTAAAATTTTAGACTGAAAAAAGTACTAAGCTACAATAGGTAAATTTTGTATTATGGGACATGGAAAACAGAAGATGAGATAGCCTTACTACCTTGTTGGATGAGTCTTAGGGTATTATTCTGAATACTTTGATTCTGCTTTTCTTGGAGATGGGCCTTCAGAAGTAGTCGTACTGGCATATAACTATTTACATACTTATTGTAGTTGATTAGTGAGATAAATGATTGAAAAAAATAATCCGTGATGTTTCTATCAGAGTTTTTTGCCAATGGGGGATCAAATTGTCTAACTTTCACTGGAAATAACATTAGTAGAATAAAAGTTGAATTTTTTTTTACTGTGTTAAAGAAAATATATTTGAATGTTAATGTTCCTACCATGTATGTTCTGGGAATTTTTATGAACCAGAAGAAAATAACAGACTTTGCTTTAAATAATTCATGTGATATATTGTTTGCATTCAATTTTTTGAGAACTTTGTATTTTGTGTATTTCTGAGTAGAGGGAAATTGTACACTGAAACTTCAGCATCCCCAGCCCTTCTCTGGAAGCAGCTAGATGTTGATATGGATAACATCATCCACCTCACTGGCTGAGATGATTTTGTATTTGTGGTACCTTCCTCTTTCTGAAGTACCTTCCTTCATCGGCCTGCAGGACTGTGTCACATCCAAATGCACTATATATAGTATGTTTCATATGTTTACCCATGTTATCAGGTTGTACTCTTTTCATAAACAATGGTATCTCATCTCTGCTATCATCGTATACCTATAATTTTCAGGCCCCTGTTTTTGTCCTGTACTTCCCCTTCCCTATGCAGCATTTCATTGCAGGATCATAGATCATTGGGCATCAAAAAGCTGCTGATTATGATCATATATATATATATTTTTCAGACATGAGTCCAGACAAAGCCTTGTAAGTCCTAGAGCATGTGTTTTTTTCTCAACACAAAGCCTACAGCCCGTTAAAAGTGATGATGTCATCCTACTAAGCTAAAAGGCTGTGCTTGCTTTCTGAAAGACATGATCCTAAGAAGATACTTAGGACTGATTAATTTTTCTAAAGTCAGTCATTGACACAGTCAGGTCATTGACAATAGAATTCCGATTAACTGTTTGCTTTGGTAGACTCCAGCATAGTAGATATTTTTTCGATTAGTATAAAGCCATGTGGGGGACTGTGTAGAAATTATTCTTTATAGGACAAGCCTGGAGGACATGTGTAAGACAGAATTTAAAATGGCTCATGCCATTTGCTTTTGTTTTCTGTAACATGGTTTAAATTATTGAGCTGTAAATCTTAAAATTACTACTCCTGTTGTAACAGAATACAGTCCAGACTGATGGTAACAAGGAATTGAAGCAATATTTGGATTACCTCACTGCCAAACTATGGCTCTATGGAGGCGGCAAAATGCGAATACCAAAGGAGGAAGGAACCAGGCTACCAAGTCTATATAAAGGAGTGCAGACCTATATAGCTCTAGGCACACTGTTCATTAAGTTTAACTCTGACATTCTTCTTCATTCCAGTTTCAGTGATTTTATGTACTCCAACTAGGTAACATACATCACTAGAGAGTCCTCCACAGCATACAGAGGCCCTGCAATCCAGGACATATTTAGTTTTCTAGCATGAACAGAAGTCATCTCTGAAACTAAGATGATTCAACAGGGACCGGTATTGAGGCTGGTGAAGTCTTTGTTCGTGACATAGATGATGGGATTGAGTGCATCCTCAGCCAATTTGCCATGAGTAGCAAGCTGTGTGATACAGTCAACACACTGGAGGGAAGGGATACCATCCAGAGGGACCTTGACAGGCTGGAGAGGTGGGTCCTTGCCAACTTCATGAAGCCTAACAATGCCAAGTGCAAGCTCCTGCACCTGGGTCAAGGCAATCCCAAGCACAAATACAGGCTGGACAATGAGCAGATTGAGAACAACCCTGCAGAGAAAGACTTGGGGGTGTTGGTGGATGAAAACTGAACACGAGCCAACAATGTGCAATTGAAGACCAGAAAGCTAATTACATCCTGGGCTTCATCAAAAGAAGCACAGCCAGCAGGTCAAGGGAGGCAATTCTGCTCGTCTACTCTGCTTTCATGAGACCCTGCCTGGAGTACTGTGTCCAGCTCTGAGGACTCCAGGGTAAAGACATGGACCTGATCAAGTAGATCCAGAGTAGGCCACAGAGATGTTCAGAAGGCTGGGACACCTCCACTCTGAGGACAGACTGAGAAAGTTGAGGCTGTTAAGAGAAGGCTCTCGGGAGACCTTGCAGCAGCATTCCAGTACTTAAAGGTGCCAGAACAGATTGCCCAGAGAAATTGTGGTTGCTCCCACCCCAGAAGTGTTTAAGGCCAAGTTGGATGGTGCTTTGAGCAATGTGGTCTGTGTAAGGTGTCCCTATCCATGGCAGGGGGATTGAAACTAGGGGAGCTTTAAAGGTTCCTTCCAACCCCAAATATTCTACTATTGCGTAGAGATTTAACCTTTACAGCTTATAAAATATTCATACATTAAAAAAAAAATGACACAGATAATAGTTTTGTTTAGTAGGTAAATACAGTATTTTGGGGCTGCAAGCATTATTTAATATCGTCATATTGGAATTAAAACAAAAGTAACACCAATAAGTTACAGTGCTATACTAATGAAAGTTATGCCAGATTTTTTATCTTAAGTGAACACTGAAAAATGTTCCACATTTCCCCTTGAAAGAAAGATCAAACATGTTAATTAGTTTAATATTAATTATAGTATGAATAATACTTTTAAATTCTCTAAGAAGCAGTCAAATTCGAGACAACTTAATGTGAATATTACCGGCAGTCTTGAAACCACTGGGCAATTTGAGTCAATAATATTTTATTTCTTTTGCACTTCAGGAGTCAAGGTCAAGGTCAAAAACAGGAAGCAGAGCTTCAATATTTTGTACCAAACATCATAATTCAAGTGCCTCTTTTGCATCTTTGCTACATTTAGCTCCTGAATCCCTAAACCCTTTCTAAAGAGCAGAGTCATTCAGTGGCAATGATAGTTCCTTCTGCTATCAGCCTCCTTCCCTGCGTGAAACCCCACAGCCTTGCCATTAGCACGGGAGGTGGGACAGCTCCTGAAGGCAATGGCCTGACCACTGTACGAGCTGTTCTTCATCTGGCTGCGGGTGAGCAGCTGGCCAGCACCCAAGGCAGGGCTGACCTTGCTCCTGGGCTACCCACATCTTCATTTGTCCGGGACCTTGCTGTGTTTCTTATAGATTGCTTTTGCCTTTCTCCAGACTGCCAGAAAAACTGGTCCTCCATCTGGCTGCTCTCCAAGACGATCCAGTCACAGTTTCTCCATCTGGTTTATTCTTGGAAAGATGAACTGGATGTTCTCAATTTAGAATAGTCAGTCTCTCCTTACCCTCTCTCACCAGCCTACTTACTGCAGTAACAACATGTTTAATATTGGATAGATTTCTGCATAATTGTGGAGAGGAGATCTGGAAGTTTCCCTCTCTCAATCTATTTTTTTTTTTTGTCCTTTTCTTCTTTTCTACTCTCTAGTAGTTGGCAGAAAAATTCTTAAATACTATTAAATGTTCACTCACAAGATCACTTCTTCATCTTTACACAGTTTTCCTGCTTATTCTCTGCTGTTTCATAAAACAGTTCCCGCATTCCACTGAAAATAGAACATCCTAAAATCTTTATTTTATTTTCATTGTCCTTTTGATACACCACCACCAACTACACACATATATCTCTTCCTTTCTCTCTCTGTTGGTCAAAACCCTTTAACAGCACACATTCATAAAAATGAATTCCATATGAACATCTTATATCGTTAGTACCAAATGGAAAAATGCATAAACAGATGATATTTTAAAAAGAAGAAGCCTCTGTATTTTTAGTTTCTTGTAAAATATCTCAGTGCAACTAGGCTAATTTCTCTCCCTAGATTTTATCACACAAGTTCTCATTTGTAGGTTGATCGTGCCTCTGATTCTTAGGAGTCAATGCATTTCCATGCTGTTACTCATGTAGCACTCATGTCAGGGTCTTCAGCTGGCCTAACTGGCATAAACTACACAGAAGTTGAGGAAACTAGAGAAGTTTACATCTGCCCATCCTGCTCTCAGATCAAACAGGAGAATTCTACAAACATCAGTTACTCAGTACTATCTATCTGACCTGTCTTTGACATTTAAAGATAGAACAAATTTATGCTATAGCAGCTATAAATCTGTGTTGGGCAATGCTATGTTGACTCTTTAATAGCAACTACATAGCATTTTTAAAACAGTTTATAAACAATTCAGGATTCTGATGTTTAGTCCACAGAAACTGATCTGCTGCTGGGTTTAGGGTTGACATTGATTTTAGTGAAACTTCAAACAGTTTTTTAGACAGAACATGCTGTTAGTATTTACAGTTGTACACAGATATTAAATAGGAGAATCTCACAATGAGAAATATGGAAGGATAAATCACACCGTAAGCTAGAGTCCAAGATATTTTACAGGACGTAGAGTAGATTATTTCAGCTGAAGTTGGACCTCTTTATGGGAGAGTAAAATACTTTAAACTCAGGGTTTTCTTTTCTATTTAAAAATAATTATTTTATTTAACTAAATCAGGAATTCTTTTGGTCTGCCTTAGATATTAATATGATGCAAGCAATCACATACCTTTTAGGTAAAAACAAAAGGAAACAAGTTAAGACTAATGTGATTATAATGACAGCTGAGGTTAAATTGTTGTTCCCAGAATGCAACTGCTGATTTTGTATTAAATTCTCCTGTGTCAAAAATCTACCTCTGAACATCCATGCAGAACAGTTTTCAAAAAAAGGAAAATTTTCCCCAACATTTTTACCCCTGAATTAGAACAACAAAAAAAAAAGCATGCGAAATTCCTTTTTTTTTTTTTTTTTTGTTTAATAAAAAAAAGGGGAAGGGAAGGGAAATTGGTGTCAAAACAAGGTTATTCTAATTCCATTTTTTTTCTGGCTGAAAGTCTTTTTTTCAGTGTGTAACTGAAAAGTCATTTTTTTTCTTACTAGAAAACCAAAGAGCACAAAAAAAATGCCTTACTGCTTTCCCTTATCCCGTATCTACAAATTGAAAAAATGATGAGATATAGGGTTGTCCATGGAGCACAAGTTGAGGGCATCTTTTCCAGTGTCATCTTCTTAACATCCATTGAGAAAAATAAATCTGGCCTTCTGCTTTCCTCTCCCCGATGGAAGGAAGGATGAGATTTGGGTCTTTTCCTCACTCAGCAGCTCATCTCACATTTCTCTTTCAAGCTGTCATTTAGGCTTTACTGGTGGGACGTGGGATGAAATGTTGACATTATGAAATTCTTCAGATGGGAATCCTTCATTTTATTTTATTTTGTTCTATTTAATTTCATTCATTTTTTGAATGAAATGTCACAGACATTAATTAAAGGAAAAAAAAAAAAACCAAGCCCAAAACACATTGACATTTCTGAAATTAAAATATTGCATTTTGTTTTGTTAAAATAATCTAATAGGTTTATTTTTCTGTCACTGAAATTTGTGCATAAATGCATTTTTTAAATTAGGCTGGCCTGACATGTCATCCCTGTACTGGTTGTCCTACTAATCTCTACACTCATTTTTATAAGGAAAGATTGTAACTCAGTAAAACACTGCTTTTATCAGTCACAGCTATGGGTTTGGTCTTCATGCACTTGCATTTATTATTTCCAATATTTTTCTACCTTCATGTTTCGAGTGTTTTTTTCTATATACTAGTACTCATTTTACTACCTATCACAGAGGTAACCTTCTTACATTTGTATCAAACTGATTGTGTCTGCGAAAAAGTGTACGAGGGTTACATAGCTACAGAAATGGAAAGAAATATTTGTGTTATTCTTCAACATATTTTATAATAATTCATGGCCGTATTCTGACTTGTACTATACATGACCTGTGTTTAACAGCAGCTGCTCTACTCTCTATCTGAGACTGGTGGGAGAATATGAACTAGTTACTTACAGAAATCAGCTGAATTCAGGCTCTTCTTGGGATGTGATCAACAGCATGAGACCTTGGGCTAAAGACAGAGATGGGATGACATTCCCAATTTTGTTCAATCTGTATCTAAAAAATGTATAACAGTAAGAGAATAAGGGAACTCCGTTCCTTCAGGGAGTCATCTTGAAGATTTCCCTGCTCAGAACTCGCTCTTACTGATTGTGTCTTGTGATGGAAACATAAGCAGGTAAAGATAATAAGGTGTCTGAGTATTATTTTTCAAAACCAAGATATTCTATCATAACAATATTTACTGAGAAAAGAAGAGAAAAAGGAAAAGGAGAAGGGAATCATCTCTGGAAAGGTCTGATTACAGTGTGATATTCAGATTCTTTTCATTGGGAAGGTTATGCACCGTTTCCTCAGACTTTTCACATATACTACTAAGTACACATCTAAGTAATTATGATTTGTTTCAATACATTAAACTTCTTTTCCTTTTGTTTAAAAAAAAAAAGAAAAAAATTTACTTCACAACACAAAAAGCATTGAATTATGTGGGAACAATGCAGGTTAGTCATTAAATATTGAAACAAAAAACAAAGAGATTTTGAAACTGATTCCAAGTAATTCCATCAAAAAAAAGAGTCTCATTGACATTGTAGAGTAATCCATGCATTTTTCTATTTCCAGTACTTCATGTATAGCTTCCAACTTCTGTTCCTGAGGCTGTGATTTACAACATATTTTAGCGGGAACTGAATTTTAGTTGCAATGGATTTCTTAAAGAAGAAGTGGAAGAAAAGAAAACAACCCACATTTATTCATCAGAATTCTTTCATGCAGCATAGTATATTTATTCCCTATAGTGACAAGATATTGCTCAGGAACATAAAAAACAAAAAGTGCATTTCAGTATGGAATCCCCAGAGGTGAAGGTACTATGAATGTTCTCATTGTTCTTGTTCATACACCACTGCTGCTATTTTCACAGCTCCTTCTACACCTTTTGACAGTGTTGTGCTGGCTGCTTAACCAGCCTGGAATATTTCTGCTTAGCTTGATGTGAATTCCAAACTGAAGAGCAATTACTTGGGTACAGGTGATTTGCGAGAATCATCTCCGTTGAAAACCTGAGTTCTCTCCCTCTCCCTCCCTGTCACTCATTGAGTAAATCCAGCCTGGTATGATATCAGATCAATATTTGTATAACTTACCTCATTTTCTCTGTGATACATTTGGAAAGGTTGCAAAATATTACTTGGAAGTTGGAAATACCGTACAAACGTCAAAAATAAACAAAGAATAAAACTTCCCTTTTCTCTTATTTCATGTCAATGATCTGTAAAAGTGTAAAATCATCAAAACTTGCATGATATTTGGGGACTAAATATGGTTCCTTTTGGTTTTAGATCACAGGTTTTAGATCACAGGACCAATATATTACTTTGCAAAACCATGGACATCTTTACCTATGTTGCTTTTGTATAGATCTTGCCACAAAACTTGGCAGATGCATGACTAATTTCATTTTAGATTGTTCAAAGTCTTTGGAAAATCTTTTTTAACCTGATTTCTTCTAAATAATCATTTTTATTTGTAGATAAAACCATGGCTTTTCATTCTATGCCAACTAATAGATATGCAGTTTATTCACATACTTTTCACCTTCTAGAAATATTTTCAAAGAAATAAATCTAGTTTTACTTTTTTTTTTTTTTCTTCCCTGTGTTTTATGAGAGAAATTGCCCCTCAGATGGACAGGACTGAAATCTCATCACTGAATTTCCTCTAAACTCCTACCTTGTGTAAATGTAGCTCAGGAACACAGGAGAAGAGTAATTAAACAACAAATAAATGAAATAAAAAAACAAAACATGCTTTTTTAAAATTCTTTTTTTCATCCTCACTTTTTTTTTTGGTCGGTTTTGTTTGTCTCTCCTTCCAGTTTTCCAAGATGTTTCAAGAAAACATTTTGCCCTTATCAAAGGATCTGTCTGCATTTTGAATTCTCCTCATACTGGAAAACAATAAAGGGAAGAACTGTGTACCTGTAGTCCCACTGAATGAACCCAAGAGAGTGAAATCTTCTGAGATCAGTCCAATTAGGCAAGTGTCAAAGATGAGGATACAAGCTCATTCATCTTCTAGAATGAGAACTGACCCCTTTGCAAAATTTTGCTTTCTTTTGAATTTTATTTGTATTTATAGTGTTCTTTAATCTGTTCAGAAATAAATAGTGCTACTAAGGTTTCCCACCTGTATTTCTTTCTTTAGCTTCTTGAAAATGTAATAGATTTTCCTTAAAAAAGATAAATAGCTTTGCTGATTTCTTAGGATTATCTTTCTTCAAGTCATTATAGCACATAGTATATAATCACAAAACGTGAATGATTATTATATTTGAACATAAATTTAACTTTAAAAGAAATTAATAAATATCATATTATAATTGACCTGTCAGTAACCGTTTCAAATTCTGTACACATTTTAATTCCGATTTTATTGTCATGTTCTTGCCCCTGAGCAAACACACAGCTTAAGCTTTTCTATTTTTAATTATAGTAGACATAACGAAAAAACAAGAGACTTCAAGCAGCTTAATTAGAATTCTGAAGTTTCTCTCTCAGTCCCCAGTATCTATATGAGAGGTCATTTATTTATTTAGGTAAAATAAAGTTCACGCAACTCTTCCAAATCTCCAGTAAGGTTTGCTCAGGCAATGAGTAGTGCTCCTCACATATTTCCTCAGGACTGGGTTTCCCATTCGTGTGGATTGTGCTACTGATGCCGTTGTATCAACCAATGCGTCTCCCCTGTGGGGCGAGATGATGTTAAGCTTTTAACACATCTCAGAAGGAAACTGGGACAACAGTCACAGTGACAGTGGCTGCTGAATGCTGCCAGATTGCTGAGATCCCTCTCTGCAGGCAATGGCATGGTCTGTGAGATCAGGAAAGAGCTAGCAAGGTAACGTTTTTCCTTAATATGTGACAGTCCAAATTATTTCCTTTCAATGTTAATATCTAAAAGTCTGCCAAGGTACCAAGACAAAGAGAAACAGAGACTGTTTATCACGAGAACACAATACTGGAAATAAGTACAAGTTTTCTTCTCAGTTGAGGAATATTTTCTTATGGATTTGTAAATCAGCCTTCTGATTTAATTTCTTTTTGTAAGGTACAGGCTACACAACTAACTTATTTTATTTCTTATTGCTGCATATTTTCTGTACGTTGTTAAAAGTCCCTCCAGTTCTGGCCGATACTCCTCATCAGCTCTTCCACAAACACTTCCGGGAAGCTTCCATTTTCATTTGCTTCCTACTGTTCATTGCTCTTCCTTTCACATGGGACATCTTATTTAGGTTATATCCTGTGACGAGATTCAGCATTCTCAGTAAATGAGCATCCCTCAGTAAATGAGTAAATTCCTCTCAGTAAATGGGTATATCTTGTTTGCCAACTGTCAACAATAGTTTTAGCCTTTCCTTACACCTATGTCTAGTTAATTCTGATGTGATGAATGAAACATCAACTCTCCTGTATTGCTGGAAAGCGAGTGAGAAGCAGCATTGGTTAAAAAGCTAGTTATCCAGGTGGTAAATTCCTATTATACTTCAGTTTCCACAGACCTGAGGAAAGCACCTTTCTCTTCTTCCCGTTTTTCTATTTTACATCCACTATAGAATCATAGAATGGCCTGGGCTGGAAGGGACCTTAGAGATCATTTTTAATCCAACCTCCCTGTTTTGGGCAGGGACGCCACCTCTCGACTAGGTAAGGCAACACGTGAGAACCGAACCCGTGACCTTTGGTGTTTCAAGCACCACGCTCAACCCACTGAGCTAAACCAGCCCTCTATAGAATCATTTAGGTTGAAAAAGGCCTTTAAGATCATCTAGTACAATTGTTAAACCATCCGACCATGAGGCTATACCTCAGCCTGTGCACGTCTGATGTCAGACCATGACACAGAAGTAGGATGCAATGCTTTTTAATAAATAGCAGCTCTCCCCAAACATTCCTGTTTCTTAGAAAAAAGAGAAAGCAACAAGCAAGCATGATAAAATGTGAAGAACATATGAAGATGTCTTCTTAGTTTAGGTTGATTCCCTTGCTCAAATCTAGCATCAAATTTTAGACAAAGAAATCCAGTTTTGTGTAGTACAGGCAAAAATACTTGAGGTAAAAGCACAAGAAAGAAGCCTTTGTTGGCTTTTGATGTCTAATTTAATAAATAATTAAATAACCACTACTAAGAGCACAGTATTACCAGAGAATTTAAGCTGTAGTGTCATCCTATTTGCTCTGATTTGAGAGAAATTGTTAGCCAGTCTGCCTACTTCTTAAAGCTGAAACTCTATGCAATCTGATAAAGTGTGTGTTTATTTCCAATCTGATACCAAAATTGTATTACTTATACTGAAACAGTTAGGAGATTATCCTCAAGAAGTTACCAGGAGATCATCCACAAAAGGCTGAGAAGTAATTCTGAATAATCTCACAAAAATCCAGCTGCTCAGATAAGTGTACACAATACTTTTCTATAGAGTATATGGCTTTTTGACTGTGTCAAGATGGACTTAATGGATGCACAACTTTCCTGTGTTACTTCAAGTCCGTTCATTTCAAGTTTTAAGGTCTGTGATATGGGGGAGGGGGCGCTTTGTATTTTTTTTTTTTTAATAAGCTGATTTGTCTCTAAGATCTAGGCACACATACAGGAAGCCATGGTTCAGTGTTATCCAAGGTAGAAAAGCTCACACATGCATCAACTGGAGCTGTTTCCTTTGCAGTCCGTGTTCTGCTCTGTTGTTGTTCTCTGACCTGGTAAAACTATCCAATGGTGTTTTCTTATAGTATTATGTATGCTGAAGAATCAGATTTCCTCATTCATCATCTTTTGTGTTCTGGCCATGAGATTCCTGAATGTCTGAGTAAAATCTATAGGGCTGGTTAGAAAAAAACGTTAAACATAAGTGACAAGTGTACAGACAACCGTTTAACAACTTCCACATGAGAACAGTTGTTGAATTTTCTTAGATTGAATGAGGAAGAAGAGGGAGAAGTAACTTTTCTTGAGAAGTCAAAATTTTATGTTTAAAGAGTGCAATTTCAGGAGAAAAGGATTTGTCAACTGAAGGTATATTTATTCCTTGAGCTACTAATATCATAGCAGATATTTTTTAATTGCTTTAGAAATTTTGGGGGATGTTTTCTTCTCCTTTGAGTTTTATCATTAACAGAATACATTAGTCTGACAAAATGTCATGTTTGCTGTTTTACTATTTAATATTTCTCTGAAATCTTCTTTCTCTTGAGATAATGCCGACGTAGTGCTAAAATCTAAATTATCTACTATAAATACATCTCCCATAATAATTGCAGAAGTGTTGCTGTAACCCACAACTAACATCAAGAAAAACTTTTTCACTGTGAGGGTGACAGAGCACTGGAACAGGCTGCCCAGGAATGTTGTGGAGTCTCCTTCTTTGGAGACATTCAAAACCCGCCTGGACACGTTCCTGTGTGACCTACTGTAGGTGATCCTGCTTTGGCAGGGGTGTGGACTTGATGATCTTTGGAGGTCCCTTCCAACCCCTAACATTCTATGTCTGTGTTTTGTTTATTTCCAAAATATCCTTACTTCTTTTTGAGAGCACATGGAATGCACCATATATATTTGAATTATAATAAAAAAAATCCTAAATTGACTTCAGATAAATTACAATTTCTCTGGAAAAAAAAAAAAATCTGGTGCAGGATTATTCCACATAATTTTAGGGTCTGTTATTTTTTTCCAACAAGGATTATATTATTTTTATTATATTTTTCAGCTGACTATAAAAAAAGCAGCACTAACTAGTAGACAAAAATTAACTGTTGTAGACAGTTGCAAGAAAAGTAGAAGGATTTATTAATGTCTCTCAGAATATGTAAGGACACATACCAGTACTTTAGGCATGTGTTCTTTTGTCAACGTGAGGATTTTATGATTCTTGAAACTAAATTATTGGGGCAGGGAGGGGGAAGCCTGGAAGGCAAAAAACAGACTGTAGAAAATGACTGACTTTAGTGAATGCTTTAAAGTGATCACTTGTTTCTTTGACTAATTCCTAAACAGAGGGCATACCCCTTTCACTTGCAAAATACTCTCAGACAAAATGAATCACCTTCCCACCACCTTGGTTACTTGCCAGGGAGTACTTTATTTTTCCACTAGGAAAAAGAAAATCAGCTTGTATTTTGCTTGCTAGAGCCTTCTGCATTTTAATTCTGGACTCTGAATGAACATCAGAGGGGCCTTATGATGTTTTGCACAAAAGTGCCTGTGTTCGTAGTTTCACTCAGGGCACCCAAAATAGAATGCAGTAAGCAGTGTCATACTGTGAGTTTTCAAAACTAAAAGCAGAAGTGGCTTGTACTGGCAGGAAGTTGTAACTCCGAAAGCTTTCCAAGGGTCTGTGAAGTAAAAGAGAACTGCTTACTTCTCTGCATCAGATGTTTAATTCAACGTTTACAGTAACCATTTCTTTAAGCCTAGGAGGCCTTGAGGTTACACAGGTAAGTTCGCTATCTTTTTTTCTTTAATATATTCAAAAATCAAATTTAAAACATTTAGCTGGGTGCCTCCAGTGAAAAAAAAAAAACCAAACAATAGGTAAAGACAAATCTGGAAAACACTTGAAATCTCTAGAAGGAGAAATCTGTTGTTGTTTCCTCACATTGCACTCATTAACCTCTATAGCTGTGGAAACCCAATATTCTGAGTTCAGTTTATCAGAGGAAATACTTACTATGCCTGCTTTGTGCTCAAATTGAACATTAAAAGTTTCATCAATCTATTTTTCCAAGACCCCCACCTCAACAAACTGCTTGCAATTGCTTCATCTACACTCATGCAAGTGACTGTCACTAAAATACGCTTACAATTTTTGAGCGTGACATCAAGAAGAGTGAAAAGTCTTTTGTTTTAAGGGAATAATTAGAAATACTACCTGGGTTCCTACTTTTCATTCTACTGTAGCAATAACATTTTTTTTCTTTTTTCTTAATTTCATCTTAATTTTACATTCACTTTTCTCTTCCTGTTCCTCTTTATAATCCAACATTCAGCTACTGCAAAAGCTTTCAGATCACAAAAAAGGGATGTCTCTTCTTTTGTTGGATCTCAGGGGTAAAATGGCAACTTGTTAATAAGATGTTCAAAGCGCAAAGCAAAACTATTAAAGTATGTGTATTGCATGTTTCTTTCATATTAAGAGGTATAGCTGAAATTTATTTTTCATGTTCAATGATTAAACTGTAGTCAAGAAACAGCCAGTAGAATATAGCCCAGAGATATTTAATAGCTGTTGATTGGCTACTGAGATGCTGAATGTCTGTCAGTTTGTTCATTACTACAAATTATTTTCGTATGAAATTGGTAGGAATTTCATGGTTTTTGGATTTTGTCATTTTTTAATAGATTGCAATTTAAAATCAGTTGTGGTTACAAAAGAAACCAGATAAACTACTTTTAATTTATACCAGAATAAATTTGCACTAGGGTGCAAAAATTGATCTATGCACTTCATTTTAGGAATTAAAATGATACATTTCAATGTTCAGCATTTTTCTGTTTGAAGTCTTGAATGAAGCACTTATATAAAATGAAATATAAGGCTGTGTCTGGAGCTCAGACTAGAAAAATGTGTTGGTGTAAGAGCTAGCAGAAACTGAAAATCCATTCTTGGAATTATTTTTAGGTAAAGGAGGCAAGAAGAAAGAGGGGCTTGCCTACAAAATACTCTAAGAAAAGTAGCTAAAAATTGAAGAACAAAATTACAAATCTACTATAGAAAGCCATACATTTTTAGAACTAAAATATAACTATGTCAACTTCATGTTAGGCAATTTATGAAATTCTAATGCACAATTTACATTCAGAACTGCTGAAATGTAGAATACTTTAAAAATGAACTATGTTGCCTCTCTGTTTCAGAATACTTTACAATTACCAACCTGAATAAAATATCAGATGATATCAGCACATTTTGATAATGAAATAAGAAAGCAATATGTGATCTGCTATACAGGCAAATTTTAATGACGCCTATGGTTTAAGCTACCTCTTGGTTTTCATTATTACCTTTTGTTTTATTTGCTTTGATACTTGTCCTGGTTTGAGCTAAACAGAACCAGTTCTGTTCAGTGATTTTACTTTTCAGATAAGTCTCTTCTAAGAGACTGAACTTCCTGAAGTTAACAGCATGTTTTTGCTGACGTTATTTAGTGACTGGTCCAGCCCTAATCCTTAACAATACTTTATAACAATTGGGGTGAAATTTCCATTGTCTAGTCTTTGCATCACTTTCACTATAAGTATACTCAGAAACTTCTTGTTTAGCTTAATCAGAAAGATTTGGCTATTTCTTAAACCAGTTTAATTTAGAACAAGTAATTTGGACAACAGATTTAGCAATATAATAGATAATACTGAATTAAAATATTAGTTCTTTTGTAGATGAAAAGCATTATTCTTATTTCACTTTGCAAGTCACAGGAAGTCTTGATTTCTACCATAGTCCCTTTATTTTTTCTCTATTTCGACTTTGTTCCCCAGCCCTTTTGAGTCTACATGTTGCTAAAGGAAGAAAGGTGTAACAACATGTCTTCCTTATCCATCCTTTCAATCTTCTTCACCAAGCAAAATACTTGGTTTTGAGGATGAATTTATTGAGAGGCCAGATAGTGTGTATGGTAACCTCAGCTGCCCTGAGTACTGTGAGAGGTTTAGTTTCAGACCCTGGCTAAAGTAGACAAAGTTTGTAACCATTACAAGGGAAGCTGATGAGGATGGAGAAATGTCAACAAGACCATATGGGACAGACTTGGGAACATAATTGTGCTGTGGATATACAGATCCAAGTCTCTTCCCCACTGCTGCATTGCCCGTAGCATAAAAGGAATTGCGGTTGCTGCTGCTAACAAGCTGCAACTGTTAACTGCTTGCAAAAGGACATTACTCCCAGGCTTTCTATTAGGGACACAAACATAGTGAAAACCTTGTAAATGGAAGACGATATTAAATTAGAATCCCTTGTTCTCAAGCCATTAACCCAACTGTTAAATCAAGCTTCTTTTGAAGCAACAGAATTAGAAACATTCAAATAAACAACATAAGGGAAAACAAATGGAAAGAAAAATAGGAAAAAAAGAAGTAGTAAAATCTCAGTAAAAGACTTTGTTTCTGCAAATATAACACTGGAACTAAAAATACGATAATACCTGAAATAAGATTACTAGAAATATCTTAAAGGAGAGGTCTAAAGTTTATATATTCTGATGCAATGTTGAATTTGTGGAGGACGCTTTTTTTTGCATTGACACTTTTCTTTTTTTGTTCCAATCTATGAGTGACACTTGTTGCAACCTTAAAATTTCTGACCAAAGATTTAAGGAAGTCTGTCACTTAACATTTTTCTGGTTTACTTTTTGCATGGAATTAAAATACACTGGAAGCCAAAACATATCCTGACAGAGTGTATTATAAGATATCAATAACAAATAATAACTGGATTCACTGTCACTGAGCACTCTGTGTGCTTATTCTGATTCAAATCTAGTCAGGATAAAATCTCTCTGCAAAATGAACTCTTAAAATATTTTATAGATATTTAAGACAGTAAGTGGTAGATAATACAGATAAATGAAATATCAATTTAAAGTTCTTAAAATTTTATTTTACTTGATAATTTTGTTAAAGACCATTCTTACAACTATGTTAAGCAATCTTATATGTCATTATATTAACAAATATTTTAAATTCCCTGCCCTCATTCCAATGCAACATAAAGTTTGTTGTTCTTCAATGTTAGCATTCTGATGGTGTAGCCAAACTGATGAATCATCTCTAAATACAAAGAATAAAAAACAAAACAAAAGGGATTCAAAGGGAAAATACTTGCCAAATGGTAAAGACACTATGGCTATACAATCCTTTCTCTGTAAAGAAACTTTTCAGAATGATGAATAGGGTATGTAGAATATCTGGGGAACAATTTATATGGCTACACAATAAATTTTTCCACCCTATGATTCATAATTTGAAGTCGAACAATGCCATCTGTTGATATTGGTCAAAAGAAAACATGATCAAGAGACTTTGGAAAGAAAACTATTTATTTTATGTCTTTTTAATAAATTTGAAATTGTTAAATTAGATCTAGAAATCTAAACCAGAATTTATAAGGAGATGGAACAAGGAGTAATGTCTTATATTGCTTTGTAAACTGACTGTGGTTGACTGGATGTGGTCACAAGTGAACGGAGCTCACTTCCTAAGAGTTTTGTCCATGGCAAAAAACCACAGGAGCCAAAACCCAAGAGGATGTGAATCTGTGATTTCTGTATGATTGGAAGCACTCTGAAAATTTCAAGAAAACTCCCAACAAACTTCATAAATGAGAAAATTGTAATACAGCAGGATGTAGGATCCAAAACACTCTCAATATCCAAAATACTCTCAATATTCTCTACGTATTTTTTGAAATGTACTGACAAGTCATACAAGCACATGTGCCTGTATACAAAAGAATGCTCTGGGTTAAATGTTAGCATAAGGAGTGTGAATATGCAAACAGAAGCTCCCTAATGCCCTGACCCATTTGCAGTTGTTTTTGGGAAGGTGGACACACATTAGGAGTAGTCCTACCTTTGGCTGACTCTTGACTTATCCATGACATTTGAGGTGATATGAATTTTTTTTTCTTTCCTTCTCTCTTTCATCCTTCAGATGAAGAATACAAAAAGAGAATGTTATCCGAGGGTCTCTGAATCCTGACAATAGGTTACACTGTCACAGTTGTACATCCTTCCCAGGTGCATCAGCTTCCTGTGGAGCCTGCAGAAAATTTGAAGGAAAGAATGAAAGGAGAGATTGATGTGTGGCAAAAGGTGCAAATTATAAACCCCTCATCTTTGTTAACAAATTGGAAAATAGTGCTGGTTTCAATTACTGCCCTGTTCATCTTCAAACAGCTGATCTCTCATGGTCTTTCTCCACAAAATGCAGATAGCTGTCAGAGAAGATTAAGGGCATTGCTGGTACTCTTTTTATGTATCACTGTGATATATATTGGCTGGAGGAAAATTTACCCTTAACGATAATTCCCAGTGGTGGATGAGCTGGAATGATTTATGCTATTTTATATCCCATGAGGTACCCCTGGAAAATAAAAAGACGTTTCCAGACAAATTAAGATGACAACCAGCCTTACAGAACGAAAATGTACTAAGTGTATTGGTTTTCCCCAACATCAAATTTAACATATAAATTGAATTGGTTTCAAATGCCAGATCATTAGATAGCTAGCATACATGGCTATTTTCATAAAAGACTGACCCATGAAATGTATAAATAGCATTTGGAAATGTCACATAGAGATAAACTTTGCTGATTGCTCAGCTTTTCATATACGCACTTTCAGGAGTGTGCAAATGTTATAAAATTAGATCCATTTTCTGGTGCCTTACATGTAATGTTATTCTACCCTATTCTTTATCCCAGCTATTTTTTTAACTGCTCAGCTCATGTAAAGATTTTTTCCCACTTAAAGATTACAGCAAAATAGAGCCTAGACTCAAGAATGTCACAGTTTAAGACCAATTTGACAGCTTGGAGACTAAATGGACTCAGTTAGCCAAACATTTTAATCACAGCTATATGAAGTTTTTACAAGTGACAATACTCCCCTGACCTTGGGGGAGAGATGGTGCCCTCCAGGAAGAAGATCAGTCAGGACAGCACTGCAGTCTCCACCATGTAATGCACAGTCTGGAATGGGGTCGTGGGGGTCCTTGGGGTCTCCCCGGTTCCCTCATGGAGACTTCCTACATGTACTCAAATAGTTTCTCTCCTCATGTACCCCTAGGCTCTCCCTGAGTGACTCTAATCCCATCAATTACTGGTTCCACAGGAAGTATCTGCCTGGGACTCCCCATTTGAATCCCCTTAGCATCCTACACCGGCCCATGGTTATGGTTGTGACCAGGCCCTTCTGGGCTTTTCTCCTTTGCTGCCGGCTCCTGCAGTCATGGGGAGGCTGACTGCACCCGAGGTGATGGGCAGAACTATTTCGTTCCACCACCACCATCTGAACAATCTAGACTAGTAACTACTCACTCTTAACAACTCAGCATTAACAAAGTCAAACAAAACTTTCCTATTAAACCAAGTCCTTAAAACCAAATTTAGGAATTAAATTGGATTAAATTAAAAAAAAAACCAACCCACAAACAACTCTCAGTAGACATTATTTCTCACAAATGAAATAATTCTCTCAGAAGAAAATTTAAAGTCAGAACTTACCCCCAAATATAGTGTCTGCAGGTGTGGGTTTGTTGCATGTACAAAACATTGAAAGAAACTCCGAAATACAAATTTATGTTCGTATTTTCAAGATATATTAAACAAATGGGAAATGTAAATAATCCAAAGACGTGAATAACTGGTAAATCTTCATAAATCATGTGGTTTTTTGCTCTTCTGTCCATTGGGGTTTTTTTTTTTTGGCTTTTGTTTTTTCCTGATAGATAGCCTCTCCAGAATAACAGCTGATTTCCAAGTGGAGAAACACTGCTTAAGTCCGAGCTACTATAACCCGATTCAGCCCATTTTTTTTCAAATCAAAAGGCAGCAGGGGAAAAAGTACTGCATCATAAAAATGATAAACTGTATTTCTAAGTATTACTAATCAAAGAAAGTGAAAAGTATCCTATTTCAGCAGGATATCTGAAGATAGACTCTGTTGGAACAATTTCAGTGGCCTTTTACAGAGAGCAACTTGAGATTTCTAGGAATTTTTAATTGTTGTGCGTGGGCTTTCTTTTTTTGTAAGTTTGGGTATGTAGGAACAATGCCTGGTATGCCAAAACCAGGGAAGTCAAATGAGCTAATAGGCTCACGTAGCAGAAACTATGGGAGAATGAATTGATATCGGTAAATACTGAAATTGTATTCACCTGTAAGGCATGAAAGATGTGCGAGATGTAACATATATATGACAATATCACAGAAAATTATAAAGTGAAGAAATAAAGACATTTTAGTTTTGCTTTTTTTCACGTCCGTTTCTTTTCTTTCTACACTCTGACATAGTGTTTATTAATACATACGATTGTATGATAATATTGTACTATAATATCATGACCATATTGATCATAAATCATGGGAATGATATGGAGGAAAAGCATTCTAGTAATCAGATGGATTAAGTAAGGATCCAAAATGTGTGAGAAAGTTTCCTGAATATTTTTTAAAAAATAGCCTGGAAAACTTCAAGAAATGTAAACTTCTGTGGATAATATTATTCCTCTTGTCCAATCTAGAGACAAATAGTTTCTAAAAAGTGCTTATATTATAATTCAAAGTGACTTGCACTAAGAAAAGAGTGTTTTTTAAGAATTTCAAACATTATTTTAAGATAGTTATTCTGAAAAATCATCTTTTTTTTCTGTTCTGATTTCCTTTACCAGAATCCTCTCTACATAAAATGAAAAATATTTTTTGATAGAGGAATTGTGAGTTGTATTCTGGATTGCAAATTATTACTTAACATATTTTTAAACATGAAATTTAATCTTCACTAATATTAATATGAACTCAGAAGTGAAAGAACTTGCTTGAAAATAGAATATTTCTTCAGGGATGGCAATGAAATTAAGAATACAGTTTATCTGACCTGGTTGTAGATGTCTTTTAGGTAATTTATTGGCTTAGGTTAATTGTCAAGATCCTCTATAGACAGAAGGAGGGTGATTTAGACTTCATGTTTTAGTTAGCTTTTTCACAATGTAGTAAAACACACACGTCTTTCTCTTCCAATTGATTGTTGAGGATGCCTGCAAGCCTGCATAGATACATTACATTAGGTCTTTAACTTTCAGGTGCTTAAATTAATAAATGCAGTCCTAAGAAAATACGAGAGCTTCCGGCTTTGTGTTGTTAAAACCAAAAATTATGCCATAAAGAATAATTATTCACAGGCATGGAAAAAAAAACAGATAAACTCTAAGGCTATTAGCAGGCCTCTAATATCTATAAGAGCACAACAAACAGTGAAATATTTCATCTTGTAGTCACAATTATTCAATAAAAAAGGAACTTTATTCCACATTATGTTCTGTTCTGGTAATAAAATTACTTTTTCTACTTCATTTCAAAATTGTATTTAACAGACAATGATTCTCAGACTAGAATTAGCTCACACAAATAGTGCTAGCAAAGTTAATATCATAAATAGTAAAAAAGTAATAAGCAATCTTTAAAAAGGGGAAAATTAAACATTTTGGACATTGCAACTTTGTGCAAGGTTCTGAGATATTTTGCCAAAGCGACAGTGGGTATCTGTGGAGAAGCACTGGATGTTTTTGCTCAGCAGAAGCTGTGAATAAGTTTGATTTAACTGAGGCAGAGAGGCTGCAAATTGATTTCTTGATTCATTTAGGACACAGTCAGAGGTAGCATACAGAAAACCCTAGAGAGAAGAGGACAGCATTATTGTTTCCTTCCTTAGTAGGTGTAAAAGGTTGAAACTCTGTCAAGTGCCAGCAAGTTCATCTGTGTAAAATACCATGTAAGGTATCTACCTGTCACACACATCGATCGCTGGCTGCAGGGAGGAACTGTAGGTGATAGTTGCGGTGACCGCCAACGGCTCGTGCCTCCCAGGACTGGTGGAAGGAGGTAACTAGGGGAAGTTGAGCCAGACCAGACCTGCTGCCAGTCACACCTCCAAGTCCAGGCACACCGGCTGCAGTTGTGTTGGTGACAAATCGCAGGAGGTCTGTTGGTCACAGCCTGCTCAGTTTTGCCCTGTATTCCTTCACAAAGTTAGCGATTAGTTCAAAATTGGTTCAAAATTTTTTTCACAATTAGTTAAAAGACCATTCAAAGCCCATCAAATTTCAAGTTACATATTCTCACGTCCCTCTCTCAAGAGAGGAAATGAATTTAAAGAAAACAAACAACCCTTTTCAAGTTTGGAAAAGCCAAAATGCTAAAATGTATGGTTTTACACGTGCAAACCCCACCAGTTTTACACACCATCGTATTTATGAACAATAGTCATAAAATACAGTGTAAATAATGTATTTGGGTTTTGTTTGGTTTTTTTTTTAAAAAAAAAAATCTTCATTCAAATATTTTGCACTGAATTTATAACCAGATTTTTAGAGGGCATACTTCAACATTAATTTTTTAGATCTTCAGGATTTCTCCATTAGGGAGTTAGCTTTACATATATACTGGTAGGTTTGCATAAAGGTCTGTGTATTTACCACTATTTACCATTTATTTAAAAAATAAACTCCGTATATACAAAAATAACAATTTTGTAGCATATTGATTAAATCACATATGAGCTACTTAATTTGCAAATACAATCTGGGGTTGTTTTTTGATCGTTTACAAGGCCATGAGCTGACTGGACAATAACAATCTACCCATGCTACTAATTGTGTGTTAAAAACTCATTAAATTACATTTTGAACTTTTGCAATACTTCTAAAAATGCAGTAACTGTACATAAGTTTTGTTTTCCAGTATTTGTAATGCCCTCTAACTCCTGATTTTTAAATCTATGATAAAGAAAACAAAAATTATAATGTCTTTCTCTTACAACCTTCTTGCAGGTTACACTTACGGCAGGGGAATATTTTACTATATTTTGAGATTAATTTGCTATTTGTTGATAACCTTAAACAAAACCTAGAGAGTTCAATTTACTCCATTAAACTCAACCCAGTCAAAGACCTCTTTCTCTGAAGAATGAGAAAGTATAGAGAATAAGAAAGCCAGAAATAACCTTGGTTATCAGATGAGTAAAGCAATTAAGCTTCAAGGACTTTTTATTTCGCACTGTTTCTTGTATTGAGCCAATGCCTATGTTCAAGGCTGGGACAGGGACTAAACTTTAAGAGATGCTCTCTATGATTCCCCCACCACCCTCCCAGGGGAGGATAACAGGGGCACCAGGGAGAAAGACTTTGATGTTGAAAAAATTTGAACCAGTTTAATGAAAGAAAAACAAACAAAAAGCTAACAATAGTAATTAACACGTTGAACTATATACAGATATTATACAAATACGTAAATATATTCAAGGACAGGAGACAATATACTAACATGGAAACCACACCTTCCAGATGACAATTGGGTCCTGAGTGTAAAATTCCCAGACTGGACTTGGCATTAAACAGGAATGCCCAAGCCCAGCGTCTGGGTGATAGCTCCCCAAAAAATAAAACCAAACCGGAAGAGGAAGCTTTGGAGCAACTGCTCCAAACTGCTCTATTAAAAGGCATTATCTGAAAATATTAATTTTCTTTCATTTCTTTTAATTGCTCTGCTTCCTATACAGGAAAAAAAAATGTTTGAAAGATATTGTTGAAGCATTTTAAAGAGGAACGAGCATTTGGGTTTAGAAGTAGTTATTAAGTACTGTATTAAGATGCTCGTCAAACTGAATGCTATACAAAAAAAAAGTCCTGTGACATGAAGAGATAAATATTAGCCTTGAAAAGAGCTTTGCTAAGGAGCTGAAGCCAAAAATATTCTGTAAGTAACCCAGTCATCCTCCTACCCTATCAGGCATTTTCTCTTTTCAAAGCTCCTCCTCAACTGTACAAGTAGGAAATAATCTGACCAATAATCAATGTTTTGTTTTTTTTAAATTTGTTTAATTTGTGACATATGATTTCTTCATTGAAACATCAGATAAGGGGGGCTGACCAGGAGGACAACGTGGCTGGTGTTAAAAGAGAGGGAAAAGGCAGCCGGAATTCATAGTGCTACTGAAAAAGTTACATTAAAGTATAAACTATCAGTTAAGAGGTTTGCAGAAGAACAAGATAGTCCTCTGAGAGTGTAAAAAGCAGACTTCTTGCAATTCACTTACTGTTTAACACAAATAGAACTGATTTTTTAATATAGAACAATGTTCTACCAAGCTGGTGCAGGAAGTGGTCTTCAAGGCAAAGTGATTTCGTTGCAAATGAATTATGTGGCCTGTACACTGAATCCATTGTTATTTCCGTAAAGATGCTGGTGTAAATCCAAACAGAAAGCAAGAATCCTGATGGAACATATTTTGCTCTAAGACTGCTTTTTTCACAAAGCCTCCTTAGTCTCTATTTGATCCTAGCTGCAAATTGTATCAAGCGGGGTGCTGATCTAATGTTTGGGGGGAAAGAAAAATAAATCAAACGGTGTGATCCACAGATAAAAATGCCCTTGCTTTCCTGTTCATATGGATTAACTGGATTTGTATAACATTTTTTTTTTTCTTCTGATTCTCTTTAACAGAGAAGCATTTCAGAGAATTTGATCAGCTTGGAATTTTTCAACTTTGAAACAGCTCAGTGTTCAACTATTTGCTCAAGGTAAAATATTATTTTCAAGCAAATTGCAATTTTGAGCAATAGTATTGCTCTATTGTAATATTGCTGCGTGTGTTCTGTAAAACTCACCTGATATCAAGTAGAGAAAATGGCAAGACATCCCAAAAGGCAAATTCAGATCCAAAATCCCTTACCTACTCCATGTTCTAGCTGACATGTGATATCTTTTCTTTTTGAAGTTACATATGAACATTTCATACATTTGTTTCTTCTAGTTTTACCTAATCCTTCATGATGCTATTTTAGCAATGAGTAGAGTCAAGACATTAGATTTATTGGTTACTCTGCAGAATAGAGCTTATTTTCACATTCGACTAAGAAAGCTTGAAACCCTTGTATTTATTTGTTACAAAAATTATACTTTCTATCCAGTGGGGAATTTCTGTTTTGTTTCCACATTTCTGTGCTAAAGCTCTTAACATGGATAACAGCTCTGGCCTCTTCCCAGAGAGGGGGATTTTTGTGCTGCGATTACGATTCCACAGCACTATGCCAAGACCTTGTCCCTGTTTCTACTCCTTTGTTATAGTGTAGCTGTGAGGGTGAAATAGTACAATAACATAATCTGCATTAGCAATGTACATTTTGAGTCATATTTCAGTTAAGGGCAAGGAGGTCACAAAAGTAATTTGAAGGAAAATGAGTGAGAAAGTGTGCAGAATTTACTTTCCTGGCTGACAGTTGTTGGTAATAACAGCAAGAACTCAGAACTAAAATATTTTTAGTGCTCTTTTGCACATCATTCTCTATAGCAAAACCATGAGACCAGGGAGCAATCCAAGTTTATCTCTACACAAATTTTCTGCCAGTTGTCTAAATACTTTAATCTTGATGGGTTTTTTAAACAAAGCACAGCGAAATTATGATGCAATAATGAATGAAATTTCAATCCAAGGTTATTGAGAACACGTCTGTATCTTGCAAATACCCTGCACAGGGAAATACCTTTTCGTTCGTTACACTGGTACATGATGTCCTTCGTGAAAGCAATTAAGTGTATTTCTGAGACTTAGGCACTGATTTTGTGTGGGACCTTTTAATTCTGAGTGTCCAGAGGGACAGACGTTTTCTTTAAAATTAACGCTTACTGTTGAAGGCTAAATAGACTGTAGCACACACAATAGAAAGGCCATACGCTCTGTAAGAACCTTTAAAGAAAAAAAAAAATCCCTAATTAGAAAAAAACACTAAAAATAGTTTTCTATCAGAAGTTCTGAATTATATCTTCTAATAAAAACCATTTTCCATCAGAGGCTTCTAAAAAGTCAAAATATGCTGAAAAGTAGTGGATATTGGAGAAGGGAGATGAGAGGAACCCTATCATTAAGGCAGCTGTCCGTGTTATCTCACAACCCATGAGAACCTCCTGGACAAAGCAAAACTTACCTAAATTGGTAAAAACTCCCAACTCTTCTATTATTGTACGGAATAACAAAAGAAATTTACAATAGTGATGTATCTAACTGTTTCTCATTTTCTTTCACTTTTGCTAACAATCTTCTTTTTATTCCTCTGAATAACTTTCCCCATCCTGCTGTCTCTCATGCCATTGGTCCGCTATTTACACGTCCTGAGAAGAGTCAATTAAAAGGACCTAAACCACCTGGAATGACAGGACCCGGCATGACACAAAATGTAAATTTAATGATAAAGTCTGATATGTATGATAAGCAGTGTAATTTCACAAAGGGTGAAATATTGGTGTCAGTCTGCTCTTTGAGTTAAATGTGCAGGGGAGACTTTCAGGTTCAACAGCCTGTTGAAAGCCGGCACTAGAATTAAAATGCAAGAAAAGAATGAAATAAAGCAACATAAAATACAATAAAGCTGTAGTGACAATTCTCATCTGGGCTGTTCTTTTCACACTTGCAGGATTAAAATGAATAACTGATGTACTCAAGAATCTCATGAAAAAGAGCTGCTGAGTTCATTAATCTAGGGAATTAAATTATAAAGTATTGGTTCCCTAAGACATTTAAGTTATAGGTGGATTTGATGATTAAAATGTCCCAAGTTACAGGTAGACTCAGTGATTAAAATGGCCCTATCCATTTACTAGTGCAAAGTTCCCAAGGAATGTTTATGATATTTACAATATTTACCAATACTGACTACGAAAGTTGCAGCAGACCTGGTTTACGATTTTAATCTGCCCAATTGCTAAATGTTGCATAAAGAAGAAAGTTTGGAGAAGGAAGGCAAAATAAAGCAGAAAGAAAATTAAACTTTTTATTGTTCTCAGATTAGCGTGTGATCTCAAATTTCAGAGTAAAAGATGATTCAGTTAGCGATCAAGAATCTGAGAACCAGGGAATTGTCTGAACTAAGCAAATATATAATTATTTTTAGTACTTAATTTTGTCAAATCCATCTTGACACCACCCAGCATAAGAGTCTACTGCACCACACTCTTATTTTAATCTAGAAGAATGCAATACCTCTAAATAAATCACTACCCGTGACAAGATGATTTATAACACCATCTTCAGGAGACTTCTTCTTCAGTCTTGCTCTTCCACATGTGAGTAGTGTCACTGCAAATTAGATCTGTCAACCGGAAACTATCACAAGTGACTCCAGGTCCATTGTTTTCTCTAGATTGCGAAATCAGTGTGTCACACAGAATCACACAGAATCACAGAATGTCAGGGATTGGAAGGGACCTCGAAAGATCATCAAGTCCAATCCCCCTGCCAGAGCAGGAATGCCTAGATTATGCTACATAGGAACGTGTCCAGGCGGGTCTTGAATGTCTCCAGAGAAGGAGACTCCACAGCCTCTCTGGGCAGCCTGTTCCAGTGTTCCGTCACCCTCACTGAGAAGAAGTTTCTTCTCAAGTTTAAGCAGAACCTCTTATGTTCGAGTTTCAGCCCATTACCCTTTGTCCTGTCATTGGTTGTCACCGAGAAGAGCCTGGCTCCATGCCCGTGACACTCACCCTTTGTATATTTGTAAACATTAATGAGGTCACCCCTCAGTCTCCTCCAGACTAAAAAGCCCCAGCTCCCTCAGCCTTTTCTCATAAGGGAGATGCTCCACTCCCTTCATCATCCTAGTTGCCCTGTGCTGGACTCCCTCCAGCACTTCCCTGTCTTTCTTGAACTGAGGGGCCCAGAACTTAACAGCTCAGTTTGGGAAACTTTTTGAAAATAAACTTCTAATAAATTGATAACATATCTAACAGGTTCTCTTAACATGGAAAGCACTACCATTACCATACCCTGGTTTCTTGTTCCTTTCCATTCCCCTTGACTTTTTCCTTGGCTTACTATCCCACATACAACTACTTTTAAGATAGCATGGAGCAATCAAAGCCCATTTTTCACTAAGGAACTGACACATTTTTATTAAATATATATATAATCCATTAGCAGTGGACTTTATAGACCTAAATAATTTAAGACCATTACTATCTGCAGGATATGAGTTCAGGCTTATATAAACTAGTGAATGAAGTCTTTGTCCATTTTGTTACCATGGCAACTTTATGGCCTTCCCAGTTTCAGCTGGCTTGCAATGAATTAAAGTCAGAAACTCTGACAGACTCATGAAAGAACGGGAATTATGTGGATGTAACTAGCTTTAAAGAAGTGAGATATCCATAGAAACCTATTTCAGTCATTTATTTTTAAGAACTTATTGTGGGGGTAAGCTTAAACAATCAGAAGTAGCAGATCATGGTATCTTTGAAAGCTCATAATCTTCATCGAGAGCTGCATATCTATATGTTTATATGCCTTTTTTTCCACTTGGCTGTGGGGAAACCAGACAACGTTATCAAGTTTGACAAAGGAAAGGAAAGATTTACAAAAAAAGGTATGCTAATGGCCAGGTCTAAGGCCAAGAACTGGCTTGAAAAGTATCCACTTTCAGAGGAAATTCCCCCTCTCCTCTCACAAAGAAATTCATTCAGTGAAGGTTGGGGAATATAATCTGTGATAGTTTTTTCTGCTTTCTCCACAAATTGCTAGCTGAATTTATGGAAACATGTAAAAGTTACCAGTATAAAGAGTAATAAAATTACTGAAATAGTCACAATTTTTATAGGCAAGTTTCCAAGGTCAAACATTGGTTATTAAATAGTTGCTTCTATTTACACAAATTAATACAGACAATGATATGAAAACTGATGCAGCAAGTCAACTTTACCCATAATATATTTTCAGGTTTCATTTAATTTGATGTATGTTGGTTTGGGATTTGGTTATATTTTAGCCAAGTATGACTTTTTAAAGCCGAGTAGAAAATTCTAACATGCCTCATGGTTTCCGCAGTCCTCCTCTATGGCAGCGTGCAGAGACCAGTAGGCGATTGATCACGTTAATGTTAATGCCTCCCGTGGACTGAAAGGCCCCTGGCACAGCACACCTGGTGGTCCTTTCCAATGCAAGTCTGGCTCCATGTCTAACTTCTTTCTTTCTTTCTTTCCTAATCACTGCTTGGTACAGCCTACAGGCTTGGGGAAGAATGGCTGGAAAAGGATGTCTGACCTGGCAGAAAAGGACCTGGAGGTTGACAGCTGGCTGAACATGAGACAGCAGTGTGTCTGGGTGACCAAGAAGGTCAATGGCATCCTGGCCTGTATCAGAAATATCAGAAATAGCGTGGCCAGTGAAGTGATTGTCTGCTGTACTCAGCACTGGCAAGGTTGCACCTCAAATCCTGTGTTCAGTTTTGCACCCCTCACTGTAAGAAAGACATTGATGTGCTGAAGCATGTTCAAAGAAAGGCAATAAAGCTGGTGAAGGATCTTGAGAACAAGTTTTATGAGGAACAGCTGAGGGAACTGAGATTGTTCAGTCTGGAGAAAAAGATGCTCAGGGAAGACATTATTCTCTACAACTACCTGAAAGGAGGTTGTAGCAAGGTGGGTGTTGGTCTCTTCTCCCAACTAACAAGCAACAGAATCAAAGAATCTCTTTGGTTAGAAGAGACCATTAAGATCATCTAGTCCAACCATTAACCAAGCACTGCTAGGTCACCACTAAAACATCTCCCTAAGTAGCATATGAACAAGTTTCTCAAACACCTCCAGTGATGGTGATTCCACCATTGCCCTGGACATCTTTCCCAATGCCCCTTTCAGTGAAGAACTTCCTAATATCTAAATTCCCCCTGGCACAACTTGTAGCTATTTCCTCTAGTCCTATTGCTTGTTACTAGGGAGAAAAGGTTGACTCTTGTCTCTCTCCAACCTCCTTTCAAGTTGTTGTAGAGAGTGATAAGGTCTCCCCTCAGCCTCTTTTTCTCCAGGCTAAACAATCCCAGTTACTTCAGTTGCTCCTCATAAGACTTATGTTACAGACTCTTGACAAGCCTTGTTGCCCTCTTCTGGACATCCTCCAGCATGTCCATCTTCTTGCAGTGAGGGGCCCAGAACTGAAAACAACACTCAAGGTGTGCAGCCTGACAGGTGACGAGTACAGGGGGAGTAACAGACAGGGTGCACCTGTCTCAAACAAGAGGAAATGGCTTTGAGTTGCACCAGGGCGGGTAGTTTGGACATTAGGAAAATATTCTTCACGGAAGGATTGTTGAGCACTTAAACGGGCTGCCCAGGGAAGCGACTGAGTCATCATCCTTGGAGGTATTGAAAATACAGGTAGTGACTATGCTCTATGATCTTAAAGGCTTTTTCCAACCTACGTATTCTATCATTCTATAAAAATTAAGTCTTCCATTTTAAACAGGCTCTTATAGTGTCTCACTTGTCACTTATCACTCACCATGATTCCTACCCTATGAAAGGTATCCTACCCAGGATTTGCTTTTAGTGTGAACTTCTATTTCAGTCTCTCTCTTTCACTTGTTTTTTGACTTAAGAAGCTTCTGTGAGTGAAAGAAAAAGTAAGTGATTGTCACGGATTAGGTCTGGACCAGCCACTAAACACAGACAAATGCTCTCTAACCCCCTCTCCTTACCCAAACAGGAAGGAAAAATGAATGAGCCAGAGAGACTTATGGACTTGGGAAAAAAAAAAAAAAAAAAAAGACAATTAAAACAGCTTTTATTAATAAGGGAATAAAAAGAAACTGAGCTGAGAAGTAAAAATCACTGAACAGGACTGCTTCTGTTTAGCTCAAACCAGTACAGTGATGCAGTAGGTACTTGATGAAGAAGGCAGTTGAGTTTGATCACGCATTTTTACACTCTAGTAGCACATTAAGGACTGAGGATACCTGCTCATTTTGAGATACAAAAACTAAGCCTGCAAAGTACATAAGTGCTCTTGAAAAAGACTTAGAGGGACTTTGACTCAACAATACAATACAGCACAATTTATTTTTTACAATAGATTTGTATGAAGTAAAATATCAAAATAAATCTGTACAGAGAGGTCTGATTGAGAGATAACATTGAACAGAGGTTCACAAAAGTAGTGGGGGAATAATGATACACAAAGATTAAAGAGAGACAAAAATGTTTGATAAAGATGCAATAAAGTGTTAGCAGATGAGTTACAGTTGTGGTAACAGACCTGATGGGTGACTAGGTAGTTCATCAATCTCAGGTGTAAACAGAAAAACTGTTTTTAAATGAAGAATGGGAAAAAATTGGAGAGACACTCTAGTGCCTTGGCTTCTCTATGAGAAAGGAGAATTCAATGTAGACTAGGAAGAAATGTAAAAACTGTAATGTAAAGTAATGTAAAAACTGGTTAGAAAAGGAAAGAAATTAAGAAAAAGTGAGAAAACCCCACAAACTAAACCAACCAAACAAACATGAAAGACTCAAACAGAAAATATAGAGAAATCACAAAATATTTTGTGATTTCAAAGAGAACTGGGTGTCTGGCTTTCTTCTATCAAGATTATTACTCCAAAGATAAGTAATCTTGTCAAATAACAATAACACTTAGATGAAATAATATCAGCTGAATTAGGGGGGTTACTTTGAAGTCTTTAGCTGTATTGAATTTTTAACTTATTTTTCCACTGTTCTCACCACTTTTTTGTTTTTCTTTTCTCTTCTAAAATGATGTAAATGTACTTGAATAACCAGTACTTAAGGACTTGAGATAAAAATACGTTTAAAAGGCAACATTTTGCTAGAAGTATATGTAGGTGTTTAAGGCACCAAATAATATCTAGGAACTTTTCAAAGGCTGTTTACTAAGTACTACATTGTTGCAAAAACCACCCAACAACACAGTACAAGCTGAACAGTGACTTTTAGAAAGACAAGTTTCAACACAATATATAGCAGTGTTCCTGACTTTCTGATTAATAGATTTTTAGCCAAAGGGGAATTTATAATTAATAAGAATGTCCCAAGATATACTAATTTTATTCAAGATAAGTACTATGTTGAATGATAATGGAGATAAACAGTATTTTCCCCCTCACTTTGCAGGAAGAGATATGTTGCATGTACCAAGTAGCAAGATGGTAAGAGAAAGTAGAATTTTATTTTATGGATGAGGATGAAAGTTATGGACAAAATTTATGCTCTGAAATATCATAGAAAGAGAAAACAACTTGATTATGAAGAGTGTCAAGACCTAGGTCCCAGATACTATGCAACTTAGATTTTTTTTTATTATTTTTTAACCTGAAATTATTCTCTAATATTGTGTTAGAATATAGGAATATTAAAGGAGGTCTAAACTAATTCATATCCTTTAAATTAGCTTTCAATTCAAGAATTTTTGGAGGATGCAGTATCAATAACTAGAAAAAGCATTCGATTTTTAGAATTTTTTCCTATGACTGTCATAAAATGTTATTCCATTAAAAATAAATACGCACAATGGGGTTTTTTTAGACTATACATGGAACATTTTATTCCACAGCTTGAAAGAGAACAGAAAAGAAAAAGTCATTTTTGAAAATCTTTGACATGAAATCAGTCATGAGATACCTTTTATTTGTCTTGGATGACCTAATGCTTTGTTCATATTTTGTTCTGAATACCTTGGTGATTCAAAAGTGATTGCAAACTTTAATGGAATCAAATAGGAACCACATTGGATTAATATATTAATATATTGATATATTTATATATATCGATATACTAATATATTGTGATTGATGTAAATTTTCCTCGTTTAACATTTAAAGGTATAGACTAGAAAAATTCAATGTGTAAGCTCAGTGAGGGGTGGTGACACTGCAGAGGTGGGTAGTTTTTGGCATGGAGGTGTGTTTTGATATCACAATATGATTATAATGAGCATAGTTCACACAAAGGATGGTATCTATCAAAAGATGATAGACTCTTGGCCCAGGGTAGTAAATGTGCAGTTTACTGCCTCCTTCATGTCTCCAGGTTCCCTTTGTTCATGGAGCTTGACCACGGTATCTCCACTTCATTCCACACTCCATGTAGTTTTCTCTTAGAGTCAGAACATCAGGCTTCCTTAATGCTACCTACCCTTAAGACTGTCTTGGAAGCCTTTGTGGGGGGAGCTCCCTTCATACCAGTTACACATTGTCCTGGAAATTTTCTAGATTTTCCAATGTGTGAACAATGCTATATTTAATTAAGTCATTTTGGACAATTATCCCACATCACACTATTTGAGAAAGGATCAATAAAAATGTTTGCCTTAGAACTAAAGCCTAGTCAAAAAGTGCCTTAATTCCACACTGTTATTACTGTAAACTTTCTGAGGGAGGTGTATTCTTTCAACATTTTTCTGACTGACTTCCACTGCGGTGGTGCACAGAGCACATGTATGTATGTGTGTAAGAGGCATTGCTCAGGAATTTAAATTTCATCTTTAAACTGTACTACATATCGGAGCATATGTTCTGGGTTGTAATGGAAACTCTTAATACTCTCAAAAGTAATTGATCCCTATTTTATTTTAACAGCTCACAAAGGGAGTTAATGAAAAAAAAAAAATTTTCTACTTTCCATGCATTTTTTTTTTTGTGTGTGTGAGGGTATAATTTCTTTAATGTCTTGTTTGGGATTAGTTTTATGTAAATTTTCTCAAATGTAAATATTTGAAGGGCCGGTTTAGCTCAGTGGGTTGAGCTTGGTGCTTGAAACACCAAAGGTCATGGGTTCGATTCCTGCTCGGTACTCACGTGTTGCCTGACCTAGTCGAGAGGTGGTGTCCCTGCCCACAACAGGGAGGTTGGATTAAAATGATCTCTAAGGTACCTTCCAGCCCAGGTCATTCTATGATTCTATGATGATTCTATGAATCAGATCTCAGTCCAGTTTCCCAGTGCCGTAATGAATGACTTCATTTAAGGATGCTTCTGATTTACCTCATTTTATTTGGAAAATACTCTAAATCTAAAACCACCACTTGAACTATAAGTCAAATTACAACAAAAAGCATCTGCTTCACTTAAATGTTGAAGCTTCTTTTCATCCTTGGACATTTCATGTCTGGAGGAATTAAATTTCCTCAAAAGCCATAGGAAAGGTGAATTCATTACACTATTAATTTTAGTGTATGCAGAGTATAACTATGAATGAATGGAAAAAAAAAACCAAAACCACAAAACCAAACAACCTGAATCCCTGAATCCTAAAGAGAGTTTTGAAGCATTTCATGAAGTGCCTTACTGAAAATCATTTGGCAAACAGATTCAAGTGTGAATCACAGAATGTGGTCCTTTACATCGTTATGCTGACAAGTGGTTATTCAGTTCTGAGTGGTATCCTGCAGAGCCGAAAATGTTCCAGTAGGATTTACCCACTGAATCAAACATCTTGTAATTGGATTTGCTGCTTCTCTACAATAAAAAGCAAGGGCCAGAAGGCAAGATTTTCTGTTTTTACTGTGTGTATGTGTTGGTCTTTTTAATCAGCAAAATATTTATGCTGAAAGACATGTCTTTAGTCATAATTTTCTATAGTGCAAACTATCTTAAAAATAAATAATAGTCATAGTTAAGGAAAGCTACAATTAAAACTAAACATTTACTTATTTTTAATGTACTGGCATAACAGAATCTTTTAGCATCTCAATATCTGTTTACTAAATTGGTTTTTTTTCATGAGAATAAAATTGCTGAAGGTATTGAATGACTGCAGAAAATGAGCATAACTTTTCATAAATTTCAGTCCTAAGGTAAACATTTCAGTTTTTCTTTAGTTAGGAAGCTTCTGGACTGAAGTAGGATGTGGCTGTATGGAAGAAGAGTCTGTGAAGAAGAACTGAATATAATCATTAATTTACCAGTGTTTAGACAAGAAACACAGATATCCCTACTTCATTTTTCCTTTCTTTGTCTTCCTTAAAAGAAAGTGAAGTAGGAATATCTGTGACACTTGTCTATGAAACTATTCACCAAATAACTTCTTCAGTTAATAACATATGGAAAAGCTATGCTTGCAACAGAAGAAAATTGCCACACAAAGCAGGGAGAAATCCTAAAGGTGTAATTACCTCTAGGAAATCTTCTGGAGCTCTGTGTGCATGACAGTGCCACATTCTGGGTGATACTTGTTCAGTCCCTTTGGTGGATTTCAGTCAACTCCAAAAGAAACTCTTAATTTCTCTTTATTACTTTTTGATATTTCAGATTTGATTTTAATGTTTTCTTGGTTCTGGCTGAAAAATAGTAGCACAGGCATTCAAAAAGAAATTTGACAGTAATATCAGATTGCTTTTGGCTCCACACATAAGCAATGTTTTTCTTAAACAAGCACTTCCAAAGACCACTTCTGCAAAACACAAGCAATCTGGCAGAGTCCTTCCCATCAGAAATTTGTCCTTCCCCCAGAAATTTGTCCTTCCCCACACACCCTGTCCGGTTGATGGGAATCATGGGGTGACTCTTTCTCTGTACCCAGAGACTTTTTAGATGGTTGGTTCATCTTTACCAGTCCGTTTCTTATGAAACTCAAAGAAATTGCAATGAAAAGACTTGGGTCTCGTTCTGCCTTTGGTATGACTGAAGTGTTTGAGGCTGCACTTCCAGCTCTGTGTAATATGATTGACAACAGTAAGTGAAATAATGATTTCATGTGTCCAAAAATCATGAAAATCTTTGCCCACAGAGTCACATCAGGGGCAGAAGTCACCTAAGAAAAGTCAAAGACAGGACTGCTGAACCAAATTCAGAAATATCAAGCTATTCCCAGTTACATATATCTCCAGTAAACTGCAGATCAGAAACCAATTTCCCAGCTCTAAAAATACTGGTGGAACAGGGTTGAAAAAAGCAAGAGACTGGCTATCTCATCTCATATGCTCACACCTGTTAGGAAATAGTTATTGTGCAGCCAGCTTTACATTACAAAGTTCAAACAGAACAGAATAGCACGAATAGTCTTTATGGCTTTAATTAAGAAAATGGCTGTTTCTCTATGCTGGCTTACTCGTGTGTTTTGGCGATTAATAGAACTCCATTAAGGGAAAGACAATGGCCAAAGATATTGTGATGTGAGGTTGTAAAACACAGACTATGTCATCCCATCGTCTATACTATCTTCTTTGGCTTGAGGGCTGAAGAGGGATTAGCTCTACCACTTGTTTTCTTCAGTCACTGCAGGAAATCTCATCTTTCACCTTTGATCCCTTTCCCTTCTTTTAAAACACATGTGCTACCTTTCTGTACACTTCCAATAGGATTTTAGTGGGAGACATGGGATTTGTGGAAATAAATATCACAATTTGATGCTGTAAAAGATTCTTGGAATCTCTAGTATAGACAGACTTCTGAATACTGCTTGTCAAGCTTTGAAGACTAAGGGGTTTGTCATCTTAAATGACATCTGGGTTTTTTGTACAGGTGCCACAGATATTTTAGTAAAATACAAGGGTCAGACAATACGTGTTAATATACTACCTAGAAAGACAATCAGTAAACCATTATAAAAGAATGGAAATGCCAGGATTTCTAGTCAGTCTAGTCAGTTCTACACTGATGAAAATCCATAGACTTAAATCCACTGATCATCTAACAAATTAATTTCTCTAAAACTGTTTTGTCTGTGTATAAGTGACAGATAATTACTCTGGCAATTTTATGTATTAGTTTGAAGGCCTTCCCTAATGGTACAATAGCATATTTACAAAATGAAGAAAGTAATGTACCAATTAGAATGAAGTGAAATTTATGTCACAACACCTAAGTAATTTCTCTCAATATAAGTGAAGTGTTCGGTGACTAGAGAAGACACATGCAGTCATACTGTATTTATACGCAGTACCAGTCAACATAATTTGGTCAAATGTCACATCAAGACGTCTGTTAAAAAAAAAAGACACTTTTCAAGGTTAAGCAGTAGCTTTTAACATAGCTAGTAATGCTGCAGACTAGCAACAGTATTGCTGATACAGCTCTAATTAATTTACTGAAAATATTATTACATTTTAGATGTTAATTTTGATAGCCACAGGATAATTATGTTAAGCATAGTTATTAGATGTAGCAATCCAAATATATTTTTTTAGAAGTGTCTGAAAGATCAGAAAGCCAAAGACTATGTTAAAATATTTAGATTCAATACAAATGATAGCTGAAAATAAAATAATATTAAATGTTAAGCTAATCGTAAAGAATATGAATCAGGCAGATAAAATAAACTGAGAGGCATTATAGGAAAGGTGACTTGAGCTACAGCAGATCTAGTAAGAAATTTATTCATTCACGAAAGTCAATCAATCAATCACACAGTATGTATGTGGCATACCACAACTGTGATATTCAGCAAAAAATTGAAGTTCGAATAGCAAAATAAATTCTTGTGAATTTTTGTCCTTTTTTCCTGCTGTTGCTTTTATCAACTTAGGTAAACATTACTGTCACAATAGTGACTTCTCCTGTGTCAGTCTGCAATGGTAGTTATCAATGGAACCAGAGGGCAAACCCGGCATAGTTAGAAGTAAATGTGTCATATATATTCCTTAGTGGTTTAGCATGCTATTTCTACTGTCTCCAAATAAAATACCTAAAATACATGAAGAAAGGAAAATTTACATTAAAGCTATCTTGATACTAATTGCAAAAGATCAAATCATGCATAAAAATCAATGAAAATAATAATGGAAATTTTCTGACATGCCAAATCTTGAAAAACGTCTTCTGCCACTATGTGAAATTCAACAATGATAGGAAGTAGTAAGAATAGCATAAACTTCACTACCTGGGAAGATTTTATCACTGCTCGATACAGATTAAAAAAAAAATAATAAAACCCACAAAACATATGTGCTAATTAAACAAGTTGATATATAATCATAGAATCACAAGCCTCCCAAGGGACTCTGTCAACCAGGCTTGTAAACAAGCTAAAGTCAGCCCTCTGGAAATCTCAGGTAAAAGTTCTGCAGACATCCCTCTTTACTTCGCCAAGAACTGAAAACTCTATCATTTTGGGATTACTATGTCCAAGACAGCCTCCAGCCATCACATCACTCGCCGATACTTCCCTTTTCACAAAACAACAGGTCCAGTGGGGCACCTTCCCTCATTGGTTTCCCTCACCAGCTATGTGAGGACGTTCTCATGCACGCAGTCCAGAAACCTCTTGGACTCTTTCCTCTCTGCTACACTGTATTTCCAGCAGACATTTGGTAAGTTGAAGTCACCCATGAGAACAAAGGCTAGGAATTGTGAGATTTTCCCAGCTGTTTGTAGAATGTTTTATCTGTCTCTTCATCCTGGTTGGGTGGTCTATAACAGACTCCTACCATGATATCTGCCTTGTTGGCCTTCCCCATGATTCTTATCCATAAACACTCAACTTCGTCATCACTGTCATTAAGCTCTAGACAACCAAAACTCTTCCCAGTATACAAAGCTCCTCTGCTGCCTCTACTTCCTTGCCTCTTCCTTCTGAAGAGTTTATAGCCACCCAGTGCAGCACTCCAGTTGTGTGAGTCATCCCACCATGATGGCAACCCTGTCATAACTTCTGTATAATGGCTTCCAGCTCCTCCTGTTTGTCTCCCATGCTGTGTGCAGTGATGTAAATCGTTTTCAGTTGGACCATTGATCCCACCAGTTTTCTGGGGTCAGAAACCCTTATTCCTGCATGAGCATTCTCAGGCGCTTCCCTGGTTTCTAACATGTCATATGTGTGATTAATTCTCTGGGAATTCTAGAAGTAATACAGCCTAGGTTTCTAGTATATTATGTGAAACCTAAACTAGTCAGTGAAGATGTGTCCATATAGTCTATTCCAGAAGGAAGCTAGAGCAGCAGCATTATAATATACTAGGATTATCAGTAATCAGCCATATAAAATGCAAATAGGGCAAAATATCAGTAGATATAGTACAAATGAACAAAGGTATGGTTGAAACTGTGAAGGTTTCTATCCAGGCTTTTTCTAACACAGTAATCTGTAGGTGCTAGTTACAAATACCCTTTCTTCTTTATCCTATTAAGTGAAAATTAAAGATAGCAACGTACAAGGGAGACAAATTTCACTATAATCATAATAACACCCATGCACAAAATAGAATTTGCAACTGAACCATCATGTTAGGCCTCTGCTTGAGATAAGAAATGTTTCAGAAGCTGCATATTAATGAAGCAGATTTGCCTACATTAATTTTTCACTTTGTTTTTGATGTTTGCAACAAGCAAAGACAACACCAAATTCCACAAAAAGAGTGTCTTCCAGTCTAACATTTTTGGTTCTTGGTACTTTTAAGGACAGAGAGATTTGTTTTTCTCAGGAGTCATTTTTTAAAAATCCTGCTATAAAGTAGAATCAAGTACGTATATGGGATGGTCCTAATGAACTCTATTTAAGTAGTATCTGTGGCATTCCTTGTCACTGTATTGCAGTGTTTTGTCATGTCATAATTAAAAGGATTAATTATGGAGATTTTGTTACAAAATTAAACTATTTTACTCTTATTCTTCAGCCAACAGGACTGGAACAGAATTTAACTTCATTTTCACTGACTTGTAATCTTTTATATATATATATACCCTTAACACTTTAGATGGATGCCTGCCTTTATCATAGAATCATAGAATGTTAGGGATTGGAAGGGACCTCGAAAGATCATCAAGTTAGTCTAATTTTTTCCACCAGCGAATAAATAACTTCACTATATCCCAGAGGTTGTATTTTTTAAACGTCTTATCCTTCCTGTTGTTATTCTCACAATGCTGGGCAGTAACAGGTATTACTTTGCAATGACATATAATACAGTTATAATTTTTAATAAATTACTATTATAAAACCTAAGAAAATTCAGAACCAAGTCAGACTACCAGTACATTTAAAACTAATATCCAGTTTCAAATTGTGACAGGATGTCAGTTGGTGAAGGTTCTAGAAAAAAAAACAAAAAACAAAGGATCCTTCAACTCTGTGACAAGAAGCTAAATCTCTTCTTAGTCTACAAGAAACTTCTGTTTTTCCTTGGGTATAAAGAGAAGACACTGTTTTAAAAGCTATTGCCTGCTTATTACAACAGCAATTGATACCCTCATTACTCTGTTCTAAGTATCAGTCTTTATTATTGCAAACCGATACAAGTGAGAGAGGGTGATGTACTTCTTGAAGAATAGAACAGGAGCAGAACAATGATTCCTATTTCTCTCATTCCCTTAGGAAATTATTAGTGATAGCTCATTTGCTCAGCTCTGAAAGTACATTTGTCTTTTTTTCAATTAGAGATTGTTCTATTAAAATTTATCTATTTGCTCATATTACTAGAGCATCTAAAAGCTATGTGTTTTTACTGATCCTCTCTTCTGCTGCATATTATAATTATAACACAGAGTACAAGGTCATTTCATTTACAAAGACCTTACAAATTGAGTGTAAAACAAGAGACAACTGATGGATGGGGAAAGACAGGGGAGTATAAGGGAACAACTAGCTACTACTAGTCCTTGTGATAGGTATCAGTCTCAGCACAGAATCACCTTGAACACTATGAACAAGCTTTTTTTCTTTAAGTATGTAATTTCTTAAATTTCCTTTAAGTATATAATTTAGATTTTTTTAAGGAAGACTAGGAATAGGAGAGAAAATAAGAAATTAGTTTCTGGATATTTTACCAAAAACTACTACTGAGAGTGAGTTACTGTCTGTGGAACAGAAAGAAGGTGATTATTTCACAAGGGAGCAATTGGATTTGTAAAGAATGGCAACATGTGCTGACCAGAGGCTGGAGGCTGTGTCTCAGTGCCAGATGAGTGTGAAGAGGTTGGAAGAAAATATGCTTTGAAAAGTCCTGAAAATAAAGGCAAATTGAGTACATCTGATATAACAGAAAAGCGAAAACCAGAAATGTCTATAACTCTCGGTTCCATTACTTAGCTTTATGATATTTTACAATAATTTGTCTACTGTTTGTATTTTCAAGTTAAAATCTTTTTATACACATAGCAGTGTTCAATATGTAGAAATCTAAAAATGTTTATTCCCCTGCAATTTGTCCAAAATGTGATACTTATGTCTATGTATCATATTAACATAAATTAGAAAAGAGGAGGCACTGAAATGGGCAAAAATATTAATTATACTCTTTAAGCTGTTCATTTGTGATTGCTCATTGTTGAGTGAGTTGCTAAAACCAGCGTAGCCATACTTTGTACCCTGACTATGTTGATGTGTATACATTGCGTCAGTCAGATGAGTCTGATCATGAGTGTCTGTTTGGCATTCACTGTGCACGAAATACTGTCTCACAAGCCTGAAACACCTGGTTGAACAAGGTGGGCAGTGTCAGAACAAGTGATCAAAACACAGGCTAATGGGTAGCCAGAAGCATTTGCTATGGTCTGGACTGAACACCTGTCTCTTCACTTAAATAGTGATTGAAATAAATTTATTAATGATTCTTCAGAAAGATCTTGACTATTCAGCATTTGTTTGAGTTGTCTGCCCTTTGGTATGTATTGCCAGAAAATGAATGTTCATTTTCAAGATCGGTTTCTGTTAAATATACCCATCGTACACAGAGACTCTTCAAGGCCTTGAGGCCTTTTAAACCTAACTCAAGCTTTATTTGAGAGACAAGCTGAGATTTGTTGACCTTGTCTTCCATGTCACAACTACTATTCTTGCAGTTTTTAAAAAAATAAACAGTTTTCTACAGAAAACTCAAATGAGAGATTACCCAATTCCCATTCCTTCCATTGAAGTCTCATCTGTCACTGCTACAGCTTTACAGTTCAAAATCAGAAAATGTTAAGAAATTGGAACATACATTTTTAACACTTACAATTCTCTATGCCTTATTATTAGAACTCTATTTTTTCACAGAAAATATACATACAGAAATTATATTTTAACATAAAAATGTTCAATATCACATAAAATTCCTGGAAGGAAAGAAATAGTGGTCTGTGTGACTTGTCTGTCATTTTAAGCAGTTATGGCACTTCTCTTTGCACAAGGATGGGTATTTATAGCATTATTATTTAAATACTGATCTTAAAATACATAAATTAATACTTTATCTTGGACAGGTAAAAGGCTCATGAGCTCTATGAAGGCCTAAAGTAAATGCAGTATGTTGTACAAGTTGACTGGCATGTGATAAATCCATAAACCAGACTGCTTCTGCATAGGAAATGTTATTCTTCAAGGTTAAAGCCTGGAAAAGAATGGCTAATGTCATTGCCAAGTAAGGTTTTAAGACTTGAAGTGTATGTTGTAAGGATTTTCAAAAATTTCCTTTCTGCTTCATAGAAGATGGCCTTTCTTATGCGAACATTATACTTTATTTAAAATTCAGAATTTTATTTATCATATCAAAAAATCAGTAACAGCAATAGTTTGTGCAAAGCCTTCATCTGCTGAAATAATACTTTCTACCAATAAAACTAGCTACAGAAACCTGCTGCTTTCAAGATGTGTTTGCCCTTTTTAAATTTAAGACAAGAATATAAAAGCTGGTATAACTAGTTAAGACTATTTCTGTTGATTGGGACGGAGAGTTGCACAATTTTGATGTTTCTTTGTGGTACCCTACCACCTTTGCAATTTTTGTGGGCATTTTGTTGAGTTGGGAAAGAGGGAAAGAAGAGGTTAAAGAAAATATCTACACCCGTTGTGTTTCAGCTGTCAGTCATCGGGGTCACTAAGGCTGGATGTTCACCCTTCAGGCGGTTCTGTGACTGCAGCTCAAAATGAGCCCTGTCTAAGCAGAAACATACAATTATTCCAATCAAATTATTCCTAGGCTACACAATACAATTACCCAGCTTAATTTGGAAGATGAATTAATTGAAGGATGATTTTCCTTCTTTGCATAGAAAGTCCCTGTGTAGGATATTCATAAAGGAAAGTCAAACACTTGACTTTCATGCCAGGGTCTCTAAGAGAGTCTCTATTTTAATCAGAAACAGGCTTTGTTTCAGCTCTCTCCTTTTAGGGAGAGGAGGAGGTTTTAACACTTTTAATCAGCTCATATTAGCAAAGAACCAACACGTAAAAGTGGAAAGACAAAAGTGATGCTTTGTCAAAGTTTTTTTCTTTGTTTTTTCCTCTTCCACAGATGAAAATTGATTGAAAGAAGGATTCAGCATGAATTGCTCCACAGTGCTCTCTCTCTCGCTGTTGCTGGTTCAACTTTGGCTTTGCTTTCCAAGCACGCAGAACTGCAGCACTCAAAACACAAATCAGCTTTTCACGGCGGTTCGGAGAGTGAAACGTGGCTGGGTATGGGAGCCACTTTTTGCAACTGAGGAGCAGACCTCAATGGTGCACGTGTATGTTGGACAGGTATGATAAGTAATGATTTAAGGGTGATACAAAGTTAATGTGCTGATAAACAGCTTGCTACCTTGGCTTGGAAGGCCAAGCATCTCCAGTAACCTGGATGTATCAAGAAAGGTAGAAAGAGGAGCTCAGGGAGCTGTATTTAGGCAGCACAACATCTCTCATTTCCTCTGACTTCAGGTCAGAGAACTCCAAGAGCTGGAGATTGTGGCATTAACAAGGACCATCCTTCACCTAAGTCTACTGTTGAGGAAACTCCACATTCATTGTTACTAAAACTAGTTCCATACATAGCAGACAAAAGCGTTGAAGTTCCTTTCTGTCTTCTGAATGAAACTTAAAAGATTCATTTATCAACATCTGGCAATTTACTTGTGCTATTTTTGGCACTGCATCAGAGCAGCCATACTGAGTGCAGTGTAGTTTACAAACAGTATTTAGTATGATTTTCTATCACACTAAGTAGCAGCTGATTTACGCCTCATTAATTTTTAATGAAGCAGATTAATATTAAATCCTTTGAGCACTGGGAAACTACAGGAATCTGCATGGTTCATTAGATTAATGTAGGTTTAACACAACGAACAATTATTTTTCACCCTCCTTTAAAAATGTGCTTTTAGATAATTGTCTTAATGAGGCTTTATCTGCTCCTTTTTTGTCATTATTATTATTATTATTATTATTATTATTGTTATTATTATTATGTATTATTTTTTGCATGCTAGAAAAAATTGTAATCTTGAGATCTAGTTTTCTTTTCTTTAAGGTACTTTATAAATGAATGAACCAAAATAAGTTTAACTACTAATTAACTGGCACTAAAATTTAATTGGCCCCAAAGGGTGAAGTGTTCAAAATTCATTAATTACTTTTTCATAGTCCCTTCGAAGTAACTACTATGGAAGTGTGATGTCTCATTTCTGAAAGAACAAGTGCAGACACACTTCATTTTTATTTATTATTACTTTTCCCATATATGGAAAACAGTTTCCTGTAAAGAAACTTCATGCAGCTTTAGAAAAAAATCATAATATTGCCTTTCTATTTCTCACACGTAAGCTGCAGGGAACGTTTATTGAATGTTATGGTTTATTGAATATTGTCATTATGGCAGTCTAACTGTTATCTAATCAGGTATATTTACTTGTGTCTTTCAACTGATTAAAATATGATTGCCTTCAATAAGTGAAGAGATAGTCTGATTAACACATGAATTTTTAGTAAACAAGGCCCTGAAGGAAACTATATCAACAAAAATAGAAACATAGACAGTCTCTGTTTTTAAGTCACTATTCCCTATCGATTTTTTGCAGTCAGTTTCAGAGCTCAGTGTTCAAAGACTCGCATCCTTTTCCAATATCATGTTTAAGAAGAAGAAATGTGTCCATCAGCTCTGCAATGGCAGATATATGAGGGCAAATACACAAATTATCACTTCAAGTTCTCATTGACAATGGAAAGACCATTTATTCTGTTGTGTCCAGTTTAATAGAACAGGTAAATTGAGAAGCTTCACTATGCTTTCTCAGCAAATGTCATCTGTAAGAGACCTCTCATTTGACATAGCTGAGGTCATGAAAATTTTTTGAGGATAAATGATTCTAAGTGGTTCAACGCAGGTTGTGTCTAAACAGCCAGTCTGAGGAATGCTTCTAGTCTCTAAGAGTTTGATACACCAGGTTAAAGTTCTAGATATTCATCACCTTTCCAATGTCCTGGGGTTCATGAAAAAGAAACCAAGATTTATGGATCAAAAAAGAAATTCAGATGGTGTTACAATGAGTTTGACCAGATCAATGATAAAGGGGAAAACCAGACCAACCTGTTGCACACAACTACTTATGTTGAAAACGTTTGACTTGAAGTTGGTCATATTTTAAATGGTTCTAAAGTCCCTAGCTTTGAAACTTCTGTATCTTGTACTGGCAAGGGGAATTAACTCTGTATAATGTAAGGCTTAAATACTGTGGCATAACTCAGAGTAGAAACACAAAACTGTACTTCACCTGTCAGAGCAGTGTCCCAGTCACATTCTGAATAAACTATCCATTTGATACATTAGGACAGTTATGCATTATGAAAATCTTCAAAATGTAACGGCATTGTTCCAAAAAAAATTAGAAATGTATTTGCAACTTCAGAAATTATTACAAATTATGTTGAGTAGATCCAACAGTGTAATGAGACTTTACACACCACTCTGTGGCCCCATATTGTGCACTGAGATACAGGGTCAGTAAACATGAAGCAAAAGAGTGAGATTGTTGAAGTCAATAGGTAGATGTATCATTTACATTTAAAAGTTGCTGATTTGTAGTAGAAGCAGGTTGAATAAAACTTTTTTTTTTTACACTGGATTTTTCAGTGATTATCCAGGCTCTTAGAAATTTTGACACCTTTAGTTCTAAAACCAGAAATAAATAAAGAAAAAAATAGAGAATTAATGATATAACAGAAATTGTTATTACCATAAAATTCAACTGCAGATGCTTGACATGTTAGGAAATTAAGTTATTGTTATTTAAAAAGTACTGTTGCATACTGTTAACATTAACAGAACTATTTTGTTGGCATGAACAAATACAGGTGGATCACAATGGTCTCCAACGCTCACCCTCATCAGAGAAACCATCATCATAAAGTTCCTCTTAGCAAGACACTAGAGGATGCAGGTCATCCTGAGAGGAAATATAAAATGACTATCAATTTTTCTCAGAATAAATAATATAGACTTATATCATTGAATGACTTTTCGCCCCTTTAACATTTCAACAGAAATTGAACATCACTGTCTCTCAGATTTGCACTTAATATTGCTGAGTACAAAAAAATATATAAAACTTACAAAGTACATTCTTCATTTGTAATAATTAAAAAATCAGATTATGTTCAATGACCTTTACATTGTTTTCAGCAGAAGTTTAAGGGAGCTGATAGAGCAATGAACTTAAATAGGTGCTTGCATTTATTCCTTTCACTTCAAAGTGGCTGAGTATTTTTTTTTAATCAGGTTTACCATGTATTTATATATCTGTTATATCAATATTTTAAAACTCAGCCATGACTGGTTGAAAATGTGACAGTACAAGGCTCACTGTAGAATGAAAACAAAGCCTAAAATGAATAATCCAAAACTTTAATCCTTTCAAAATGCGGCTTATTTTTCTGTTCTGTACTTGCAGCTGAAATCAGATTTAGACAAGCAGGATGGCAACCTAAAATACGTTTTGACTGGGGAGGGAGCTGGAAGCATTTTTATTATTAATGAAGATAATGGCAAAATTTATGTGACACAAAAGCTGGATCGAGAAGAGAAGGCTTTCTACACTCTAAGAGCACAAGCGATTAACAGGAACACTAGGCTTCCTGTTGAACCTGAATCAGAATTTATTATCAAGGTTCGAGATATCAATGATCATGAACCACAGTTCTTGGATGGACCTTATGTGGCCACTGTTCCAGAGATGTCACCTGAAGGTACGACATGCTGTGAACCAAACTCTTCTTTTCCTGATTTTTTTTCTAGATAACTATGTTGATAAACAATCTTAATAGTGTATCTTATAGGCTGCCTTTCAGTCAAAGGGAAACAAATTGTTCTACAAGCTCGGAAATTTGCAAAGATATATGCTTAAGCCGAAGGTTATTTTTATCCCTACTTAACATCTTTGCCTTTAAATATTTAGATATCTACATGTATTCAAGTCCTTTTATAGAATCTGGATAAATGCTAGGATTGACTATAAAGAGTTGTCTTTCCCATCAGTGATTCAGCCTTGAAATTGATACTTGTTCATAAATACAACATTACCACTTGAAATAGGTAAAGTACCGTATGCACTTGACACTGCAGAGGAGATTTGGGGCTGACAGTTTTCAATACTTTTTCAATTGGTATAACACCTTAGTCTCTAAAAAATTGCTCAGTGTATGATCATTGTTACAACCTGTCAGGTTTCTACCTGTCAGGCTTCTATCAATCTGAAAGAAAAGTTGCATGCATGTAAACTTTAAAGTCCTCTGACCTCAGTTGACTCTTTTAAGGACATAGATACAAGCTTGGTGAACTGAAAAGTACTCAACAACCTCCTTCAGTTTACTCTTTTTCTGCTTAATTAGTAAATAATATGTCTTTATTTTACCCTCTGTAATATAAATCATATTGTACTTTAACTGGAAAAGAATAGCATTCACATCCCAGGCACTCACATTTCTCCCCTCTCCCCCCCCCCCCCCCCGGCTCTACTCCCTCCACCCCAAAGATAAGGATAGTTTTCTTCCTATATGTAATGGGTTCAGAAAAGGAACGATATAAAGCTGATGTGTGGTTGATGTGATGACCAACCTCACACCACGTATGATATCTACCTATTCATATTGTCAAGTCTCTTTCCTATCAGTCAGCCTTTCTTTGTTCAGATTTGGTGGTGTGCAGTGAAGGACTGCCTTACGATTTCCTAAGCACATTTTATAATTATAATTTTCTTGTCAAGAGGAACTTTAATCCCTGCACCTCTTCTTTCCCAGCTCCATACGATCAAACAAACCTGTACTAGAATCTGTCATGTATCTGATAACTTAATACAACTGTTCGTTATAAGCAAAGCCAACAACTAACAAATATACATGTACATATACATACGTGTGTACAAAAAACATATGCATACATAATAGGTATAAACATAGATTTAAACCCTTAAAAAAAAAAAAAAGCAAAGTGTGAATCTACCCAACATAAACAAACACATTACAGATACAGGTACACATACAGATACATATACAGATCTCCAAACATCTACCTTCAAAATCAAAAGGAAACTGGATTTTTAAATGTTACAGAACAAATACTGGTAATCTTTTAAACGTATACACCTATCTCTTTTGGTTATTTCTGTTGCAAGTAATACTGAGAAGAAATTAAAATATTGTGCTACTTAAAAGTGTATGAATTAATGAGGTTGTTAACGTAGTAACATCAATGATCACAAAAGGTAATAAAAACTATGTATTGTTCAGCATTATCCATTCAACATTTAGGACAGATACAGTGAATCTTTCACAGAGAGCTGTAAACTTAATCTTCTGCCAGCCTGTATATCAGTTGCAAGAAAAGGATATTCATGCCTGGGGTTTAATCAAAAGTGGAGTTAGTATCCTAATTTCTGCTAGGAAGCAGTAGCTCACCATTACTACCAGCAACAGATACAAAACACATCCATGTAATCTTTTTTTTTTCCCTAGTCATCCTGCTTATAGCATATTCTATCAAGGAAATAATTTAGGGTGTATGGTTGTTTCTTCACTGCCACTTTTCCCTGTGCAGATAGACTTGTTTCCATATTTCTGTGTCTGAGCGCTTGATCCAATGCCTTCTTCTAGCATAATCAACTGCTTGCTCAAAGAATATTATTAGCCTTGCATCTTGCTCATTCACTCTAGTTTGAAGAAGAGAAGGTGCCTTGTGAAGGATCCTTGCTTTTTCTTCTTTTTTTTTTTTTTTAAAAGGTTCTCACATTAGTTATAGGCATAGTTTATAATCTAGAATTACACAGATTTAACATTCAACAATGCTTTTTAAATTTTTTTTTCCCTTTGGTAGCTCATTTTTATGAATCAACTGGTCTCTTATAAAAATGGTTTTAAAATAGCTGATAATTTAGTATGGCTTGATTTATATTAACAGAGAGTTGTAACCATTCACAGAAGTATATCAAGAATTGACTTATGAATTCTTTTTATTTTCTTTTCCTGTCTTAATGATGAGCTCCTGTCTTTAATGATGGTTATGTGACAAAAAAATAAAAGAAGGTAGGGTAATACTTACGGTCAATTGTAGTAATCTTTTCCCATATGCCTCTGTTTCTAACCTAAAATCATCAACAAGCTGTTGACAGATGAGAAGTTTCAATCAATATTGACTTGAGTTGGCCATAAACTGATACTCTAAAAAGGAAAATCTCATCAACCTTTATTCAGTCTCTTATGTTTCCTAAAATACCATCTCACTTCAGCATAAGAATAATTAAACTGCAAAAACATTAATTTATTTTGTGATATTCTTGTAGGATAATATATATAAAAAAGGATTCCAGTAAAATATAGAACATTGAATAAAAAATGACAGAACTAACACCATCTGCCTTTTGTCAGAATGGCTGAGAATAGAACAAGATCCCTCGGTGTCTTCTCTTTTGGACACAGACTAGAGAGTGTATGGGTTAGAATTAAGGGGCAGACTGGCAGGAGAGATACTGTTGTGGGTGTCTATTACAGGCCACCAGATCAGGCTGAGGAAGTTGATGAGGCCTTCTACAGGCAGCTGAGAGCGGTCTCACAATCACAGGCCCTGGTTGTCGTGGGGGATTTTAACTTCCCTGATATTTGCTGGAAGGACAATTCCGCCAGCCAGCCACAGTCCAGGAGGTTCCTCCAGTGCATCGATGATAATTTTCTGATGCAAATGGTGGAGGAGCCGACTAGGAGAGGAGCACTGCTGGACCTCATCCTCGCTAACAAGGAGGATCTGGTTGAAGCAGTAAAGGTTGAGGGCTGCCTTGGCTGCAGTGACCATGAAATGGTGGAGTTCAGGATCTCATGTAGTAGAAACAAAATAGCAAGCTGGACTTTGCCAAGGCAAACTTTGGATTTTTCAAACAATTACTCGAGAAAATCCCATGGGCAAGGCTGTTTGAAGGTAAAGGGGCCCAAGATAGTTGGTTAGCGTTCAGGGACTGCTTCTACCGTGCTCAAGATCAGAGCATCCCGACAAGTAGGAAGTCAAGGAAGGGAGCCAGGAGACCTGTGTGGCTAAACAGGGATCTGCTGGGTAAGCTCAAGGGCAAGAGGAGAATTTACAGCTCTTGGAAGGTAGGGCTGGCCACTTGGGAAGAATATAAGGCTGTTGTCCGAGGATGTAGGGAGCCAACTAGGAAAGCAAAGGCCTCCCTAGAATTAAACCTGGCGAGAGGGGTCAAGGACAACAGGAAGAGCTTTTTGAAATACGTGGCAGATAAAACTAACACCAGAGGCAATGTAAGCCCACTGATGAATGAGGTGGGTGCCTTGGTGACAGAAGATACAGAGAAGGCAGAGTTACTGAATGCCTTCTTTGCCTCTGTCTACTCTGCCGGAGGCTGTGCTGAGGAGCCCCGTTCCCCTGAGGTTCCAGAGGAAGTCAGGACAGTGGGGGAGTTTGCTTTAGTCGATGAGGACTGGGTTAGGGACCAATTAAGCAATCTGACATCCATAAATCCATGGGTCCAGACGGGATGCATCCACGGGTGCTGAGGGAGCTGGCTGATGTCATTGCTAGACCACTCTCCATCATCTTTGCCAAGTCTTGGGAGATGGGAGAGGTGCCTGAGGATTGGAGGGAAGCAAATGTCACTCCAGTCTTCAAAAAGGGCAAGAAGGAGGACCCGGGAAACTATAGACCGGTCAGCCTCACCTCCATCCCTGGGAAAGTGATGGAACGACTTATCCTTGGTGCCATCTCAAGGCGTATCAAAGATAAGAGGGTCATTAGAGACAGTCAACATGGCTTCACCAAGGGGAAGTCGTGCTTGACTAACCTCATAGCCTTTTACGAGGATATAACAAGGTGGATAGATGATGGCAGGGCGGTGGTTGTGGTCTACTTTGACTTCAGGAAAGCATTTGACACAGTCTCCCACAGCATCCTTGCTGCTAAACTGAGGAAGTGTGGTCTAGACTCTCGGGTAGTGAGGTGGACTGTGAACTGGCTAAGGGGAAGAAGCCAAAGAGTTGTGGTCAATGGGGCGGAGTCTGGTTGGAGGCCTGTATCCAGTGGAGTCCCTCAAGGGTCGGTACTGGGACCAGTATTATTCAATATATTCATCAATGACTTGGATGAGGGACTAGAGAGTACTATCAGCAAGTTTGCTGATGACACCAAGCTGGGAGGAGTGGCTGACACACCAGAAGGCTGTGCTGCCATCCAGCGAGACCTGGACAGGCTGGAGGGTTGGGCAGGGAAAAATTTAATGAAATATAACAAGGGTAAATGTAGAGTCTTGCATCTGGGTAGGAACAACCCCAGGTTCCAGTATAAGTTGGGGAATGACTTCTTAGAGAGTAGTGTAGGGGAAAGAGACCTGGGAGTCTTGGTGGACAGCAGGATGACCATGAGCCAGCACTGTGCCCTTGTGGCCAGGAAGGCCAATGGCATCCTGGGGTGTATTAGAAGGGGGGTGGTTAGTAGGTCAAGAGAGGTTCTCCTTCCCCTCTACTCTGCTCTGGTGAGACCCCATCTGGAATCTTGTGTCCAGTTCTGGGCCCCTCAGTTCAAGAAAGACAGGGAACTGCTGCAGAGAGTCCAGCACAGGGTAACTAGGATGATGAAGGGAGTGGAGCATCTCCCTTATGAGAAAAGGCTGGGGGAGCTGGGGCTCTTTAGTCTGGAGAAGAGGAGGCTGAGGGGTGACCTCATTAATGTTTACAAATATATCAAGGGTGAGTGTCACGAGGTTGGAGCCAGGCTCTTCTCGGTGACAACCACTGATAGGACAAGGGGTAATGGGCTGAAACTGGAACATAAGAGGTTCTGCTTAAACTCGAGAAGAAACTTCTTCTCAGTGAGGGTGACGGAACACTGGAACAGGCTGCCCAGGGAGGTTGTGGAGTCTCCTTCTCTGGAGACATTCAAGACCTACCTGGACACGTTCCTGTGTAGCATTATCTAAGCATTCCTGCTCTGGCAGGGGGATTGGACTTGATGATCTTCCGAGGTACCTTCCAATCCCTAACAGTCTGTGATTCTGTGACTACCTGAAATAGGAAACTCTCAAATTTGCAATTATCCAGTATATGATATGTGAATCTAAGTCAGTCCTGTGGATATAGAAATATTTTCTACACTTTTTCTTTCTAGATTTGACATCTCTAACACTAACGCTATAGTTACTTCAGAGAACGTTCTTTCACTCTCTTCCTCCATGTAAACACTGCTATACTACTAGCACACTAATGCATATGTTCGGCATATAGAATATGAGTGATATATAATAGTGTATAACCTAACAGTGGTCAGCTCCAAGGAAACACCCAAGTCACACTGTGAGGACTTCTCTGGACTCATCCACCCTGCCTCTCAAAGGGTAGAGACTGCACTTCTGTGCTGAAACCTCTCTCAGTGTGCATCCTAAAGCATTAAGTCTTACAAGGAAATTTCTAACCTCACAGTAGATGGAAACAGTAACCAACTGTTAAAATTTGCAGTATTGATACTGTAGTAGTTCATTATATAAAATCATAGAATAATTTGGGTTGGAAATGACTTTTAAGAACATTGAATTCAACCATTAACTTAGCAAGGTCAGGTCCACCACTAAACCATGTCCCTAAGCACCACATCTACACATCTTTTTAAATACTTCCAAGGATGGTGACTCAACCACTTCCCTGGGCAGCCTATTCCAATGTTTAACAACCTGTTCAGTGAAATTTTTTTTCCCAATATAAAATCTAAACTTTCCTCGGCACAACCTGAGGCCATTTCCTCTGTCCTATCTGCTACTTGGGAGAACAAGACTTTTTTTCCCAGTAAAATAAGACATCCTCGTGCATACTAAGGATGGATAACAGAATTAGTTCAAATGATACTGTACAATGGAGAGACTTTGCCTCTACTCTGCTTCAGAGCTCTCTACCAGCGGTTCAGATCTCTGATGTGAGACCTGAATCTCCTAGTAATTTCCTCACAGAAAACACAGGAAGTCTGATCAATACTTGGGAAGGCAGTTCACTCTTGATGAACATTTTGTCTGGAGCTAAGTAAGCAAGGGGAGAGTAATTCACAGTTGGCCATTTGCCTCAGAGCACCACAGAGAAAAAAAACAGAAAACCAGAAAACAGTCACAGATGATTTTGCCTAAATTTAGGTGTAAATATCAGCATATATTGGCTAATGTGGCAACAAAATAGAATACATTTTCCCTTCTTTACCTCTTTTTAATCTTCAGTCATGAATTTTTTTTAGATTTTATATTCAAGTGTTAAGTAAATGGAAAGTGTGTCAGCAAATGAACTCTCTTCTGAGAACACAGGACCATGGTTTTAGCTCGGGTATTTTGCACAGTTTTACATGAAGTGTCTTCCCTATAGCTGTTAAACTTGTACAAATGCAGTATATCTGATAGAATGGTGAAAAGTCAGATGCAATAATAGAACAGTACTTAATGTTTTTATAGATTTCAAGCTCTAGTTAGAAAAATCAATAACTGTTTTCCATGGGAGGGGCCAGCAGTTTACATAATGGGCTGCAATATGTAAGTTACACTACTATGTTTTTCCCAAGAGAGTAAAACCAAGGCTGCAGGAATACAAAGAAAAAAACATTACAGCAATTGGCAAAATGTAGTTTACCTTAAATAAAGTTAAAAAAAAATGTTTACATACATGTTATTGTGTACATAAAACACATATTTGGGGCTAAACTCTATACCAACATCACACAGACTCCCATATTCAAAAATAAATATTTGAAAGCCCATAGAATTATTCATTAAATTTGTCTTTGCTGTGATATCTGTCTTCACATAAATGTCGTAAATTGTATCATGGTAGGATTGTCAGTTATGTCATGCCAGGGCTGAACCAGGAAGAAGTGGGGGTTTGGGGTTTCATTGTTTATTTTTTGGGGTGGGTGGAGGTTATGTGTTAATTGATCATTTTAAAACATTTTATTTGTATCTAATCAACTCTCCTTCTCCCAGCCATAGCTTTTTGGAGATTTTGAGTACATAATATTAACATTGTAATTTCTCTCACTTAAATATAAATATCTAGGTAAACAAGACTCCATTCAGCAAATGACTTGCTTTATTTGCTACAGATTAAATGTATAAATAAATATATGGCAGTGAAATATTAAAATAGAAAAAAGTGTTCTAAATCCAGGATAACATTTTTCTTCTGGTGCTTGGTACATAGTCCACATTTAACTCAGATATTCAAACTAGTTCCTTCTTTACCAGATGCTGCTTGCTTGCTCACATTTCCATTGTATCCATCAGCTGCATCTTGCTGAGTCCACCTGGGCAAATTCCATACTTCTACTTTCCACTATACTTTAGAAGAGTCATTAGGCAAATGGAAACGCAGACCTGGAATTAGAGAAGCATCAAATGCTGGTTTAGATTCAACATTTCTTTCTAATGGTTAGAAACTGTGTAGAAAATAAATCTACCTTTAAATGAGTGAGATGCACAAAATCTGTAATGATAACTTTGCAATCCTATATACATTCCATTTTACTCATAATTCATTAAATACAGTGCTGTAAACAAGTCCATTTCTAAATGTACATGTGGGCACTTGGGTTTATTTAGTAGAAAATGTCATTTATAACAGACTGTAGCTATTGGATTATTCATAGTTCTTGATCCCTTCCTAACTAGCACTCAATTTTTTATAAAAGCAACTGCATTCTAGTCATACTACATTGTCTTAGAGGATGAATTTCCTATATTAGTTAAAACAGTTTCCATAGACTGCAGCTGATATGAAGTTAATGGTTGCATAGGTAAAGATTTCCTTCACCCTTCAGTCTTTTTAAAGAATACTGTTTTGTTTTTTTTAATGACATGTATATGTGTCCTGATTAAATATTAATCTTCCATTTTATCTTCAGCATTTCTCCAATGCAGTATACATATATATAGGGAGAAGTATATATACACATATACAGGAAGCAGTATACATATGTGCTTACATCTATACACACACCTAATATATATCTAAATGTCAGAAGTTTGGTATTGTAAGCATGTTTTGAAGGATATATTACTCCAAAAATTTGTGGCATTTAATAACATTTTAGTGTACCTCAACTCTGAAAGAAGGTAACATGCGTTATGGAATCAATTGAAGTGCTGCTAAATAAATTGAGAGAAAAGGCAAAACCTATTTTTTAAATAATCATAATACTTCATTCAGCATATCCTTTTATGAGAAAGTCTTCTTCTCTAACTAAAAATAAAACTGTTGAATCTCTAGGAAAGTCAGAAATGAATATATTCGTTTTACTGGGGACAGGTATCTACTTTAAGTTTGCAATTAAAAAAAAAAACCTTTCTGCTCCAACGCCTTGCACTTCACTTCTTCTTTTCTCCTGCAACATAACTATAGAGCTACATTGGTAAGCAGGTGCAACCATGTGATCATATGGCAGAAAGTTTTAGAAAGTAGCTTGATTTCCTGTTGTTCCTCATGAGAAGTGGTATTTATATTCTTATGCAGAACCTAAGTGGGGAAAAAAAAGACAAAAACGATGATTACCTTTACAAAATTATGGTACTGTGAATATTTTCCTTTAAAGGACAATTATCACTTATGGTTCCATGAGTTTGTTGTCAGGCTTGTACCTAGGATGTAACCAGCTTCCTGTCAGAAATGAAATCAAGCTCAGCAGAATGATTCTGCTCTGATTTTGCACTGGGGATTTTGCTGTCACTCTTGCAGTGGGATAGGCTCATTAAAGACTCAAGGATAAAAATGTTATCAGAGTCTTGTTATATTTTTTGGCTGCTTTGCTTGCTAACAATTAATTTCTTTATCACCAGTGGGCCTGCTGGTGATAAAGTGGCTGTGTTTTCTTATTCCTGTAGGAAACTTCCATAAATTACTTTGAAGAATATACAATGGGAGGAGAAACAATTTGCTGTACTCCATTCACATATCAGAAATTAGGGAAAAAGGCATAAGATATGTAGAGCTTTAAGAAACATGAATATAATACTGAAAATTTATACCCTATTTATTTTTATTTTAATTGAAATTTTGAATAAAACAAGAATAGTTGCTGAGGAAATATTTTCCCTTTTTAATAATAAATTTCAGAAGGTGCCATTTGCTCCTGTAAATTTTCAGGGCTGTTTGTTAATATGACTGGTATAACTGTTAAGAGGTTTTTGAAGAGTCTATGTTTTGTAATTACTAGATAATTTATACAAGAAGAAAATAAACATGATCCTTTGTATTTTTTCCTTGAGGTACTTCGGTTACACAGGTAACAGCTACAGATGGTGACGATCCTTCTCATGGGAATAGTGCCCGTCTGCTTTATAGTCTCATTCAGGGACAGCCTTATTTCTCTGTGGAACCAAAGACAGGTACTGTAAATGATCTTATAACTTGGAAACATTCATAAACTAATATAAAATTGATGCAAGCAAAAATGTCTTTCTTCATTTCAACACAAAGATCAACTGATCCCCTACATTCATACATCTTTTCATAGCTCTTAGTTTCAAAAAAAACCCTCAATTCTTTCTTTACCATAGGAAGCTGAAATTCTTTCTCTCTAGAGAATCAACCGCTTTGAGTACTCCATCCAACTGACCAGGAATACTTACGGGTTAACTGTTCTATGAATCATTGTGTGATACTCCCATTTCTATGTTGTCACAACAGATATGTGACATCCCTCCAAAATCCTGGTTCCTGGGGAAGATGGCAACATATACGATAGTGGAGATATATGGTGTATTCTGCTCCCCGGAATCCTAAGTGTGCAGAATGGATATGTCATACAGAGTAAACATTGCTGTGAGTTCTAATTTCTAGTGTTAGGAGAGTTGTGCTGTGCACAGTCTAGAATGTAAATTCATAACTGTGCCCAAAGATGCTTTTTTATTCTCACATTATATGATCAGAAGTTGAGAGAAAAATAGGACTATTATGTGTTATTATATGATATTTTAAATTTTTAGGGGTCATCAGAATGGCTTCCCAGATGGATAGAGAAACAAAAGATCAGTATTTGGTCATCATCCAAGCCAAAGATATGGTTGGGCAACCAGGGGCATTTTCAGCAACAGCCACTGTTACCATCAACCTCTCTGACATCAATGACAATCCACCTAAATTTCAACAACGTGAGTATAGTCTACTTACAATAGTCAAAATCTTGAGGCATTTTCTAGTGAAATGCAGGTGGGAAGTGTTGCCCTTCACTGTTTTTTTCTCCCACTTGATTCTTCTTCACTCTTTATTGTTAAAGTGTGGCGGAGAGAGGAGGACACACGAGTAGAGAAGTTGTCACCTCTTTCCTCCAAGATCTATCCACTGCTGGATTAGATTCATTACTCTTATAAAAGCTGGGTGCTTTCCTCAACTTTCTGGGAGCCTCAGGCCATCAGAAGCTATTAACCATGGCAGATCACTAAACTGTGCCAGAATTTGTTTCTTTAGGACTCTACTATATGAGCATCTCTGAAGAGGCTCCTGTGGGTGCTACTGTAGGCAAAGTCTTTGCAGAAGACAGCGACATAGGGGAAAATGCAGCCATGGATTATTTCATTGAAGGAGATAACGCAGATGTTTTTGACATCATTACTAACAATGAGACTCAAGAAGGAATTATCTTATTAAAAAAGGTGAGACCTTCTAAAAACTCTCTAAATACTGGAAACTACCTCCTCAAGAAAGGTGGATGCTTAAAAAAGGCCCGTTACTTTGGAATCTATTTTTTTTTTTCTTCAAACTTTGGAATTTGAGTGGGGTATTAGGTGGATAAAAAGAAAAATGTTTTTCTTTCTGTTTACTTCTTTAGACTCATTCCTATTACTGAAGAATACAATAGTAACAGTCAAGGTATTTTAATGTTATTTCTAGCTGTGCAGCACAGTGTATCCCATTGTGAGAAAATGTTCTATCTCTTCTGTGCATCATGTCTAAAATCTCTATCGATAAATTGTACACAGTATTTCTTCACATCCAACACCTCCTGCTAAACTTAACTGAAGCCAGAGTGTATTAGGGTATTAGATAGCCAGTTGAGGTTTTGTTACAATGTAGCTTTGAAAAGAAACTAAATACACTCACAAAGATGCGAGTTTAGGAATTAAGATAGTTAAGAGGTTTTGATACTGGGTGATTTATTTTGGAATCACATTGAAATTTTTCTGGGTCATCTGGATCATCATTTGAACTGATCATAGAGTTTGATAGTCTAGTGAAATCCAGGACTCTGAAGAACTGAATGCTATAAGTTTGGTGGTTTGTTAGTTGGTTTTTGTTTGTTTTTCTATTTGAATTTATTACAATTCAGGAAGGTATTTATTTAGTATTTCTGTTTTTAATTACAGAAGACAATGACTATCTAAAATGGTAATGTACCTGTGTTCATTAGAAACGCATTGCCTTCTGGAATTTATTTCCTTTAACAACTAAATTATAACATACTCAGCTTAACATCTACAGATGAACACCAATTTGTAATGTTTATCTAAGAGTAAAGAATAGTGCTCACTAAGGTTACACCTATATTGAAAATGCAAGAACTAATAGAAGAAGTTGTTTTTATTTAGGGTTGACATTCTACAGGAAGACTTCTTTCACAGTTTTTATTAATGGCAAGATTAATGTCAACCTACAGGTGAAAGCAAACATTGGCATAACACAGTTTAGTTTGAAATTGTTTTTAACATTAAAAAAAATCTTAAAAGTAACTTTTGAAATATTCAAAAAAGAAGGGTAGTACTATTTTGTCTTTAATCCCACATGACTTATTGAATTATTTAATTTAAATGTGAAGAAAGAAATATTCCACATCCCATTTTCTTTCTTGACAGAGAGTGGATTATGAGAACAAGAGGAGGTATAGTATTCAAGCAAAAGTTGTCAACAGGTACATTGATGACCGTTTTCTGCAAGAAGGACCATTTGAAGACAAAACCGTTATCAAAATTAATGTGGAAGATGCTGATGAGCCTCCAGTTTTCACTTTGGAGAACTATGTGATGGAGATTGTTGAAGGGTCTATGAATGGCTCACTGGTGGGTGTTGTAACTGCTAGAGATCCAGACAGTGATGACAGCCCAGTCAGGTACCTAAAATATGAACAGGCCTCAAATGCAAATGTAGTTGGGATTTCCAATGGCTATTTCTATTCCTTACCTTGGCTCATGGTTAGAGTTAATCATGCTTTCGTTGAGATAGCCAAGATTATTTTAGGTGTCATGGTTTAATCTCATTGGGATGTGAGACACAGAAGAGTAAAAGTGAGAAAACTCATGAGTTGAGATAAAACCAATTTCAAAATAAAACAAAGAAAAACCAAAGAAAACAATAAACAAGAAAAAAAAACAGAGCAAAAAAAACCACACACAACAAAACACCAAGAGAAACAAGTGATGCAAAACCACCCCCAAACAATTGCTCACTGCCAGCTGGTCCATACTTAGCCAGTCCCTGAGCAATGACAGCCTCACCCCAGTTTTATAGCTGAGCAGTATGGAACAACAACAACAATATGATATGGAACAATCCATTGGTCAGCTGGGGTCAGCTGTCCTGGCTGTGTCCCCTACCAATGCCTTGTGCGCCCCCAGCCTACTCACTGATGGGGTGAGGAGCAGGAAAGGCCTCAATGCTGTGTGAGCACTGCTCAGCAATAACAGAAACATCCCTGCGTTATCAAGGCTTTTTTCAGCACAAATCCAAAACATAGCCCCATGCAATCTATTACAAAGAAAATGACCTCTATCCCAGCCAAAACTGGTACACTAGGTCAAAATTTAAATAAATTAGCTTTATGCACGTTTATAATCACTTTTGGGCAGAGTAATATTTTAACAGTGGTGTGGAAGAAGCCGTGCATAGCAGCAGCGCTAAGGTAGCATAGCCAAACCTGTAAGTACCTGGAGTTGTTCCAGTCTGTTCCCTATCTTCTGGAGATATGTAGAGAGGGATTCATTGCTGGGAGGGAGACACAGAACAGCTCCACTGGCATCTGCTAAGCACAGCATGACTAAAAATTTATCAGTTCCCTACATCTACCACAATTACCCCACAGGGATATTATGTATATAGTCCACTAGGCTTTTAATTTTGCAAAATAATTTTTCTGTTTCTTAAGGGAAAAGACAGGCAATTTATCTTAATATGGGGTTTAAAATTAAAATAGCTTCTTGAGTTGCTTGACATCACTGTGTACTGTGCAATTGAGACAAGCTGGGATACAGAGACAAATGAGACAGAAGACAATTTCTGATGTCTAGGTTCCTAATACCACAAATAAATACATATATAAAATATGTTTATATTGTTATCTATAGTTATGGTTTCAGAGGTTTAGTGAATGCAAGACCACAGAATTTTACATTCATTTACTAGTATTTAGTAAGTCAATCATACGTTAAATTAAATAAGAATAAATAAAAATATACACGTGCTTATTTGTCCCTCCCAAAAGGGCTTGTTTTGTGATCTATTTAGATGATTGCAACACCTCCTGAAAAGTATTTAAACATAATGCATTTCTATAACTTTTTAGTTTGAAATCTTTTTGATGGAACATGCTACAAATTCAATGTTTGCATAGTCACAAAGAAGCGGCTCATATGTTGCATCACTGAGTTTCTTTAAAACAGAGTATGTCACTTCTAATCTAAAGATGCGTTTATTGGGCTAAGTGTCATACATATAAGTCTAATTTTTAAACCATTGATATCATAAATTACAACAGTTGCTTATAATACATAAAACTATCTGTGTTGCCTTGTGCACCTCAGTTTTCAAACAAAGTAAAAAAAGACATGCAAAAAAATCACAGAATCACAGAATGTTAGGGGCTGGAAGATCAAAAGGGCTCAAAAGATCATCTAGTCCAGACCCCTGCCAGAGCAGGACCACCTACAGTAGATCGCACAGGAACGCGTCCAGGCAGGTTTTGAACATCCTCAGAGAAAGAGACTCCACGACCTCCCTGGGCAGCCTGTTCCAATGCTCTGTCACCCTCATAGTGAAAACATTTTTCCTCATGTTTTTGTGGAACCTCCTATGCTCCAGCTTGCACCCATTGCCCCTTGTCCTGTCATCAACAAGAAGAGTCTGGCTTTGTCCTCCTGCCACTCCCCCTTGACATATTTATAAACATTAATGAGGTCACCCCTCAGCCTCCTCTTCTCCAGGCTAAAGAGATCCAGCTCCTTCAGCCTTTCCTCATAAGGGAGATGCTCCACTCCCTTCACCATCTTTGTGGTTTTGCGCTGGACTCTCTCAAGCAGTTCCCTGTCCTTCTTGAGCTGATGGGCCCAGAACTGGACACAATATTCCAGATGTGGCCTCATTACATCAATACTAAAAAAGAATATCTAAAAATACTCTCACTACATCAATAATAAAAAAAGTGACTAATAATAGTCAACTTTATTTTTTTCTGAAAATCATCTATCCAGAATTGGATTATCAAAAAAACTCCAAAAAACCAATGTCAGAAAATTCTAAACAAACTTTTGATGCAGGGAATAAGGAGCGCTCATATAAGAAAAAAAAAAAAAAAGAATAGTAAATCCCTAAAATAGAGGCTTATAATTGTCAAATCTTTGGCTCAAATGATAAGAACTTTCACTGGCTGTGTGGTGTTGGTTCCCTGATTTATCCTCTTACTGATTTTCAAAACAGACAAAAAGTAACTATAAATAACATGTTAAAAGAGTCGTCCAACTGCTGGCACATAATCTGTGCTGGAATCCTGAGTGCTAACAGGAGATAGAAGGACTTTGTCAAGCACAGTTAAAAGTACTATAAAAGAGGGTATATTTGCATGTGGGAATTCCTGACTGGAGTGTTAAGAACTTTTCAGCTTTTCAAACAGGTTTTATTTCCATGAAATAGACTCTATTTGGAACTGTGACATAGGGTCTTCTTTTTTTTTATGTATATAATAAAAAATATTAGTAAATATCCCTATCATTTGAAACAGTATCTTTGGTGCATTTTTCAGTCCATCTCTGGCCTGTGACCAGTGGCTAGACTATAGCAATCACAATGTTATATATGTATACATATGTGTGTGTGCATGTTCACGTATGGACACAGCATCTGGAAACTTCTCAACGAAGACTCAGGAACGCTGGATGTGTTTGCAGTCATTTCTTGCATTAGAATTTTGTACCCTGCCTAGGTGTCAACTCATTACGGATAGTTGTCTGTCTTTCTTTATGGTGACTGTTCCCTCGGCATCAGAGCATGCCAGCAATGATAAAATAGGTTTGCCATTATGCCTCCACTTAGCTGTTAGTGTTATTCATTTCACAAGTGGCACTTTTGCTGTTTCTTTTCAACGAAGTCATTCACCTACTGTGAGCCTGACTTAGAAGTAAGAATGAATAATACATTTCAGATTCAGTTCACATTAATATAGATCTGAGACATATTTAGTTTTATAAAAAGAAGAGCTTTGATCTTGGCAGCACTGAATTTTAAATGTTTATAAGTGTACATTTTTCATGATTTCCGAGTTGTTGCAGCACACATTTATATGTATATACGCACAGCTCTGTTTTCTCAACTGACAATAGCTTTCTATGTCCTTGCCTCTGACGGAACGCTTCAGTGTTAAGGAATCTCTTTACTTTTTTTGGTGCAGGTACTCCTTTGTCCACAGCAGGCATTTAAAGAGATTGTTCAGCATCAATGAATACAATGGAACAATCATTACAACTCAACCTCTGGACCGAGAGATAGCTTCTTGGCACAACATAACTGTTACAGCCACAGAAACAAGTGAGTAAGAAATTCAAGTGATGCTGTGTTTTATATACTGTGAACTGCAATTTTCCTCTGAATATGCCTTCTTTTAAAGAGGAGAATACATGCTTCTTTCTCATTATATTTCTGTTGCTTGCTACATTAAGGAGCATTATTAAAATGATTAGTTAAATAGAAGTGGAATGTGTTTGAGCTCCAAGGTCCTGCGCTCTTTCATAAAAGATGACCTTGTAAAAACAGAAAGGAAATTGTAATAGGATTGAGACTGTAACACTTTCAAGTTACACTGAAGCATATGAATTGCTCCTACAGTGCAAGATCTTATGTTAAATTAGACCCTGGTTAATTTCACACCAGATTTTTGACTAGTGTGAAATTAACCAGGGTCTAATTTAACACCAGTCAGAAACCTGTGGCTCATTAATTGCGAATGTAAGGCCTAAATCAGCTACACTTCTCTTCAGTGACAATTAATTATGTGAAACATCCTTTATATTAGATTTCACCTGTCAGTTTCGTTTGAAAGTCAAATGCAAATTGCCTCTGTTTGTGCTTTTGGTGATCTGGTTGCCTTAACTCTGAAATTTGATACCTACTGGTTTATAAGGTATTTTAACAAAATTATTGGGATATTATTATAAAGTAATCACATCCATCCTCACAAATGGGAAAAAACATCTGAAACTAGAGTCCAGTCAATAAATCAGACAGGTTTACCATAAACTTTTAGCATGTTTCTTTAATCCTGAATCTCAGTTAAATGCTATTTATTGCTAAGACTACTTTAAACACATATTCGCAAATTGCACTGTTCCCAAAAAGTAGAATTCCCTATGTATATGTAGTATATTACTGCAAGAAGTTTAATATAAGATAGTCAGTAGCCATTTTCATTGAAGTCTTTATTTTGTGTTTGGGATTTGATAGCATTTTCTCCCTTTTCAGTTTCTCTGTGAGTTTTAAAACATGAATATTTTACCTCTCATGTTGTTGGGCAGCTGGCAGGTGTTGGTAAAATTGATCTCTGGCATTTTTTCTTGTCAAGTCTCGAATAGCGCTATGGAAACACAGCAGGATGACTTTGGTCTGGACTTTTCTGTTTAGTTAAACAATAAAAATAGAAAAGAACCAAATGTTACAAATGAATGTGTCTGCTGCAGCAAAAGAAAGTAAGTCCTTCACAGTAATGAAAGTTATTGTACAGAAACCGAGCCCTCATTATCTTCACATTCTTATTCTTTTTTCTTTAATGATCACTGTCTATAACACTATATTCAAACGCATTGAAGATAGGTCACCTTGGTCTGGTCATACCTGAAATGATTTATATTATGAACTAGTAGCATTTTATTCCTTGAAATACAATACACACCATATGCACGAGACATTTGGTGGATGACATTGTGGCTCCACCGAAGCCAAATCAAAATGCCATCCACACAAGGTATTCATTGTAGTTGAGACAGATACTGGAACTTTGTTACAACAGCAACCCCTCCAGGGGCCTATTGAGGTTCTGCCATTCATAAAAGACACAGGGCTTTTGTCTCCATTGCAATGACAGAGATTAGTAAGGGGAACTTGCCTCTGTTGTTGCAGACTTGTGTGGATTATCCCATCCTCATGCCGCTGAGAAAGCATGTTTTAAAGTTACACAGGAGTAGATCTGATTCATTGGACCTTAAATGCAAACAGTTTAATCTGCACTCTGTTGAGTCTTATTTCACTTTATGCCCTAGCTAGTTCTAGCTCCAGAGAAATCAGGTTTCCTTTGATCAGTTTTTACTCAGTTGTAATCAGCTTCCACCTAGTACAAGGCTGAAGCATAAACAACAGCTTTCTAATCATGCATGAGAGCAAGAAATCTTTAAGTCATCAGCTTTACTTAACACTGATTTACTGAATCAGATAAAGATTGACTGACAATTAATGCAATTAGAATATGAATATCTGCTTCAGTTTTCTCTTTATTGAACTACACATGACCAACAAAACTCCCAACGACAGCAGCTGGCTCAATTTTATTTTGTTCCTCATTTCTCTACACAGCCATTAGAAAAGTGCAGTACCAGTCATAAGCAAACTTACCCACAAGAGACAACAGTCATTTTCCTACTGAGTCTTGAAGATGTCCTTCCAGAGTGGGTCCAGACCTACTATATGAGTGCGGAATTTATAGGTCTTTGAAGGTTTCAAAGATCATATCATTAATTCATTATTTGTCACTCCACTTTGATCATATTTTTGTTGATAGACTTCTGACTTTTTAGAATAGTCCTTTAAAAAAAAAAAATTGTGTCCATTTCCTTTAGGTAGTAATTTGCTTTAGCTTAAATTATAGCCATTATTATTATTATTACTGTTATTAATATTTCTAGTACAAGTTTCCTTCTGCCGACTTCTGACAATGTCAAGCTCTCTTTAATCTTCTGCAAATATTAAGTTCTCCCATTTTTATTGCTAGAGATGGTCACTGCTTTTCTTCTCATATAGTGCCAAAATAAGTAAGTTACTAAATTTAGTCTCTCGTAATTAAAACATAAACTTCATTCTTCAGACTGATCCATCCTGTTCTCTCAGACCTTGCTTTTCAATTTCTGATTTCTCTCAAGGAGATTATGACAAAGAAATTTTCTGCTCGTTGAAAAATCTTTAGCCTAGTGTAGGATATGAGTACAATAGCTGTACGCAAATTCTGAAAACTGTTTTCCTCTGTAAGAGATAAAAGACAAAATAAGTGGTGCCTACCATCTTCCCCAGTTGCAACCAAAGCGATCACTCTGCTTCACCCAAAATCTTCATTAAATATTTACCTTAAACTGATTAAAAATTTCTGTACTCTTATCTTCCAACAGCAATGTGAGAAATGCTGTTCCTTGTCATTTAAGCATGTGCTGAAGATAATAAGCAAAACCACAAACCAAAACAAACAAACAAACATATTAAAACAAAAAACCCTCAACAACCCATATACGGTAAGGAAGTAGAAACAAGACTATTAACAAAAATAAATAAAAAAGAAGGATTATTTAGAATCATAGAATCATAGCTAACTTGTTGGAAGGGACCTCAGGAATCATCTAGCCTAACCCTTTGAGGTATAGAAATACAGGTTAAATGAGATGACTCAGCACCTTGTCAAGATGAGCCTTAAAAGTGTCTAAGGTTGGGGAATCCACCACATCTCTTGGAAGACTATTCCAATGCCTAATTGCTCTCATTGGTGAAAGAAAACAAATATGAATGGCAATTCTAGGCTAGAAGGTTCTATGTAAATATTTATGAAAGCAAAGAGTAGGCTTTAAAACCAACATAGTACCCATAATCTTGTGAACAAGCAAGTTGTGAATAGACTAAGGCACCTGGGTCCTTCCCATGCCACATTGTATAGGACTGAAGCCACCAAAGTATTCCTTGTCTCCTAATAAGTGTTGTAAATTTTCCCTTTCAATGCCAATCCAACCAAATCTCTGTCCTACACATACAGTTCTGACTTAACTGAAAGAGGTTAATTAAACTTCCGGTACTATATCTTTAATGGATGTATGATACCTTCTATGTTTTTTAAAAAAAAAAATAAATAAAGCCAAACATTGTTTCATTGCTTGTTATATTGTTATGGATGTTGGGATTCAACATTCATTCCATAAAAGAGTAGTTTTGAGACGACTCTGACAGATCATAAGCTTTGTTAAATTAACACAGCTCTGGTGATTTCGCAGAAGAAATAGAAATATGAAACTGCTGAGTATCTAGACCTTAATCTCTGTGGTAGTTGCTTTTGCTGCCATTTCCTTTGACAAAAGTCTCAAAGCTATCAACACAGATTCTATAAGATCCAAGAAAACAAATGTTTGCTCCAAGCAACTAGTGAATTATACATTAAAAAAAACAGTGTAAGAACCAACCAAACCTGTACAGTTTGAAGTGAGGCACAAAGGAGCAGATTTTGGTTTTCTCTTAAAGGTCCATTTGAGTAATTTAAGAAAATGCGTTGAGGACTTCTGAACAGATCAGAAGCAGTGTCATTAGCACCCATCATGAGCCATATTTTAACTATAATAAATGTACTTGTGAGTGACAGACTTCTGATTTAGACAGAGCAGACTGAGATATTGATAGATATTTAGGTTGACAGATACTTAGTATTCCTGGAATGTCCTAAGATCATTTTGTTCACTGGAAAAACATCTTCATTATGGTCTTTACCCAACAACACACCCAAGTTAATTTGAACATTACTGCTGCAGTGAACTTCTTGCCTACTAGAGTAATAAACTACATCTTGGGGAAGGTAGATGACATGTCATGTAAGTGAGGATTTAACTTCATTGACTACCACTCTTTGGATCCAGCCATCAAGTCATTTTTTTATCCAGTGAAGACTATGCCTGTCCAAACCATGAGCAGCCAGTTTCTCCAGAAGGATGCTGTATCTGCAGATCTTCCACCCCTTGGTTTCAGGTGACATATTTATAAAAATTTTTATTACATCAACAAATAGCTTTTTTTCAACCTAATATACACACAACCTTTTGTAGCATGAAACTAGTATAGTTAGATCCGGCTTTTTCTTGTCTGAGGTAGTTATATCAATATAACCTTGTGTAAGTGCAGTAAGTGTAGGGGAAACGTGCTTATATTGGCAGAATTTATTTTCCTTTTCATACAGGAATAAACAATACTGACATAGCCTTTATATCTAAAGCCATAGTAATACAGTGACTTTAGATATATACAGTAATAAAGTATACTTGTATAAGAGAAGCAGTGTAGTTTCTGTTGTGCAAATAATACTTGCAATAAAACTATAAGCTCAGTCTATGAAATCTGTCAGCTGTAATGCTTTGAACATGCCTGGGCAAAATCAGACTTCTTTGCAAATATGTTTGGAGACCAGTGGATAGAACAGTTCTGTTGTTCCAAACTCAAAGTCTCAGTTTTCTGCCTTGGCTAGGGTTGGGTATCACTGCAATTACTCCCTGTCTAGACATGGAAGAAACACTTCACAATCATGTGAATTTTGGTGAAATTTTCTCCCAAAGCATCAAAATTTCAAAACACTAAAGAAGAGGCAGAGTAAGAGAACTTCTTAAAGGATTGTGATCAATTGTTGCGGTATCCATGATGTTACGTGATGACAGAAATTGCAGCCTCCTCCTCCTGCCGCTCCAGCCCAGGACCATCCCGTTGGCCACTGGAGCCCAGCTCAGTGCTTGGAGACTCCAGGACTCTACTCAGGCTCGTTGGTGAGGCTGACACTTTCCTGTTTGCAGGCTCAAACTGTAGTAAAGCTGAGCATGTGTCCCAGAGACATAGATCCAGAGGATGCTGATGCAGTCAGTCATGCAGACCGCCACAGACAAGGTGTTGTCTTCAGCAGCACCTACATCCTAATAACAGGGTTCGGACAAACCACAATAGCAGAGAGACAAGTCCCCTCCTCCTCTTCGCCTAAAGAGACAGAAGGTCTCTCAGCCATACACTCATACACCAATCCCCAGGTTCACAAGTGCACCCACACACTCCCTTCAGTAATCTGCATGGACTCTCTGTCCACCTGGCATCCATCCCCAGATCCGAGGACCCCTTAACTGCTACATAGGTCCCTGACTCACCAGTTGGTCTAGCTCGATTTTCATTGACAAATCCACAGCACTCACACACTCATCCCTCATGCACCCACATTCACAAATTCCTCCCTGAGTGTACCAGTATGGACACCCCTGAGCATCTGGCCCAGACCCAAGGACTCCCTATACTTGACCGAGTCTACCTTAAAGTGTGCTAATGAAAACATAAATACACACATCACACACACCCAATCTGGTGAAGATACAGACACTTGTCCCCTGTCCTCCCCACTCACCATGGGCCCGGGACACTCACTCCGTCCTGACTGACTCCAGCAGCTGGCAAGTTTCCACTCGCGCATATGCAGGTCTCACCAGTGGCTGGTACTTAGCCTGTGCAGCACACATATACATGAAATGGTAGAGAGTGAGACTACGTCAAGAGACAATTAAGAAAATATTTAATAAGAAGATGCAAGATAATAGGACTACCTGGTGATCAGATGTAGGGTTCAGCCATTCATATGTACTGTTAGGCCACTTTACAGGCAACCAGCCCCTTTTCTATACCCGTTTTTGTCTGCCTCCTCCGTTACACCTTCACTGATTCCTGCACCCCTCCAGGTCTGTGGTCCCTCTGATCTACACAGAATCACAGAATCACAGAATGTCAGGGATTGGAAGGGACCTCAAAAGATCATCAAGTTCAATCCCCCTGCCAGAGCAGGAATGCCTAGATTATGCTACACAGGAACGTGTCCAGGCAGGTCTTGAATGTCTCCAGAGAAGGAAACTCCACAACCTCCCTGGGCAGCCTGTTCCAGTGTTCCGTCACCCTCACTGAGAAGAAGTTTCTTCTCGAGTTTAAGCGGAACCTCTTATGTTCCAGTTTCAGCCCATTACCCCTTGTCCTATCAGTGGTTGTCACCGAGAAGAGCCTGGCTCCATCCTCGTGACACTCAACCTTGATATATTTGTAAACATTAATGAGGTCACCCCTCAGTCTCCTCTTCTCCAGACTAAAGAGCCCCAGCTCCCTCAGCCTTTTCTCGTAAGGGAGATGCTCCACTCCCTTCATCATCCTAGTTGCCCTGTGCTGGACTCTCTCCAGCAGTTCCCTGTCTTTCTTGAACTGAGGGGCCCAGAACTGGACACAACATTCCAGATGGGGTCTCACCAGGGCAGAGTAGAGGGGAAGGAGAACCTCTCTCGACCTACTAACCACCCCCCTTCTAATACACCCCAGGATGCCATTGGCCTTCCTGGCCACAAGGGCACACTGCTGGCTCATGGTCATCCTGCTGTCCACCAAGACTCCCAGGTCCCTTTCCCCTACACTGCTCTCTAAGAAGTCATTCCCCAACTTATACTGGAACCTGGGGTTGTTCCTACCCAGATGCAAGACCCTACATTTACCCTTGTTATATTTCATTAAATTTTTCCCTGCCCAACCCTCCAGCCTGTCCAGGTCTCGCTGAATGGCAGCACAGCCTTCTGGAGTGTCAGCCACTCCTCCCAGCTTGGTGTCATCAGCAAACTTGCTGATAGTACTCTCTAGTCCCTCATCCAAGTCATTGATGAATATATTGAATAATACTGGTCCCAGTACCGACCCTTGAGGGACTCCACTGGATACAGGCCTCCAACCAGACTCCGCCCCATTGACCACAACTCTTTGGCTTCTTCCCCTTAGCCAGTTCACAGTCCACCTCACTACCCGAGAGTCTAGACCACACTTCCTCAGTTTAGCAGCAAGGATGCTGTGGGAGACTGTGTCAAATGCTTTACTGAAGTCAAGGTAGACCACAACCACCGCTCTGCCATCATCTATCCACCTCGTTATAGCCTCATAAAAGACTATGAGGTTAGTCAAGCATGACTTCCCCTTGGTGAAGCCATGTTGACTGTCTCTAATGACCCTCTTATCCCTGATATGCCTTGAGATGGCACCAAGGATAAGTCGTTCCATCACTTTCCCAGGGATGGAGGTGAGACTGACCGGTCTATAGTTTCCTGGGTCCTCCTTCTTGCCCTTTTTGAAGACTGGAGTGACATTTGCTTCCCTCCAGTCCTCAGGCACCTCTCCGGTCTCCCAAGACTTGGCAAAGATGATGGAGAGTGGTCCAGCAATGACATCAGCCAGCTCCCTCAGCACCCGTGGATGCATCCTATCTGGACCCACGGATTTATGGATGTCCAGATTGCTTAATTGGTCCCTAACCCAGTCCTCATCGACTAAAGCAAACTCCTCCACTGCCCTGACTTCCTCTGGGGCCTAAGGGGAATGGGGCTCCTCAGGACAGCCTCCAGCGGAGTAGACAGAGACATGCTTATAAGTTGCAAAATCCAGGTTGATCTAGTAGAATTGTTGCTCTCGGGTTTCTGGATAGCCCACCAATTATCATGAGGATTTTTTTCTTGTCATTGTCTCAATTTTTGCTTTTTCGGGTCTGTCTTGGTGTATTTTGTTTCTGTTTTCCCCTTTCTCTCCCTCTGTGTCCCCAATGACAAGGTACCCAGTCTTATAAGTTTGTAGGGATAAACTTCCTCACACTCTCACATGTTCCCATCAATTAGTGTGTTTGACCACGTCTGTTTCTCGTCATCCCCGCCCTTATCATTTGTCCCTCAGGTTTGTGTCCCTGTATGTTCTTATTTATGGCTTCTTCCTTTCCTTATTAACACCTGTTGCACTGAGTAAAATCCTTGACCAGATACATTTAGAGGAGCAGGCACTCTCCTTTCACGTACTCTTACACATATTAGTACCGTAAATTGATCTGTGTGAACAAAAGCTAGTTTAATTTCTCCAGATCAGATTTTGGTTTTAATGTTTAAATTTGTGTCTGATTTGATACACGAAAGAGTGAACAAATCCAAAATTTTACATGAAATATCCTTATATTAATTGGTGAAAAAAAAGAACAAAATCAACGCCCCACCTGTTTTTACACTTTCTGTAAACGGAGGACCAACAAACAAAGAAAATGTCCTTTCTATATGTATAGGATACATCTGACAGCGTTAACAAGATTTAATATAAAATGTGTCACCGGGTCTCAGTAACTATTTTCTTCTCTGCAGAATATAAGTAAATTTTCTAATGCCTACATTAGTTTAAAATATGTAGTAGATTGCAACTTTTAGTTTCTGTCTTTTTTTGACCCTCAGGAAACCCTGAAAAAATTTCAGAGGTAAATGTATATATCGAAGTTCTTGATATCAATGATCACGCACCAGAATTCCCTAAGTATTATGAAACGTTTGTTTGTGAAAATGCAGTTTCTGGCCAGGTAAGTGTGAAGGAGTTAGACATCCATTTTCTCATTTTGATGAAGATTTGGTCTGAGATGTTACTGTTTCCTTTATTATTTCAGTGTGTGAGTAGAGGCTGTATTTTGTCTATTTCCAAAATTATTATGTTGATATAGGTATGTTTGAAATATAGATTTCAGAAGACTGACATGTATTTTTCACCTTTTTATACAAAATCGATACATTTCCTTATTTGTCTACCAAAATCGATAACTGAGAAACAGACAGAACAACCCTCCCAAAAACCCCATAAAATGAAGGTTTGATTCATGTTCATGTTCATACTTCGGAAGTTAAGAAGGTCTGGAAGAACCAGACTTAAACCAGATTCATATCAGATTCATTGTGGTCTTCTGTTAAAAATCTTTTATTGTGAAATTAGTTTGAACCTGGTCTATTTCAGTGGAAATCTGAAGATCGTTAAGTCACAGCCCTTGCAGCACTCTCCCTTGCCGGCAGCTTGTGGGATTGTCATATCTAACATCCTTCCATGGAAGGAGTTTTACATTTCCTCCTGACTCCTAGGTGAATGGGGTCACATCAGTCAGCTGCCCTAATCTCACAGGTATACTGCTGACTCTTCGTTTTGCTCTAAGGTTTTACTTCCTTCTTTTTAAAAAAGTGATCCAGTTCTACAGTCTAAGCCCTAAGCTGTGCAATAAGTATGCCACCAGGCTCCACACAGGAGTTTAAAAGAAAATGGTAAAAAAAAGGGAAAACAGGATATTCAATGGTTTGGTTTTTTTTTTTTTTTAAAAAAAGAATAAGTACAAAATGAACAACAAAAAAGCAACAACACAAAAGCTGTAGACAGAAAAAAATCTATGTTTTTTTTCACCACTTTAAAGACTTCTTTGGAGATACAAAAGACACCTTTGGGATATTTGTGATGGTCCCATTCAAACGTTTTTCTGTGTTTTGATTTCTGAATCACAGAGCCTTTCTTTCTACACCAGCTTGGTTTATTTTCACCTTCATTAGACCACAGTTAAATAAAGCTTTCTTTGTACCAAAAGTGAATTCTTTATAGGTTTTTTTTTCATCCATTTATATATTTCTCTATCAGCGTTTGGTTTGTTTGTTCTGCATTCGGTAATTTTCCACTGTGCAAAGGCTACATCTGGTTCAGAGGTACTTGCAGTAAACCATTTCTTTTGGTGTCTCGGTAACTCATTGACAGATCAAAGTACAGGCATTGAAGCAAATGCCACTTCATGCTCCCTGTCTTCAAGACATCATGAATTAAATACGGAAGTTTATAAAATGGATGTTTGCAATGCATGTTTTGGACTTGCCTGCAGTATAAAAACCCAGGTGATTTATTTGCCAAGGTTTTTATAGTTGACAAATAACATCTGTATGCTAGCTCATTAGTGGCTAGTTTTCAATAAAAATTAAATACCTGGTTTTTAAGTGTTTTGAGAATCACTGGAGAAAATGACAGTGTAAAGAGTAATAGTAGTAACAATAAACTCTTCAAGCACAGAATACAGAATTATTCCTGTTTAACATTGTAATTACTCAATGATCAGGATATTTTTTCCCATCTTACAGACAGATAAAATGTTACTCTAGTTTTTTGGATATATTTTCTTTTTTTCACAGCTATAGGTTTTTGAGAGGCACAAGCATCTTCAGTTTAGTCTTTAGAGACCATGACAAAAATGTTAAATAATCTTACTGACAAATTATCTTAGGAAGGACAACAGGAAATTGCTAATAAATTACATAATTAGAACAGTAAAAGTTTATGATATTTTAGTCAATGTTTATGATTTAAAACAGAATTGAAACTGATGTAGTTTTTCAGTGGTACTATCCTTTTTTAAAGTTTTTACTCACAGAAAAAAAAAAGGCTTCTTTATTTTTATCAGTAAAAAGCCAAAACGTTCAAAAATTATTTTTTAGATGCTTTGGTTGTCCACTGAATGACGCAATTTACATTTCAGAAGAAACAGTTTAAGCAGTTGAATGGCTTAATCAGGACATAACATACCTTTTCATCTTAGCCATATTTCTGCAATCAATTCCAAATAGCTCAGAAATCTGCTTACATGTTATGAGTTGAGATCAAAGTTTGCATAGATATTCTATCGCATTTCGATTTCTAAAGTAGCCATTTCTATCCACCTAGCTGGAAATGATACACTGAGAGATATTCTCAGAGACGTTCTGCACCTCTCAAATTCACTTGCTTCCCTGATCTCAGCTGAGTTGTGTCTACTTTCATGAGATACTCCAAAATATATTTGCATCCCACAGGTTTTTTTGGGAAAAGAATGAAAAACATGGCAAAGGGAATGATGCTGTCAAAAAAATTAAGTTTTCTTATCTGGATTACTTTTTCTTGGTGTCTTCCTGGTTTACAAGAAATGCAATGTAGAGTCGTATGGCCAATAATTTTTTTTACATAGCCTTAGAGTATATTGGGCTATCATAAAGAATATGAAATGCATCATGAATAAAACTAATTGTTGTTTTAATTATCCAGAGTCAGAGGAAATTAACAATAGCTTCAATCCAGAGAAGAATGCTGTTTTGAAGCTTTGGCTTTTCTGAAAGGCTATAAAAATTTCTTTGTCTGTTTTTATTCAATGAGTGTTGACCTTCATGTCACTGTCTGGTGGTTTTGTGAGAATTGCAGAAATGTTTATCTTCACCTCTGAAAGACATTCAAACAAATGTCTTTCAGAAAAAAAAAAGAATTTGGCTTCTGGGACTATAATTTAAAATCTGACAATAAAAATGGAACTAAAGAAGACAGATAGGTGTTTTTTTGGCATTATTGTAAACCTACTCATCGTGTTTATTAGACATTTTGAATTGATTTTTTCACTAATCATTTCATGTTATAGTTCTGTACTCTCCTATAATCCAAGTCAGCTGTATAGTAACCACAACCAAATGGGGGTTTTTTGCACATTGAAAAACCACTTTTGCTGCACCACCAGTATTAAATACGTTATTTTCAAAATAACTCTAACATAATTCTACCCTACTGCAGCTATAGCTTGTGTCAGATCAAATAGAAGAGTATTAATAAGACATCCAAAACCAGAATTCCCTTTTGATTGGATCTTTTGACTTTATAACTCTATGTAGACATAGTAAATGATGATAGTGTGGTATTAATTCTTTATAGTTACCCTTTACGTGTGTGTAGATTAACTACAAACTGTTGAATTCTAGAGGCAATATTCTGTAAAAATAATCAGGACACAAAATTAACCAAATCTGTCCCAAAGGTAATACTACAGACATCTTAGTAAGAATGGATTTGACACAGAAATCTTAATTCTCAAAGCACTAATAAATTAACTGAGCCTGAAACTGAAGCTTGGAAGTTTGAAGTATGCTATACCAGAAGTCTCACGCATAGTAATCTTTTTGGTTTTGTGGATATTGGTCTTCCTTCACATAGGAAACAGATTACAACTGAAGACAAGCTCCTCTGGATACACCTATATTCTGAATTAATGCTATCTTCTCTAATGCATACTTATTCTGACAATTCTGAGTTCCTGTAGTTTAAGGATCATGTATAAAGTGCCTTTGATATCACAGCTTGCTTAGTAATTTTTTATTAGATCCAAAGAAGTGACCATGTATGCAGAGCATTTTGAGTTAGAGATAAGAAAAACCCCCAAATTTATTTACTCTGTACTGATGTATAATAAAATAGTTACCAGTTTGAGTGAAAATGAAGAGTACTCGTTTGACATTACTTCTCTACATAATGAAATGTTGACAGAAGAGAAATTTTAAACAAATTCTGAGGGTATATGATTAATGTCACCAATAACCACTTTGCTGAAATAGATCTTTTCTAACAAATCTTGATGTGAAATGATTTTTGACAGCAAAGAATCTAAAGTGATAGGTTGGTTAGACAATGTTCGTTATTTCACCTAGCTATGTTCCCTTCTTCATTTACTCAGATGCTTTTTGCGTCTGAGTTGTAGTGATAAGAAACTAAAAAGTTAAAAAGAAAAAAAGCAGTTTCCAGTTCAATGAGACAACTTGGGATTAAGGAAATAAATTTTCAATGAATTTTCATAAAGGCTACCAGGCAGTCAAATACTCCTTGCTCCATAACTTTTTATTTGCAAGAGAAAAAACACTCAGCTAGACATTCAGTCCAGAATGGTTTACAGAAATTCCCTTCTATACAAAATAGTTAATCAATGAGAGATCAGAGCTGTTACCAATATCGTAGACTCCCATACTTATACATGTATTAGTTGAGGGTGATCAGATGGAGGGGGAAGTTTAGTATATCAGGCCTCATCTTTTTGTGATCTTTGATTAAAGGAGTCTTTGCTGTTCCCAGCAGTGATCTCAGCCTGCTTAGAAAGAAACAGCAAATGAAGCACACCTACCTTGAGCTTAAATCAATTTTTCAGGAAAAGTCAAGTGAAGTAATCTCAGTTTCAAGAAAATACACTTTTTCCAATGGACTGTTGGATTATTAAAACTTCTAGATTAACGAGACTTGAAATAAGAACTTTTACAACAGTTAAATATTAGCCTTGTCAATACAATAACTGTTATAACCTTGCAGAAGTAACATGGCATTCCCTCTGTTTTCTTTATTTGCACATTAAAATGTAGGATTTTTTTAAACCTCAACTCACAAACAATAAGTGCAGTTTTTCATTCTGTTATGTTTCTGTGGTGGAAGGCTAGAATCTCCTAGGTTAGATGTACAAAAGCCTAGGAAATCAGAAATAAAGAAACAGTTTCTTTTTCTCTGGGTGATTTTTTTTCCTCTGGAGTCAGCAAAATCAGAGCTGTCTACTGCTCTCTGAATATTTTATAGACCCATCTGGATTTTGCCGAATCTTACCGGAAGTGATACTGTAAAAAATAAAGATTTGACCTGTCCTTACATTCCAAATCTTCCCCTACTTCAAAGATGAATCCTTAAAGGAATGTGAATATGCCTAGAATAACCATAGGAGTCTTAGGTTTTTCTAGAAGAGCAGAGTAAAGATCAAAACAACAGAAGGTGTTTTATTTTTCAGCTAGATACATACTTCTCAGAGACATACCGATAGGATCAGATATAGATAAAATTTATACAGCAAATACATTCTGTATATAAAGCAACGGAAGTTAAAAGTGAAATAGAAAAATTCACAGCTGCCTTAATTTTTGATTTTCAAACGTGATAAACTCCTACAGATATACTTTCCAAAGACATTACTAGTTCCTGATTAAATAACAGTTAATCAGAATTAAAACTGGAAGTATAAAAATCACATCTATAACTGATACTTGTGGGATTTTTGGTAGATAAGTAGGTAAGTAACTCTTCTTTGAAATATAACTAAGCTAAAAAATAATAATAAAAAATAGATGTGGCTAAGATGTCTTTTTAGATTACTATATTGTCTGCATGGTAGATCTGTCTAGCTTGATAGACTCTGGATGATATGGAGAGACATGCATCCATAGAAAGCTTTTTTCAGATGTGGTCATGGAGATTTTGCTAACAAATCATGAGCAAAGGCCAGCAAAGTCTTCTTTTCATATTTTCCAGGTGTATTGTGGAATACTGTAATGAAAATGCCCCATTGTTCATTTTTTAGGCTGAATATGTAGTTTTGTTCTCTATTGCTGTTCATATTGAACATATTCTGAGAACTATATTCCCTTATAAAAGTAAGTCTGATTTATTACCAAGTAGCATTAGAGATCAGTTATTGCTTTTCACTGATTTCTTGACCTTCATGCCTGTGCCTGTATTTGCATCACCTTAGCTATTTTATTTGCTCTGAGCAAAGGGAAAAAATTTCCTGGAGCCACTTCATCCTTTGTACACTGTCACCAGGTATATCACTGAACAACCATTCCTCTCATTAGTGGCTATAAAATAATATCAAGGGTCCTCATTTTTCCATAGAGTTGAAAATACAGATTAGAAATAAACTTCACATGTATAAAGGGCTAAAATAAAATAAACTTCACATATAAAAAGGGCAGAGTGCTAAGAATACAAAGCTTCTGGGGTATGAGGCACACTTTTCACTCTACTGTGATGAATTCATCAAAATTAGCTTGCTTGAAAAGGAAAAGAATCTGTGCTGAGTTCTTAGATCTTTGACTAAAAATGGTTTAATTGGGAAAGGCATAGATGGAAGTCTGAAGTCACTTCTGTTGACTTACTGCTTTGCTTCTAAAGTACTAGTAGCATTCAGATGCTTTGTAGTTTAGGGAAAGTTGAGGCTTCAAGTCTCTTGGGTACAAATATCTACAAGTCATGAGATGACTCATAAAATAGAGACCAAGTTCAAACTGGACACTAATCTGAAAGTTGGTAAGCTTACATCAGTTTGCTTTCCTCCTGGCTTCAACAATGCTCACTAACATATGCTGATGCCCAAATCCTTACATATTTACTGATAAAAGCAACAAATTGTCACAGGAAGGATGAATTTGACCAAGGATTAGATCAGTCATTATTTAAAATTTATTAATGATATGACATATATAGAATTAAGTTTTAGCAGCACTTAAACATTAACCAATGCCAGAATAGGTTATAGTGACTTGATTATAGATTCCTTAGATGACAAGACTCCTGTTAAGTCACTTCTCAAGTTTAGAGTAAGTCCAGTGTATCACTGAAATTCATCAACAGGCGATTGAGACTTGGGGGATGACTCACAGTGATTCAGTCTGACTTCTGTCAGCAGATGACCTCAAGAATTTTGGCACCTGAGAGGCATCCTGACTAAGCAGAGCTGCTGGTCATAGCCCGATGTGATCCAGATGACCTCAAGGAGTCTTCATTAAAATTGCTATTTATAGGGTCTGAGATAAGTGAGCTCTGTCAGGTACTTTTCCATATGAGCCACCTCTGGTTGTACTAGAGATATTCACTGAAATCTATCTCAGGTAAAAGGTCCAGGGGTTCTCGGCCTGTCAGGAGGCATTGGACTACTCTTGCTCCTCCTGGACAACCGGGAAGGCAGAAGTCAGGCACATTGAGGAGGGGTCTTCATGCTCTGGTGGTCCCCATCTCCCACACAATAGGAAAGGTAGAAGACAGACACATTAAGGGGCACCTTCAAGCTTTGGTGGCCTCCATCCTTCGCAATTGCAATCCAGATCTTTTCCAGTTAGGTTTGCCCTCCATTCAGAAGTAGTCATACTCTGTGACAACTGTCTTGAAAGGAAGGGGAAAGGCAGGGGCAGTTACACCACTACACAAATATAAGCTATTTTTAAGCAGAAATACTGCTAATTGTGCTAAGTCTAGTGTGGTTGTTTATTCACAGAGATTAAAGATTCTGTTATTTTTTTATTATTTTATCTTGCAATGACTATCTGATTTGGCATATTTGTAAATGAAAGCTATTCTGCTTTCTTGAGAAAAAACAGCCAAGAAGTTCCATAATCAATCTGTTATAATATCCAGAACCAACAATTCAGCACATGAACTTGTCACTGTATCTCACTTACTAAAGCTACAATATATCAGTTGAATGATGTCAATGTGCTTGTGGGCTGGAAGGAAATGGGTTTTGTATAGAGGGATTCGTTCAAATCTAGAATGATATGCTTTTCACTTTGAAAAATAGGGACAAAACACTATGTATAATTACTTTTTTTTCACTCATGGAATCTTCATTTACCTCTTAACTTTTGATCCAGAAAATCTTTTACATTTTCTCAAGATTTTAAGGTGTGTCTCTCTCAAACAGATGAAAAATCAAAGCAGAGTGTTGGCAGAGTATGTGTCTCAATGAGATTGAGTATGGAAGGCATATATTTGCAATTGTATAATATGCACTCAGTACTCATAGATTACATCTCTAACATCAACAGTTTAACATACTTGATATGTCCTTTTTTTTTATTTTAAAGGACAAGTAAATACTTTCATTCTTAATTCTGCTTATCTGTATTTCCAGCTAATTCAAAGCATCAGTGCAGTGGATCAAGATGACTCAGCAGAAGATCATCATTTTTACTTCTCATTGGCTCCAGAGGCCACAAACAACTCACGTTTTGCTGTCAAAGATAATCAAGGTGGCATCATTCATGTAGCTCTATAAGAATTTCCTAATAAAAGATGCGTGCTTCAAGTGGTCCTTGCATTGCCAATTTTATAAAAATATCCCCTTAAATAGAAATTGTTATAAGATACAAATATGTCATGAGGTGCATTTCAAAACAATAGTTCAGTAACAGTAGTTTAATTTTCTTTTCCAGCAAAGTAATATAAACAGCAAAAGGCAGTTTTCTTTCAAGGATAGATAAAACACTGAGATGAAAAATATACCGATATTCCTTGGAGTTTCTTTTCTTTAATGTAGGGTATAGTGGGAAACACTAACTTTCCTGTTAAAATTGCCTGTTTGTCTGAGAAACAGGTTCACCAGAGAAAGAATATTGCTGTTGATACAAGTCTGTATTAACATCACTTCAGCAAGGTCAAAATTAGACTCACTCATAAATATGTGTATAATCTTATTTCCTAATGTATTTTAACCTGCACATGGTGATTAACAATGACATCAGAAAATGTACTCTATTTTAATGTTATTCAGAACTGTTATTGACTGAGATTTTTAGAAAGAGGGGTATAGAGGGATAGCAAGCAACACCAGTCTGAGGTGAAAATGTGAGTGCAGTATCTGATGGAATTGCAGGCAAGATGACACTTTAGAATCAGTCTGCTAAGATTACAAAGAAGAGCTTCTTCAGGCTCAGCTAAGGTGCACATTGCTCTTGTTGACTTTACTAATTATTTGAAAGTTCTGTCTAGGAGAATAAATCAAAGGAAGTAGCTTTTGGAAAGTTTAGACAATGTTAAATGGCAAACTACTTCTCTCAATATCTCCAAAGTTAAAGTTAATGTATTAATATGTGTTCACTTCTCAGCTTCATTAACCTCTCACTCAGTGCCAGGAAGAGATAACTTGTTACACTAAGGTCAAACAGTGTACGAGCTATGAACCTTTCCCGCCTCTGCCCATTCTGAACAAAGTCTGAGCAGAGACATGCGAAAGGCAATATGTCCACTTCCTTTTGGTGGCTACTGATGGGAAAAAACAAAACAAAACAAAACAAACCAGACAAGAACTCACCTCATAACACGGCAGGATCAGCCCTCAGTGTCTCCCTTTCTGCTGCATTTTATAGAAAAGTTTGTGTGAATTGGAGTAGTCCTAGGCAAAAAACAAAGTAGAGGCTGCGGATCTGGAGCATTTTATCTCAGAGTTATATTGTGAATTATAACAGAAACCTAGAACTTTGATGTGGGGGAGTTAACTTCAGTAGACGTTTTGGCTAGGTGTATCACACAGGCAGTGGTAGAAACAATTTATTTATTTTTTTAATGTTTTGCACACATGTGGTAATTCATCTTGCCATGATAAAAAATTCTGACATGTAAACATTTATAGGTGTTTCTTGTTTCCATTATACACATATTTATACAAGGGTAATTTTTTTTTGTGCCAGGCCAGGTTTCAGATTTGATTTTTTTAATATGCAGCAGGAGCTAAACCTTAGCTGCTTGTGTGTTTTGTATGGATCTGATTTCTAAACACTTAAATACAAAGCAAGTGCAGAACCTTTAGCAATGTTTTTTACATTTAGATAGTAAGAGATCAACTAGCTCCAGTTTTTGAGTCATGAAAAGAAATAAAAGCCTATTTTAGTGGACTTTTTTCTTGCTTTCTTTTCTTTCCCTTGCCACCTGCTTTCTCTGTGTGCTGCCAGACACATTTCTGAAGCCTTTTGATTGGTAAACTGTCGTCTGTGAACTGCTGGATTGGTAGCAGCTGGTTACATGGAACAATTTTAAGAACCAATTAGTTAGTCTGAGCAGGTGTCAGGTACTGAACATGGTGGGGTCTTTTTTAGCTCCGAATGTTAAAAACAGAGCTCCTATGTCAAATTTTATTATTGTCCCTGGAATACATGTCAAAAATAAATGCAATTATTCACAACCGACACACAAAAAAACCCACCACGTGTCAGTGTCGGCTTTTACTTTTTTAACTTTCTCAATATGTATCTTTTCACAATAGCTTTGTTTTTAAATACATCAGATTCCACTGCAGTGTTATTGTTGTTTTTAAAAAGTGATAAATGAGTATCATCTATAATAATTTATTTTCTAGATAACACAGCTGGAATTTTCACAGCAAAAAGTGGCTTCAGGAGGCAAGAGCAGTTCTATTTCTACTTGCCAATCTTAATTCTGGATAATGGAACCCCACCACTGACGAGCACAAATACCCTCACTGTCACAGTCTGTGACTGTGACACCGAGGTTAACATCCTCTACTGTCGATATGGAGCTTTCATGTATGCCATGGGTCTCAGCACAGAAGCTTTAGTTGCTGTTTTGGCTTGCATACTAGTACTCCTAGGTAAGTATGCTTTGTTTCCTTTTGCAGTGGGCTTGATTAAGTTACAAAGATATTTTCTTGACTGGAAGCCTGGAAATACTGTGGTATTAAGGAAAAGAAATGGATTAAGGAGATGTTTTTCATTTATTTTCTGTTTTCTTAACTATAATTCCTCCCTCACAGTTTTCAATAAACTTTGAACTCTAACACAATGTCCTAAAAGTTGGCTTCAGCCAAGTCACAATACTACCTGTCTGTGTTGGTCCAAAGTTTGTATTCAGCCCAGATAAAGCCAAAGACAGCACTACACAAATAAATTGGTTAATATAAGAGTATATTAAAACGAACAGTACCCTATTCATCTGCCTTAGGTATGTCAAATACAGAGCTAAGATCAATACAAGATAACAAAAGAAGAAGAGAATTTGACACTCTCAGAAAACAACTCCAGAAACAAATAGGAAGTTTCTCTGTCAATTAATAAGGTTGCATCTCCAGAGAGCCTTTTCTGCCAGTGCTGGACATCTCCTTTTTCCCCTCCTGGGTCACCATATTAACCTCCATTACAGTTGGGAGCTCCTGAATGTGAAAAGTGGGTTTGAGCGGGTTTTAAATATACAGGAGTTGTGCTCGAACCTTTGCAAAGGGACATGCAGAGGTGGCACATGGCACTCAAACCCAGATCAACCACCCAAGGCTGGCTGTTCCTCCCTGCTCAGGCCTGTGGCTGCTGCAAGACATACTGGAGTGGCAGCACTCAGGGAAACACACTCTGTGCCTGGTGAGGCATGCAACTATCACTGCTAAAATGCCTTTCTTTTTTTTTAATTTTTTTTCCCATCAAATGATATTCTTGCAGTGCTTGATGAGTAATTTGATGAGACTTACATATGACAACAGCAGGCACACTTTATTGAACATTTGCAAGGACTAAATATCCGTCCTGAAACTTTGTACCTGTCTGAGTCAGTAAGTTTAAGGTATGGTAGTTTCTGAGGCCGGGAAAGAAAGGAAAGTGATAGAGATGGGAAGGTTTGTTTTCCAAGGTAAAATGACTGACCTTAGAGTGTGGTCACTAATGGTGATTATGGACCTCAAGACCAAATTCAAGCTGCTGCCAAAAAAATGACAGGAAAAGACTTCCAAATCCTGTCTAATAATATAATGTATCCATATTATGCCATATAGCAGTGTATTTCATAAAACATGGTCTCTAAAAATACCACAAAACAGCTGATGGATTATGTCAATAAAAACATTTTTCCATTAGTGAAACTAAACCCAAGCAACTCCAAAATAAGAAAATGAATATAGAACCAGGATTTCACTAAGCAGAGTGATATCAAAACATCATTATAAATTGTGCAAACATAGCACAACAAAATTCTAAAAAATATTAAGGAAAAATATAATCATAATCAAACCAAGAAAATAGCAGCAGAATATCTAGTTACACAGATATGTCTGGAGAATAAGAAGTAATAACAGGAATTACATTGCCTTAAGAAACAAATTTTTTTTGCCGAAAATTATTCTCTCAATGTATTTGTTAATAAAAGCAAACACAATGGTAACATTTTTAAACTCCTAGACCACTGAATGAAAGAAATACAAAATTATTTTGAGGAAACCCATCTTTATTTTTCCCATGTGCAGGATATCTAGGTAAAAAACATTCTTTTTTCTAACATCATTGTACAGTGTGACCTCTACCAGTCCATAAACAACAGCATACAACACCAAGCATATAATCATTAACCAGAAGAAAGATGAAAGCTGGAAATGAAAGCATGCACGTCTACTCTGATCTGTATTTTGATCTGCCATAGTAGCAACAGAAGACAAGAAAGAGAAGTCCAATAAAGCTAATGTCATTATTTTGACTTTATACTAGTGTAAAAAAGAAATTTAAAAAGTTAAATAGCACCCATATCCTTCATTCTGTTCACAACCTTATGGCTTATTTTCCTTATCATACGGAATAGAAACTAGCTCTAATTATTTCCTGTTGTATCTTTGGTGTCCTGATTGAATCTTCTGCTCTGAACTCATTGAAATGTCTCCTCAAATGGAACCCTATATTTTAGACCCACAGTTAAATGAGCTGTCCAGAAGCAGCATGCATACCTGTCAACTATGAGTCAGTATCTTCATATGGCTTTGGAGTCTCAAAATTAGGCAACATGCAGGAAGCTGTAGAACCAAAATGCAAAAAAATACATGTTTTTATTCATCCCTATGAATGCACTGAATAGATGGGGCAAGGATGAAAACAATGTAAGGATATCTCAAGGTTATTATATCTAGGTGGGAGTACTCTTGGACAGACACTAGCCGTTTCTTGACTCCATAGCCAAGTCCAGGACTGCACTGTTCCCCCTACTTTCATCTCCTGCTTTCCAGCAGAGACAACAGCAACACACAATTGGATTTGTAGTTTCTAGACTTGTCTGCACTCCCGGAGTCACCTTATTTAAATCTGAACTTTCCTTGTCCCAGGCACTTTGAGCTGTCTTTGTTGTCACAGGTTATCTGAACCTGGTCACTTTCTGTTATGCTCTTAAGGTACCAAGGGTCAGGCAAATTATATCACTGCATTATGCAGGCCACCAGTGGAACTATTTATCAAGGTCCACTCTTCAGATGAAATAAACCCTTGGTATCTACTGGGCCTGTCACAAAAGTCAAAGCAGGGAAATAGATAAATATATTAATCAGGAGGAAGCAGAAACTAATCTACCACATTCTCTACAGACACACATATTTTAAATGCACTAAATCTTTGAATGTAATTTCGTGGTTATTTAAAATGAAATAGTAAAAGTGTTTATAGATGTTTTCTACATACCTGAAATTTCAGAATTTTTTTTTTTTTTTTCCCTGTATTTTCATAAGTAACATTAGAAGAGTTCACCATGCAAAGGGTTTGGAGAGTTGAAACTGTCTGGGGTTTGTAAATACATAACGACATTGTAGAAATTCTTGTTTCTGATGTTTTCAAGTCTGGTGTTGGCATCTCCCAATCAAATGAAGTAGTGTACAGTAAATATATAGAAATAAAGAACAACTACAGGTCACTTGTATTCCTAACTGAGGTAAAATCCTGTCATTGTTATATTTTTATCGTGTTATGTACCAAGTAAAAAAAATCACTGTCCGCAAACTACTTACTTATTAAGTAGAATTACATTAAATTTTAGTTAAAAACTGAATTAATCTCCGTGAAAGTCATAGACTATTTCAAAGGGATCATTCAACTAAAACCAAAATGAGCTAGGACTAAAAGATAATTTTTTAAAAAAACTTTTATTTATGAGAGAAACACACTGCTCTGGTTCATAGGCCTTGGTAGTAAATACTGCTACAATACCACACAAAATTTAGTGATAGTCTTCAAATTTCCAGGACAGCATAACAGAAATAGTTGAACCACACCTGTGTCATCTGTGGAACTGAATGTTTCAAAAAATGAGTAGGATATCCTTCTCATTTTTCATCTGATCTTCCTGGGGCTTTGATCTGAGAGAAAGGGAGAGATTAAGAACTTAAATTCTGAATGTGAATTTGATATATTATGTGATAAACCAAATCAGTTCCAAAAAGCACAACCTGTGTTTTCATCAGTTTCAAACTCCCACCTACCAAAAGAATTGCTCTGTTTCACTCACCTGTTTTATAAGACCCTTTGTAGCCACTTTTCCCACCACACACTATGATCATCTTGAAACAATAAAATCCATAAAAATTACAGCTCTATAAATTTGTTAAAACAGCTTCACTATGCAATAGCGTTGATATTGAGAAACATTATCCTTTTTACGTCTTTCCAAACACATTCAAAATCTCTGGTTCTCTTTATTCCCCCCACACACCCCCGTTTTTTTGTTTATTTTTTTAATTTTGTGTGTCAGTGTTCTTTTTAGCCATTGTAGCTATAAGGCAGCAGAGGAAGAAATCCCCCTTTTCAGAGAAAATGGAAGAATTCAGAGAGAACATTGTCAGGTATGACGATGAAGGCGGTGGTGAGGAGGACACGGAAGCCTTTGATATTTCAGCACTAAGGACCCGCACTGTCATGCGAACACACAAACCACGGAAGAAGGTCACCACAGAAATCCACAGCCTCTACAGACAGTCTCTGCAGGTTGGTCCTGACAGCGCAATCTTCAGGCAATTTATTTCAGAAAAGCTTGAAGAAGCAAATACAGATCCTAGTGTTCCTCCATATGACTCCCTTCAGACCTATGCGTTTGAGGGGACGGGCTCTTTGGCAGGATCCCTCAGCTCTTTAGGTTCAAACGTGTCAGACGCGGATCAGAGTTACGACTACCTTACAGACTGGGGACCTCACTTTAAACACCTTGCAGGCATGTACGCTTCCCATAGAAGTGTGGGAGATTAGTTATGCTTTGGTTTCTTGCTTTATTTTCCTAAATCTCAGCGAACAAAAAATGACTGTGGATTTTTAAAAGTGAGATCATCCCACATGTAGCTCTGAAAAAGAAAAGCCCAAGTTGTTGTTTTGTTGTTTTCCCTGGAAAGTCTTGGATGTAGAGATCTTCTGGAAAATCATGCCAGACATGTCATGAGTTGAGGAGATGGAGATTCCTGTTTAAAAATTTCATGGCTATTTAGGTGCCTGAATGAAAACTCTGCTGCTTTGAATATCTAGGCCCCCTTCTGGCTACTGAAAACCTGGGTCCTGCAAGTGCAAAAGGAGTAGAAGCCATAAATGGATATTGTAAATATTCTGTCATCCATAAGCTTTAAACTGTTTCCAAAGTTAAGAGAGTTTTGTTGTTGCAGTTAAGTGTATTCATTAACCAAAGTTAAATATACATATTTATATAATGCTTCACTATATAAATATGCTTGAGTGAAAAAATAGACCTTAGATATTCTAATACAATTATTAAGAGTTCTCAAAGAATCATCTATTTATTTTTCATACAACAATAAAACTAAAACAAATGCCTTTTCTTATCAGTGTAGAAATAAAAAACTATTACAACATCAGCAAGTATTTGCTACCATCTTAGTCTTCAATGGAGCTATTGGAAAACGTATAAACCAATATTTACTTTAACAAATGAGATTGAAAAATTGTATTCATTCAGGTTAAAATTGTTGTTCAATATAAATACTGTAATTGAGCTCATTATATATTACTGCACTTAGAAAAAAAATGCCGTCAAAATACAGGCATTTTTCCTTTTATTAAGAGTTTAAAAGATGGCCAAATTACAAGCACAGATTTATTTATTTATTATGTAATATAAAATTATCTGCAGTATCCATTGTTATTAGAACAATATTAAGAATCTTTAAAGTGCTAAATGGATGGTGATAAAACTTTATGTATAACATTAGATAATAAGATAATAAAATGTTTTAATGTTAATCCACTTTCGAAAATGATCCTGAATCATTCTGTGGGACTCAAGAAAGACTTCAAAATTAATTTCCCACTGTATGTTTTCCAAACATACCATAGTGAATATAAAGCTGTCTCAGAGTATTTCTTTACTCACGCCACCACCCAGCAGCAATTTTGGATCTGAGGGTCATCAGATATGCTCAAGATGATCTGCTTGAAAAATCAGCCTGCCTGTGTTTTATTCACCTCTCTTCCATCAGGTACTTGTTTTATAGAAATTAGATCTTGTAATCAGCTGATACATTTCCACACCTAAAAGCTGACATCAGGATAAAGAAATTACAGAATGTGGATTTTTTTTTTCTGCCTTTTTTAAAATGAGATTTTTAGGTAAGAACTACTGAATTATGGAGTGGCAGTCAAATCTTATGCAAGGAAACAACCAACCATGCAAAAAAAAACCAAACCAAACCTAACCACCAAAAAAAGTAAAAGGCACAGAACAGACAAGCTCTGCAATATTTGCTACAATTGCTGTTCACTGAGGAAAAGCAAGGCATGTAGGCTTAGTGGAAAGGTGCCAGTGGAGAATTTAAATTCCTGTCAGCCAAAAATACAACATGTAGAGAAGTTTAAAAATCAGGTGACATTTCCAGTGTGAGGTCTGGTAAGGACAGAAATATGATTCATGGTATTCATACCTGGAAAAATACGGGGTTAGGGGTGTCTTCTGACCAGGTGCAGATGAAACAGCATCTGTTCTGTAAAGAAAAACTGGTTTTCATCAGTCTCATGCTAGGATGCCAGTATGAATGAACAGCTACAAAACAGCTTTAAAAGATGCACAAGAAAAATTATTGTATTAATGACTCTAACATTTGTGTTCAATGGCTTTCAAACATCTGTGACAAAATAATTTTTATTTAAGATAATATTTTACATACTAGTAATTTGTTCCATGGAGAGGAATACAGAAAGAGGGAAAAAATGTACGTGAACTGTTTATTGGAGATGGTGAAAAGTACCTTTTTAGGATTAGGTCTATAGATTTATTTAGGTTATACTCTAAACAAATCCTTATTCCACAGATGGTACTAGTGGCATTAAGAGAATTCCTTATGCTTTCAGGTTCTGTTTAGTACAAAAAGGATAACAGTGTCTGATCCTTTCTCAATCCAGAGATTTTGTGCATTTTTTGGGGAAAATAGCCTCAAACACTCAACCATGTTAGCACTTATAGTATCATTTCCTCTTTTTACTGTAAAGAACTGTAACAATATATAATTTTTTTAACCAGTGTATACAACCGTCATATAATTTGTGTAACCACTGTATGCCATTGTCAGTAATTTCTGTATGAAAGAAAATAATGGCCTACAATGGATTTTAAATGATCTTTAGCTGACAAGGCATAAAACCATGTTTTCATAGTAGAGAAAAGAAGTGTTTTGCTCCAGAGTAAGAAGATATTCTTAGCTCTAGCTGGGTCACATCTTGCTAGGTTCCTGATACTCATTCTAAGTCAAACCTACTAATTTATTTCCACCTGCAAGAAAAGAATCACTAAACTGACTTAGTAACTTCACACTTCTTTTAATATACTCTACTTAATTTAGCTGAACAATGTCTTCAAATAAAGATTTGCAGAGGTGTCTGCTTATTTGAAAGAAATGAACATTCTGAGGAAGCCAAAGTTAAACATATAAGAGTTATCACAATAAGTAAGAGTATGAAATTACTAAAGGATAAGTTATAAACCAGAGTTCCTAATGATCTATTAAACTGTGGAATGGTTTTCCCAGGAGAATTCTCCATTGCCTTTATCCTTCAAAATTTGTTGGTAGCTAGAATTAGCTATGCTATTGTCTGAAGTGAAGAATACAAATATGTTACCAAATGGCACACATATACTTAGATGTTCGTGACCTGCCTGTGGGAGTATAAGGAAGATTTATTGACTGGTCAAAGAAACATGATCATACACACTGCTTTTATGTATGAATGCTTTGAAGAGATGTTCCTGTATATTTCTTTTTCTGTAACATGGTAATGAGACAGGTTAAGAACTAGTGAAATATCTGACAAACGATTGGCTTCCTGTTTCAGTCCTCACTCACAGGGATTCAGTGTTGTGTTATTGATTTTATTATTTAAAAGCCATAGAAATGAAGACTTTCTATATATTAATAAGTGCCTAATATTCAGAGGTTTTAACTTAAGAAACAAAAGAAAAACCTCATTTGATAGAACACTGTAGCTTTAGACTCAATGTTGTGACAGAAAAAGGGTATTTTCTTTATTGATGCACCCAAAATAAAATATTTCCATTTGATTTTCATGTTGCATAACATGATGTAGGTTTTGTTATTATCATAACACTGAGAGACAATCCTGCTTGCCACTGAGGCTAATCTTAGTCTTTAATTCACATAATTATCCTACTACGTTTTCTCACAGATACTGTCATTAGACTCCTAGCTTTGCTTTCAAAATTTGCAATGGAAATGTGATTCTTTTAGCATTCATTCTTAACTATATGGGCTAATCCTCTCAGATGACAGTAAAATATTTTTGGAAAGACAGTGTGCATTTTATGCTTCAGAGTCAGATCTAATATATGTTCTCTGAGGAGTAGAAGTTGAAGGAGATTATGTGATTTTGCATTCTGGCAAAGAATACATTCTACCCTTGAACTAGAATGAGAGCAAATAGAATAGAAGTTATATGAAAAAAAATCAGTAACCACGAGTAAAGTCTGTAAGGTTTCTCTACCAGAAAATTGGTAAACTTATAAAGAAAAATAGAAAAGACTAATGTTGCTTAAAAAAGTGGACACATTTTACAGCAGTATTTTGAACGCTCTCATTCAGGAAAAAAAATCTTCTTATATGGGTCTATATCAAAGAGGTGATAAAAGAAGTTAACCTTGAACATTTCTATTTATAATTTCAACAGTCTAACTCAATATGCACACATTTCATTATATATTCAGTGAACTTCATTTCATTGATTGCAAATGCCAATTTACTTACATAACTTAAGAATTCAAAATATCTTTACAGTGATTTTAAAAAATATTTTATGAGAATTCTTAAAGATGGAATGACTTTAGCAATACTTTATCCAGGTTCTTGTTGTCAAAGCATTTTGCTCTCCCAAAAATTTTAACCCACTTTTGCTATCACATAAAAACATCCTAGCTGACTTCTAAAAGCATTTGCATCCCCCGCAGTTCATCTCACCCAACCGTAGCCACCTAAAATCTGTGTAAGTTATTCAAGTTCCTTCCCAGCCTGTGGTGCCCTCAGACATCACTGAAGTTCAGGGCAGGCTGGACACTCTCCAGGACTGCGAAATGGGAGACGCATCCTTCCTTATGGGATGGACTTGGACATGATAGATCTTCCACAGTAAAGAACGCCTGCTAATACATCTCCTTCATGTCACTGAGGACTCTGACCCAGTGATGAATCACCCTCAAAGCTTCATCTGTTTTCCCCAATACAACAGGGGTACAAGGATTCAGCTTTTTCTTCTTATTTTCACATACATCTGGGTTTATTTTTAAAAAAACTAATTAATATTTTTCTTTGACAATAACTACTGATTATTATTGCTTTATATTATCTCACTAAAGGTTTCCAAGTCAGCTCCTTGTGGAGATAGCTATTTTGCAATCACAAATTTCAGGAACCACAGAGGAACAGACATGAAATCAAGGCCAAGTGAGGTCAAATGATTCATGTAGCTGGTCAGTTCTTGAGCTGGAAACAAGTTGTAGATTCTGAAACATTTAATCCCCTTCCCAGCTCTCTGGACTACAGTGAATGTTTTGTAGCTCTGCTTTGAGCTTTCTTGGTGAATAATAAAGTCTTTTAAGGTAAAAATGCTACATTCACCTGAGCTGGTCTGTTCTGGCTTTGTAGGTCACTTTGAACAACTTTTTATATGGAACCATTGTCAAACCAGGTGAAAGTAACTGCTAGTTTCTTTTCTATGATGGTTTTTCCCCACTGTAAACTAGACCATAAATGCATGAGTGGAAACATGAATTAAGGGTACAGCTTAGGGAAACACTTTATCTTGTCCCCTCCCTCACAGAAGACTTGTCTAGATCTACCCTTGCGTGGCTGTGTCTTAAAAGAAACAGAAAACCTTAGAAAACGTAGATCTCTCACGACAATTCTTGTTTTAATAGGGACTTTTTAAAAAACAGTCTATGACTAAGATTCATAGTTAGTTGTGGAGAAGCAAAAGGAAATCAGATTAAAGAGAAATGAACAATTTAAGGAAATTGCCATTGATTTGTCACCAATCAGTTGCAGCCAAGTTGCAGAGCAGGTTGCATGAACACCCACCAGTTTACACAGTATCTTCTTACAGAGAAAGTTATATCTGAAGGCAAGAATTTACTCTCAGTGTCTTTAAAGTTATTATTAGTCCAGTTGTTAAAACTGGTAGTTCAAATTGTATACAGCTAAAGTGCTATATAATCAAATTTTTCCTCTCTACTCCTTTTTTTATGGTTTTATGCCCATGTTCCTAAGGCTTCAGTCTGGAGCAGGAGGAATGGTACCACAAGTCATTAGTATCCCTAGTCCTTTGCCAGGAGGAATGCAACACTGACATTGATCATATCTTACTCCTTACTCCAACATTTGTTTCGGGACATTTTTGCCTGTTTGTTAACATTATTTACACCTTAATCTTTCTTGGCTGGTCTACAAGTCTGAATATACTTTATACAGTTTGTTTTACATAGGATAAAATTTCTTAGCTCTAAAGCTCATTTTACCCTTCTCCCAATATTGCATCACTTTGGTGATGAGAAGTTAAGCACTGGTGATCTGTTTATACCCCGTAGCATGCTGTGCCAATGGCAGCATCCTGGGCCAAGATTTTCGAGGCCTATTCTCATTCTATGCTTTGATTTTATGCTGCAATTTATTCTAAGTTCATAGGTTCATTCTACAGAAAATGATTCTTTAAAAAGTAATATACAAAAAAAATAAGTGAATATGTATACAGTTACACTACACAGTTATACAAAGCTGAGCAAAGTTAAAACAAATTAAATAATAGTCACATAATCAATAAGTAATTTTTCTTTTTATGGTTAAACAAGTCAAAACATATCTCCAGGCACACCAAGGTAAGTCCAGAGAATAGCAAGCAGGTCCTGAGACCTGTGCTTTCTTCACGCTAAGCCTTTTACAAACAGTAGTGACTCCACACTTACTGCCTACAAGTCTACAATTCCTGGAAGGTTTTCAAAAGGAAATCACAATCCGAAACTAAGAATTAACTGTCTCTTACAATCTCAAATATTTCTGGAAGAGTAATCACCTCCGAAAGGAGAGGATAACACTGACCTTTCTGCTGGTCTGAGTTACCAGATAAAAAGCAAACAACATAAGAGCTAGTACAATTTGTAAGCATTTACCAGAAATATGTTTTCATCCTTCCTATTTCTTCAGAGTACATTTGCAATATGAAATTCCTGACTGTTTACTACGTGTTTTGGTTAACAAATCTTTACTCCAAGCTCAAAAGTACCTCCGTTTTCTGTTGTAAAACTTCTCCTATATGGTAGGTGGTTCAGATTCACTAAAAAAAATCCCAACCAACCAAAAAACTCCCAAGCAGTCTGCAGTACTTGTTGCAACAGGGTGGTAATATTTTTTACATTGTTTTTGGAGACTGGCAAAGACAATGAGGACCTGATTATTAGAAAGCAAATATTCAAAAACATATCCACAAAGAAGTGCTTCTGCTATAAATTTGCAAAATTTTGGAGCAGCAAAAATCCAAAGAAGTTTTTACTTTGCTGATACTTTATTTTTTGCTTCTTTTATTTTTTTCTGTCAACTTTGTAATGCAAGCCATTATGGAGACAATCAAAATGCACTACATAACTTTTGTAGCAGATCACTCTTAGAGGCCCACTTCATTCCTTGGGAGTGAATTAGATATTTGCAGGTTGTTAGTAATGTTGATATCATGCATTTGGCTTCAGTAGCAGAGTAAATGGAAAGGAATAATAAGTCAAGTTGGAGGCCTGTGGCCACTGGTGTTCCCCAGGGAGGATCAGTGCTGGGTCCAGTTTTGTTCAATATCTTCATCAACGACCTGGACAAGGGGGTAGAATGCACCCTCAGCAGTTCGCTGATGATACGAAACTGGGAGGGGTGGCTGACACACAGGAAGGCTGTGCTGCCATCCAGCGAGGTCTGGACAGACAGGAGAGCTGGGCAAAGGTGAACCTCATGAAGTTCAATAAGGGCAGGTGTAGAGTCCTGCACCTGGACAGGAATAACACCAGACACCAGCACAGATTAGGGGACGTCCTGCTGGAAAGCAGCCCCATGGAGAAAGACCTTGGAGTCCTAGTGGACGGTAAGTTGTCCATGGGACAGTGATGTGCCCTTGTGGCCAAGAGGGCCAATGGGATCCTGGGGTGTGTTAAGGAAATTGTGTCCAGTAGGTTTAGGGAAGTTCTCCTCCCCATCTACTCTGCCCTAGTGAGACCACACCTGGAATACTGTGTCCAGTTTTGGGCTCCCCAATTCAAGAGAGACAGAGATCTACTGGAGAGAGTCCATGGACAGCTACAAGGATGATTAAGGGACTTGAACATCTCTCCTATGAAGAGAAACTGAGAGAACTGAGGTTTGAAAGGAGACAACTGAGAGGGGATCTTATTAACATATACAAATATCTGAGGGGTGGGTGTCAAGAGGAAGGGGGCAGTCTCTTTTAGGTGGTGTCCAGTAATAGAACAAGAAATAACGGATTTAAGTTAGAACATAGGAAGTTCCATCTCAACATGAGGAGAAATTTCTTTACTGTGAGTGTGACAGAGCACCAGAACAGGCTGCCCAGAGAGGTTGTGGAGTCTTCTCTGGAGACTTTCAGAACCCTCCTGGATGTGTTCCTGTGTGGTCTACCGTAGGGGATTCTGCTCTGGCAGGGTCATTGGACTAGATGATCTCTAGAGGTCCCTTCCAACTCCTAACATTCTATTCTATTCTATTCTATTCTATTCTATTCTATTCTATTCTATTCTATTCTATTCTATTCTATTCTATTCTATTCTATTCTATTCTATTCTATTCACTGAAAAGTGCATCCAATTTGTATGACCTTTCTAATTTTCTTTGCAGTGTCCAGGACACAACCTAACTGTTCCTGACATTCTTTGTAAAATTCACACCTTTTTTTTTTTACTCTAAAGTCCACACAAAACAATTTTAGCTCTCTAGGTTTCTCCACCTTATTGATTTATTTGCTTGTAGGATAACAAAAGGAAAAAAAAAATTAAAAGGATCAGGAGGGAAACAAAAACTCAGCAAGCAGATAGAAATACTGCTGTGGAATGCAATTTGAAATAAAATCAGAAATGGAATTTACCAGGAGTTCTATACCTTACACTGTTACAAAAGAAGAATTTGGACCTTTATTTTGCCTTTGCATGGCAAAAAAATACCCTTATGGACACCTGACAATAGACCTGGGACATCAGAGATTCTTTCCATCAGCTTGTTCTCTTAGTGTCACATATTGTAGACATTTTAATGTAGTGTGCTGTGAAGTATTTTGTAACCCTTACTAGGTAGAGAGAAAGATGTTTCTAAAGTAGATATAACCAGAACGGTTACATACAGACAATCTGACTTCATATTCCTGATGGTTTTTACTGTTTTTTTTATTTTAAACATTTGGAAAGTTGAAGTACGACAGTTTAAAAATATTTAATAACGAATATTCTTTGTCTACAGGAGTTGTCTAAGGAAAAGACAACCAAATCTTTATGCCAATTTGCACAGGAAATTAGAAAAAAAAGTCACAAGTCCAATCGGTTCTAATAATAGACCTCAAACACCCCAACACGTACCTAGAGAACAACAGTGTGGTGTGAGCAATCCAGGAATTTCACAGAATCACAGGATGTTAGGAGTTGGAAGGGACCTCAAAAGATCATCTAGTCCAACTCCTCTGCCAAAGCAGGATCACATACAGTAGGTCACACAGAAACATGTCCAGGCATTTTTTGAATGTCTCCAGAGAAGGAGACTCCACAACATCTCTGGGCAGCCTGTTCTGGTACTCTGTCACCCTCACAGTGAAAAAGTTTTTCCTAATGTTTCTGGCATGACGTGTGACAGCAATTTGATATATGAATCAGGTGGACCAACCACAGGACTAATCCCATGGACTCACTAGGAGGTACGCTACCTAAAGTGGAAAAAGATTAATATGGTTGGATGGATGGACTACAACACGGATGAGAAACTGTCTAGATCACCGGCCTCAGTGTGCTGTGGCCTACACTTAACCAGTGTCCATTCTAGTTGTGTTCGTTAGTGTTTGCTGCTGAATTTAATGTTGGTTATGGTCTTAAACTGTTCCCTGGGCAATGGTAGCGAGTGCACGTTCAGCAACTTCATGACCAACACCAAACTGGGAGGAACATTCAATATGCTGAAGAGTAGTGATACCTTCAACAGGTACCTGATGAAGTTAGAGGCACAGGTGGCAACGTGCTGAAATGGTAAGAAAATGTTACTCTGCGGTTGTTCATAAGTATCCTCTGACAAGGGTCACTTCTTCACATGAATGATAGAATAATTTTGTTAAGACTTACATTAAAAACACCAACAACAACCAAAACAAGAAGTGTCAGAGTACCACTAGTCATCATCATCATCATCATGGCTAGGCTTCACGAACTAAGATATGGGAAGCGCTTTACCCACACTTGCTACAAACACACTGATGGCTAAAAAGGCTGATCCGGGACAGAAAAGTCCGATTGCAAAAGGCACAGCGGAAAGTCTCCTTAGGCAGTATTGGCGAGGCATGGTTCTTTCTGCGTTGTCTTTTCTCCTCTAGATTAATTCTCTGTGCATTCTCAAAGGAGACAGCAGCGTTATGGATGATGTGTCTCCACACCTCCCGATTGGAGGCCAGAGTGGACCACTGATGGTAGTCAATATAGCCAAGACCGAGGTATTGTTTCAGAGAGTCCTTGTATCTCCTCTTTGGGGCTCCTCTGTTGTGGCAGCCAGTGGTGAGTTCACCACAGAGCACAACCTTAGGGAGGCGGTGATCCTGCATCCTGGAGAGGTGCCCTGCCCAGTGCAGCTGCGTCCCCAGCAGCACGGCCTCAATACTGGTGACCCCTGCCTGTTCAAGGACAGTAACATTAGTCACGTAGTCAGTCCAGTGGATGTTTAGGATTGTACGGGGGCAGCGCTGATGGAAGCGTTCCAGGAGTCGCAGGTGGTGGCAGTAGATGACCCATGATTCAGACCCATATAAAAGAGTAGACAGCACAATGGCTCTGTAGACACTAATCTTTGTACTCTTCTTCGGGTGTTTATTGCACCAGACTCTTTTATGGAGTTTTCCAAAAGCTCTGTACGCCTTTGCTAACCTGTTGTAACCACTAGTAAACTGGAAGATATAACAGCTGTCTAAACATGGAGTTTCACATGTTAATATGCTACTCTCTCATTGGCTTAGCTAACTCAGAAGGGAAAGCAGTGTGTTAGTCAATTTAACTTAAGGGATAATTTTCACCAAAAGTAATAGTTACATCCAGAAATATTCTAGCTGGGAGAAAGAAAAAGTGCACAATAAGTAGCATAGCCATCTGCTTATCTAGAAAGCCGTTCGTATACAGATGAGCTCAAAGTATAGGCTTCCTGTTTGTTTTTGTGATGATTTAAGAGGTGCAAACAACTTTTTGCCAACACTGTAATATGCATATGTAGGTAAAGAAAACATAAATACTCTGTTTTCTTAGATAAATAACATCATCCTAAACCAAGTAATTCTTGCTTATTTCTTTGTTTGATCTCACTCAGAAGCAAAAAAAACCACACAAAAACTCTCTGATTTTCCAGGAATTTAAAATTCCCTGCCATTTTTCAGAAGCTGGCAAACTCTAAAAAAAGTTAGATTGAATCCAGGTATACCTAAAAGGCCTTTTCACCTCCTTACTACTATCTCTCATAGTAGATACTGAAGTATGGAGCCATTTACTAGTGATAATGTTTCAGGTTTAGACTAATGGGTGGGAAAACAAAACACTAAACTGCTGCGTTGCTGGAAATGCTGTTTCTGTAGAAGTACATGGTCTCATTAATACTACATTCCTACTCTTTAACACTGAATAGTTATATAGACTGTTATAATGGTGAACCAATTCTGAGAATATTTGCTCAACTATTTTATATTAGTGTTTCTGCACCTCATTGCAAAACATCGAAGTAAAGCTCTTGATACTCCAGTATGCCTTCATTGTTGCAGTGTGCATTTGCAGTGTTGAAAGCTCTCATCAACTGAACTTATTTTGCAAAGTTATTGAAACAATCTTAATGAGATATAGTTGGGCCTGCTGGCTTTCTTTCTTTATTTATTTTTCTGATTGCAGAAAATAGTTTTTCATCTATTTAAGTAGTGAATTTCTATTGCTTTACAGGAGACCTGAAGAGCCAGTGCTTATTGAGAATTATTGCACAAGCAGCTTCCACTAAGTAGATGATTATATACATCCTTTCATGCTCCTATGTTAACTTAAATGCTGATTATTGTGGCTCTTTTTTCCTTCTTTTCTTTCTTTTTTTTTTTAAACTTAAAATGGTTCATATGGATTCAACTCTTAGCATGTAAAGCATAGATGTTCTACTATAGGGCCTGCTTTATATACCACAGAGCTTATTGGTGGGAAAATCCTGATATCCAGAATTAGCTTTACACTACGATTAACTTTTCAGTGGCAGCAGGATGGGATTTTTAATTCTATGTTTTAATAAGTTTATGTCAATTATCAGTTGAACACTTTGGTTAGAAATACACTATTCTCATATGAAATATTATTCCACATACTCCCCCACCCTCCCCCAGTTTTTCATAAACCAATTCGGTAAATAATTCTTATTCTTTCTTAAAGGATTCATTTCAAAATAGACTCATACAAGGCTTTCAAACTTTAATATTTCAGTTATTTTTCTTCCCGAGTGATCTTTCTCTTTAACCATATATAGCTGGTAATGCAGCACCTACTGTCAAAAATATCAGCCTTGTTTATGGCCTACTTGTATAGATTCAGCTGGGGACAGAGAGGAGAAAAATGGTAAATAACAAGGACCTTAAAGTTACTAAAGGTCTTGTCCCAGTTTTGGGAAAGGGTTTACTTAAAGCCTATTATTGACTTTGGGACATTAGAGAAAATAAGAGCAATCATGCTCAGAACATACCCAGTCATACACTTCTGAGAGCTGACTTTTGAATCCCAAGCTGACCAGCCATCACCCAACAGCAGCCTGGGGCACTGAGTCTGTAAAAGGTGACAGGTGACTGTTCTCTGGTTATGAGACAGCGATTTATTTTTTTTTTTATTTTTGTTACTGTTCCATATGTGACAGGCTACAGTATTTGATGTTTTACAGTGATACTTTTCTTGAAACAGGTATAGATTTATTGTAGAGCTCTTGAGGCCTGTATAATCCAAGATTGTTCCATGTAGTTATGCTATTTTCTCACAGAAATGCCCACCAATTCAGTTTGGCTTTAGGGTATTCAAACTCATATCCTGTTTTTTTTCCCCATCTCTGTCCCCATAGGTGCAACATCTATCTGCCTCATAAGCAGCTTTTACTTCCAATTACTAAAACTGTTGGCATAGTAAAGTTAATTGTAAAAGAAAAACCCCTATTATTCTGGATATTGATCCATATCCTTTAATAACTGAAAAATATTTATTATTTAGTTATAGAAACCATATTACCATTCAAGCACAGAAATAAAACCTTTTTAGGAAGAAAATACATGAACTTGGTCTAAACCCAGCTCCAGTATGCAGCTCGAGAATCATAACCAGCTTACATGTGGTTGCCTTGATGTGTCTACACCTGCCTGCATTTCTCTGCAGAGAGGTGCTCTAATATCAGTCTAGCCCTTACTTATTCTGTGAGGATTATTATACTGTTAGAGGTCAAATTCAAAAGAACCCCTTCACAGAGAAACAGACATAAGTATTTTGTGGGTTAACTATTTTGACAGCATCCAATAACACTGTAAATTGCAGAAGTGAGCTTTCCATTATAAATCACTTGTTTCTTCAAGTGGTGCTCTGTTTTCTAATTAATCGGTCATGTAAGACTTATAGAAACTAAGGGCCAGAAATTGCTGAAAATTAGGGGAGAGTAGTTGGGCACTTCAAACCAGCCATGAAAGAACAAAGGTTAAATTCTGCCTTTGAGCAGTACTCATGTCAGGCAAATGATAGCTTGAAAACATTCACTTTATGAAATAAGCTTCAGCTATTTTCACTCTGCACAGAGCATGGAAAGCCAGATAATTTACTGCACTCAAGCGCATGCTTGGGTTTTTTTGTCATTATTATTGTTATAAATAAAAAATATGAAGAATGAGGGATCCTAGCCAATGGAGAAATGATATTGCAATAAACTAAAAGTCTTGAAATACTGTACAAATCAAACAAAGAGAGAGCATTACTTAAAAAGATCTCTAACAAAAAGAATAAAGGAAGGATTCTTATTTAAAAAAAAAAAAAACAGGAAAAAGAAAAGAATAAAAGGGGTTATGGACTCAGCTTGCTTTGTTTTTCCACCACAGTGGGTTTCCTGCTGTTTCTGGCTAGAGGCCAGAGAAAGAAATTTATAATGAAATAACCAGCTTCCCTTAAAGGATAGAGAGCACCCATCTCATCCTCCTCATTGTCAATGATGTCAAAGCTTACTCAAAAGTCCTTATTCTGAGCATTGCGGTTCATAAGGAATGCAGATGTGTGTTCCTACAGCACTAGGGGACACACGGTGACAACTTGTTAATAGACTCATTCTATAAAGCAGTAGACTTCATAAATTATGGGGGAGGGCAAGGCAGGAGAAACTCACTTTCTGCATGACTGAGATAAGTTTCTATATACGTGTTTTATATGAAAAATCTTGGTTCTGTTTTCAAGCGCTACAGGAATGTGTTTTGGACTGTTTATTTCTCAAATACAAAGAGTGAGTTTTGTTCTTTTACATATGGTGTTTTGCCCACTAAGAAAAGCTAGAGCACAAACACGGATGCTATTTAGCCTGATGACTTCAGGATGTCTGAAGACTACATAGTTTTCTGAATAATCCTCACTACTTACACAGTGGTTTGCCTGGCTGATAGTAAGTTAGATTTGATCTAAAGAACCACAAATCTAGTGCTAAAAACATTATACTGAAACCCTGAAGGAGCATGATTCCAGACTGAACTGCCCTAAAGCATGATGAGCTTTGCCTGTGTAAGGGGAACAAAATGAATTACAAAATATTCCAAAATGACACATCAGGCAATTCTAATACAAAGTTCCATGGAGTTGATATCTTTTCCCTTTAACCTGTTCTACAAAATCGTACATGAAGGGTCTATTGAATCCATCAGGTTGCTTGGCTGGTATCCCAGGGCAGATAGTTGACACCAAGCAAGAATTACAAATTCCGGTTGTTCAGTATATGACAGAATTTTTATCACCAGCTATCACAGTTGATGGCACTCTCATTTAGTTTCATTGAAATGACCCTTCTTTTTATTCATGTTCTTAGAAGAGGTTTCTGGAGTGAAATGTTTTACAGCTATTACACAGAATCACAGAATCAGAGAATGTTAGAGGCTGGAAGGCACCTCAAAAGATCATCTAGTCCAGCCCCCCGGCCAGAGCAGAATCACCTACCGTAGATTGCAGAGGAAGGCATCCAGGCAGGTTTTGAAAGTCTCCAAGGAATCATAGAATCATAGAATCATAGAATGTTAGGGATTGGAAGGGACCTCGAAAGATCATCAAGTCCAATCCCCCTGCCAGAGCAGGAATGCCTAGATTATGCTACACAGGAACGTGTCCAGGCAGGTCTTGAATGTCTCCAGAGAAGGAGACTCCACAACCTCTCTGGGCAGCCTGTTCCAGTGCTCCGTCACCCTCACTGAGAAGAAGTTTCTTCTCGAGTTTAAGCGGAACCTCTTATGTTCCAGTTTCAGCCCATTACCCCTTGTCCTATCAGTGGTTGTCACTGAGAAGAGCCTGGCTCCATCCTCGTGACACTCACCCTTGATATATTTGTAAATATTAATGAGGTCACCCCTCAGCCTCCTCTTCTCCAAACTAAAGAGCCCCAGCTCCTTCAGTCTTTTCTCATAAGGGAGATGCTCCACTCCCTTCATCATCCTAGTTGCCCTGTGCTGGACTCTCTCCAGCAGTTCCCTGTCTTTCTTGAACTGAGGGGCCCAGAACTGGACACAATATTCCAGATGGGGTCTCACCAGGGCAGAGTAGAGGGGAAGGAAAACCTCTCTTGACCTACTAACCACCCCCCTTCTAATACACCCCAGGATGCCATTGGCCTTCCTGGCCACAAGGGCACACTGCTGGTTCATGGTCATCCTGCTGTCCACCAAGACTTCCAGGTCCCTTTCCCCTACACTACTCTCTAAGAAGTCATTCCCCAACTTATACTGGAACCTGGGGTTGTTCCTACCCAGATGCAAGACTCTACATTTACCCTTGTTATATTTCATTAAATGTTTCCCCGCCCAACCCTCCAGCCTGTCCAGGTCTCGCTGGATGGCAGCACAGCCTTCTGGTGTGACAGCCACTCCTCCCAGCTTGGTGTCATCAGCAAACTTGCTGATAGTACTCTCTAGTCCCTCATCCAAGTCATCGATGAATATATTGAATAATACTGGTCCCAGTACCGACCCTTGAGGGACTCCACTGGATACAGGCCTCCAACCAGACTCTGCCCCATTGACCACGACTCTTTGACTTCTTCCCCTTAGCCAGTTCACAGTCCACCTCACTACCCGAGAGTCTAGACCACACTTCCTCAGTTTAGCAGCAAGGATGCTGTGGGAGACTGTGTCAAATGCTTTACTGAAGTCAAGGTAGACCACATCCACCGCCCTGCCATCATCTATCCACCTTGTTATATCCTCGTAAAAGGCTATGAGGTTAGTCAGGCACGACTTCCCCTTGGTGAAGCCATGTTGACTGTTTCTAATGACCCTCTTATCCCTGATATGCCTTGAGATGGCACCAAGGATAAGTCGTTCCATCACTTTCCCAGGGATGGAGGTGAGGCTGACTGGTCTATAGTTACCCGGGTCCTCCTTCTTGCCCTTTTTGAAGACTGGAGTGACATTTGCTTCCCTCCAATCCTCAGGCACCTCTCCCATCTCCCAAGACTTGGCAAAGATGATGGAGAGTGGTCTAACAATGACATCAGCCAGCTCCCTCAGCACCCGTGGATGCATCCCGTCCGGACCCATGGATTTGTGGATATCCAGATTGCTTAATTGGTCCCTAACCCAGTCCTCATCGACTAAAGCAAACTCCTCCACTGCCCTGACTTCCTCTGGGGCCTGAGGGGAACGGGGCTCCTCAGGACAGCCTCCGGCAGAGTAGACAGAGACAAAGAAGGCATTCAGTAACTCTGCCTTCTCTGTATCTTCTGTCACCAAGGCACCCACCTCATTCATCAGTGGGCCTACATTGCCTCTGGTGTTAGTTTTATCTGCCACGGATTTGAAAAAGCTCTTCCTGTTGTCCTTGACCCCTCTCGCCAGGTTCAATTCTAGGGAGGCCTTTGCTTTCCTAGTTGCCTCCCTACATCTTCGGACAACAGCCTTATATTCTTCCCAAGTGGCCAGCCCTGCCTTCCAAGAGCTGTAAATTCTCCGCCTGCCCTTGAGCTTACCCAGCAGATCCCTGTTTAGCCACACAGGGCTCCTGGCTCCCTTCCTTGACTTCCTACTTGTCGGGATGCTCTGATCTTGAGCACGGTAGAAGCAGTCCCTGAACGTTAACCAACTATCTTGGGTCCCTCCCCTGGCAGGCACCTGCTTCCACTCCTCCCTATCCTTTAGGTCCCCCCCTTTTGCCTCATGGCCAGAGGTGGGGGGATATTCAGCTCTTTGCGGAGCTTGCTGCTCGCCATTCAGGACGTGACTCCACCAATCTATCTCTCTCTCCGACTCCCTAATGCTCCTCAGCCTTTCTACTTCCTCCTTCAGTTCAGCCACCAGGCTGAGCAGATCGCTCACCTGGTCACATCGGACACAAGTGTCACTTCCACTACCCTCCATGGCCAGTGCCGGGCTCCGGCATTCTCTGCAGCCCGAGGCCTGAACACCCACATGCTTACGTGGGGCCTCTGTCTGGGTGCCCACAGGAAGGAGACTCCACAATTTCCCTGGGCAGCCTGTGCCAGTGCTCCGTCACCCTCACTGTGAAAAAGTTTCTCCTAACGTTTTTGTGGAATCTCCTATGGTCCAGCTTGAACCCATTGCCCCTTGTCCTGTCATTGGACACTGCTGAAAAGAGGCTGGCTTCGTCCTCCTGACACTCGCCCTTGACATATCTATAAACATTTAAGAGGTCACTCCTCAGCCTCCTCTTGTCCAAGCTAAAGAGACCCAGCTGCTTCAGCCGTTCCTCATAATGGAGATGTTCCACTCCCTTCATCATCTTTGTGGCTCTGTGCTGGACTCTCTCAAGCAGTTCCCTGTCCTCTTCAGCTGAGGGGCCCAAAACTGGACACAATATTCCAGATGTGGCCTCACCAGGGCAGAGTAGAGGAGGAGGAGAACCTCTCTTGACCTACTAGCCTCTCCCCTTCTAATACACCCCAGGATGCCATTGGCCTTCCTGGCCACAAGGGCACACTGCTGGCTCATGGTCATCCTGCTGTCCACCAAGACTCCCAGGTCCCTTTTCCCTATGCTGCTCTCTAATAAGTCATTCCCCAACTTATACTGGAACCTGGGGTTGTTCCTACCCAGATGCAAGACTCTATACTTACCCTTGTTATATTTCATTAAATTTTTCCCTGCCCAACTCTCCAGCCTGTCCAGGTCTCGCTGGATGGCAGCACAGCCTTCTGGTGTGTCAGCCACTCCTCCCAGCTTGGTGTCATCAGCAAACTCTAGTCCCTCATCCAAGTCGTCGATGAATATATTGAATAATACTGGTCCCAGTACCGACCCTTGAGGGACTCCACTGGATACAGACCTCCAGCCAGACTCCACCCCATTTATCACGACTCTTTGGCTTCTTTCCCTTAGCTAGTTCGCAGTCCACCTCACTACTTGGTCATGCAGACCACACTTCCTCAGTTTACCTATGAGGATGCTGTGGGAGACGGTGTCAAAGGCCTTGCTGATGTCCAGATAGACCACATCCACTGCATGGCCACCATCCATCCACCTGGTTATGTCTTCATAAAAGGCTATTAGGTTGGTCAAACATGACTTCCCCTTGGCAAAGGCATGCTGACTGTTTCTAATAACCTTCTTACCCTTGATATGCCTAGAGACAGTGCTAAGGATAGGAGGTTCCATCACCTTTCCAGGGATGGAGGTGAAGCTGACCAGTCTGTAGTTACCTGGATCCTCCTTGATGACCTTCTTATAGACTGGAGTGACATTCGCTTTCCTCCAGTGGTCAGGCACCTCATCTGTTCCCTACGACTTACCAAAGATGATGGAGAGTGGCCTAGCAATGACTCCCGCCAGCTCCCTCAGCACCCGTGGGTGCATCCCATCAGGGCCCATGGTTTTATGGATGTTCAAGCATTCAAACTGATCCCTATCCCAGTCCTCCTCAACCAGGGCAAACTCCTCCTTTATCTTGACTTCCTCTGAGGCCTCAGGGGACTGAGGCTCCTGAGGGCAGTCTCCAACAGTGTAGACAGAGGCAAAGAAGGTGTTCAGTAATTCTGCCTTCTTTCTGTCCTCTGTCTCCAGGGCACTCACCTCATTCACCAGAGGGCCTGCAGTGCCTCTAGTGTTAGTTTTGTCAGCAATGTATTTGAAGAAGCTCTTTCTGTTGTCCTTGACCTCCTTCACAAGGTTTAATTCTAAGGAGGCCTTAGCTTTTCTAATTGCCACCCCACATTCTCTGACAGCTGTCCTATACTCCACCCAAGTGGCCAGCCCTTCCTTCCACAATTTATATACTCTCCCCTTCCACCTGAGTCTGCCCAGCAGATCCCTGGTTAACCATGGAGGTCTCCTGGATCTCTTTCTTGATTTCTTACCTGTTGGGATGCACTGATCCTGAGCCTGGAAGAAGTGGTCCTTGTATACTGATCAACTCTCTTGGGTCCCTTTACCTTCCAGTTCCTTGTCCCAAGGGGTTTCCCCCAGCAATTGCTTGAAAAGGCTGAAGTGGGCCCTGCTGAAGTCCACAGTTGCGATCCTGCCTGATATTCTGTTCTTACTGCACAAGATCCTGAATTCCACCATCTCATGGTCGCTGCATCCAAGATTACCCTCAACCTTCACTGCTTCAACCAGACCTTCCTTGTTGGTGAGCTCCATATATATACATATACACATATATTTAAAAATATGTATTTTTCTTCCTAATGAAAATTCGAGGTAATTATATGACTCATTTGAGTTTGTCAGGTATGATGGGATTAGAGCATAAACCCAGAGAAACGCAAGCCAGTTTTATGTTAATGGTTGTATTGGTGTGTTTCTCATCCACTCATTCTAAGCTTTCAAGTGTTAGCTTCAATATTAACTTCTCCCTTGATTGCTTTCTTATCATTACTTTTAAAAGACATTAATATTTTTGTAGTATTTTACATTAACCTCCATCTGTAGGAAGCAGCTGTCAAAGTAGTGTATTCATGTTCTTTTTAAAAAGAGATTAAATAGATCTTAAAAATTAGTTTTTTAAGAACAAATGATTGAAAGCTCAAACATTTCGGCATTTGAAACTACACAACTGATTCTTTTTCTTGTATTTCTGACTGCTTTTAAAAAATATTTCATTAAGAAAACCAGGAAAAAATCACTAGACATGAAAAATCCTCCAGGAAAATATTAGTTTAAAATACAAAACCTATTTTTTTCTTTCTAGTTACGTGTGAAATGTTAACATATACCTATACTTTATTCATTTCACTGTGAAACTTTTGTTTTAGTTCAGTAACAGTTTCTCTGACTTTGAGATTTCGCAACATTTGTTTTTACAGAATCATAGAATTACCTAGACTGGAAAAGACCTTTAAGATTATCGAGTCCAATCATTAACCTAGCACTGACAGGGCCTTGACTGAACCATATCCCTAAGCACTATGTCTACACAATTCTTAAATACCTCCAGGGATGCGGGTTCCACCACTGTCCTGGGCAACCATTTCATTCATTATTTCTCATTCTTCTGTTGTTTGCAGGATTTATTTTTTTTTTTTCAGAAGGATGGTTACTATGTACAACACTCCTTTTGAGACTCTTATTATTTAGTCATTGACCTGCACTGCAATATCTAGTGTTGGTAGAGAGGAAAGCTTCTATGTTCCCCCCATAACTCTCCACAAGCCACCTTTAAAGATTTGTCCAGGACAAGATGTGGCACTCCAGTTGTGGCCTTGCCGGTGCTGAGTAGAGGGAAATGATCACCTCCCTTGACCTGTTGGCAACAATTTTCCTAATGCAGCCCAGGACACTGTTAGGCTTTTTTTTTTAACTAGGGCACATTGCTGCTTCATCTTCAACTTGGTGTCCACCAGGAGTCCCAAGTTCTTTTCTGTGAAGTTGAAATCTAGCTGGCTGGTCCCCAGAATATACTGGTTCTGCCGGCACAACTCCTCGTATTACCGAGGAGGTTTTTTCTCTGCAAGTGTGAGACTTCATACTTCCCTGTGCTGAAATGCAAGAGGTTCCTGTCAGATGTTTTCTCCAGCCTGTTGAGATCCCTCTGGGTGGCAGCACAACCTTTTGGCATATCTGCCACTCCTCCCCACCTTACGTCAAGAATCAAACTTGCTGAGGGTGCCTTCTCCCTCATCATCCAGTTCATTAATGAAGATGCTGAAGAGGGCTGGACCCAATGCTGACCCCTGGGATACACATCTAGTTGCTGGCCTCCAGCTGGACTTTGTGCCACTGATTGCCATCTCCTGGGCTCAGACTCTTGCTCAGCCTGTTTTGATTCCATCTCACCATCTGTTTATCCAGCCACACTTGAGCAGCTTCTCTATGAGGCTCTTAGAGGAGACAGAGTCAAAAACCTTCTGTAAGACAAGGTGTGTAATATCCACTGTTCTTCTCTTATCTACCCAGCCAGTGCTTTCATCATATAAGGATATTTGATTGGACAAGCATGGCTTCCCCTTGGTGAATTGTTGCTGACTGCTCTCAGTCAACTTCTTGTCCTTCATGTGCCTGGAAATACTGTTTTGGATTAGTTTTCCGGGATTTTATTTTTAATTTATGCTCTGTGTTCTACTGTATTTAAATGCTAATCTCACAGTAAAATCTCATGCAAGTCAACTTTCAAACATCTAAAGGAATACTAGTGACTCTGAGAACTTCTTGATTGACTTTGCTGTCTGTAGAACAAACTAACTAATATTTTACTGCTTCATATGAGACATAATAATTTTATTTTAAATTGGCTCTTGAATTAAAATATTCTGTTATATTTTTTCTTTCTTTTTTCCTGACACACCTAGGCAAATTGAACAGCTTTGTCAGTCTTACATCAATTAATTTATAATACAATTTGACCCAAGTTCATAATACAAAATAGTTCATAATACAAAAAAAGTTGGTGTGATTAGAATACGCTCTCTGTAGCTGCTAGATTGTAGAAGTGTCGTATTCCAAGCTTAAGAGAATTCTGGAAAATTATCCGGGATTTCAAAAAACAAAATAATCAGCTCTAACTTGGCATTCATTGAAATGTCTTTCTAGTCATTTACAAATGCATTGATTTCATAGACTACCTTCCAAATTCATGTTGGCAATAAATCATTAGCACTGAATTCTAGACATGAGAACCAAGCTGTGACATCTATGGTTAAACTGAACAATTTCAAGTAATTTTTTACAAATTTCTGATAAGTATTTTGATGGAAGGCTTGTCAGTGTTCACTTTGCATATGAAATACCAGCTTCTCTTAAAATTCTGTATTTTGGAGCATTTCATCTTTTCCCTGCCCACCATCATAAATAATGAGGGCGGACAGAGAGGTGTTTTTCAGGGAGTGGGTGGTGGGTGTTTTTTGAATTTTATTTTCTTTCCTGGCTTCCAATAAATAACATCTGACACTGTATACAGTAGTAGCTGTTACTCTAAAGATATCTTCACTGGCATCTCTAAAATTACCATGCAATGGCTAATACTGTAACTGAGAAATAAGCTGTCGTGTATTATTGCCTCCCTTTCCCTCCATTTTTCATTAGCTTGAGCATTTTTTTAGGTACATATGTTATTTTCTAAAGCAAAGAAGACTTTTTTATTTGTCAACTTAAAAGGTAATATAGTTATTAAAAAAAGTATCTCTGAGTAATAGTTGGCATAAGTGCCAGCTACATGTTTAGTGTATGCTCCTCGGAATTTTTCACAAGTTTGAAAATACACAGATGGAATTTCACATACCTGGTGGCATATGTGTATCTGATGGGTAGAGGGGGCAAAACCAATAAAAAAAAAAACCTTCTGAATTAGAGACTGATGAAAACTAGTACAGAAATCACAGATAAACTCCACAATGTCATCTTTGTTGTCAGTTTTTAGTGTCCTTGTCACAGATCTTCACAAATATCTGAAGTGTCTTCTAATACCAATGAAAGAGCCTGTGCCACTCAAAATTTAGTTTCTATACCATCACTGTAGCTTATATATGAACTAACTACACAAAATGCGAAAAACCTACTTGTTTTCTCTCATTAGTACATTTTCAGTCGTATATTTACCTCTTTGACCACAGGATTTCTGTTTGATGCTTTTGCTTCTTTTATTCTTTATAAGGAATTCAGTTTAGAGGGGGAACACAGCTTTCCAATAAAACTGTAACAACCACTATTGCAAACAATCTAGAACAGTCAAAGAGATTATTCAATATACTTATCTTTCACCTCATTATCTTTTCTGAGTTCGTACTGATATTCTTCACTATGTCAGACTTTGAAAACTTTAGGTTATCTTGTGATGAAACTGAACCTAAATTTGCAGTTTGCTTTTCAACATATTCAGCATTTTTACGTTAAAATTTTTGTGCCTTTTTTTCATGTTATTGCCATGCATTTATAATATGATTTAATTGAAAGAATACTTTCTTCCCTTTTTCTTCAACTTTTGGGGTTTTTTTCAGTTCTTGTGTTATGATTTTCTGGTTGTTCTCATTTACCTCAAACACATTGTTTGAAAGACTAAACTCACAATGTAAGACGTTTCTCTTTTTTTGATATTACTGTCCCAGGAACATTTCTACTCTTTATTTTTGTAATTGTGTTTATTCTGATGATGTGATACAAACAACTACAAATAACTACAAATAGTTTAAATATGTGTGCGTGTATATATATATTTATATATATATAAAAGGAAAACTTTATCTTCTTATTTGCACATTCAACCAACTGGCACCTATCATATTAAACTTGAATACATACTAATTTTTCCTTTCAAGAAAAAAAGGATATGTTGCATTTGCACAGTTGTGGGGTTTAATCTACATTTGGCATTACTTTTAACATTCTGCTCTCAGTTTAAGTGCAATTAAGTGTATTCTCAGCAACAGTAGCAGTTATATGATACATTTAAAAGGCTGGTTAGCTCGCTTGGTCAGAGTATGATGCTGATAACACCAAGGTCGCGGGTTTGATCCCCGTTGGGTCCCCATGTGTTGCCTGATCTAGTTGAGAGGCGTCCCTGCCCATGACAGGGAGGTTGGATTAAATGATCTCTAAGGTCTCTTCCAGCCTAGGTCATTCTACGATTCTATGTGCACAGATATATTTCATTTTTTAAATGTACTTTTAAATGCATTATCGTAGCTCCTAAAGGACCAGTAATGGCTGAGTTTTTGTTATGATTAGTAGTAAAGAAATTGTGATCCAAACAATGTCTGCTTCAATAACTTCAAATTTTACCAGTATTAAGGAATCCCACAATATTGTCTATGTACATACAACACCTTCAGGGAAACAAGAAGACAAAATCCTGGGTATATTTTCAGAGTCTTTTCTGTGACAGTTACTGTGAGAAGTGGTCTTGGCCTTTGATTTAGACCTAGATTTTACTCTGAGGCAAAACAGGGCCAAGGAGGGAGCTAGCGACTTTGCAATACATTCTTGCTTCCTGGCTTTTTTACATAGTAGTTCACTGTCAGAGAGCTAGAGGAGCATGTGTATCTTTCTCTATGAAAATAAACTGTTAAAAAAAAAAGGCAAAAAGGGCAAAGAAAGGCGAAAAAAAGAATTACTTTCAGCATGACTAATACACATGAGAGGCCTTCCAAACTGACAGAGAAATACACGTTACATAATTAATAACTATTTTTGTCTTAATCCAAGTTCCATTCCCCAAGGAATAAAAAAAAAAATAGTTTGAGCCAGGCAAAGAGATCTATTCTCTTTGATAGAGGTTGTTCTGCAAATCAGATTATGTATCAACACTACCACAATTTTGTCTGATATCTTAGAGACTCCCTCTCTTTGCAGAAATGTCACTTTGCCTTCTTCTGATTCTTCATGTTGTGATTAAAATGCTGTGGTTTTTTAACTCTTCAAGTCATACAGAAAAGGCAAAGCATCAAATCCTGTAGAAGCACTTTTGAACTTTGTAAACACAGATTTTATGAAAAAAAGGTGATTAGTCATCAGTTATGAGATAAGACAAAAATCCTGTTCACATGTTTCCAAAATGGTGTAAGATCTGGGAACTAAGCCTCTTAACATGTAGTTTGCAAACCCAAATGGACTTAGGCAAAAATTGAGGACAAAAAATTCCACTGAGACTTGCAATCCATGTGTCTGCATGAGGCTGTCTATAGCTCAGATAGTCTTTAATGGACTGTTCATAGGTATGATCTATAGTGTCTTGAGGCATAAACATGGGAATTTTTATGGGATCCTCCTGCCAGAAGCTAGCCATATAACAAGGTTACAGAGCATAACAGATGCATAATGACCGAACCATGGTGACAAGGTATGACTCATTTAGCCAGACTAAAAAATAAATCGCACTTGGTTTTATATAAAATTACAATTTTGTGTTTTGTTCTCCGTGGCTCGAAGTTTTCCTCAACTCGGCATCTTAAGTGTTATTTCTCTTCAGCCAGTGTGGGTAAATATAAACCTGGCCTTGAGCACAGTCTTGAAGGTAACATAGATCTCACCTTCAGAAACAAAATACTGTTCTGTATGGCAATATTTCAAAAATCTATAGAAGAACGAGACTACAGGAGAGTTAAATACAGCTGAATAGGTCATAGCTATGCAATCCGTTTTGGTTTTCCATTACCTTTAGTTTTCATTGACTTCTTTTTCCAAATAGGGTTAAGCATAAGACAACCATTTTAATATTTTTATTTAACAGGAGTTGCTGTCTCATGTCCATTGTAGCAGTCTGTATATGACTGTATTCCAACAAATAACCCTGATACCAGTTTCACTGGAAACAAAAGCAAGGAAACAAAAAAGACTGAAAAAAAACAACCAAAGAAGCAAACAAACACCAAATTTATTTCAAAGTTCAGTGTATGCTTATGTTCTTTTTCTACTGAATGAATGAATAAAACTGAATAAAAGTGAATAAATCAGATGTATGTGATTTATTGGTAGGAACACTTAAAAGTCAACTAAAATTGTTTTCAGGAAGGCTAGAGGCACAGCATTATTAAAGGAATTGTAACTCTTTGTTGGACTCAAGAGACCAAGTCCCAACCCCTTTGAAATTACAATTTTAAGAAGACTGGGAAAAAACCAACCAACCAACCAAACAAAAAAACAAACAACAAAAAAAAAGGAAATTAAAATATTAGAAGGAACACTAATCTAATGTTGCTCAATATTTTACTACAGCTCAAGGAAGGCCCTGTGGCTGAAACATTACTTCTAATGTTAGGTTCCCTTTCTAGATTGTATTTTATTAATGCTTTCTTTTGTACCACAGTGTGAAGGGACATGGAACTTTTATCTTTTATTTAAAATCAGATAGGAATATTTTACTTTACTAGGAAAGGACATCATAAGAAAAAATTTTTTCCTTTAGAAAAGGAAACACAGGCTTGTGCTCGAATTTGATTTTCATTTCTGGATCTTCCTGGCTTATTAGGTGACCTTAGACCAGTTATTTAAAATGTTTGTGCTGAAGTTCCTGCATTTTTTTTAACTAAGTAAAGGTTCTTGGGCTCATATTTTCCATTCAGTTCAGATATGTTGAAGCAATGTCTTGCAGTTAAAAGACATTGTCATCTAAAAATTTTAGAAAACATTTGATAATTTGAAGTTAATGGCTCTCCAGCTGAACTTGAAACAAACTCAGTCTTTCCCATGAAGTCTTAGTCTTCAAATCTGCTTACCATTTCATATGACACCCTTTTCATTACCGCATAAAAATGTAGGGATTTTCCCACATACTAGCACCTGGGAAATACCTCAGAGCATTATAGCTCTGATTAAAGGGAATCCTATCATATGAAATATCTGGGACCTGGGAGTCTTGGTGGACAGCAGGATGACCATGAGCCAGCACTGTGCCCTTGTGGCCAGGAAGGCCAATGGCATCCTGGGGTGTATTAGAAGGGGGGTGGTTAGTAGGTCGAGAGAGGTTCTCCTTCCCCTCTACTCTGCCCTGGTGAGACCCCATCTGGAATCTTGTGTCCAGTTCTGGGCCCCTCAGTTCAAGAAAGACAGGGAACTGCTGCAGAGAGTCCAGCACAGGGCAACTAGGATGATGAAGGGAGTGGAGAATCTCCTTTATGAGAAAAGGCTGAGGGAGCTGGGGCTCTTTAGTTTGGAGAAGAGGAGACTGAGGGGTGACCTCATTAATGTTTACAAATATATCAAGGGTGAGTGTCACGAGGATGGAACCAGGCTCTTCTCGGTGACAGCCACTGATAGGACAAGGGGTAATGGGCTGAAACTGGAACATAAGAGGTTCCGCTTAAACTCGAGAAGAAACTTCTTCTCAGTGAGGGTGACGGAACACTGGAACAGGCTGCCCAGGGAGGTTGTGGAGTCTCCTTCTCTGGAGATATTCAAGACCTGCCTGGACACGTTCCTGTGTAGCATAATCTAGGCGTTCCTGCTCTGGCAGGGGGATTGGACTTGATGATCTTTCGAGGTCCCTTCCAATCCCTAATATTCTATGATTCTATGATTCTATGATCCCCAAGGTAGGCTGAAGTAATGTCCGTCCTATGAGAATTTACAGTTTAACCAGACTCTAAACCTATAAAGTGACTTTCGTTATTGTAGCTTCGAGTGTCTTTCTCTGATGGTACAAAGTGTTTGAGAACCCTCTGTACTCTATTGCAAACATCTGAGACCACAGGACTGTGTACACAAAATGTAAGAGTCAGCTCAGTAGGTTGTACCTCTCAGTTTCCCTCCCCACCACCCTTTCCCAAAGATACAAACACGCTCTGAATTTCTCAGGACCATTAGGTGTTCAAAAATGTATGGTAACCGAGCAAATAAATGGTTTATTTCTACCAAGCGAAGTACTCAAAAAGTCAGAAAATTTCTAAACTAAGTATTTTGACTGATTTTTTTTTTTTCAAATACCCATTTAACTTGTCTATCTTCTGACTTTTTTATGGAAGATTCTTTCATCCTCAGCGATGCAAAAACAGCACAATGTACTTCTTCAACTCAGCAACTCACTACAGTCTTCATCACAATAAAATTTGGGACAACTACATTTAAGGAAGATTCATTTTAACCTATGTGATTAAGGTAACCAGTACATAAAAATCATAGCATAACAAAGCAAATACACAGAACCAAGCAACCTGAACAAGGATAAGTGAAGAGGGTCCCTTCGGAGAGCCGGCCAAGATAACAATCATCACACCAATATGGCTACAGATCGTCCTCCCTTTATTGCTCCAGACAGCTCAATATATACAGTTAAGCGGTGTCCCCGCGCCTGCCCCTTAACAGAGTTGGTCGGTTACAGGTTTACACGCGCCAGAGTTCCATTGGGTAGTGCCATTCCACTATGCAAGCGGCTCTCGCCCCCCCTTCTCCCCCCGGGACCAGCACCTCCCGCCAAGCATCTCGCAAAGCTCTCACAAAACAGATAAAACCTCCTCCTCCCTGTGTTCCAAGGCAGCTTCAAGGACAGAGCCTCTGTTTAGGCCTAAGCTGGGTTGTCCACACTTTTAAAGTTATACCGCACCTCTGCTCCACCAGAAATTCCTCTACATATCCCCCTTTTTCTTTTTGGACAACCCAGGCTTCATCCGCTAGCTTGCTTATAATTTTCTTGATTATACTTATCAAACAACTAAACATAAGTAAGCCTATAACAATTAAAACTGCAATAACCAAAAGTGCCTTTACTAAACTCTTCATTCATCCTGTCAAAGTTCTCACACCCATCACCCTAAATCATACTTTGATCCTTAATCACACACTTCTAACAAAGCAAAAGGCAGCTGGTTTCCCTGCCTTGCTTTTAGCTAAAGAAAGATCACTCTGCTGGTTAGTACATAAACCTTAACACCTACTATGTGGCTTTGGTTACACAACCAATATAAGCTTCATTGTTAGTCACACAAAGAGGATACATATTAATACAACAGGTAACACTGAGAACAGTCACATTTTCCCATAATTGCTCTGCCATCAGCCGTAAGCATCTTCTGCCAGTCCAATCCATATCGTCGTTGGTAATCGGTACCTCAGGGTCCCATCACGTCACTGGGCGAAACAGAGGGGTTCAACAGGCAGGCCCAGTGCACGGTCGTGTTGCTGCTACGCTGTTGAAGTGACAGGATGCTGCACAGCCACATCATGCAGGATCATGCGGTTCCCAGGTCCCTTGTCCGTTATTAATAATAACAGGACACACAATCGAACTGGCTGCTTCCCAATCTCCCTCTGTTATAGCGTCTCTGATGACACCGCTCCATCGCTGTTGCAAAGGATCCTTTATGGTTCAAGCTTGAAGATCAGGCTTGAGTGAGGGAGCTGATGGTAATGGGGGAGCTGAACTGGTTTAAGGGTTTCTTCTATTTCTTGCTGTCTAGTTGATAATTCAGAGAGTTTGTTCAGCATCTCTTTCAGGGGTTCATCCTGATCTTCCTTCTTCCCCCCCCCCCCTTTTTTTTTTTTTTATTTTTTTTTTTTATTAGCTCAAGTATTACTTCAATCACGCTGTTATCACACAGGGAGAGCAGAATTTCCCAGGTCTGTTTTGATCACACTCTCCCGTTCACTCCCATGCACATCTGGTGTACAAGAAGCATCTTATCTTCATTCTCACGGTCAAGCTCTCAACATGAGCTGTACCTGGCTGGTCAGGGTCTCTTTTCATAATTAGCAAGCAAGAGTTATGCACTTGTTTAGAAAAGAGCTCAGCTGAAGGACAAAAGTCTTAATTCTGCAACGCAGTGCAGTTTCTCCTTTTTCTTTTTTTTTTCTTTTTTTTTTTCTTTTCTTTTTTTTTCCACCCAGTTGGGACGAGCAGGGAGTTTCTTCCTTTGCCTTTTTCCTTTCCTGCCCTCCCCCCAACGCTTCGATCGCTGCCCCAGCAACTTTCTTTTCTGCTTGCATGATTTCTAGAGTGCGTATTACGGTTTTCCAAACTGTTCCTAGTTCTTTCACTTCCTTTCCTTCTTTTCCTCCCTCTAGAGTACAGTCCCACAAAAAGTCTCCTACTTCACGCCATTCCGTGGAACTAAAGATTAATGGTGGGTTGTTCATTTTCTCCTGCTTCCGAGCCCATGGGGCTAATACGTCTCGCTCCTTTACTTTTCCTCCTCTCTTAGAGAGTATACTAAGGAGGTGAGTTGCCGCGTCCGTTTCCGTCACGGTCTTACCTTGGCAGGGGCTTGACTGGTCGCTCAAGCTCTGGTCTCCAGTGCCCTTTTGGTCACAACCGGAACTCTCCTGCCTCCAGCTCTCCGGCTCCCAAATCGGCTCACGTCCGATGCTTCGGAGTCTTCCCGCATTTAAGCAATTCCGCATTTAAGCGTCCATAGAGGGTCCCTGTTCGGGCGCCAGATGAAGAGGGTCCCTTCGGAGAGCCGGCCAAGATAACAATCATCACACCAATATGGCTACAGATCGTCCTCCCTTTATTGCTCCAGACAGCTCAATATATACAGTTAAGCGGTGTCCCCGCGCCTGCCCCTTAACAGAGTTGGTCGGTTACAGGTTTACACGCGCCAGAGTTCCATTGGGTAGTGCCATTCCACTATGCAAGCGGCTCTCGCCCCCCCTTCTCCCCCCGGGACCAGCACCTCCTGCCAAGCATCTCGCAAAGCTCTCACAAAACAGATAAAACCTCCTCCTCCCTGTGTTCCAAGGCAGCTTCAAGGACAGAGCCTCTGTTTAGGCCTAAGCTGGGTTGTCCACACTTTTAAAGTTATACCGCACCTCTGCTCCACCAGAAATTCCTCTACAGGTAAGGAGAAAACTACAACATGAATTATTGTCCACATCAGTGTCTGAAAAAACACATAGGAATCAAATCAATTCAAAATAAACTATGTCTGCAACAGTTCATTACCCCAAAAAAGATCAGGTAGATTGCTCTTTCCACATGATTTGCCAGTTTGAAATTCTACAGCTGTAACTATACCACTATATTTGTTACATATCACAAGAAAGCCCAAATTCTTCATTCACTCATCAGAAAATGATAGATCGTTGCAAGTTGTCCAAACTACTTCTTATTTGTGTAGAACTGGAATTAATAGCAAAGAAATATATGAATGATGCATACTCACCGACTCAGCTGATTTATGTTCATGGTATGCGAGTGAAATCAGGTTTGATAACTTTAGAACAGACATACTTTATAATGCAGATGAAGCCTGGCACAAGAGATTTGGCAATCTCTTATAATTTAACAGAACATATTCATGTACTTAATTTCATCATGAGTTTATACTTCAACAAAGTTAATTACGTGTTCCAAATTTTCCTAAAGTGAGTGCCATAGCTCTTAAATGTCACAAAGATTAGAAGAAAGATGCTTATCAAAAATGTCCATTGGTATCTGGAATTTCTGATCACATTATATTGCAGGAAAAAACACCAAAAAAAAAGAAAAAAAACCCCAAAACTAGCATAGGTCAACATTCAACAGATATTTATTCAAAACATTGTTTATAATTCAATACTTTTTCATCAATTCCTTTCGAAAATGTTAATAGCAATAATAGCAAGATTAAATCATGTTCTTTGTTGTCAAAGAAAATTTTTCTCACCCAGTTATACCTATGTCCACTGAATGACCCCAAAATTACAAAATGCAGTCATGTAACTTCTCATCCTCATTGAAAATGGTTTTGTTCTTTTTATCAGCAGTTTCATGTCAAATTTCTGAAAATTGTTGTTTTCTTGTCTATTGCTAAAAAATTATAGGTTTTTATTCTAACATATAAAGAGAAGAAAGTGCCGGAAACCAATTTTCGAAATACTATAATCATCTTGGCTTATCACTATTCTTATTAGTCTAGGTGTTCTTGTTATTTATTATTCTTTCTTTTCTGAGCTTATACTTCAAAAAAACATTTCAATTTATTGCTAACAGAAAATTGATCTTCCAATTTTCTTTTCATGTTTATTTGGTTTATTTTTGCCACCATTAAATACTAAGTCATGTTGAATCATCTGACTCTTTCTACCCAGCATGAAACTCTGCAGGGTTTACAAAATAAACTGAATTCCAGGAGAGGCTTAATATTTCTTTCTTGCTTATGTTATTTTGCATACTTTCTGATTGTGTAATTATTATAGATATTTTCTCCCTTAAAAATTTCTTTCAATTTATAAGAAGATATATTGCTTAGGACGACTCTGAGACAACACCTGTAAAAAGTCTGAGTCTTTGACATGTGTTTAATTCAGACATTTGTTTACTTAAAGGCATATCTTACAAAAAGAATTGCTTAATGCCCACTGCTCAAAAGCATCTAACTGAATCAGATCTTGAGTAGAAAATATCATCCATATAATTCTACAGAATTTTCAATAGAAGATCAGAGCTTGTCTGCACTGTCGAGAAACATCTAAGTCAAGAACAAGCACTTCTGGTGAAAAAAGCAGTATAATGAGGTCAGAAAATCTTTAAAGTAATGGAACTTTTATCATATTCTGTTAGTTAAGCTTTATCTTCCACAAAAAAACATTCAGGTTTTCTGTGTGCAGGTTACACTACCTACAGCACTCTTCTAGTCTTGCTCTGAGCATATAGGTGATTATCCTTGTACCACTAGTGTTGAACAAAAACTTCAGTTATTAGATTCTCTCTGGCTTTCCACTGAATGCATTCCATGACAAAACAGTGATATTTAACTTAACCAATGGCAGTGAACCAAAAGGAGCCAAGATAGGTCAGGAGTAGTGTGGTGCAATTTGTGGGAGTATTTTTATAAAAGTCTTTTCCTGTGGCTAATTTGATCTCCAGCTATTTTCTTTGTTTGATACAAACATTACACATTTCAGGTACCTCCTATAAGTGAACGCAAATGAAAAATATCATTTGCATATTCATTAGCATAGACATTTTGTTTTCATCAAATATAAATCAAATGACCAATCTACACTAAGTGGTTGATGGCAATTACTTTAGAAATTAGGAAAAGATGTTACTAAATTAAGGGAACCTCATTAGCCTTATTTACATGAAGTATAAAGTAACTATAATCTTAGAGAAACTCAGAAAAGAACATATTTACTTGAGGCTATATTAGAATAATTTCAGTTATATGCAGCAACGAATTATATCCTTTTATGTAAGTCAGGAAAATGTTTGAACACCACTCGTGCTATTTCACAAGTGCTATATCTCCGCAAATAATCAGAGTGCCTTGTATTTGTTATATGAGGATGCATAGGCAGGTGCTTCTGAACTGTGGTTTTATGAATAAGATGTTTTAATAACTCATTGATTCATCTCCATTTATTGTGTAAATACGTGGCAGAACATCATGTGTACAAAGGAAAAGCTTCACTTTTCTTACCAAGTGTCTAAAAAGACCCTGCTACTATTTGAAATCTTAGTAACAGTTCAGGTGTGCTGAAGTCATGTGTGTGCTTCAAAAGCTCATTATTCATCCATCTCTTAGAAGAGTAGAACATACTCTAAAAAGGTACATTTAAAAAAAAAAAAAAATTATGTGAATTTGTAAGTAATTTATTAGTACTTTAATGAAGACAGACTCCTGTACAGGAAGCTAATAAGAAAATGTGCTAAGGATCACTTCAGCACATTCAGCTGCTTAAAGACAAGTATGTGCAAAGACAGCGTGCAGAGATTTAACACCTGGGGATCCTCTTTGAGGCTCAAACATAAGTTGGATTTCCCTGATTCCATACAAAGACGATGCTTGCCAGCCCCATCTCGTGGCCGGGTTGTCAAGCTGTGACATCACTTCAGCTGTGCCAGCAGGCCGGCAGGCTTTCACGTGGCGATGTGGAGAGCAAGGCACAGGCACAGGGCACAGAAGAGCAGAGTCCACACAGTCCCAGCTCTGTAGTCCCTCAGATGGAAGAGTCTCACCTTGAGGTGGGAGGAGTCATCTTTGCCTCATTCTCATTGCTCTTCAAGGAATCTCTAATATCTCCTCATGAAAACATCTGATTTCAATCCTAGGACTTTTTTTTCCAGCTAGTGAGATCCCTTTGCTTGATGTATAATTCTATTTGACAGATAATAGTGTTCCTTTGTGTGTGTGCGTGTGCACATGGGTATGTGTATTATATCATTTGGAAAAAGCAGAAAGAAATTACTTTATCAACAATTAAGAATTCATCTATTTTCTTGTGTTTCTAATTTGACTGTTTTAAATAAATAGTTAATACACAAGGACAACTTTTTCTAGACACTGCTGCATAAAACCCTTCACACATTCTCTCTTGCATTTATTCTCTTTAGTACTATGGCATTGAAAAACAATATTAGTTCATAACTATTTAGACTTTTTCTAATATTATGCCTTAACATTAGGACTTACAGGCTTTTAGGTGATGGTTAAGAAATTATTTTCCGTCTATCAACACATAACCATCTTGGAACAATGTAAGAAACGTAGAGATGTCTGGCTGGTTGGTTTGTTTGTTGTTAAAAATACAAACAAACTAAAAAAGCTTATCAGCCTCATGTTATGCAGCATGACTTGAGTAATACTTCTGTGTTGGTTTGAAGGACTGTGTACTGAAGTACATAAAACACTGAGAATATGAAGGGGTTTTTATCCTCCCCAGAATAAAGATAATAACTGCACAAAACACTTGCCTAAGTGTTTCTCCACCCCTTTTGCTTCTTGGCTCCCCCAGTGTCAGGAGCAGGGAGGCAGTCCCACCCACCCTGCATCTGTCCGGCCCAGAGAACTTCTGTCACTTCTTGGCGTCCTGTCCCTTACATGATGCGGTGTAGCACAAGGAATCAGAGCCATTCTCTGAGGTAATTTTCCTAGTGCTGTGGACTTCACAGAATCACAGAATGTTAGGAATTGGAAGGAGCCTTGAAAGGTCATCTAGTCCAACCCCCCTGCCAGAGCAGGATCACCTACAGTAGGTCACACAGGAACGTGTCCAGGCAGTTTTTTAATGTCTTCAGAGAAGGAGACTCCAAAACCTCCCTGGGCATCTGTCGCGGGTTAGGGCTGGGCCGGCCACCAACACGGACAGACGCTCTCTAACCCCCTCTTCCCCCCCCCGAACAGGAAGAGAAAAGGGAATGAGGCAGAGAGACTTACGGATGAGAGAAGAAAAAAAAAACGAACTAGAACAGCTTTAATGAAAGTAATAGGAATAATGGTAAAGAGATAAAAGTAAAGAATTATATACAACTATCGATAGTAGCCCGATATCAAACCCGACTCCCTCCCCCGATAGCAATCACCACTGGTGCTGCAGAGCAGGAGGCACTGGGGAAGCCCCAGGCTCAGCGGCGGCGGGAGCTGGATGCAGGGAGCTGGATTCAGGAACTCAGGATCCGGATCAAAATCAGGAGGTCAGATGGAGTCCTCTCTGGACACCGGCCATTGCAGAAAGGAAGGGCGAAAAAGCCGAAAAGGGCAAAAGGGGCAAAAGGGCCGAAAAGGGGAAAAAAAAGGGATGAAACTCTCGTGATCACTCAATTTATACTAAATATGACGTATATGGGATGGAATACTCTCGTTGGTCACCTGTCCTGTCTGTTACCCCCCGGAGGTGCCACCTTTTACTTCCTTGTGCCCCCCTCTTACTACCCAGCACCCCCAGCGTGGCACACAAGAGCCAGCAGTGGCCTTGGTCACTACAGGAATAAGTATAAGCAAGAGCCTTTCTACATACCAGTCCCAGGCAGTGACTGTAAACATCAGGTATTATCACTGCCAGTAGCACACACTGTCTGCAAAAAACATGCTGCTGACTTCAGAACGTGCAGCCTTTTAGAAGACACTAAACTGAAAAGTAAAATTCACTAAACAGGACTGGGTTTTTAGCTAAACCCAGGACATTCCACCCCTTATTCCATACCATTTACGTCATACTGATCACGAGCTAATGATCTACTTATAGGAAAAGTTCCGTAAGTTCATGAAGTTCAGAATCGTGGGTTCCATCCATCATAGCAGTCTCTCAGGGCAGGAAGGTTCATGTGAGATTCTTTACAGTTCATGTCCGCAGATTGTTCTAGCACTCTGTCAATCTCATAGTGAATTTTTTTTTTCTAATATTTGATGGGATGTGTTACTTGTCTGTAGTTTAAACTTTCTGTTTGCAGGCAGTTCAAAGCAGTAGGGCACAGTAAACATAGAAGGCCTTTTCCAAGATACTGCTGGCTCCTTCCTATTTACATAGTTTCTATCACACTTATCACAATGGCATCTAAGCACTTTTCAGTGTTAAAGATGACAATTATGCTGATGGCTTTTTCAAATCTATTGAAGCCTGCCACCAGTTGGCACGGCTTCCTCTCAGCTGCTAGATATGGGCTATGAGATTGCCAATAATTTCTGAGGCTGACAGACCAGCAGTGCTTCAGCCCAGGGATTACCCAAATGTATACCCCTTTGGCTAGTCTCTCAGCCTATCAATTACAAGGTTTCATCTCAGAATGCTTCTGCATGCCAGTTTTAATTGTTGTCAAAAAGCTGGTGTGTGCAGATGCAGTTGTATAGCCTTGTTACAGTTTACAAGACAGCAGACAGCAATAGAATAAAGGAGGTGAAATGCCAGATACCTGTGGAAAATTTATGAGGGTATGCAGCTGCATTAAGTGACTGTAGTGTTACTTGAATACAGACAAAATAGACATGGTGGCACTTTATTTTTCTCTTTATTACACTTATCTTTTAAAAATGACCAAAAAAAAAAAAAAAAAAAGGAAGGTTTTTGTAACCTGTTAGCCATCTTATCAATTTGTCACTCCACCTACTTTAAACAAATTCATCTTCAGGGAATGTGAAAAATTTCCTGAAGAAAACAGAGAGAACTTTTCCTTCTCTATATACCTCATGCGTTTGTCATTCTTGTGCTTCAATACTAGTATCCCAGTGCCATTTAAAAAGTACACTCTGAAAAAATGTCTTCTAATCAAAATGCTGATTTCCAAATGCTCTCCTTGGGAGATGTTGAAATTTCTAGTTATGGAATAAAGAAGTTTGCCTTGCCATGTAAATTTATGTATGAGATCATTCAGATACCACTCTCCAAAAAGTTAATGATCCAGACAATGACAAGTTAACCTTCTTCACTCAGCAGGATGCTGAAACATGAGGAAAACAGGATTTCAGTGTCAATGGGCTATTGTCTTAGTTGGTATAAATTTGCATGACTTTGTGAAATCCACACTTACTTTCAGAATCTGAGGATCACAAGTTACATATCTCATTCTGGCCTATCAAAACTAGAAGTTTAAATAAAAAAAACGCCACCCACAATAATAACAATATGTAACATATAGTGTTAAGTATATTAATAAAGTACACTGGATAAGCCAATACAGTTATTTTTTAGGCATCTCAAAACTCAGATAATATCCTGAAGCCTTATGTGTTAGTAACCTCTTCCATTTACCATGATCATGCAAATCTTGTTCAAAGTGGCCATTAAATGACATCAGTCAGCTCCCTCAGCCCTCATGGGTGCATTCTGCCAAGCCCATGGATGGGTGTCCAGTTTGCTTACACACCCAGTCGTTAACTTGATCAAATCCCTGGTTTTTTAACTTTAAGGTTTTCCTCTGTTTACAGATATTTACCCACAGCAGATTACTCTTTGGGTAAAGATACCGGCCTTTGTTTCTTCTGCTTAAACACAATTGATCTTCTGCAGAAATCGCACCAGAAAACAAGTCTGTTTACTCAGAACTATAGATACAGTCAGCTACAAGATGTCTGTAACACATCTGCTGCTATGGTGAGGAAAATAACAACTACATTTTAAAATTTCAAAACTTATCTAACGCCTAAACTAAGACCAAGAAACAGAAAGTATTGTGGTTGTATTTGAATGTACTTGATGCAGCTGCAGTATAATTTTTGCAATAAGCTATATTACACATTATTTTTTTTTTATAGTTGTCACAGAAATTAGCCCTAATAGAATCAAGGGAAGTTTTGTTACCAGATTAAGTGAAACTACAGTTGTATCTTTTTGTCATCAAATATTTTCATATTCTGTGATGGAAGAAAGACAGCAAAAATGACTGTAAATATCCATAGAAAAATCTTACTTTTCACTATTTGTCTAGGCAGATTTATGACCCATGCTACCCCTGAAATGGGGAAGTTCAGCCTTCTTAGCACTTAACATATGCCTACGCTGTTGATAATGCTGTGGTTTTCGAAAATGTCCTAGATATGTCACCCTCGAACACCATGCCATGAACTCCCTTTTTTTAATCTGAGTTAATGAGCAGATGATGGCTAAGTCTGGAAAAAATAACAATCATATACTATTGGGGATGATTCACATATGCATACATATAGTATATTCTAAGGAATAAATCTTTTACCACAAAAAAATGTCTATGTTCTTCCTACTTGTGTAAGCATCCCTAATATTTTTTAGGGGTGTAAAGACAAAATTTTGACTAATCGGAAAAAAGTACAGCTAAATTATCTTTCTGTTTGGGGTTTTCTTTCTTGATTTTTTTTAGTATAGTTGTTGACACCAGAAACGATACATTTTGCGATATTTTTGTATGTTTATATTTGTAGAAGCAGAACAAATTTGAGTATTTTGTTGAATATTTTCAAACAATAATTTGATATACTACTAATCCATTTTAATACTTCTACAAAGCACAAGAAACTTATTGAGAATAGATTAAAAATGTATACAATAATTCTTCTATTCATCTATGCTATTCAGTGTCTGAAATTCAATGCTTCCTTGTTTTTGTGGTAATAGGGTATTTTAGCTATTTTTGTATTTTAATTATGGATGATTGTAGCAAATGAGTATTTCTTCGGACCTTAAAGATTTTTCTCAAGAGAAGGGGCACAGGAACAGCAGTACCTAGAGACATTTTTGTTTAAATTATAGTGCAATTAATTTTCTTCTATTTTGTAAGTAAAAATTGATTGAAATATTTAAAAAAAGACCATTGTAAAACACTAAAAAAGCCCAGAGAATTATCTTTCTGAAGATAAATACATAACACTATTATTGAAATGTTTTCTCAGGATTATTACCATGGTATTTTTCTGCAATTTAAAGTGCATTGTTATTTCATGTACCTTTTGCTGCAGAATACATGATTATAATGGGAACACTTCCTCAAAGGTAGACATTTCGTATTCAGATGGTGGGATGGTTCAGGAAGGCTATTCTAAGTCAGATTAACAGGTACAGAACACAATGTACAACTCTTTTGCTGTCGAGCCCAGCTTCAGAGCAGGTAAGACTGCACTGGGGAAGGAATCTAAGCAAAAAAAAAGGCTGGCAAAAAGCTTTTGGGGGGCTTTTTTTAAGCCAGCTACAGCAACAAAACCTGAGGCCGCACCGGCAGCTCCAGGGCGGACACCCGAGATAGCGTGGGCGGAGCCACCCTCAGCGGCGCGGCGATTTTAAACACGGTGATCAGCTGTTAACTGTGCCCTCAGGGTATAAGAAGCCTTGGGGAGGGCAGGGACTAGTCCAGGTCCACCGAACAAAAGGGTAAGTCTTTTTTAAAAGGCAAGTACTTAAAAGGCCTGTAAACTACTCCGTGCTTAGCTTTCCGGAGAGTCTTTGTATTGCAGAGCCAACTATGGTTGCCACCAGGTCAATGGTTGTTAGAAAAACCGTGGGCACCCAGACAGAGGCCCCACGTAAGCATGTGGGTGTTCAGGCCTCGGGCTGCAGAGAATGCCAGAGCCTGGCACTGGCCATGGAGGGTAGTGGAAGTGACACTTGTGTCCGATGTGACCAGGTGAGCGATCTGCTCAGCCTGGTGGCTGAACTGAAGGAGGAAGTAGAAAGGCTGAGGAGCATTAGGGAGTCGGAGAGAGAGACAGATCGGTGGAGTCACGTCCTGAATGGCGAGCAGCAAGCTCTGCAAAGAGCTGAATATCCCCCCACCTCTGGCCATGAGGCAAAAGGGGGGGACCTAAAGGATAGGGAGGAGTGGAAGCAGGTGCCTGCCAGGAGAGGAAGGAAAATCCCTGCCCGGCCTCCCTCACCTGCCCGGTTGCCCCTGCAAAACAGGTATGGGGCTCTAGACAATGAGAGCCAGGCAAAGGAAGAGTCAGTGGAGGGATCACCCATAGGGTTGTCTAGGGTGAGTCGCTCGGATACACGCATTAGGACTTCTTCATCTAAGAAAAAAAGGAGGGTAATTGTAATTGGAGACTCCCTCTTGAGGGGAACAGAGGGCCCTGTCTGCCGCCCTGATCCGACCCACAGGGAAGTCTGCTGCCTCCCTGGGGCCCGAGTTAAGGATGTTATCAAGAAGCTTCCTGGTCTGGTCAAACCCGCCGACTATTACCCGCTTTTGGTTATGCAGATCGGTAATGATGAGATAGTAGAGAGATGGCCAGAAGCAATCAAAAGGGACTTTAGGGCACTGGGGCGGATGCTAGAAGGATCAGGCGCGCAGGTTGTGTTTGCCTCTATTCCTTCAATTATGAGGAAAAATAATGGTAGGTGTGACAAAGTGCAGCAGATTAATACTTGGCTAAAGGGGTGGTTCCAGCAGTCTAGCTTTGGATTTTTTAACCATGGGGAGATCTACAGGGCACCTGCTCTACTGAAACAAGCTGGGGTTCAAATGACACAAAGGGAAAAAAGGATCCTTGGTCACGAGCTGGCGGGACTCATAGAGCGTTCTTTAAAGTAGATGTGAAGGGGGATGGGGTTATAGCTGGGATTGCAGCGGGGCAGTGCTCTAGAAATTATGAGGACCGGGTGGCATTCCATCCCCCTAGGGTGAGATCAGTGTGCTCAGCTTGCTCCCTGAAATGCTTATACACCAATGCACGCAGCATGGGGAATAAGCAGGAGGAGCTAGAAACCTGGGTTCGGGCAGGAGATTATGATCTGGTGGCAATTACAGAGACATAGTGGGACAACTCACATGACTGGAATGTGGTCACGGGTGGCTATGTCCTTTTCAGGAAAGACAGGCCAGCCAGGTGAGGTGGTGGAGTCGCTCTTTACATGAAAGAGCAACTACAATGTCTTGAACACCATCCAGGCATGGATGAGGAGGAGCAAGTTGAGAGTGTATGGGTTAGAATTAAGGGGCAGGCTGGCAGGAGAGATACTGTTGTGGGTGTCTATTACAGGCCACCAGATCAGGGTGAGGAAGTTGATGAGGCCTTCTACAGGCAGCTGAGAGCCGTCTCACAATCACAGGCCCTGGTTGTCGTTAGGAATTTTAACTTCCCTGATATTTGCTGGAAGGACAACTCAGTCAGCCAGCCACAGTCCAGGAGGTTCCTCCAGTGCATCGATGATAATTTTCTGATGCAAATGGTGGAGGAGCCCACTAGGAGAGGAGCACTGCTGGACCTCATCCTCGCTAACAAGGAGGATCTGGTTGAAGCAGTAAAGGTTGAGGGCTGCCTTGGCTGCAGTGACCATGAAATTGTGGAGTTCAGGATCTCGTGTAGCAGAAACAAAATAGCAAGCAGAATTGCAACCCTGGACTTTGCCAAGGCAAACTTGGGATTTTTCAAACAGTTACTCGAGAAAATCCCATGGGCAAGGCTGTTTGAAGGTAAAGGGTCCCAAGATAGTTGGTTAGCGCTCAGGGACTGCTTCTACCGTGCTCAAGATCAGAGCATCCCGACAAGTAGGAAGTCAAGGAAGGGAGCCAGGAGACCTGTGTGGCTAAACAGGGATCTGCTGGGTAAGCTCAAGGGCAGGCGGAGAATTTACAGCTCTTGGAAGGCAGGGCTGGCCACTTGGGAAGAATATAAGGCTGTTGTCCGAGGATGTAGGGAGGCAACTAGGAAAGCAAAGGCCTCCCCAGAATTGGACCTGGCGAGAGGGGTCAAGGACAACAGGAAGAGCTTCTTCAAATCCGTGGCAGATAAAACTAACACCAGAGGCAATGTAGGCCCACTGATGAATGAGGTGGGTGCCTTGGTGACAGAAGATACAGAGAAGGCAGAGTTACTGAATGCCTTCTTTGCCTCTGTCTACTCTACCGGAGGCTGTCCTGAGGAGCCCCGTTCCCCTGAGACCCCAGAGGAAGTCAGGGCAGTGGAGGGGTTTGCTTTAGTCGATGAGGACTGGGTTAAGGACCAATTAAGCAATCTGGACATCCATAAATCCATGGGTCCAGATGGGGTGCATCCACGGGTGCTGAGGGAGCTGGCTGATGTCATTGCTAGACCACTCTCCATCATCTTTGCCAAGTCTTGGGAGATGGGAGAGGTGCCTGAGGACTGGAGGGAAGCAAATGTCACTCCAGTCTTCAAAAAGGGCAAGAAGGAGGACCCGGGAAACTATAGACCGGTCAGCCTCACCTCCATCCCTGGGAAAGTGATGGAACGACTTATCCTTGGTGCCATCTCAAGGCATATCAGGGATAAGAGGGTCATTAGAAACAGTCAACATGGCTTCACCAAGGGGAAGTCGTGCTTGACTAACCTCATAGCCTTTTACGAGGATATAACAAGGTGGATAGATGATGGCAGGGCGGTGGATGTGGTCTACCTTGACTTCAGTAAAGCATTTGACACAGTCTCCCACAGCATCCTTGCTGCTAAACTGAGGAAGTGTGGTCTAGGCTCTCGGGTAATGAGGTGGACTGTGAACTGGCTGAGGGGAAGAAGCCAAAGAGTTGTGGTCAATGGGGCGGAGTCTGGTTGGAGGTCTGTATCCAGTGGAGTCCCTCAAGGGTCGGTACTGGGACCAGTATTATTCAATATATTCATCGATGACTTGGATGAGGGACTAGAGAGTACTATCAGCAAGTTTGCTGATGACACCAAGCTGGGAGGAGTGGCTGACACACCAGAAGGCTGTGCTGCCATCCAGTGAGACCTGGACAGGCTGGAGGGTTGGGCGGGGAAACATTTAATGAAATATAACAAGGGTAAGTGTAGAGTCTTGCATCTGGGTAGGAACAACCCCAGGTTCCAGTATAAGTTGGGGAATGACTTCTTAGAGAGCAGTGTAGGGGAAAGGGACCTGGGAGTCTTGGTGGACAGCAGGATGACCATGAGCCAGCAGTGTGCCCTTGTGGCCAGGAAGGCCAATGTCATCCTGGGGTGTATTAGAAGGGGGGTGGTTAGTAGGTCAAGAGAGGTTCTCCTTCCCCTCTACTCTGCCCTGGTGAGACCCCATTTGGAATATTGTGTCCAGTTCTGGGCCCCTCAGTTCAAGAAAGACAGGGAACTGCTGGAGAGAGTCCAGCACAGGGCAACTAGGATGATTAAGGGAGTGGAGAATCTCCTTTACGAGAAAAGGCTGAGGGAGCTGGGGCTCTTTAGTTTGGAGAAGAGGAGACTGAGGGGTGACCTCATTAATGTTTACAAATATATCAAGGGTGAGTGTCACGAGGATGGAGCCAGGCTCTTCTCGGTGACAGCCACTGATAGGACAAGGGGTAATGGGCTGAAACTGGAACATAAGAGGTTCCGCTTAAACTCGAGAAGAGACTTCTTCTCAGTGAGGGTGACGGAGCCCTGGAACAGGCTGCCCAGAGAGGTTGTGGAGTTTCCTTCTCTGGTGACAATCAAGACCTGCCTGGACACGTTCCTGTGTAGCATAATCTAGGCATTCCTGCTCTGGCAGTGGGATTGGACTTGATGATCTTTCGAGGTCCCTTCCAATCCCTAACATTCTATGATTCTATGAATTCTGGAGCATTAAGCAACTCACACACACTTCTAGTTCTGGGTTGCTTCAGAGGCTGGAGCAGTTCACGGGACACGATGTGCAGCAGAATTAGAGTCTTCTCAGTGTCTTGTAATCTCTTGCTGACTGACCCATCCTGAGTCCACGTGTCCCTTTCTAGACTCCATCTCACACCAAGGGGTTATTCTTGAGCCTTTAAACCTCTCTGTCATCATAAAGACAGACTGAAAAAAAATACCAATGAGAAAAGGGAGCTGTGGATTCTTCATACTATGGATTTTACCGCTGTGAATCCCAGACTGAGAAAGATCGGATCTCAGAGAGATGATAATAATAAGAAGGTAGCATATTTAGTAATAAAATGGATTTATTCTTTCCAGTTCCTTTGAAGTAATTTCCTACATTTAATGTACTTGTGCCGGTATTTTATCCATTCTGATACCTGCTTATGCAAAATGACTTGCAGGGCTAACATTCTTCTGACAGTCTTTACATTGTCATATTTTATGTTATTAACTTAAAAACTTGTGTTTCCTTTTCATCGTAGTTTGGGGATAAGACATTTGGAGTGTAGGACTGTCTTTGGCCATGTACAGAGATTCACCCATAAATATCTGCCACAATTCTGATATCAAGTCAAGGGACAGGGGGTTAATCTTCACTACAATGGGCACCTCTTCAGTTAAGCACTGGTTGCTGTTAATTTATTGTCTTTACCTGTTACCTAATGTTTCTCCAGAGTATCCTTTTGTGGCCCTTCTACAGAATATTATTCATTACTTCTTTCTGTGGCATATGTTGAAGAGTTGCTGTTCTTGGGGTTCTTTATGTAAAAAAAAACAAAAAAAAAAACAACAAACCAAAAAAAAACACTGAAAAAGCAGTTATGATCTCTAGAATAAATTATCTATGTTTTGGAAATCAAGGTTTTGTAGCCTGTTTTCTTCAGGCATTCTGTAAAAGCATATGTTACACTGACTGAGGCAGAAAACACATTTGCCAAATTGTAGTCAAATATATATATTACAGTATTATCGAGAACAGATATGATGCCAGATATGACAAAATATCTTAATTTTTCAATAAAATGTGATACTTGAAGAAAATTGCCTCATTTCAAATGGTGCAATTGTGTTTGATATCTGTGAGGAAACATCCTGGGAAATACATTTTGAGAAGAAAAGTAAACCTTGTCAATAAGATTTTATTAGGTCCTATTGGTGAAGGTTCTACTGTAGATGAAAAAAGAAGAAATAATATATCCATGATATCCAATGGGCAAAAAACGCAGAAATTGAATATAGTTTTTTCTCATTAGTTTCAATGTTGTTGAAAGAATAAATGCTGAAGTGATAAACCCCTTCTCATAAATCTATCTTTTTAGAGTTTTTCTGAATTATTTAAATTTAATTAGATCAATTTATTGTAAGAGATTTAAATACATTTTAAATATTTAACATGAGGTTTTCAACTTTGAGAGCTTTATTTTGCCATACTAAACTCTAATTCCCAAAACATACTTTATGAGAGTAAATTATAGATATTCAAATCTGACAAGTATTCATTAATTTTAAGAAACAACTACTAACTTGTTGGGAACTTTTATGAGACTGTATTTCAGTAAGTGTAAATCAAGACAGCTCTTACAGGAATGACGTTGATTTATGTCATATGAAGCTACAGTCTTTAGACACATCTTTCTAGTTTCACTCTTGCGAAATATTGAGTACCTTCAATCTCCACAGAAAGCAGAGCTAGTTAAGGGGAAAAAGTTCTTGTCAGATAACTGAGTGGCTCACGGAAGTTAACTTCTGAGCCCACAGGCTAATGAGGCTTCTGAGCTCATCCATGCTAATGAAAATATTATATTGCACTATCTTGCATGGATGTCACACAGTGGTTTAGAAAGTAAGGATAGTGAGTCTATAAATCTAGATCCTATTCCTGACTGAGTCACTGATTTACTGTTTTTCTAACATACAGAAGATAGATTTTAACAGCCTTATCCAAGTCCTGAACTGATCATCTCATCTCGATGGAAGCAGCTTCCTTTTGATTTCTACAGAAATTTGGATTAGGTTACTTCTTTCCACCTAAAGTTTCCCCTCGGTATGACATGAAACTGCATGCTGGAGCTTGGAACATTGCTATAGGTCTTCCTTCATAGAATCACAGAATGTTAGGGATTGGAAGGGACCTCGAAAGATCATCAAGTCCAATCCCCCTGCCAGAGCAGGAATGCCTAGATTATGCTACACAGGAACGTGTCCAGGCAGGTCTTGAATGACTCCAGAGAAGGAGACTCCACAGCCTCTCTGGGCAGCCTGTTCCAGTGTTCCGTCACCCTCACTGAGAAGAAGTTTCTTCTCGAGTTTAAGCAGAACCTGTTATGTTCCAGTTTCAGCCCATTACCCCTTGTCCTATCAGTGGCTGTCACCGAGAAGAGCCTGGCTCCATCCTCGTGACACTCACTCTTGATATATTTGTAAATATTAATGAGGTCACCCCTCAGCCTCCTCTTCTCCAAACTAAAGAGTCCCAGCTCCCTCAGCCTTTCCTCATAAGGGAGATGCTCCACTCCCTTAATCATCCTAGTTGCCCTGTGCTGGACTTTCTCCAGCAGTTCCCTGTCTTTCTTGAACTGAGGGGCCCAGAACTGGACACAATATTCCAGATGGGGTCTCACCAGGGCAGAGTAGAGGGGAAGGAGAACCTCTCTTGACCTACTAACCACCCCCCTTCTAATACACCCCAGGATGCCATTGGCCTTCCTGGCCACAAGGGCACACTGCTGGCTCATGGTCATCCTGCTGTCCACCAAGACTCCCAGGTCCCTTTCCCCTACACTACTCTCTAAGAAGTCATTCCCCAACTTATACTGGAACCTGGGGTTGTTCCTACCCAGATGCAAGACTCTACACTTACCCTTGTTATACTTCATTAAATTTTTCCCTGCCCAACACTCCAGCCTGTCCAGGTCTCGCTGGATGGCAGCACAGCCTTCTGGTGTGTCAGCCACTCCTCCCAGCTTGGTGTCATCAGCAAACTTGCTGATAGTACTCTCTAGTCCCTCATCCAAGTCATCGATGAATATATTGAATAATACTGGTCCCAGTACCAACCCTTGAGGGACTCCACTGGATACAGAGATATGTCTTCTATGAAATTAGGCGAGTGCTTTTGTTACTTTGTGTATTTATGTGTCTGTCTATGAGATTGGATTCATACCAACGGAGTAAGAATAGTTTCCTCTGTCTGTATGTTTGCACATTCACTATCAAAAGAGAAGATTAATCTCAACCGAGAGTTCTTTATGTTTTTATAAAATCAAAATACTACAGCATAATTGTTTTAAGTGGAACTAATTGCACAGGTACAGCAATAACATCGCTAGAACACTTTGGTGTTGTTTCTCAGTGTGTTACAAAAGATGTGCATTTTTAGACATCCTGATTTGCTTTCTGCAACTGTGTTTTTTCAAAATAGAAAAAAAAATTTCAAAAAAAAAAATTAATGAATACTTACTGTGAAGACATTCTTTAGAAAGATGCAGAAGCTATTTTTAGGGTTACAATTACATGATTTGTCCAAAATATACAATGAAGTACTGGACTCAGTCTGTTCATAATGTTTACTTACATCTTCAAAGCACTAAAGTGAATATTACTATTTTTACCCTTTGTTCTGCATATACTTTTATTCTCACCAGGTCAACATGCACACTGTTACATAATAAGCTGTCTGACTTAGGACTAACCTGCTTATGTGATAACATCACATATGCGTGAGATAGAACTGACTGAAATTTTCTTGAACAAATAAATAGGTTCTAATTATGACTGCAAGGGCTACACCTGTCATATTCAGGGTGAAATACATGTATAGAGAAGGGGAATGCTGTATTTTTCAAGTAAAACTGGCAGTATGTCACAGATACAATATCTTACTACAAGTCAAATCCTTGTCTTTTTAAAGGCAAAGACAAAAATCTGTCATGATCAAAGAGCATGAATTACAATTTTAAAATCAGTTACATGTAAGCAAATTCAGTTACGAGAAGAAAACAAAGTTTTAAGCTTTTGGCATATTTTTATTTAAGCTATCAAAAATATTTAATTCTATTTTTATCTAATTTAAATGTTTCTCTGACATTTTAATTGATTTTATGTTCTTTATCAAAAAGGAAATATCTTACACTTTTTTTAACTTAACTGAAAAAAGCTTGTTAAGAAAACATACAGTCTAATTTCACTGAAATTGCAGCCATCCTGTCTCATTATAAAGTTCAAAGCACTTCAAATAGTTTTAATGAAGGAGAATGAGAGTCATATTGAAATGTCAGCATGACCATTTATATTTGTTATGAAAAATAAAGAATACAATTTAAAATTAATTTTACATGTGAGCAAGATCTTTATTTTGAAAGGTTGAAAAATATTTATCATTATAATTATAGAGCTCCTTCATCTGAGGTCAACAGCTTATTTTGTTAACTATTACAAAAATACATAATCAGAGCTTACAATTCATTTTTATGAAACAAAAGTAAGTCAGAGTAATTGCATTCCTGAAAACCTTTTGCATAGCTTGGGTGAGTCAGAATGTAGCCTGGTAAAAATATGAGATTAGACTGAATTTTATAATTCCTTGATTTCATTTTTTTTTCCTCAGCATGTGAAAATGTTTTTTATATTTATATATTTAACTCTACTTTTCTAAAAATGGACAATTTTTTCTGACAATGCTCTTTGCTTTCATGAATTTTTTTTTGCATATCATAAAATAATATGACATTTTTTCTATAGAAAGAGATTTCTAAGCTGTTTTAGAAAACATAGTTCTGATAATTTATAATTGGCGGCTTATTTTCAAAACATTAAATAAAGTGCTAATGCAGTTAGGGATAAACATTTTAAAACTCCTTGAATTTTGTAAAATTATATTTTATCATATACACAAAACCACAAGTTATATTAATAGCAGAATAAATGCATCTAATTTTTTACTTTCTGTGGGTCACCTGAATAACAACACCATGAAAAGGAAAGTAGGCTAGAGATGGATCCTAATAAAGGAAAAAAATCAAACACATATCCAAACCGTACATAATTTTATTTCTGGTTTCTTTTTCATATCTCTCTATATTCAGTCATCAGCTCTTCGTGTCTAAGCTTGCTTTCTTAATTTCACGAATATCTCTTGGAAAGTAGGGATAGTTAACATCTTAGTATCATTTCCTGAACCCATTCAATTTATGGGTATAAATTTTATAGACAAAATATATGAAACATCACTGACCAGTAATAGACAGAGATGAATGAAAATAATACTGGCAACAGAATTTCATTACGACCATTGCAAGAATTTGGGGTCCTCTCACACTTAAAACCAGGAGCAAATGGCTTATTTGATAGAAGTCTTAGCAGATGCCTGGCTTACACTCTGTTTCCGTTGAAAGGGAGAAATATGCTTGGAAAATGTCTTTAGCTTTTAGATACTTTTTCAGAAACCCAGAAATTTTTTTAATTGTTTATTATAAAACCAATAGCTTCTAGCACAATGGAGTCAAAGCAAATGTGTGTTCAACTACTACCGCAATATTAAAATTAATTAAAGAATGCCTTTATTGGGGTAATTTTTGAAGCAGGAAAGGCTTTTTATTTCTCGTTCCCTACTCACATGTGCTTAAGAGTTAAATTTATTGACTTTGACATTAAGCCTATGAGTTGAATGGTACCAAAAGGAGATTATTTAGAACAGGGTCATCTTTCGCTCTGGGCTCAGCACCTTCAAATACAAAGTTTTGAACGTATATAAAGAACTCTGTACGGCATGTGCACCGGCCATAGCTTTGCTACTGACATGACATAAAGTCCTCTGTATATTCATAGGTCAACTTTAAGCACAGAAGTTCTAGCGCATGCAACAGTCCATCTCTTCCTTCTCAGACAAGAGGCATCTCTCAAAACAAATTCCTTAAAAGTGTGTTGAAAGGGCAGTTCCTGGTCCTCGCCTACATCATTACACAGATGTAGAGACAAAGATATACTGCTCATCATTTACAGATGTCTGAAAGACTACATAAATACGAGTGGATCAAGTCCTATTATAAACCCTGGTCAGAGAATCAATTACACATTTGAGTTGTAAAGCAGCTAAATACGTGTTCCCAAGGTTTGACCATATTGCACATTCCAGAATTGCCAATTTACTTGCTTTTTATGATCTCAAAAAGCGACTGGACTCATGCAGAGAAAGCAATTCTGATAAATACACACTTCTCAAACTGTACTACCTTATAAGCCATCAAAGCAATTTGAAAATCAATTTGATGTTTGACAGGGAGCCAGTGTATTCCCTTCAGGATACAACTGACATGCTGAGGCCACTTAGTGAGAGGAAAATTCTGACAAAACCATTTTGCCAAAGTTGGAGTATCTGCAGTGTATAGAATCAAATATGGTAAGAGTCTAACCTAGAGGTCAAAGTTCAAAATGTCAGTAGCTTTAATATGTAACTTAACTGGCACACCTGTTTTCTGACTGGATGATACCACTACATTCTCTTTTTTTTTTTTTTTGTCCTTAGAGGTGTGATAAGAATATCAGAGAACGTAGTGAAGAACTCACAAGTAATCGGGCATTCTTTACTAAGAAGTAGCCACTGACAAACTGGAGAAAAAAATCCTTAATCTCTTGGGACCATTCACTGATACTTTTAAATAATTTCTTCAAAGATGACTCAGAAGACTAAAAAATTAGAGCAAGGATTCTTTTTTAAATCATTTTTTCATCTGAAATGATTTGCATGTACCAGCTTGCTGAAACTCATAAAATATGTCCTGTTGAAAATGTTGTGGGTTTTTTTTCCTGGATATATTACTAGCTATTTTGTGTTACATCAGCGGGCTTTTTCTTCTAAATCTCCATCAACTCAATATTTCTACAATTTCATTAAAATCAGAGATATTACATTGAGTTACATAAATGAAGTGTAGACCTATTGTCTGTACTTTCAGTTGAAAAGTTGCAACAAACAGTATCAAATGGAAAAAGGCTGTGATATTCTCACAGGTTACAAATACATTTATTTGGAAACATAAATTATTACCACAAGCAAGAAAGATAAAATTTGTAGTGTTCTTTTCAAAGTTATGACCATTATCTTGGTTGTAACAGGTCTAAAACCAGAACAAGTATATATTGCTTCCCAAATGACCAAGCAAGGATTGCTCAGGTCACCTTACAAGTTAAAACTGTAGTTCAACAGATATTTTCCAAGGTTGGTCAAAGCATCTTTTTGAGTTAATTTTTTATCACAAATGAACAAATCACAGACTTTTAACTAGAAATTAACAACAAGAGAAAAAATGGAAAAGCTTAGAAAAGATGTAAATATGTCCTTGCTGAAACTGATTACAACCATGGATGACATTGATGGTCTTGATAATATTTATTTATCATAATCATCTGTAGATCACAGATAAGAATGTTAACGGACACACTGAGACATGGAACAGTTAAGGGATTTGTCCAAGGTCACATGGGAAGGCTCTTGCAGAGCTGGGAATAAAACTGCTTCACCAGCCTATCCTTAATATTATCTACCTCTTCACTAAGTCATCCTCCTGTCACAAGATGAACTGCTTTCCTGCTAAATAACATAAAAACAAGTAAGGATCACTTTGGCACCAGTTGGCAATGAGGGTGAGTAAACGATAGTGTGTCAGCTACCACTCCAATTTTCCTTTCAGCTAGACACACGGCACAATGCTGATGGAACTTCTGTTGATTTACTGATATATATTTTCTCCTATTCATTTCCCATAGTATGCCATGTCTTGTGGGTAATTTATTTCTTGAAAGATGTAGCCGTTATTACACTTGGGGCCATCCAGCTGTGTTTTTCTTTGTCTTTAATGTTTCTGCACTTAGTTATGCTTACAGAACTTCTAGGAAAAGATGGTGTACTTTGTCATAAGGTATAAATCTTCACAAAGCCTTCCTTAAACTTTGAATAAATTCTTAGGGAAGGGAACTGCATCGGTAGTTTAACTGTATGCCAGGTAACATAGTTAACATTATAAAGCTGAGGCAATTGTGATTACTAGTACAATTGTAAAAGTGCCTGAAATGTTGCTGTGCAACCCAGATTGAGAAAAAAAGATTTGTAAAGAGCAAACTGACAAAGTGTGAGTTATTTTACCTGTGGCGCCATTCTTCATTCTGTCAAAAAGAAAGGAGAATACAAAAAGAAAAGTCTTTTCTATATAAATACAGCATAATGCAAAATGATATGGAGAATAACACATTTTACTAACTACTGTTTGGGGGTTTTATCTGGTAGCGGTTTTTGGCAGTGGGGTGGGCTACCAAGGTGGCTTCTGTGTGAAACTTCCAGAGCCTTCCCCAGGTAAAATTCAGACCCACCTCTGGCCAAGACTGAACCAATCCATGCCTCCATGATCAATATATTTAAGAGGGGAAAGTCGTTGGACAACTTCTGTTCCTTTATGTTGGGGAGTGCTTTGTTTTGGAGAGGAGGGAGTGGTGAGAAGAAAAACATGTGGTCACCAAGGTTCGTGAGGAGGAGAAGGGAACCGGAGCAAAGATTTCACTGAGGCCCATGGTGAGATAGCAGGATGAGCCCCTGAAACCCAAGGAGATTAATGGTTGTGAATGGCAGCAGCCCACAGAGGACCCCATGCTGGAGCAGGGGACCATGCCCAAAGCGTGCCATGACTCCAAGGGAAGTCTACCCTGGAACAGTCAATCGTTGGGAGGACTGCAGCCTATGGAAGGGACCCACACTGGAACCATTTGGCAATAATCAGGACCATGTGGGAAGGACTCATGTTGGAGAAGATTGAGGACTGTCTCCCATAAGAGGGACACCACACTGGAGCACCGCACTGTGAGGAAGACTGTCCTCTCCCTGACAAAGAAGGAGCATCACAGACAATGCGTAATGGACAGATCTCAACCACTGGCCTCTGCCTCCCTGCACTGTCGGAGGTGAAGTGGTAGCTGGGAAGAAGGAAGGGGTGTGGGGGAAAGTGTATTTAAGATCTGGTTGTATTTATTTTCTGACTATGCTACTCTGATCTAATAGATTGGTAAGCTGGTGGCGGTTTTGGTATTTAAACTAAATTGATGTTTTCTCCCCAACTCTACTCTGGTTTTTGCCCATGACATAAGCAGTGAGACCTCCTTCATCCTTAATCTAGATTCCCAAGGCTCTTGTTGAAGTTTCTCCTCCCGATCCCAGAAAGGAGGAGGGTAGGATTATGCAAGCTGCTACATGGCTTTTTGGTGCTGGCTGGGTGGGCTCAAACCATGATTACACAGATGAATTTGCTTTTAACAAGTGATAAGTAGTTTTTATTTCCTGGCCTGCATGTAGTTACTTCCTCTCGCCTCTTCAAAACCTACAGTCACTCAGTAAGGTCACTTTTAGGCCTGCAGATCAAATTATTGCTTTAGTAAGAAGTCATATTGAACTAGCTACTTTTACCTTTTGGTCTTTGTGCTAATGCATTGTCAATGATCACGTTAATTTAGGTGAGAAACGTCTCATTCTGCTAGCGCAAATCAATGCAATTTCTTTTGTGTGACTTTACATACAGGCAGTCCAGTAATCAGTGGCAAATGAACAGACCATAACAACTAGAAAAAAATGTGTAATACTACAACAGCTTGTAATTTCACACAAGGTAAGGGTGAACAAGAAGGCAAAATATTGGCAAATCATTTAAGTGGAATGCCACGAAAAAGAAAGAAATTTGTGTTCATGAGTAAAGTATAGAACTAAAATACATGACGCGGTCTGTATGGCTCAGAAATTACTTTTTATAATCAGTGTTCTAATGCAAATCAATAATCTGATTCTTATCCATTTACTTATTTAAAAAAGAAACATATTGAATCTAAGTATTCCATCAGGCAAATTATATGTGATGTAAAGCATCCTCAACAGAAGAAAAAAAGTCTCAGGTCAAATCCTGAAATACTTGTACTTGCAGAATCAAAGTACAAGTAGACTCCACAAAGACAAATCTATGCAGTGGGATTTTTCATTTGCTATTTTATGTAATAAAGAACAAGACTTCCTAGCAGATCTTTACACAGGTAACAGCACGTGCTATGCATAAGTAAGGGTGAGGTCAGGAGGTCAACTTCCAATAAGAACTACATCACAATCATGTCATGAGAAAGCAGAAGATACTATCAGTTGCACTAAATACTCTTTCCCCGTGTAAGGAAACCAGTAATTCTCCAGGTAATAAACTGCCAATGTTATTAACTAGAGAAGTCAAAGACCCCATACCAACTACAGAAATGACAGCTACTAATAGCAGTAATTTTAATGCTGAAATGCTGGGATGCTTACCTTTAGCCGTAAATTCAAGATAATTGCATTGTCATTTTCTTTGTTCACTTTTGAGCTATTGGTATTCAGTACTAAATTAAAGCTGAAATGTATGCAGTTAATGAGGAGATATTATGCAACAAGCACTACAGCAATCTCATTTAGTACATTTTTTAATAAATTAAAAAAAAGTTAAGGTTTAAAGGAAGGACTATGAACATGATCTCTTATTATCAATTACTGTCAGGAAGACCCTACATGATTGACAATCAGGACAGTTATCAATCTAACAGTCTCAAATTGAGGGTCAAAACCTGACATGTTCAAGTGAAGAATTACAATGGAAATGAATTGCAAGTTTAAACATACAAGGGTACATTGCATTTAATGATTAAATCTTAACATCAGGTTATCACCTTTCTCTATCTCCAAACAAACGGTACAATTCATTGTGAGAAAACTAGATGGCTCTTACAACATGTAAAGAGGAAAAACATGATGGGAAAAGAGAGAATTCCTTCCTGTTCTCTCCACATCTCTTTCTTTCCACCCTTCAAATAACATTAGGAGTAACAAAATGTTCTAGCACTCTTTTGAGAGAGAAACCTTTTCACACTGTGCCACACTGGCCAGCTAGTTGGACAACAGAAATAACGGGATAAATCAAAGACCTCTCTGAGTATCTACCTATTTTAGGGAAGTATGAATATGAGTAAACTTTATTGTCGTTGTTGTGATAGTATTAAAAATGCTAAGAAAAACATAGTCTGAAAATTAAAATTGGTACTTCTAATACATCCAAGAAAGGAATATAAGGTGTACCAAGCTCAGTAACTTAGAGCTAGCCTACACTGACAAAAACACCTCACAAACAAAAAAGTCCTCAGTACAGACAAAATACAGTAAGAAAAGTACTTTGCATCTACCTGTGGAACTTGCTGATACTGTTTGTTTGAGACTGCCCTCCCAACACCAGGGCTGGAACAGCTGTTTCCAAAGAGAAAGAGTTGTTGGATAAGTAACTTAGCAGAGGATTCAAGATGAGAACAGAATTTATTCCTTCTAATAATACATCCTCCAGTTTAAAAAACAACAACAAAAAAAGAAAAACAAAAGCCAAACAATAAACAATAAAACAAAGTGGTAAAATATATATAAAAAGTACTTATCCAGCTTGTTTTAAGGTTGGTTCATTTACTTGATTTCATTGATTTATCCTGGCCTAATTATTTTTAATACAGTGACAGTGAACAACATTTGCTGTGAAACAGCTGCTGCTGGAGTCCTTGCTAGCTAACAAATTCAGCAGAAAATGTGTGTGCCAGAACTGTGCTGAGAATCTGTGTATGTCACAGCATGTCCATCTGCTATACACAACACATGCCAGTCTCTTCAGTATGTGCTGGGAAGACAAGTATGGCGTGTAGGGAAGCAGAAGAACTAAATGCAGAATATAAATAAGACACACCATATATGATTAACACAGGCATTTCTCTTTTTTTATTATACATACTTTACCACTATTTCTTGTTAAGGTCGATGGCCATATGATATTTACTAAGCACAAGACACAAACAATTAACTTTGCACTAAGGTGAGTTATTCATGCTATGCATACTAGCACCAAGCTTTTTAAATTCCTAAAATAAGCAGGATTAGAGCTGCCAACTTCTGCTATGTATTCTTGCTTCTGTGATCACGATTTCTGGCTGATGTTTCAACAACAGAAATCCAGTTTTTGAAATTCTGATATTACCCAGAAAATAGGACAACCTAAATTAACCATTAAAAATGATCCAGACTCTGTAAAATTCATTTACTGATGAATGTCTTTGCATCTGCATGATCCCACTTGGTATAGCTATTACTATATATAGCACCCAAATCTGTTTGTAGGTCAATGAAGAGATGGTGGACCTGTCTAGAAAAGAACAGTCTCACCAACCAAACAACCAAAGAGGCAAAAACAATCTATTTGGTATTCAGACAAAGTCTGCACAGGTAACACTTGTTTACTACTGTGCAGCTGGGCAGTTGAGCTTTAGATGATTATTAAGACCTGAATTTTTGCTTTGTCTGTCTGGGAAGGTCTTCAAATAGGACACACATTCTAGACATACTCATATGGGAGATTACACCTCTCAAAAGGTGTAGAGAAAATTCATAATGATAAGTCTCAGGAAGGAGATTCAATCACTTTGGAACTCTGGCAGGAAAGTAATGTAGAGCCCAGCCATAATACTTAGGAACAACTTTATATTGTGAAACTGCAGTGTGCCAGGAGAAGCATAGGAGAGTATTTGTGAGGTAATCAGTTCACTCTCATGTGACAAATGACTCCCATCTTCACCTGATTCTCCCACCAGGTGGGTAAAGGTACCAAGAGAAGGCAAAGAACTCTTGATTTACCTGTCTTTTTTTGTTCGGTTCAGGGTTTCACCTTGGGAGGCTAGAGAAAGCGGTGTCTGTATTTTAGGTATATTTCAGTATGCTTCTCTGAGGAGCTACATTAATTTGTCATTTGTATTACAGTAGAAAACAACCTTGAGGCACTCTGGTAGTGCAGCTGGTTTCAGGGATTTCCATCACTACCTCATGCAAATTTTTCTGAAAGAAATGAAAGGAAAGTCAGTTTGGTCAGTGGTTTTCATTCCAGCGTGTGTATTTTATGCTGACAACAGCTAGTTACACGCAGAGCTGCATCTTTCCCAGAAGTATATTGCACTTAAAATTGAGGTCCATATTCAGTGTTTATTTAGTTCTCATATGAGAAAAGTTCTGATTGGCTTCAGTGGGAGATTTCAGTCCAGAGGGCCTGAGTTAAAGCAGTGATTTCTGGGCTAGCTTTTCACTTTGCATTCTCTTGTGCAGGCAAGGAAGCTTTTTCTGTAAGTATAGCAAACTTACACTAGAATGTGAGTTTCATGTTATAACAACGTGTTCATAATAACATCAGCTGCACAGTTTAAAAAAACATTGTTTGCATATTTAAAAATATAAATATTTTTAATGAAGTTTCCTGCATGTGTCTAAGTAAAATTTCAAGAAAAGACAATATAAGCTAAAATGCTTGTTTAGACTAATTTATTATTCTGAAACCGTAGAAAGATTCCTTAAAGAAATTCTGATCAACTGCATTTGAAGTTCATACCTTATTAAATTGCCATCCTTTGCAGAGAAGATATTTCTGGTAATGTAAATGTTCTTATGTTATCTTTGGAGCAGACATTTGTTCATAGCGTTTTCCCACTCTCTGCAAATAACAATATAGTGGAATGTTCATCCTGTTGTTTCACCATATACACTAGAAGTGTCAATGTTTGAATACCTACTGTTGCAAACATTTTTCTTTTTTATTTGAGCATAAGATATAGGGCTATCAGTATAAAATGGCCTAGAAGAGATTTTGTCTTTCTCTTATTGACATGATCATAGAAAGAAATGTACATTCCTGTTTAGATCCTCTCACATACAGGTTGCAAGTTATTTTCCTTGCGCATTTAAACTTTGTTTATGGAATAAACAGTACAGTTTAATTGGCTTGAATTTTGTGAAGTCTAATAGAAAGGCAAGAAGGAGGACCCAGGGAACTACAGAATGGTCATCCTCACCTGAGTGAGTTGACAGAAGGTGAGGAACAACTACTCCTGGAAACCATTTCCAGGCACATGGAGCACAAGAAATTGACTGAGAACAGTGAGCAACAATTCACCAAGGGGAAGCCATGCTTGACCAACCAAATAGCCTTATATGATGAAAGTACTGACTGGGCAGATGAGAGAAGAGCAGTGGATATTACACACCTTGTCTTCCAGAAGGCTTTTGACTCTGTCTCCTCTAAGAGCCTCATAGAAACAGCTCAAATATGGCTGGATAAACAGATGGTGAGATGGAATCAAAACTGGCTGAGCAAGAGTTTGAGCCCAGGAGACGGCAATCAGTGGCACAAAGTCCAGCTGGAGGCCAGCAACTAGATGTGTATCCCAGGGGTCAGCATTGGGTCCAGCTCTCTTCAGTATCTTCATTAATGAACTGGATGATGAGGGAGAGGGCACCCTCAGCAAGTTTGATTCTTGACATAAGGTGGGGAGGAGTGGCCGATACGCCAAAAGGTTGTGCTGCCACCCAGAGGGATCTCAACAGGCTGGAGAAAACATCTGACAGGAACCTCGTGCAGTTCAGCACAGGGAAGTACAAAGTCCTGGGAAGAGGAACATTTCACTTTGTTGCAGAACTACTGAGCTCAGAAATTTCACATCTTTTAAATTGGTGCAGTGCTTAGTCAGACCGCATATGGAATACTATCTCCATGTCAAAGTAGGAGAATTAACATACTCTGTGCATTCAATATCTGGCTCACAGCTCTGTCGTATTACTGTTAATGCATACCATTGGGAAAAGGGAAGAGGCAGTTAGATTCTGTGTATTTATTTGTAACATTTATTCAGATCTTTAAAAAGCTCGTTTAAGTCTGCCTTAATATTTAAGTCAGCAACCATTCTCTGAGCTGACTCCTGAAATTGTAAGGTTTTTTCTGACTGCTTCACTGTATATTTTTTCTCTTTGTTTTCTTGAATCAGCCTGATACATAACTTTGCCCTGATGGCATCGAACTTCAGACCCTCTTCAATTCTTCCTCCCAAGCCAGAGCTCTCTCTAGTGGTTTCATTTCCCTGTTTCCAGTATTGGTCTCGTTCCTGATCTTGAAACTTCATTACGAGTCCACTGCTGTTAACAGGACACTTTCTTTTGGCATGAAATACCCATCCTAAATGTGTATAATTTCACTGGAGATAGAAAGTCTGAATACATAATGTGAGAGGCTTTAATTAAACATTAAACACTTTAGTTGAACTCTCTTTTGCTATTTATGGTATCTGTATCATACTTTTTTTACAACTCACAGGTCAACCGCTTACAAATAAATACGCTGAATGGACGTAAAGAACTATGTCTATGAAAGAATCCAACCATAGAAGTCTTGCTCAATTGAGAAAAATGTTGGGTTATTTAAAAAATGTGAGTTTTCTTAATGTTTTCTCACTTGCAAACTAAATGAAGTGAACAGTTATAATGGTCGTACTGGAGTATAATTAGTATTTGCTTTTATTTTATATCTTAATACTGTAAGTCATTAGTTCTTGGCATCTCTAATTAAAAAATGGAGTCCTATTATGCTAACTGCTATATTTGTAAGGCAAATTATGAGCTAGAAATGTCAGATAGAAATTGTAAATAACTTTTTTACAGTTACATGTATGTTTTTGAGTTTGTATTGCTCTCATATACCCACTATGTCTTTTAATATTTTCCTTTTTTTAAAAAAAAAAAATCTATTTGGTCTTTTGCATGTCTCAGATGTACTAAGTTATATTTTCTTGCTAGAAAAGGTCAGCATCTGAAAATAGGACCCATAGTGATTTGAAAACTAAGTACATGATTTCTAAGAACCTTGGCATACACTTATCTTCAACTATTTGACATACATTATGAAATCACTTGACTGTGACCTTTTTCATGTAACTTAAAGTCTAAAATGTACTTGTTTCCCAGTTCTCTTTCCCAATTGGCAAACTTTAATGAGGGCAAAAGACAGCACAAAATTAATCCATTCTCACAAGACATTAACAAGGAACGAGAACTAGAACAAAGATAATAATTTCTTACAATAACCTTTCTCTTGTGATCACAGATGCTTTTAGGAGACGCTAAAGGAAGAATTTTCCAAAGCTCAATGATTGCACTGACATGCAAGTTCACCTAGACACAGGAGAAAAAACTTTCAATAAAGCAGAGAAATCCTGAGATCGTAAGCACTTTCTGGGAGGATGACCTTCACAACCTGACAAACTATTTCGGTAGATGGACACTCCAAGAATGAGCAGTGGAAATTGTCAGAAGCTATAGGGAACTGTACCCCACCAAGGCAATGTGACAGTCTGACCTTCTGACTCATCGATCCCAACAAGGCCAAATCCTCAGAGCAGTGATGAAAACCATCAATAGCCAACGTAAGCTGTAGCAGGCCAAAACAATATGACAATTTGACCTTCTGGTTTCTGAATCCTCACAAGGCTGTGTGAGGAGGCTCTGTCATTATGAGTAAAAGGAATGTTCACATTCGGTCAGCATTTAGGAAAGGCAGGCAGGAAACAGGGACACAGAATTACTACCTTTCAGCACTTCCACTTACACTTAGAGAGACAAGCTCTTCTTTCTGTAATCAGAGATCATTATATCAGGTTTTTTCTATTCTAAGATTTAGCTCTGTCAGAAGAGAATAGTTTAGCATCTCACATCTTGCAATCCTATAAACTTTTTGAAACAAGTCAGAGAAGAATTAACTTCACATAATTTCATTCAGTCCTGAATGGATATATATAATATAAAGCCACCTTGGAGCTGTAAAGTTCCACTTCAGAGTATAATACGTGCAACATATAAGGTTACACTTTAAATTCTTGTTGAAACACCAGTATTGTTATAATCATACCATTGATTTCCACTAATTAGGAAAATGAATAAAAATCCTACTATTCTGCTTATGTTTATGTGGAACCTTTTATGCTCCAGCTTGCACCCATTGCCCCTTGTCCTGTCATTGGACATCACATTATAGAATTTTTCTCCATTTTGGTGAAAGTGATATCTGACAAAAGCTGCTGCAGGGAAAGAGAATAAGTCTGAACATATTCGTGTTCTGCAAGATCTTAATGCACATAGTCAGCTTGGATGCCAAAAATCCCAAACTCTGTTTTTCTGAAATTTTGTGGTCATGTATCTTCTGCATTATCCTTTTCTGCATAAGTTAGGTGGTTGATCTGAAGAGTGAGATCATAGATCCTTTCTCTCATTTGCGATACAGCAAATTTAGCATATTCTCTCTAGAAGTCATCAAAGCCAGTCCTCACTCAAGGCTGCAGCTCTGGATGAGATCATTACTGAAACAGTCCTGAGGGGGGTCAGATAGAACAACAAACAGCTTTAATGGCGTCAGGAGAGGTTGGATGTCGTTCAGTGACTCTTGGTACATGATCATGCATGACGTACTAGAAGCAGGTTGTAAAATAATAACTCCAGTAGATAGCTTCCTTTTGATAATAACCCAAAAGATCAATGTTCACCGATATCCAAGCCAAATGATGTAATGTAAATAGAAGATCTGTTTTCTAGTGTAGATGGCATAGATGCATATTTATACCATGCATGCTGTGACTGGATACTCGAGGTTTTATGTCCCAAATGATCTTTACTGTGAAGTGTAGGTATGAAATCGTGCAGAAATAATGAGAAGCATAATATAATTCCTGAGAACATAAACTGATGAGATCTGCACGACCATTTTCAGACTTTCTCTTTTACTTGGAATGATCTCATGATCAAGAAATAACATTATTCTTTGACAGAGTATAAGATGTTGCCTTATAGTCGTAGTATGGATTAGAGAATGCAGCTATACATATACACTGATAGAAATACATCTAGCTGTAGTTAAAGCCCGTTTTTTTCAGTCTCACTTCAGGATGTGTCTTGTTATTTCACCCGTGTGCTAGACTGCAACAAAAAAAATGAACAAAATATAAAAGCAAAAACAACACTGAACAAGGAAGATGTAATCTATGTGCAGTATGCAAGCAGAAGTAGATTAATGCAGTCAGAAGTGTCAAGGATACACCAGATACTCAGTCTTTATTAAAAAGATCACAATGTCCTGAGCAGGTGTGGAATTTCTGCACAGAGAGGTAGAGAGCCATTTTAATTTTATAGGCACAGACTCATTTCATGTTCTCAGCTGGTGTGCGATACACAAAATACTGAAGACTATTTATTGCCTAAGAAATATAAAGAGTTGTGGTGTTTGGTTATTTTAACTCCTTGTTAAAATGAATCACTTTGTTGCATATCTGCTGTAGCTTTACATGTTCTCTACTTTGTTGTATTTTAAGTCATAAATTAATACCTATCTGAGTCAAAAATAAATGCAAACACCCCCCCCCCTAAAAAAAAACCAAATCACAGCCAAGAATTGCTTAGAGAGGAAATGATGCATCATTAATTTAACTCCTATGGTTCAAATAAAATATGAAAATATGATTTTTAAAGGACTGAATGTTTTTAAAACTATGCAATGCTGTATGATTTTATTTTGAGGGACAGATTTATTGCCACAAGAATGAAAGGTATTTGAGACAATCTAATCTGAAAGGAATGAGTCTGCAATCCAGAGAATTCTGCAAAGAATAAAAGCTTCTGCATTGACCTGCTAAACTATCTATATCCCTTTTCCTTCAGTTCTTTTTTTTTTCTAACCACAAGGAATTAAAAATATAAATAAGAAATTTCACTGCAACGTGAAAATCAATGGGATTTTCAAGAGGAGTTTGCAGAATTTGTTTCCTTGACCTCAGTGTTGCCTTTGGTAATCTATTTGAATACGGTTCCTGTGCAATGGCAGTAGACAATTGGAAAGTGATAAAAGAAATACCACAATTTATTATATATATGAATTAAATAGACAATGCTTAATTTTGTAGATCTTCCTTCAAAATTATTTTCTGTTTGATTGAAAACCTACAACTCTGTTTTTCACTAAGTGAAATTACTGTAGAAGACAGTGACAAGACAAGCCTGATTTATTTTCCTTTCTCTTCTGTTTTCTCTCCTCTCCTCTCCTCTCCTCTCCTCTCCTCTCCTCTCCTCTCCTCTCCTCTCCTCTCCTCTCCTCTCCTCTCCTCTCCTCTCCTCTCCTCTCCTCTCCTCTCCTCTCCTCTCCTCTCCTCTCCTCTCCTCTCCTCTCCTCTCCCTTTTTTTCCTGTTTAATTTTAAATGCGTTGACTATTCCCTTTTAGGCTTAGGGAAGGCAGACTAACAACTGCTAACAGAATTCTGTAAACAATAAATTAGTTTTAGATTAAACTCCTTCCCATTATTTTTTTAAGGCTGTGATAAGAACTGCATGGAGCTCAAGAGTGCTAAAATTAAATAAAAGCTATCTTTCATGCTTAGTGCACAAACAGAGAACTGCAACGCACTTTTGAAAGGGTTGCAGGAGAGTAATGCTTGAAAATCAGATGTTTTCTTTAAAGGTTGGAACCTTACAGTATGTTAAAACATTCCACCTTTCTTGTTTCAATGCATGTCTACTGTCTCCTTTTACCCTGCCATGAACAGTTGTGAAGACCCTGGCTTTGTCTTCCCTGCAATCCAACGTACTGAGGAGGTGCAGTTCAAGGCCTCCAAAGATTTCTTTTATCCAGGCCAAGCCAGTTCTGGTCCTTCAGCCTCTTCTCACAGGGCAAGTGCTTCAGGCCTAAGTGTCCTGCATGCTCTGTGATGAAGTTACTCCAGTTTGTTTGTCAATGTCTTTCTTATACTAGGCAGGTAGGGAAAGGGATACAATATTGGAGATGTGGTCTAATGAGTTCTGGATAGGTAGGTAGGTAGGCAGGTAGAGATAGATAGATAGATGATTAGATAGATGATAGATAGATAGATAGATAGATAGATAGATAGATAGATAGATAGATAGATAGATAGACAGATAGATAGATAGATAGATAGATAGAATTTGCAGCAAAAATTCCCTCTGTATTTTTTCACGTCTATGAATATTCCCCATTTTTTGTTCCAGTCATAGTATATCTACCTTTTTAATGAAATCTCTTTCAAAAGCATAACTGTAAAAGTAACTTATTTTCATGAATAGGATACACCAAATCTGGATGCCACTTCAAGTGTTGGCGGAGTGTAATGGGTATTTAAGACTAAAAGATTTTTTTTTCATTATTTTTGTTTTGTATTTTGGTTTTAAACTTAAACTAAAAGGAAAATGGTTTCCTCTTTAGCATGTTCCTGTTCCTGGAAAAGCTTGCTGTTTTTATAATGTACAAAATTACCATTTCTAATTAAGTGTTAAAAAAAAAGAATAATCTCAAAGAGAATATAAAGCTTGTTCTTGTCTTTTACTGTTATCAATAATAATAAAAAAACTTAAAAAGAAAACATCCAGCCCTCAGTGCTGATATTACACTGTAAATCCTCTACAAATGCTTATGACAACCCCATTATTGCCAAGTCAATTTATCATGATTAATTTTATCACAAAGACTAACAAATGAATTAGAATTATTAAACAATGACTTTACAGTGTTAACTAGTAAGCTTTAAACACAAACAGACATAATTTTAGGAAGTAAATCTGTGACAGATTTCTGGAATGAAAATCCTAACCCTTCTACAAATGTTTTAGCTTTCATAATAGAGATGCGTTCTTCTAAGATGTGAATAAATTACAGCTGTTAAGAATTGAAGATATGCTCCTGAGGAGTTCTTAAGTGCATTTTGTTCCATAGCAGCTCTGGACATACATAACTCTCTACTGATGACAGATGGAAATCATCTGTCCCATAAGGGGAACAGAATCCTTGCACAGGAGTTGGGGGCCTCATTGACGAGGTTTTAACCAGTTTTGAAGAGGGATGGGTATGTAACTGGTCTGGCCAGTGAGAACCCTGGGTCTAGTAGCCCGACACTTGTGGGACAGTGTGTTGGCATCTCAGATAACCAGAAGGTCTACCATCCCTCAAGGTTGAAAACTATGTTCTTGACTCCCTTCCTGAAGTGTTTATACACCAATGCACGCAACATGGGCAATAAATAGGAGGAGCTGGAGGCCGTTGTGCAAGAGGAAAACTATGATATAGCAGCCATCACAGAAACCTGGTGGGACGACTCACACAACTGGAGTGCTGAAATTGATGGATACCAACTTTTCAGAAGGGATAGGCAAGGAAGAAGAGGTGATGGATTGGCCCTCTATATTAGGGAGACACATGAAAACATACAAATTAATGAAGGTGATGACAGGCTTGAGTCCTTATATAAGGCCGACAAGAGTGATATCAGGGTGGGAATCTGTCATAGACCACCGAACCAGGATGAAGAAGTAGATGAATTTTTTTACAAGCAGTTGAGAGACGTTTCACAATCACTACCCCTTGTGCTCACAGGGAACTTCAACTTCCCAGATGTCTGCTGAGAATAGAATACAGAAGAGAGAGAAGAGTCCTGGAGGTTTCTGGAGTGCATGGAAGATAACTTCCTGACACAACTGGTGAGGAAGCCAACCAGGGAAGGTGCCCTCCTGGACCTGCTCCTTGTAAACAGGGAAGAACTTGTGGGGGAAACAAAGGTTGGAGGCTGTCTGGGGCACAGTGATCATGAGATGACTGAGTTTTCAATCCTTGGAGAAACAAGGAGAGGGGTTAGTAAAACTGTCACCTTAGGCTTCCAGAAGGCAAACTTTGGCCTATTCAGGAGACTTGGGAGGCTGTTCTGAAGGATATAGGAGTCCAGGAAGGCTGGACATACTTGAAGAGGGAAGTCTTAAAGGCACAGGAACAGGCTGCCTCCGTGTGCTGAAAAACGAGTCAGTGGGGAAGGAGACCAGCCTGGCTAAATAGGGACCTTTGTCTGGACCTCAAGAACAAAAGGGGAGTCTATGACCTTTGGAAGAGGGGGCAGGTCCCTCATGAGGACTATAAAGATGTAGTGAAGCTATGCAGTGAGAAAATTAGGAGAGCCAAAGCACGGCTAGAGCTCAACCTTGCTACAGCCGTTAAAGATAATAAAAAAAATGTTCCTATAAATTCATTAACACCAAAAGGAGGATTAGGGAAAATCTCCATCCTTTATTGGATGCAAAGGGAAGTATAGTACCAAAGGATGAGGAAAAGTTTGAGGTGCTCAATGCCTGTTTTACCTCGGTCTTTAGCAGTGGAACTAGCTGTTACATGGACACCCAGCCTCATGAGCTAGGAGACAGGGAGGGGAAGCAGCATGAGGACATGAGCTTCAGCAAAGCCAAGTGCCAGGTCCTGCACTTGGACCACAACAACCCCAGGCAACGCTACAGGCTTGGGGAAGCGTAGCTGGAAAGTCGTCTGGCAGAAAGGGACCTGGTGGTTCTAATTGACAAGTGGCTGAATATGAGCCAGCAGTGTGCCCAGGTGGCCAGGAAAGCCAATGGCATCCTGGCTTGTGTTAGAAATAGTGTGACCAGCAGGAGTAGGGAGGTGATTGTCCCCCTGCAGTCGGCACTGGTGAGGCCACGCATTGAGTATTGTGCTCAGTTTTGGGCACCTCAGCAGAAGAGAGATATTGAGGTGCTGGAGTGAGTGCAGAGGAGGGCAACAAAGTTGGTGAAGGGTCTGGAAAATAAATCTTACGAAGAGCGACTGAAGGAGCTGAGCCTGTTTAGTTTGCAGAAGAGGAGGCTAAGCGGAGATCTCATCACTCTCTACAACTACCTGAAAGGACATTGTAGAGAGGTTGGTGCTGGTCTCTTCTCACAGGTAGTTAGTGATAGAACAAGAGGGAATGGCTTCAAACTGCAACAGGATATGTTTAGACTGGGCATTAGGAATTTTTTTTCACAGAAAGAGTAGTCAGACATTGGAATAGGTTGCCAAGGGAGGTGGTTGAGTCACCATCCCTGGATGTGTTTAAAGGTCATTTAGATATGATGTTGGGGAATATGGTTTGGGGGTGACCTTTGTAGCGTAGGGTTAATGGTTGGACTCGATGATCCCAAGGGTCTTTTCCAACCTGAATGATTCTATGATTTGGTGATAGAAAAAAGTAAATCCTCCCTTCTTTGCACTCTGTACACCATTTTTTTGTGCATTTATAAAATGGAGGCTACAATAGATTGATGGTTTTTACATAGGAGTGGTTTACACATAGAACTCACATCCTCCCTCCTCCCATCCCACCCCATTTCAGCCCTGATGAAATATTTATCTGTTAGTCTTTCCTAGCTGTATTTTCACTAGTGTTTTTTGATGATATTAATTATACTTTATGTTTTTCCTAGAATTACGGTATTTTTAATCTTTTCAAGAAGTAAATTCAAAGCTATAAAGAATATACTATGTCTACTCGCTAAAATGTTAATATCTTTTACCTAACATTCTCTAAAAAAAGTCAGCAAGGTATTTGGAACTTTGTTCAATGGAAATGTCATTGGAGACATAATATTGTGAACAAATTTATTTCTTCATAATGTAAATCAATATAGATCATCACAAATAATGCATTGCTTCTCTTTGCCTTGAGTGTATTTGAAGATAAGATTTTCTGTTAAGTCTCACTAGCAGAGGAAGGGCTAATAAGTAAACCTGCAATTTTTAGGGGAATCCTACCTATCTGCATTTATATGTCAATCTAGTTAGAAAAACCCTCAGAATTCTATTTCATTCAGTTTCTCTAGTAATCTGTAGTTTTTGTGTTGTGAGTGACTGAAGTATTGATGTTTCATCTGTTTTAAAAAACAAGATTTTGTGGAGAGACCTTGGATTTCTGCAAGGTAATATGGCTTCACGTGAGGCATCAATCCCTGTTTTACTTACTGATGCTTGAGAAAAGAACGCATCTTCTTGAAAATTAATTCACATTGCTCATGATACTGTAGATCTTGTAATAAACAAGTTGCCCTTCAAATGCTGAAGGCTTCCTCATTAAAATCTAAAATCACTTCTCTCTCTCCTTCTCAACTAAGACCCAACCTGAATCATAATGTTTCAATTGCTGTGGTTACTACTCCTCTGACTATAAAAGTGGTGAGATGTGTACATTGTGCCAAGCTAAGAATAATATTTTTTGATGTGTTTGTGTGACATAGTATTGGAGAGTGAGTGTTAAGATAAATATAAACCAATTATTTTCTACAAGTGGGAAATAATTAGTTTTTTCCTTATGACCTTTCTTACTTGGGAACTGTTCTATACTATTAAAACAAAAACACAAAACAAAAAGATGAAAAGCTAGATGAGCCCACCCTCCAATTTATTTTCAAGACATTTCATAATTGCTAGCTGGCAGTTTCTGCTGGGGAAAAAAAAATAATAAAAAAAAAAAAAGAAGTGAATATTCTTTATGTTTATCCTATTTTTTCTATAAAAACTAGACACGTCTGTGATTATCTGAAGACTTAACCCACTGGAGGCAGCCTTAAATTTGCGAATGTATATATTCCAGTGCAAAACTCAATTTGAAATTTAAAGTTTTGCCTCTGCCTTTGGCATCTGGCAGCTCAAAACCTCTTTCGTCTTTGAACCCCACTGAGAACTGTAAAGTAAGAATTCCTCAAACTGCCTCACTTGAAGGAATCAATCCAGCAAGTGTCACAAGGTGACACATACCTTATGTATTGTGGTCTCACTCCAGAGACTGCCAGCTCACCTCTGAAATATCAGTGAGAAATGTGTTTATATGGGGTCTTGAAATACACAGATGTAAACCTTGAGTTTAAATCTTGCTTCTAGGTGATTTTCCCCACTTATGAAAGAAAGAGCTCTGTAAGGAATATTAACCCTTCAGAATAGCTTTTGTTAAAATGTTATTTCATATATTATTCCATACATAATTTCCAATGCTTTACAAAATTATATATTAAATGTTCACTCTGCCAAGAACGTATATTGTATTATCTCTTCTATGGGAGTGAGAACTGTGAACAGTTGCTTCTTAGGCAGTTGTGTGCAGTAACCCAAGGTAGAACTCTGAAACACTATAAAAACACTGAATTCTGGCTGGTGCTAGAAAAAAAAACAAACAATAATGAAATACAGGAAAAGGCTGTTTACTTTGATTCAACATCCTTTAGCTCCATTACACAGAAGCCCTTGATGTGCTGTAACCTGAAAAATGCTTCATAACAGAGTAAAAATACTGTCAGGTGTAATTACTATTCTTGAATAGGAACAAATGAAGTAATAACTATTTTGAGGTGTAATAGAAATGGACTAATTCAGTGAAGAGAATCTTCTGGATGTATATTAAAAAATAAATAGATGTGTAGCTTTAGAATTCTAACCAATACTCAAGAAATCACAGATAAATAAGGGCTTTTATTGATTACTTACTCAAATTGTTCAATTCCACTGACTTTAAGTGGAATCAAAATAGGTACCTTTTTTTCTTTAGATTTTGGGAAAATATAAGCCCTGCACACTCCAAACTGCAGCTGAAAAGATTCCTCCCTACAGCAGACTTAGAAGCACAGGCTCTATATGATGAGTTCAGCTCAATTATGCTATAACTGAGTGAAGTCTGCAATGCAGACAAGACCTGTGTGGGGTATTCAGCAGTTCAAGGACCGAACCATCCAATTTACTGAAGATAATGAAATGTGTCATAATCATTCCCACTGCAAATGCTCATGTGGAGAGGATTTTTCATTGATGACAAACATATGGATTGACAAAGGGAGCAGGTGTGAAATTGACTTAGTTAAAGTAGAGCCTCAAATCTAGGCTCACTTCCCTTTGATATGTCAAACTAGTCTCAGTTCTACCCTAAAAAAAGATAGCACAGTGCTTAGGATCACTAATAGTCATCATAATTGTACTTGGCACTTGCATAGGACTACATTTTCAAAGCTATGTAGAAGAGTCTTATTTATGTGTGGTCTTGCAACTGATGTACAAGATGAGCTCTGAAACTGTACACACACTTGTAAGAGTGACGGGGCTTCAGTTATTTGTCATTTTTGGATGAGAAGAAAGGGTGAGGAGAGGGCAAGAAGGAAAGCTTGGTTTCAGATTAGATCTGCCGGTCCCTCCTGTTGTCTGGCAGCTCAGCTTCAGCGAGAGCAGAAATATGCGGATTAAATACTTCTCTCCTTTTAGAATTAGGAAATGACAGTAGCTCCTAACTCAATCTCCTCTTAATCCTGCCACACATCCCCACAGAGGGAGGAAGATGCGTTGTAAAGAGAGGTGGCATGACGCTAATTACAGACTTGAACAGGGAACACAGGAAGTCTTGAGTGTCAAATACAGAAAACAAAATCCTGAACAGGCAAGAAGAGCAAACCAGGACAGAGAAGCCAACTCAAAAGTTCAAGAACTGTGAGCAAAATTACTTTTGCAATTGCACGAAGAAACTAGAATGTGTGTTGTCTGCTCCTTGCAATGAGACACAGATGTTATCCTGAGAAAAACGGGGAGAAATAAGTGGAATAGGGTTTGTTGCTCTCACTGATCTAGGGAAACAGGCAGCAGGAAGAAGTACTTGGTAAGGGAAGCCATCCAATGTCAGCAGATATTAATCCACTCTACCAGCTGTTGTTCTACTCTGTGTTTCTGTAAAATAAAACCTGGCACATACGGTATGGCACACAGGGCTTCTTGTTTCCAACTCATAGGTGTTCAAATTAAATTTCCTATTTTGAACTGATGGACAAAAGGAAACATAAGAAGAAGTATGTTCAGTCAGAAGAAAAAGAAAAAAGAGTGAGGAGAATATAAGTTACATAAAGGAAAAAAATTAGTTACAGAATAGAATGAAGAGAGCATAAATAAAAGAATCACAGAATCACAGAATGTTAGAGGTTGGAAGGGACCTCTAACAGCCAAGAAAGTGAGAAAATAGAACAGAACATGTGCCGTACAATAAAAAATATTAGAACATTATTGCTTTTCTCTATTTCATTACTATTATAGTATATCTTTTTCAATGGAGATCTGGAAAAGGTCTTCACTCTATTGTTGGGGCTTTTTTTCACATGCAAAAACCCAAGTTATATTTTAAACAGTTTTATTCTCACAGAATTACATTTGACTGGTTCTGAATAAAAGATACTGTGAAACATTCATGCTTACAAACACTGCATTTTTCTACCAAAGAAGCTGTTAAACACTCCTATGACAAGTAACAGACCATATCGTACACATGAATTTAATGAAATCTGTGACAAAAATATCTGGACATAATCAGCTGTGATTTTTTTGTTGTTACTGATTTTTCACTGTGAAAACTCATAGCTGAATTATGTTCACTGAGGTATATAGGTGCAGAACAAATAAGTAGACTGAAAGTGATACAGGATATAAATGCAGCTACCTGTGACATTGCCTCTGCCTTAAGTTGCTTTGATGAAGCTCTTTCTAAGTTTCTAAAGTAGTTTGTGCAGGATGAGCCATGAGAAATATGCAGAGGAAATTTATCAATATTCCTTTCTTATGTCAGTGCTGTAGAAAAATATTTCTAGTTTAACCTATACTGCTCTGCATAGAGAATAAAGTTAAATTTATTCATAGTAGCTAAATTGAGGCTGTGCTTTGGATTGGGCTGAAAGGATGCTGATAACGCAGAGATGTTTTAGTTAGTAGTGAGCAGTGCTTACACAGTGTTGAGGCATTTTCTACTTCTCACACATCAGCAAGTAGGCTGGGCATGTACAGGAAGTTTGGAGAGGACACATCTGGGACAGTTGACCCTAACTGACCAGAGGGATATTGCATACCATGTGATGTCATGCTCAGTAACACAACTGCAGAGAAGCCACTGCTCAGGGACTAATTCGACTACAATCAATTGGCGATAGGCAATTGTTTTTCTTTGCATCACTTGTCTTTAGTGGGTTTTATTTTCTTTGTTATTCTTTCCCTTTTCCTTTACAGTTTTTTATTATTGTTTATTATACTTAATATTTTAAAACATTATTATTAAACAGCCTTGATCTCAAAACACGAGTTTTCTCACTTTTACTTTTCTGGTTCTCTCTGCCATTCCACTACACAGAGTGAGACAGTGGCGATGTGGGGCTTAGTTGCCAGCTGGGGTAAAGCCACAACAGTCCAGTGGTTTTGTATGACAAATATTGGAACAAACTTACAAATCATGTATCCAGACATGATCGATATCTTTGGTTTTCTAGCTGGAGCATTTTCCAGCCTTACAAGAAAGTTGTGTTTTGTGTATTAACTTGAGCTTACCCATTTCAGTGTCATACATTTATTTATTTACTTATTGGCCAGTGAAGTATGAACGTGGAATATTGCTTTTTAAAATCAGCTGTGAATAGGCTTGCCAAGGAAAGGAGATAAAAAACATCATCTGCAACTATCAGTGCAAGTAAACACCACTTTCAGTGTAGCAGAGACACCTCAGTAATTAGAGCCACTAGGGTTACCTCACTAGGAGATGGCCAAGTGACAGAAGACCTTCTTTTAAACACAAACATAAAAGGCTGTAGTTGCATCAGGCAGCATCAACACAAACAGCTGACAGGTCTTATCCCTCTATTTAGCAAAGGGTATCCCATCTGCAAGGGCGGTGGGGATAGCAGGTAGCCTGGGGGTACCCACCCTGCAGCTGCCTCTACCTCTGTTTGAGACACTACTCACCTTAGGATTCCACACCAAAGTATTTGCACAGTTGCCTTTCAACTGACCCCAGGAGTATCCCCTCCTAGGAAGGTTAGATTGAATGGAAAAGCTGTGCTAGCTTCCACCTTGCCCAAGGAGGTGGTCCTGCTCAGCTGCAGAGCATTACCGTGACTGCCTTTGAATCCCTTTGCACACTACCTCCCCTGCATGATGTTCTTCTCTCATTGTCATGGTTCTGTGGGAGAGTTGGGTATTGCAGTGATCTTTTGTGTGTTTTTTTTCAAAGTCCTATGGGCAGAAAAATCCTCTTCTGCCTGTACTCTATGGGTGGCATCTCTGTTAAAACTGCATAACAGTGCAACTGAAATAAGTGCAAAATGCCTCACATGTCACAGAATCACAGAATCACAGAATGTTAGAGGTTGGAAGGGACCTCAAAAGATCATCTAGTCCAACCCCCCTGCCAGAGCAGGATCACCTACAGTAGATCGCACAGGAACGTGTCCAGGCGGGTTTTGAATGTCTCCAACGAAGGAGATTCCACAACCTCCCTGGGCAGCCTCTTCCAGTGCTCTGCCACCCTCACAGCGAAAAAGTTTTTTCTCATATTTTTATGGAACCTCCTATGTTCCAGTTTCCACCCATTGCCTCTTGTCCTGTCAATGGACGCCGCTGAAAAGAGCCTGGCTCCATCCTCCTGACACTCCCCCTCAACATATTTATAAACATCAATGAGATCACCCCTTGGCCTCCTCCTCTCCAAGCTAAAGAGATCCAGCCCCTTCAGCCTTTCCTCATAAGGGAGATGCTCCACTCCCTTCATCATCTTTGTGGTTCTGCACTGGACTCTCTCAAGCAGCTCCCTGTCCTTCTTGAACTGAGGGGCCCAGAACTGGACACAATATTCCAGATGTGGCCTCACCAGGGCAGAGTAGAGGGGCAGGAGGACCTCTCTTGACCTACTTGCTACTCCCCTTCTAATACACCCCAGGATGCCATTGGCCTTCTTGGCCACAAGGGCACATTGCTGGCTCATGGTCATCCTGCTATCCACTAGAACCCCCAGGTCCCTTTCCCCTGCGCTGCTCTCCAGCAGGTCAGCCCCCAACCTATATTGGCACATGAGGTTATTCTTTCCCAAGTGCAAAACTCTACACTTGCCCTTGTTGAACCACATAAGATTTCTCCCTGCCCAATCCTCCAGCCTGTCTAGGTCTCTCTGAATGGCAGCACAGCCTTCTGGTGTGTCAACCACTCCTCCCAGCTTTGTATCATCAGCAAACTTGCTGACAGTGCTCTCTAATCCCTTGTCCAGGTCATTGATAAATATATTGAACAGCACCGGCCCCTAGCACTGACCCTTGAGGGACCCCACTAGATACAGGCATCCAGCCAGACTCTGTCCCATTGACCACAACTCTCTGGCTTCTTTCCTTCAACCAATTAGCGACCCACCTCACTACTTGGTCATCCAGATCACACTTCCTCAGTTTACCTATGAGGATGCTATGGGACACGGTGTCAAAGGCCTTGGTGATATCCGGATAGACCACATCCACTGCATGGCCATCATATTTGACATAGAAAGCAACTGCGAAATATTAATGGAACAAAAAGACTAAAATCTTTTTGTATCTGAGAGACATTCCGAAAACAATAAGAAAAAATAGTACAAACTATCTCAAGCAACTTTGCCGTTTTTCAGCGTTTTTAAAAATGTATTAAGAAATGTAACACAACGAAGCTTATCATCACTCTTAATTTCATGAATCAAGCAATCTCTATTAGAAACAATGTCCACATCTAGTACAGAGGATTTTACAAACTACTAGAGGCAATTTAAGCAAATGACTTTCCAACAAAGATCTTTCATACATGACAGCTAAATGAATGACACTAAAATTTGATAATTATATTTCTTGTTTTTCAGAAAACTCATAAATGTTATCTGTCTAGCAACTGGTGACAGTTTACCAAAATCAAAATCAAACAAAGGAAAATCTGGAAAATCCAGTTTTGGCCACACCTAATAATATTTTCCCAGGAGATAGAAACAATGTCCCTTCAGCATCTCATTCTGTAACCACCTTTCTTTAAAGATAGACCTCAGTTATTAGGAAACGACCATTATAACCAGTATGAATACACAGGAATACGTAATGGCACTTGTATTTTCATATGACTTTGTTATTCCTTATGTTAAACTGATCTTTGGTCACTCCTTTCCCTGCCTCGCCCCCTCCTCGCACCCCTTTATCTCTCACACGAATTTAATATTTTAGGAAAAACATGACTTGAAATCAGTTGCTCAGCATGTTACTCGTGAGAAACTGATCACAAGTTTCATTCCTAATAACTGACTTAAATCACACACTATTCACAAGAACCCTGAATATTCATACGATGCTTAAAATAGTGTTTCTCATCAAAACATTTCAAAATAAAAACATAATAAAGAAGCAAAGAGCAACATAATAAAGAAGAAAGGACCTTGAAATATTGAGTTAAACCAACCACAAAAAAAAAATCAAATCAATTGAAAGCCTTGAGGTAACTTGCATCTCTAATATACTGTATGTGCAAGAAAATACTGTGGCTCTGGAGTTTCTTTCCCCTTTAGAATGATTCTGCTATTGTGATTTATTTGTTTTTCCTAATATTTCTCTAGGCAATGATATCAGCAGTATATTTTTCCCCAGATAAGTGAATTCATTTCAGATTTTACCCACAGAGGTCTTTGAGAAATCCCATGAATATAACAAAAGGAGGCTCTGGAGAAAAATCAAACCCTGCATTCTAAGAAATGATAAAAATGTTCTGGACAGGTTTCAGTTATGTAAATTAGAAAAATCCAGCTGAAATCTATTGCACGAACCATGTTCTTTCTTTCTGTTTTTTTTTTTTCTTTTTTCCTGTAACGTCCATAATTTTGTCTGTTCAACTGTGAATTAAGCCCAGCAGAGCTTTTTAAGGTTTGTTTTTTCAGCTTTCTGTAATGTCTTCCAAGAGCTTCTATAAAAATAGACAAAGTAATAGCACTGGAGAATGTAATAGAAATAGAAAACACATCCCCTCCCAAAAAAACCCGCAACACCTTGATTTTTTTTCTAAAAACATGTATTTCAATCTCTACTCTTAGCAGATAAACAAGAAGATGAGCTGAAATTGATTTAGGCCACCTCAAAACAAAAACTCACTCCAAAATTTTCATACTAAAAAATTTCCATTAGCTGTTGTACCAGAGTTCTTTACTGTCCTGAAGAGACCTCAGACATATAGCTGTATGCCAGATAAGGATTTCCTTCATAATGAGTAACCAGAATCCTCTGTAGCAGTTAAAGTGACTTATGAAGGGAATGGACAACTATTTAGATCACAGATTTCGTATTTCAATTAATATTTACTTTCTTTTAGATACTTAATTACAACATTCTCAAAAAAAAACCCCACCAAAAAACACCAAGGAACAAAACAACCAAAGCAAATCCTGCAAGCTTTTGTTTTATCGTTTGTTTTGGGTTTGATGTTTTAGGTGTTTTTTTCTCTTCTTTTTTTTCTCCTGACTGGCTGTGCTGAATTATAATTCATTTATGACTTTTTCCTATATACAAGACTGGATACTCACAACCAGTTAAGAGTTAATCTTATTCCATGAAAATGTACAAAATTGTCTTTGTGATGGTTTATTTGAGTCTGTTTTTAAGGACTACATAAGACTACCCAAAAGGTCTGGGATAGAGCTTTTGGGGATCAGTGGGAAAATTCTAATTGGTTTTAATTTTGTGTCTTAAGATAGGATGGAGTACTGAATAAACTGCCTGATAATTTCTATTCTTTTTTTTCAACTGAAAATTTTTTAAAACATTAGCTCCCTAATGACACTAGTCTGGAAACAGATATTTTATGTGTTTCAATAAATCTCCTTGATCTTAAAGAGGGGCTTAATCTACATAAGGACAATTCTATAAAAAACATGAGCATGATGCTGATTTTAAGTTTGCCTTTACCTGAAATAGACTGAGAAAAGAATGACCAGGCTGTTTATTCATATTTCATGGTATAATAGTAATTCATTAATACATTTGCTAATTGAATCCATACCTGACTCTTTCTGCTTAAAAGTGTTCTGCAGTTTGCTTATGAGGTCTGATGACTCTTTTATGGATCGGAAATGCAGGAACAATACTACAAAAACTTTCTTTCTGAATTCAGATATTTTTCATGTCAGCTGACTCTTGAGTTCTACCAGCGATCTGTAAACAGTTTTTCCTGCCAGCTTCCCTTCCAGATCTGATAATAATGAAAACATGGGATCATAGACATCAGACACTAACTAACAAAATTCTAATTTTTGTAGGTTTAAGCACAGGCATATTCTACATTCCAGATACTTTTCTTCATCATACAGCTCAGAAATAAGGCTAAGAAATAAACATTGCTGTCAGTGTACAGTGTTATATGTAAAAATAATGAGAAAAAGAATGCCGAGATTTAGATCAGATCAAGTAAAGAGAGTCTAAGAAACAAACACAGTCCTCTTCAACATCTTCATTGACGACCTGGATGAGGGAATTGAGTCTACCTTTAGTAAGTTTGAAGATGACACCAAGCTGGGGGGGGAGTGTTGATCTGTTGGAGGGTAGGAAGGCACTGCAGAGGGACCTGGACAGGCTGGGTCAATGGGCTGAGGCCAACAGTACGAAGTTCAACAAGACCAAGAGCAAGGTCCTACGCTTTGGCCACAATAACCTCAAGAAAGATGGAGCTGGTCCAGAGGAGAGCAACAAGGCTGGGGAAGGGACTATAGAGAAAGTCCTGTGAGGAGAGGCTGAGGGAGCTGGGGGTGTTTAGCCTGGAGTAGAGGAGACTCAGGGGAGACCTCATCACTCTCTACAACTACCTGAAGGGAGGTTGTAGTCAGGTGACAGTCGGGCTCTTCTCCTGGGCAACTAGTGACAGGACTAGAGGGCATGTCCTGAAACTGCATCAGGGGAGGTTTAGGCTGGATATCAGGAAGCACTTCCTCATGGAGAGGGTGATCAGGCATTGAAATGCACTACCCAGGGAAGTGGTGGAGTCACCATCCCTGAAGGTGTTTAAGAAAAGTTTGGATGTGGCACTTAGTGCCATGGTCTAGCTGATGTGGTGGTGTTGGGTCATAGGCTGGACTTGATGGTCTCAGAGGTCTTTTCCAGCATTTACAGTTTTGTGATTCTGTGAAAAGCTTCTTTAGATGTACTGCTATCTGTCCTACTCGCAAATGCACTTTTCTGAAGCATGCTCAGATTTTTGCAAAGGCTATTATCCTGTGAATCTGTGGCATCGCTGAAGTACGTACTGAACGGATCTGGTGAGGCTGTGTCTGTTTTACATACTGTCCTGTGTTGGAGTAAATATTATACTTGTACACTGCTCTGAATCCATACATCACTTACAAGGACCACAAAGAAGCAGAAGTGCACTAGGTTCTCCTCTGGGCTGCAAAGTAGTCTTAGAGGTGTATAAGGTGCCATCAGAGTACTGAGCTTTCTTGGCATCCTCCCCACTGCCGAGACTCATATCAAAGCCTCCCCGCAAAAACCATTATGGATGAGAAAGGTGAAATCAGAGACACAGGTATTCACTCTGATTCACAGCTTACTTTCCTCTCCTTCTAACACACTATGGCTCTAAAAATCTATCTACAACACGAACAGTTGCATCAAGATATACAAAGAAGTATTTCCCTTTTTTCCATATCTCAGGCAGAGAAGTCTGTCTCAAAATCAGGGGCTTTGTGTGCCGAACATTCTTGGGCTGAGCAACACTAGATTTCCTGTCCACAATCAGCCAGCTGCAACCAGATTACACTGCAGGTTATTGATACAAGGTGCTACTACTGAGACCATAAAATTTATGGTTCAAAAAACCATAGATTTATCTTTAGTGTCTAGGGGAAGCATTACACCACAAAATGGAAAAAAAAAAAAAAGTCAATTACATAGATTTTTTAATTCAGTTTGTTTTAAAACATCATTTTCATGACTCTTGATGTACATATTGTATTCTTAATATTTTCTGTATATGATAGTGATTTAATTATATTTTAACATATGATAATTGACGTTCTGTGCAACATTCCCAGACCTCAAATTTTCATGTAAATGATATAGGAGGTTTATGAGGGCTATTTGTGACATTAACATTTCTCACATTAACTGATCAAAATGTCTGACAGGGTCAGGCTTTAACTAGTGATCTGATATGAAGTCTGAAAGAAGATTCCTCAAGCTTGAGTAGGGTTTTTATAACTTGTTGTGGGCTGCTTGTCTTTGGTATCTTGTGATCTATTTCTTCATGTTTTCTGGAATATTTCACTAAGAAATTCCTGGAAAATAGAAAAACACCCTGAGTGATTGTGGAAAGTAGCGTAACTTAGAAATTACAGTTTTCCATCTTTTTGTCATGAAGATTATTAAGTACCAGAAATCCACAAGAACTATGCGACCAATGTCATTTTCACTGGAAATCTTGGCATAACAGGTATACAATAATGAAATACATTGATAAGACAAAGATGGAAAGTATCAATACAGAGAACATGTAAAAAACATGTAAAAGGACTTAAAAGACATTAATAAATGAAACATGTCAAAAAACAATGGGATAAGATCAAATACTCCAAAATGCAAGGTCATGAAACTTGGATAATTGTAAAATTTGCTTCTATAAACTGAAAGTAAATAACGGGTAAGAAAAAAGTGGGTGAAATAGGTTACTATTCAACTAAACCACCAACAAAACAGGACTACGGAAAAGTAAGCATCACAAAGATATCACAAAGATATTAATTTTAATAACTGAGCTAGAAGGATTTTGAAAAAAGAAAAATCTGTAAAAACTGTTACATGATGTCACAACAAGGAGGAAGACAGAATTAGTAAACTCCCGTAATCTTTTCCATATCAACAAGTCAAGTAGGCCTGATAAGATTTATTTAGAAATATTAAGTCCAATTTCTACAATCAAAATTTAGAAAATCTGAAGTAAACCTCAGGAGAAAAAAAATTAGCTCCTAATATGAATTTTCATATTGAGTACTTATTTTATGAAGAAAACTAAAGTTTGACAAAATGTAAACTGAGAAAGGATTTTGTTGTTTCTTGCAGTTATTCAGTGAAGGAGGGACTGGGGTCAGACAAACACCATAAGTATATATAACTGGAAATTGGAAGCTGACTTTTAAACATAAGCTTGTCAGTAACAGGCTGAGAAATAGCAGGCATTGAAGGAATGAGGTTGTGGAATATTAAAAATAATGGTATATAAAATTCAAGAAATTTCATAATAGAGATGGGTACCTGAAATGAAAGGATAATACAGTATGATAGCCCATAGAATCAAATTAAAGGAGGTGGTAAACCAATAGATCCCTGTATTTTCACATGCTGAAATTACATCTTTTAAACTTTGTTGCAAACTTTATTTGTTAAGTAATCAGATGATAAAACAGGCAACATATTCAGATTCTTTATCAGAAATACTGAGTTATTTTTCTATGGTGAGAAAATCAAGCACAAGAGAATCTCTGTCTTGAATGAACAGGGTTTTTTTTTTGTTTTTTTCCTCCCAACGGTGACAAGATTTAAGTTTTCTCTCAATCTAGCTGTGAAAATGTTATTTCTACTGTGGAGATGCAATAATGCCTTGGCTAGAAGGGTGACAGGGAATATGAGCTTTCATGTCCTCCCTTTGTTTTTTGCAGCACTGACAATGAAACCTCAAGTTCAATCAAACTGTGCTGAGTACCTAAGCAGTTGTTTATTATTAATTAATCTTAAATATTTCATATTTTTAATAGAGAGATAATTGGGAATTTTAGTATGATACAGCAGTAATTTCCCTTTAAACATATCCTTGCAACATTTCCAGACAATCAGGTCTGAAATCTATTTTGTTCAGAATCTTTTAGTTTCATGTATTTGCTACTGTTTTCTAACAGAGTAAGAGTGTTTGGCAATCTTTTTTTGTTGTTTCTTATCATAACTGATAATATTTTATCAGTTAAAAACAAATTACAAAACCTTAGATACTTTGGAATAACATTTTGGAACATATTTTAGAACAATTCTGATTTCAGATACTAGCCTGAAAAAGTACAAAATGTGAAAAATATTCTGATTCACATCTCCATATAATACTGAACATAACAAGGACATGCAAAAGATTTTCAAGAAATGCACAGTGAAATAAGAAAGCTCTTGCATACCATGATATGTAGCAATGCCCAAACTACTATTACTCTCAAAAGATGATCATGATCAATAATAATGGACACATTCATTTTTGTCTGATTTGAAACACATTTGTTGAAACGAGTTTGAAGGCCATACATCGTAACTGGTTTGGAAAGGCTTTTAAAATAGTAGGAGAAAGTAATGGGGGCAGGGAATGAAAAAATAAGTAGATAAAGAAAGCAGAAAACCTGGAATAAAATATAACAAGGCAAAGAAATATGGAAGAATTATGGGGAAAGAACATTAGGCAAGGAGGGAACTGAGATAAAAACTTTTGAAATCAATATGGAATTTAAATTCTAATCATGCGTTGAAGACCTAAGTCCTAAATATCCATACACTGCACTACAAACACTACATCCTTCAACATCTTTTCTCTAGCTCATATCTCAGCGTTTGTTGAATCCTACAGAATTTTAAAAGTACCTTTACAGTTTCAAAATAAGTTCTATTTCTGAAATGTGAAGCCCTTTGAAAAAAAAAACACAACACCAAAAATAAAAAACAGCCAATAAACATGAAACAGTTCTTACACTATCTTAAAAGATAGATTTTCTAAACCACTTCAGACTGCAATATTATTTGAAGGTATAATACATCTTTATCTGTCACAAATTGGCATAGCCATTATCGAAGCAGAGAAGATATGATTTTCACTGATGAAAATCTGCCCATATGAAGTTCATAGTTTCTACTTCCCTCTGAGTAATATTTGAAAAAAAAGGAAATCTCTAATATTTTGGACATTCAATGAACTCACTAGCCACTCTAAATTGTCTCTGTACACTTCTCCTGCCTAAAAGCTTCTTTTGCTTCTACAGATGAGTCTTGTCATCTAACTCCCTCCAAGGAAACAAAGAATTTGAAGACTGGCAACTAAATATATAGATATGATGAGTTGACCTTAGATGGTTGGCAGACAGTCGTGCAGCTGCTCTCTCTCTCCCCTTCCTCAATAAGACAGGGAAATAAAAGATGAAAACACCCTCATTGTTCAAAATAAGGGTGTGGAAATCATTTACCAATTACCATCACAGACAAAACAGACTCCACTTAAGGAAAATTAATTTTTACAGGTTAAAATATATTCAAACAGTGAAAAGAAAAAGCAAAAATTTAGACACGACCCCACACATCCTCCCAGGCTTGACTTCCCTCTTTCATTCCTGACTTCTCTGTCTCCTGCCAAGTCATGCAGGGTGATAGGGAATGGGAGTCGTGGTCAGTCCATAACACTTTTTCTCAGCTGCTTCATTCCCTTCACGTTTCTTCCCTGCTCCAGTGTGGGTTCAGGACAAACCTGCTCCAGTGTGAGATCTCCAAAGGCTGAAGTTTCCTTCAGGAAACTTCATGCCTTCCTTCATGCCTACTCTAGCATGGTGTCCTCTATGTGTTGCAGTGTGGATATGAGCTCCAGTGTGGTGTCCATGGGCTGCAGAACTTCTGCTCTGGCACCTGAGAAGCACCTGGTTCCTGGTGAAGCACTAGAATGGGTTGCCAAGGGAGGTGGTGGAGTCACCATTCCTGGCGACATTTAAAAAACAGTCGAATGTGGCACTTGAGGAGATGGTTTAGTGTTAGGGTGGTGTAGGGCTGTAGGTTGGACTTGATGATCTTGAAGGTCCTTTCCAACCTTTATGATTCTATGATTCTACCTGACAGGAAGCGTATAGCTGAAGATAAAAGATGTGCTGTTTCTCATTTAGTATATTCTAGGCAGTTCAGCAATGGCTGAGCAAGTTTGAAGACATGATAAATAAATGGATTGTGTGTTTGAAAACTACACTTCTCCTCATGAAAAGCTAAGAAGCAAAAAAAAATAAAAGACACTGTATTGGGTTGGCCTAGCCAGATTTTTTTTTTTTTTTGGGGGGGGGTGGGGAGATGCAGGGTGGCTTCTGCAAGAAGCTGCTAGAAGCTCCCCAGGTTTGGTAGAGCCAATGCCAGCTGGCTCCAAAGAGGGACCCGCTGCTGGCCAAGGCTGAGCCTATCAGCCTCTGTGGAAAACATATTTAAGAACAGAGAAGAAAGAACCGGACCACAACAGCTGGCACAGAGATGGAGGAGTGAGAATCTGTGCAGACACCAAGGTCAGTGAAGAAGCAGGGGGGGGAGGATGAACTCCAGGCGCCAGAGCAGAGAGTCCCCCAGGTCCATGGTGAAGACCATGGTGAAGTGAACTGTCCCCCTGCAGCCCATGGGCGGGGTGTAGATGTCCACCATGAGGATCACCTCGTAGATGTCTGCCCTGTAGAGGACCCCACGCCGTGTGGGTGGATGCCAGAAGGGGACTGTAGCCCGTGGGAAGCCTGCATCAGAGCAAGTCGCTGCCGGAACCTGTAGCCCGTGGAAGAGGGAATGCCCACGCTGGAGCAGGTTGGCTGATGGGACTTTTGGGACACTGCGGGGGACTCACACTGGGGCAGTTTCCCCCTGAAGGACTGTACCTCAGACTCACGAAGGCTTGGCTGCCCCTCATGGGGTGTCTCACGTTGGGCAGTTTGTGATGAATTGCCCTTCATGGGACAACTCACATGGGAGAAGAGGGCGTGAAGCTTTTCTTCCGTGAGAGGGACCCCATAATGGCCCTGGGGAAGAGTGAAGAGTCCTCCTCTGGAGTGAAGAAGCGGTGGAACCAGCATCGGATGAACTGACCGTAACCCCCATTCCCTGTCCCCCTGCGCTGCTCGGGGGGAGGAGGTGGAGAAACCGGGATTTATGTTGAGCCTGGGAAGAAGGGAGGGATGGGGGGAAGGTGTTCTGTTTGTTAAGATCTGTTTGCTTTTTCTTATTTCTCACTACTACTCTGATTGGTTCTCTTAATAAATGTGATTCATTTCCCTAAAATCGAGTCTGTTTTTCCCGGGACGGTAAATGAGGGTGATCTCCCTGTCCTTATCTCAAACCCTGAGCCCTTGGAGATAGTTTTCTCTCCCTGTCTAGCAATGAAGGGGGAGTGAGAGAGCGGCTGTGTGGGTACCTGGCTGCTGGCCAGGGTCAAAACACGACAGACAATTTTAGCAATGGTAGTGTCTTAGGGAAAATAAAGCAGTTTCCAGAAATCATATATATTTGCAAGTTAGAGAAACATGAAAGTTGATCCCAGACTTTTCCTATCGGCCAATTCCTCTTCTACTTTATTTATTTTATTTTAATTTAACACAAGATACAGTTCTCTCACTCATTCATAATAAGAAGAAAAAAATCATGGTGACTCTTCCAGAAAAGTTTGAATTGAGACAAAAAGAATCCACGAAAACAATCTCTTCAAATTCTTGGATATTAACAGGGCCTGAAATATGTTAGAGAAGTTTCCCAGAACTAATTAGATTAATTTACTGGCACATCTCTGACAATAATTTCAGCAGCACTGCTTCCTAAATCTTGGAATATCTTCAATTTTACAATATTCTAGTTGCTCTGCCAAGAAACATGGTGTTTAAAACATACGGCTTCCAACTGATCTTCAGTTTCTTTTTATCAGCTAAAGAAATGACAATCTGGTTACATATTAAATAGATTTATAAACACGTCTCTACATGAGGGAGAGAAAGAGCATGCACTCATAAAAGCTAGAAAATATCTGTGGTGAAAGGAGTAGGCTGAGGTGACATCCTAATGTTACTGAATCTCCAGTCAAGGAAGAACTCTCTAGCACTCAATTTATCATTAGAGAGCAGATATTTCTTTATTACAGGGTCGGATGCATCAGGGATAGTTCCACCCATTATGCACGCATAATGCCAGACAAGGCAGCTCCTAAAAATCAAAATTCATTCCAACCCAAAACCCACCACACACTCAAATATATAAATTGTATTAATGATTCAGATGCAAGTTGGGAATTATCACAACACAAATCAGTTTAGGATCTCGCAACTATTCCTCTAGAGACATGACCAAAAACGTGCACAGGCTTATTCACAAAAGAGGGGAAAATCCTCTCTCAAGGATTTCCAGAAAAGGAATGACTCACCCATGGAGTGAGAGGAGGAAGTGAGGGCTCTCTGAAAGGAACATCCAGAAGCATCACAAGCGGGGGGTGGTGGGTGCTCTCAATTCCTGGAACTTTCCTAGGGAGGGTCCCCAACTGCAGCCTCACTGCTCCCAGAAGGAGCCATTTCCAACTCTCCTTTCTGACGGGGCCCCGTTTATGCCTGAGTCGAATCTGACTGTGGTCAATTTCCAATGAGCTTGGGTGCCAGTGCACAGAAGACGGTAAATGAGGTCATCAGGCCTTAATGGTCATCCTTGACCGGTCCTTGGGGTAGGCTCTTTATCAGCTCTCTGGGAAGGCTCTTGCCAGGGAGGATGCAACTGCCAGAGCAATAAGTGAAGATCTGATCTGTCTGCACAAAGAAACTTGAAAAATCCCCATTACTACACAAAGGTACTCAGCACATTGAGAAAATCTGTGTTTCAGGAGCACATTGTCCTGTTGTGAGCCAACTGTACTACACTTTACAGCTTTTGTTACTGAGTAGGAGTAGGGAAAACTGGGATGTCTATCATTAGGGCCTCAGCATGTTGTAGAATTTCCCATTGCTCAGACATCTACATGAAGAGGCAACCTTATGGTAATGTTTATAGCATGTGTTAAATATTTTCTTTCTTCAGTAAGAGTATGCATTATCCTAAAATGGACATAATTCACTATTCACATAATTTCATAATGCATTATGCAATATAATCTTATTATGTCAGTTGCTGATTCATTCATCTTGGAAAGAGCAGCACCTGGTGAGAAGTACAGGATTAAAGGGGTTTTTCTAAGATATTTTGGACCTTTAAAAATATAGTTAAACAAAAGTAAGAGATTTTTTTATTCATATACGAACTGCAAAGAATTGCCCATCATTATATATGAGGGTTGGCAAACTGCTTCTTGAAGTTGATCTGTGGTTTTAAACGTTTTTCTTTGTATTGTGTCTCTTAGAATATTTTATTTTGTTTCTTCTTTTTCTTGGTGGACTGCATCACTTCCAATTTCCATAAACAAGTCAAAATTACCTAATTTTATTTGCTTCATAAAAGAACAAACACTAGAATATGAAGAACCCAGTCAAAACCAGCTGTGATTTACGTTGAAGTCAGTAGTGCAATTCCAGTTGAGAGGGGCCTATAGGCCCATTTAATATAAAAAATATGCATTCTCCCATAACATTCAGATTTTAGTGACTGGACACAGTAGTATGTGCTAAACAACTAGCATATCTCAGTAATTTATAATATTATAATTAGACCATTGGTATAATTTCATTACTGTCACAGGAAGAGTAGTTTAGGAGAATGGTACATCAAATTACTTAAAAGGTAGCATCTACTTATATTACAGTGTGTATTAAACTATTCCGTGCAGACCTTCTTGATACTGTTGATGATGTGGCAAGATTGGGAATGGCCCAGATGACCTCTTGAGAGTCTATCCACTCTTATTTCTATGGTAATATAGAAAAAGTAAATTTAATTATTTGCTATTTCCATGGATTCTTTTTTTTCCTTTATGCTTTTAAAAAAAAAATCACAAAATATCCCTTAATGGTCAAGAAAATGTCAGCCTGGTCTGAGTGCTGGCTCTAAGCTAGCATGATTTCTTTTAGTTTTTTCTGAGTATCAACTCCATGAATGTCAGTGTTTAGCAACATGTAATTAAATATGATTCTTCCTAGTGATGCTAGTTTCTCTCTCATACAACTGTCAACTTGTTTTCGAACTTGAGCTATACATTAGGCAATGTGTAACCATGACATCAATTAAATAGAAAACATTTGGCAAATGTAGCTATCCTATAACCAAAAAAAATTTACCAAAAATTAGAGACTCTGAACTTCAGAAATTAGTTGGGCTTTTGCAATTTTTCCTATGGAAGTAATTTTAGTGTCGTTTTGAAAGCTGTATTTGTGTCTCTATCTATAATAGACACAATACATATTAGCACCTTTCTAAAAATACATGGAATTTAAGTGTTGGTATTTTATAGTATACCAAACTATTCTTTATTTACTTTAAATGTGAACTGTTTGGAATTAAAAATTACATTTCTAATAACCTTATTTTTGTAATTTACAGAATAAAAGCTAAAGTGCCTTTCTTATTCATTGCATATTTAAATCTTTCTGCTTCATGTCACTGAACAATTTGCTGTTGAAAGTTAACTGAGATCTTAAATAACTACGGGAAAAAAAAGATATGGCATTTAATTGAAATCTGGTTCTTCTTTATAATCAGAGTTATATATTTCACTGAAGATATAACGTAGAACATTGTTTATTTTTCTTTTGCTTATACACAAAGGATATATTAATCATAGGCAAGAAAGCTGTAAATTCTTGAAAAATATGTATATACTAGTCAGTTTTTCAGCAGGTGTAAATCATTGCCTCCATGAGACCCGTACAGTTTCTGTCAGTATTATACACCCACACTACTTTTCCTAACCTTCCCTTGTTTTATCCCTGCATGGTGTATGTGCTATTATGAATGAAGTGTGGACCCTGACAGAGGATCAGGTAGAGTCCATGAGAAAGAAAAAAAGAGAAATCTAAATTGATTTTGGTGTGTTTTGGACCAGGCACTATAACATCTTTCCCTTCAAACCTCATTAGGCACTTTCTTCAGTTTGCTCTGCCTGCCTCTGCTCCTGCCAGTACAAAATGTCACACTTTCAAAGATGTGCAGCTATTTTAAGTCTTTGTCACATGCCTTCAACCCACCACATCATTTTCTTCAGATAACTGTACTTCCACTAATGATGGACTATATTAATATCTGGTGTAACTCTATTTTGAGTCACCAGGTTGTCTTTAAGTCTAAGGCACCTAAGCTACAGGCAGAGCCAGGAAAGCCTTATATATAAATGCATTCTGAACTTGAATACCAAGTCCTTCACAAAATCTTCTCTTTGGTGCTCAACATGACACTTGTTAGTGTCTGTGTTTAATATAATAATTTATAATAATATTACATTGTGGTGGGTTGACCCTGGCTGGACTCAAGGTGCCCACCAAAGCCACTCTATTGCTCCCCTCCTCAGCTGTACAGGGGAGAGAAAACATAATGAACTGCTCGTGGATTGAGATAAGGACAGGGAGATCACTCAATAATTACCATCATGGGCAAAACAGACTCAACTTGGGGAATTTAGTCTAATTCATTACTAGTCAAATCAGAGTAGGATAATGAAAAATACAGACAAATCTTAAAACACCCTCCCCCCACCTCTCTCTTCTTTCCAGGCTCAACTTCACACATGATTTTCTCTACCTCCTCTCCTGAGTGGCACAGGGGGACAGGGAATGGGGCCTGTGATCTGTTCATCGCATGTTATCTCTCCCACTCCTTCCTCCTCAGGAGGAGGACCACTCACACTCTTCCCCTGTTCCAGCATGAGATCCCTCCCACAGGAGACAGTTCTCCATGAAATTCTCCACTTGGGTCCCTTACACAGGGGTGCAATCCCTCAGGAAGAGACTACTCCAGTGTGGGTCCTCCATAGGGTCAAAAATTCTGCCAGCAAACCTGCTCCAGTGTGGTCTTCTGTCTTCACGGGTCCACAGGTCCTGTCAGGAGCTCAGCACAGGCTTCCCAAGGGGTCACAGCCTCCTTCATGATCTATCTGCTCTGGCGAGGGGGTCCTCAAAGGGCTGCAGGTGGCATCTGCACCACTGTTAACCTTCACGGGCTGCAGCAGAATCTCTGCTCTGGTGCCTGGAGCACTTCTTCCCCCTCCTTAACTGACCTTCATTTCTGCAGAGCTATTTCTCTCACATATTCTTTTCCAATATGTAAGCCTCTCTGCCTCATTTCCTTTCCCTTTCTTCTCTTTCAGGATGGAGAGGGGTTAGAGAAGGGTTAGAGCATTCGCGGCCAGCCCAGCCCTGACCCCAACAGTGTACTTTTTGTTAGGAGTTTAGGTGTACGGTAACTGTAAACTCATCCAGATAAAAAAAAAAAAAAAGAAGTGTGCAGTAAAGCAGGTAGAGAATGTATAGCAGAGAAGATACTTTGAATTAGTTGTCTATGTGGATTATTTTAGCATGAACAAGGAATATATTTGTAAAACTAACTGACTTTAAAGTGGTTTCTTCAATACATGTTTGACATCTCCATGCTGGAAATGAGCCTCCATTAACAAAAAGACATCAATTTAGCTGTACAGACAAATTCTCTGAGGATAAGTGAAATTAGGAGTTTAAATTATATAAGAGGTTCTTGTAAATTGAGGTCATACGCCCTATAAACAATGGGGAGTGAGTTTAAATTTCTTCCTTCAACTAATTATCATAATTTTCTTCAGCTTTCCTCAGCTTTCCTTGCCACTCACCTATTCCATAGCATTTTCTATCTCTATTCTTCCAGGTATGTGTATTGAATCTCTTTTCATACGTATATGTGTAAATATATATTTATCTTCATGTCTGTGTCTCTGTGTGTGTTTGTGTATTCTTGTTGAGTTTTGAGATTTTATCTACAACAATATGTGCTTAAATGAAGGTGTATTTAAACTGGTGGATCAACTGTAGTGTCAGCCAGAGAACTCCAGAGACACCTTTTTCTGGGAGAGGTCACCTTCTAAGTCTGATGACAGCTGTTAATCCAACTTCTTTGGTATGTCAGATTTTTCATTTTAAAGGTCCAGGGATATTTTGTAAGCCAGTTACTTCTTTCTTCCCCACTGTCTCTTAGACATTTTTATCTTATTTATTTTATTTATTTTATTTTATTATTTTATTTTATTTTGTTAAAATGAGAACATGACAACTCAGATTTTATTCCAGGTACAAAGCAGATTCCTGTAACACGACATCTTTTTTGCAGTGCTAGCCAGCAGCAATGACATTTTTCTGTCCAACAGGAGGTGTTCTAATGATACATGGTGGTAGAACTAGTCGGAGCCAAAGTGGCAGCCAACATAGCATCAGCCCAGTCAGTTTAAATTAAGTTTGGATGATGAATTGGTAGAACTGCAGAGCTTATGAGGCTGACACACAGAAGAGTTTACGTGACTACTTCTGACATTTTTTTCCGTTTTCTGTTATGTTTGACTTTTAAAATCCAACTGTGATACACATGGTTAACTTAAGACTTCTGGACGGCAAGATGGAATTTAGCTCAGATATAGAAAAAATATAAAAATTTGTGGAAAAACTTAACTTCCGAGCCTGAATGAGTAGTTGGCGGCTGAAGATCAGTTGTAAATGAAGATTCAGATACAAGAGCTACTCAGAGTTTGTTACCCAAAAACTCACTTAGCTTGCCTAATGCTCAGTATCCTGGGAAAGAAACATGAGATTAATATCTTCTTAGAGGAACAGCACTCTCTGACACATCACTTTTGTTTCTGTTAAACTTGTTAAAAATACGTTAGGTGGATCACAATAGGTATATATATGCAATGCAATGTTCTAGAACACAGAAATGGTTTTTCATCCCAATTTACAGACAAGGTACCATAAATCAAAGTTTCATGTCCCAGTAGGATTTTGCTGCAACAAGAATAAAACTTGGATCTCCAGAGAACAGGCTTCACCAGGATAAAAAGATTTTCTCTTTGTGGACCTCTTCTCTTTTACTAGTGAGAAGCTTTCAGAAGTATATAATGAGTTACATTGCCACTGTGTATCAGTCTCTTATGTCATAAAAATGAACAGAGACCATTTAGAGGTGGTGGTGGTGTTTATTTATTTATATAACATTTTTCTGTGATGTGTCTTTTTGCTTGTAAAGAAAAAATAAACAAAATAAACCCTCTCATTTATAACTAAGGCTTTGTTATTGCCACTGTTCTTGCACACACAGAGGACAGATGTATTATCCTATAAGTAGGACAAGGAGAGAACTGAAGCATGTCTCCCTAGGACCGAGGGATATAAAAGCAGCGGCATTTTGCTAGCTTATTTCCACCACATTTATAAGCATCTCACTTGTACTAGTCAGACCAATATCCTCTATCAGTGAATGTACTTGTGTTGATCCTCCAAAGATGCCACCTTGGATTTTCAAATTAAAAACACGCATGTATCTGAGCTTTAAAAGCCTTCCATAATACCGTTAATTGCCTTGTGATAAGGGATTAATGCATTTTGGAAACATATCTTTTGCTTCAGATCAGTTCTGATGACTCATATAAGCCAAAATAATAATAAAACCCCCCACTGCTGTTTATTTAAGAGAGATGCTTCTATTTAAAACTCTAAGAAGCACTCATGAGGAAGAAAATTATGGTACTATCTCTACTATGGAGCTTTACCGTGAAATTATTGTTACTCAGTCACTTCAACAAGGAAAATGGCCAAGAGTCGCTCCTATGCTGTAGAAGGAAAAAAGTTCTATATTGGTTTATTACGAGATCACAAGGCAAGCTTCACATACAGAAATATAACGAACAATGAGATTAACAACGAAAAACATAATAAGGAAGAACACCATTAAAAGACTTGTAGATTGCAATTATGCTTAGTTATATTGTCTTTTGTTGCATAGGAGTATCCTACTAATTCTATATTATTCCATATTCTACAGTGTGCCCGGGAGTGAGGACATTTAACTTTGTGCCTCTTACAAAAGTGTAAGGTGTAAGACTACATTCTAGAACATAAAGAATGGGAAAATTCACTAGTCTGATTAAGTTAAAAATCTTTGGGAGTATTTCTGTAGTCATGCATTTGAGTCTGGTATTCTCAGCCTCTTCTGAGGAGGACACAGTGTAAAGGACTTCTATAATATAAACCTAAAAATTACTTCAGGGCTTGGTCAATTATGAAAAAACCCCAAAGTTCTCAATATTGATTATAATAAAGAGTTTTGAATTTATAATCTGCTTGCAGGGATCTGGGCATATTTTCATGCAGATGCATATCTACATTTAGATGTGTACTTACAGTTGTAACCCGAGGAAGAAAGATTGTTTTTTTAAAAAAAGCTTTTATGCTACAATACAAAACTAAGAATATTCAACTTACAATGTAATAAATATTTCACTACTATATTACATTTTACGTGACCACTTTTCACTCAGGTTTAATATGACAGATTTAGGAACACTATTAGCATGTTTACTTTATCTGGTAAACACCAAGAGTGAGTAAGTATTTGTGTTCATTTTCTCTGCACGTTATCTTACCTTGAAATCATTCGTATAATACTCCATGTATTGACTCATTCTCTATTTAGACCCTAATCCAAATTGGCAAGAATGAGTAAATAATCCCACATATTTCAAAAGACCAAAAATTCCAGTTAAAACTTGTTAAATTGTTTAATATTAATTAAGGTTATGAAAAAAAAGCAATTTTCCCCCAATGTAGTGCAAAGAACACAAAGTAAAGTATTAGTGAAATGAACAGTCTTTAAACATTGAAAATAACCTCATTTTCATGTCTGCTCACTTTTCCAACTATTTACAAAAAAATAATTTTAGATAACTACTACTCAAATTTGCCATTTAAGAAAAAGTATTTTTTGTGTTCACAGGGGAAAAACATCTCAGAAAGAACTAGTTGCAATTAGTGAGCTTTAAAAGCCTGCTAAACCAAACCAGAAAAATTCGAACCTGGCAAGAGGGAATATGTTGGGGTTTGGTGTTTTGTTTTTTCAGAAAATATCCAAGGATATATTTAAATACTAAATCATTCCAAGGACAAGAGTGGTAAGTCTGAAAATCATTTTAATATTAGAATCTACCATAAATACATTATTTTTTAATTGATGCAATCTTGTCACATTTCTGTGAGTTCTGGAGACAGAGGAACCCAAAACTTCAGATTTTTTAATAGCCAGTGATTCAAAGTTATATACATGTATCATCAGGACACTCGCCATATAAATTTAGTAGTTGAGTTTCTCTGAAACATAAAACGTAGCTTGCCAGAGTCAAAATTTTCTGTTGCCTTGTTTCCTCAGAGAGTCTCTCACTTTAAGCCCTTAGACACTACAGCCCTGCTTTTTCTTCTCTTGTCATTTTCTACAATTCACTCCATGAAGGTTTGTGCATGTCTCTGTACTATCTAGAAACATTTTTCATTACTTTGACACATAGATTGCTCAGTTACTGCCTTGTTTAGTATTTGAACAAAGAATCTCAGAACAATCTTGTCTCAGTATATTGGAACTGCAGTAGAATGATTTTAGAATTACATGGCTTCTGTTTCTTTCAACCAGGGAAACAAACTGCAAAATAAAATTATATTTCAAACTTGCCCTGTATCTAACAGTGGGTACACTCCCACAAAGCAATAAGTGATGTAGCCTATAGAACAAACATCAAGTCTTCATTCAGTGCCAAAACATATCATCAGTACAGCATAGAGAGAATTAAGGAGGTTAATTCAGAGTCAGGGACATTAATGAGGAAATCAAAACACTGAACCAGAAAAAATCGAAGCTATTAATGTTTCATAAGAGATCAGAACTTATTCCAAACAAAGGTTCTGACCATGTGGCTAGTTAGTTACTTGTCTATAGTTTAGCAGATTGAATCTAAGGGCGTTACATTTCATTTTTAGAGAGAGAAAGAGATTTTTCTTTGGTTTTGTTTTTATGGAATCAAAAATAGAAGGAAAAAAAATCAAAACCACCAACAAACCATTTAGGATTTGCTTTGGGGGTTGATTAGTGGGGTTTTTTTTTGTGTTTCTTTTTTAGGGAATAAACTTTACAACTACTCACAAGGATTATTTCCTTCAGTAATTCCATTTATCAACTTTTAGCTCAGATGACCTTATGAGAATATTTCTTCTCTGCATCTCACTTACTTTAATTTCTCACTATGTATGCCTGCCACATCTGATTTTATTGTAAGTACTTTCGGATAAGGGCAGCCTTACACTATTCTCAGCACAAGTGTCTTCTGGAGTGATGTGGTTTTGTGACACACAAACACTGTGTAAGGTGACCAGTCTTAGGGACTTGCAGTAGGGGATTCAAAGATGTTGTAGTCTACACTGCAAATGTGCTTAACCTCGCTGTTCTAGTATAACTCCTCTATATACTGAACAAAGAACTCAAGGCACTGTGTTTACTCGGGTAAAATCCTCTGGTTTTCTAAGTCAACAAGCCGTATACATCATATGTAGCATGGCAGCTATGGGTAGAAGTGATGAATGCTGATCAGGTTGGTGCTTTTCTGTTGCATGAACCACACAGTGCATTAAATGAATATTTTTATAATCTTTTAAAAATGTGTAAATTATTTTGAAGTTATTGTTACTGCTTATTTTTTTTCCGTTGGTATCCAAACAAAATTACAGGCAGTTATATTGAACACATCAAGGAAATTGGTTTCCATGGGAACCTTATCCACATGACAGTTTTCAAATGTTTTTCTGCTTTTCAGGTGACATTTCAGTAATTCTAACAGTATTAATATTGCAAGCGGACATGAAATATATGACATAAAATGATTTGTTTGTGTGCGTATGCGGACAGAACCTAAGCAAACAGCATATTGAGTGAACAGCTTTTTCAACTCTAGTTTGCCTGTTTATTGTAAACTATTCCCAAATATCTCATTTTGAGACAAATCTGAATATCATTTGTTCTGCAGCTAAGTTTTAAGCACACATACACTTCTAGAAGAAAGAAAATGAGTTTCAGCATAATGCATAATAAGTTCACTGTACATAAAGGGATTGGTTCATTATGAAGCATTCACATTTGAAACCAATTTTCTTCCTGCAGGAAGAAACTACATTAAGAGTCCTGCAGACTAATTGTGACAGCAACATAGCCACAAAGCTGGAAATCTGTATGCAAATGTGGTAACTGGTGAACTCTGCCACCTTGATTAGCACATTAATTACAAAACAGGTGTTAGTGGACTGTGTTAACGGGCTGCACGAAAGGTCAAGAGGGCTTAGCTATCATTTTTAACTCATCAAATTATTGAATATGTATTTCTGAGCTCTTCTGGTTTGAATATGGCTGAGGAGGACAGGTTAACTTTGTAAAACAAAGCTCGTTTTTCCTTTTTCCCTTCCCTTTCCTCTTCATTTTACTTGTGTTAGACAAGAGGTTCTGAATGAAAGTATGTAGTAACTTGTTAAAATGAATCTGTTTAACAATAAAAAGAGGACTATCACCTAAGGGGTGCACTGTTTTTGTATCAAAATCCTACCAACATATGTTTATCTGGCCTGATTGTACATCTTGGTGTGTCTCTCTGTAGCAAAGGAAACAATACAATAGCAATTCATCCTGAGATTATGAATATGATTTTAAATATTTTTTCCTGTGGTAGGTACTTCATGGGCCTGTTATTTACTTGTCCTTTTAGTGAAGTTATGATTTGAAGATCCAAATGTTAATGTCATCTCGATGCACAGAAAACGAACTGGGCACAGAGTGGTTTGAGAGTAGCCCTGAAGAGAAGGACTTGGGAGTATTGATAGACGAGAAGTTCAACATGAACCGGCAGTGCGCTCATGCAGCCCAGAAGGCCAACCGCATCCTGGGATGTATCAGGAGAAGCGTAGCCAGCAGGTCAAGAGAGGTGATTCTCCCCTTTTACTCTGCTCTTGTGAGACCCCACCTCGAATACCGCGTCCGGTTCTGGTGTCCCCACCGTAAGAAGAGGGATATAGATCTATTGGAGGGCATTCAGAGGAGGGCCACAAAGATGATCCAGGGACTGGAGCACCTCTGCTACAAGGACAGGCTGAGGGAGCTGGGATTGTTCAGTCTTGAAAAGAGAAGACTCCAGAGGGACCTAATAGCTGCCTTCCAATACCTGAAGGGAAGCTACAGGAAGGCTGGGAAGGGACTTTTTATGAGAGCGTCAACTGTTAGGACAAGGGGAAATGGGTTTAAGTTGAAGGAGAATAGTGTACTGGGTTCAGCTAGGATAGGGTTAATTCTCAGTAAAGGAGCTATCTGGGCATAGGGGGTCGCTAGGATATTCGATACCATCGTGATGTCATGCTCAGGGTATATATATATGGAGCGGTCGGGGTGGGGGCTGGCGCTCTTTCCCGGTTTCCGGTCCGGTCGGGCGGTGAGCTCCACGTTACACGTTACTTGCGTTATATCTGGTTAAACGTTACTGTTATTTCACTGTTATTGTTACCATTTTATGTTCACCATTAAACTGTTTTTTATCTCAACCCCTGGAGGCCTTTGCCTGAGCCCCTTTCGGGCTCTTCCCCTCACTCTCGGTAGGGGGGAGGGAGCGACCGCGTGGTTCCTTTGTTTCCTTCCCGCCGGTAACTCGGCTCGAACCACAACAACTTTGGCGCCCTACGTGGGGCCGGGGGTTTGAGATAACAACAGATTTGACAAAAGAGTGTTAAAAAGATAACTTTGTTAGATTGATTCTGCACATTAGTCAAGTAGTTGGTGGTCATAATGTTGTTTTATTTATTTACACTGTGGCATTGGCTGAATCCTTATGTATTATATATATTTCCTGCGCTGGTATTTATCAACTGTGGAAAAAGGGTCAAAGGCATGATTCTTTTGTACGGGGTGCTGACAGCTTATAATATGATTGTATCACTGGCCATGAGGGTAAGCTGGTATTTGTATGAGGCACTACTGTCATTCCCATGCCTTGGGCGCCTCCTCTCCGAATTCATTAGTAACGGCACCAAATCTATAGGGGAAGCAGAGGAGAATGTTCTCTCCCGTTTGTCCTTCAAGCTGATCACAACCGTTTTTGAAAACTTTGAATATTCTTGGAATACCCAATCCAACATGTGTCTCCTGGTTTTCGTCCTGTGTCTTCTGAATGTGTGCCTTATCTTGCTCGCGGTCACACCAAAATTTTCTAAGGATACCACCCAGAGACCTGTCCTGAAGCCAGATAACTATGAGTGGCAAGGTGTGTGGGAGAAGATGGGCAAGCTCCTAGGGCAATGGTCATCTCCAGTGTTTTGGAATTTCAGCCCTGAACATATACAGAATCCTAGGAAACTAGCAGAGTATTTGGAGAAGGTATGCTGTCAGCCTGGCCACTCGAAAGAAGTCCAAATCACTGCTGTGTGCTGGGGCCTGGCCCATGCCTACCGAGCCATTTTCAATGTCACCCATTATTCCCAAGGAAAAGAGGAGACCTCTGGACCTGAAGACAAACCAGTACATGATGTGACTGTTCCAGACTCTGCAACAAATGCTGCGGCTGCTCCGACCCCTGTGACAAGCACTGCGGCTGCTCCGACCCTTGCGACAAGCGCTGCGGCTGCTCCGACCCCTGTGACAAGCGCTGCGGCCGCTCCAACCCCTGTGACAGGCGCTGCGGCTGCTCCGACCCCTGTGACAAGCGCTGCGGCTGCTCCGACCCCTGTGACAAGCGCTGCGGCTACTCCGACCCCTGTGACAGCCGCTGCGGCCGCTCCAACCCCTGTGACAGGCGCTGTGGCCGCTCCGACCCCTGTGACAGGCGCTGCGGCTGAACCAGAAAATGAGCCTGTGCCAGTATCGGTTGCTCCAGTACAGAAGAAGAAGTACACGAAGAAATCGGTTCGCTTGGTGAGGGATGAAAACGAAGCAGGGCCATCACGAGAACAAGAAGAGGAGGTAGAGCCAGAGATAATCACCCGGTCTCTATCTCTCAGTGAGCTGCGAGACATGCGAAAGGACTTTGGCCGCCATCCAGGTGAGCACATTATTACCTGGCTGCTCCGATGCTGGGACAGTGGAACCGGTAGCCTGGAACTGGAGGGTAAAGAAGCCAAACAGCTGGGATCCCTCTCTAGGGAAGGGGGCATTGACAAAGTGCTTGGGAGGCAGACACAAACCCTCAGCCTCTGGAAGCGCCTTCTGTCAGGCATGAGGGAAAGTTACCTCCTCAAGGATGATATTGCATGCCACCCAGGTAAATGGACCTCAATGGAGAGAGGTATCCAGTACCTGAGGGAACTGACTGTACTGGAGGTGATTTACAATAATCCAGATGATGAGCAGTCACCCACTGATCCAGATGAAGTCCGATGTACACAAGGCATGTGGCGGAAGTTCCTGCGAAGTGCACCTCAAACATACACAAACTGGTTGGCTCTGATATCCTGGAGAGAAGGTGAGGGACAAACCGTGGATGAACTGGCTCGCCGGCTCCGGCATTATGAAGGAAGTGTGTCTTCATCCCTACAGGCTTGTGTTTCTGCCGTGGAAGAACTGTCCCGGGAGTTCCAGCAGCTCAAAGTGGATATGTCCTGCTCTACACCCACACGGGTACGTGTCTCAGCTGTTAGGACTAGGCACTCCTCCAATCAAGAGAGAGAACAGGGAAAACAAACACGCCGGAATACTCTCTGGTTTTACCTACGTGACCATGGAGAGAACATGAGGAAGTGGGATGGAGAACCAACTTCAGTCCTAGATGAACGCGTACGTGAGTTGCGAAAGGAAGCGGCAAAGAAGAAGGATCATCATAAGAGAAGTATTGCCCCAGTTTCCAGTGGAAAGCCCTCCAAACGAAACAGGAAAACAGATTTTGACTCTGATGCTCTTGAAGGAACCTCTAGGTCATACTCACAAGAAGTGAGTGACTCTGATCAAGAAGAGAGGTGCCCTGCCTCCAGCCAGGTGGAGGAGAGGGACAATCGGGTCTACTGGACTGTGTGGATCCGATGGCCTGGCACATCAGCTCCACGGGAATACAAAGCTCTAATAGACACAGGCGCACAATGTACTTTGATGTCATCAGGATATAGAGGGGTAGAACCCATCTGTATTTCTGGGGTGACAGGGGGGTCCCAGTAACTGACTGTATTGGAAGCTGAAGTAAGTCTGACTGGAAATGAGTGGCATAAACACCCTGTTGTGACTGGCCCAGATGCTCCGTGCATTCTTGGTATAGACTTCCTCAGGAGCGGGTACTTCAAAGATCCAAAAGGGTACCGGTGGGCCTTTGGCATAGCTGCTTTGGAGGCAGAGGAAATTAAACAGCTGTCCACGTTGCCTGGTCTCTCAGAGGACCCTTCTGTGGTGGATTTGTTGAGAGCTGAAGAACAACAGGTACCAATTGCTAACTCCACGGTGCATCGACGGGAATATCGCACCAACCGAGACTCCCTGGTTCACATCCATAAGCTGATCCGTCAGTTGGAGAACCAAGGAGTTATTAGCAAAACTCACTCACCCTTTAACAGCCCCATATGGCCAGTGCAGAAATCTAACGGGGAATGGAGACTAACAGTGGATTATCGTGGCTTGAATGAAGTTACACCGCCATTGAGTGCTGCCGTGCCAGACATGCTCGAGCTTCAATATGAGCTAGAATCGAAGGCTGCCGAATGGTACGCCACCATTGATATCGCTAATGCGTTTTTCTCGATCCCTCTGGCAGCAGAGTGCAAGCCACAGTTTGCCTTTACTTGGAGGGGCATCCAGTACACTTGGCATCGACTGCCCCAGGGGTGGAAACACAGCCCCACCATTTGCCACGGGCTAATCCATGCTGCACTGGAACAGGGGGAAGCTCCGGAACACCTGCAGTACATTGATGATATTATCGTATGGGGGGATACAGCGGAAGAAGTTTTTGAGAAAGGGAGGAAGATAATTCAAATCCTTCTGAAAGCTGGTTTTGCCATAAAACGTAGTAAGGTAAAAGGGCCTGCGCAGGAGATCCAGTTTTTGGGAGTAAAGTGGCAAGATGGACGCCGCCAGATTCCGATGGATGTAATTAATAAGATAGCAGCGATGTCCCCACCAACTAGTAAGAAGGAGACACAGGCATTCTTAGGCACAGTGGGGTTTTGGAGGATGCACATCCCAAGTTACAGCCAGATTGTAAGCCCTCTTTTCCAGGTGACCCAGAAGAAGAATGATTTTAAATGGGGCCCTGAACAGCAACAAGCCTTTGAGCAGATTAAACAAGAGATTGTTTATGCAGTATCTCTTGGGCCAGTCCGGACAGGACAAGATGTTCAAAATGTGCTTTACACTGCAGCTGGGCAGAATGGCCCTGACTGGAGTCTCTGGCAGAGGGCACCAGGGGAGACCCGAGGCCGACCTTTAGGGTTTTGGAGTCGGGCATACAGAGGATCTGAGTCCCGCTACACTCTCACTGAGAAGGAGATACTGGCAGCGTATGAAGGAGTCCGAGCTGCCTCAGAAGTAATTGGTACTGAGGCACCTCTCCTTTTAGTACCCCCATTTCCAGTTTTGGGCTGGATGTTCAGAGGGAGGGCCTCATCTACACATCATGCGACTGATGCCACGTGGAGTAAATGGATGGCACTGCTCACACAGCGGGCCCGAATGGGGAACCCTAATCGACCAGGAATCCTGGAGGCAATTACAAACTGGCCAGAAAACAAGGACTTTGAGGTGTCACAGCAGGAGGAAGTGAAACGTGCAGAAGAGGCCCCACGATATAACGAATTACCGGAGGATGAGAAGCGGTACGCTCTGTTCACTGATGGGTCCTGTCGCATTGTGGGAAAGCATCGAAGATGGAAGGCTGCTGTATGGAGCCCCACGGCGAGTTGCTGAAGCCACTGAAGGGGAGGGTGAATCGAGTCAATTTGCAGAGGTAAAAGCCATTCAACTGGCTTTAGATATTGCTGAGCGGGAAAAGTGGCCAGTGCTCTATCTCTACACTGACTCGTGGATGGTGGCAAATGCTCTGTGGGGGTGGTTACACCAATGGAAGCAGAATAACTGGCAACGCAGGGGTAGGCCTATGTGGGCTGCCGAACTGTGGCGGGATATTGCCGCCCGGGTGGAGAACCTGGTTGTGAAAGTACGTCATGTAGATGCCCACATGCCCAAGAATCGAGCCACAGAAGAGCACCTAAACAACCAGCAGGTAGATCGGGCTGCAAAGATCCAGGTATCTCAGGTGGACTTGGACTGGCAGCACAAGGGTGAATTGTTCATAGCTCGGTGGGCCCATGACTCCTCAGGCCATCAGGGAAGGGATGCGACATACAGGTGGGCTCGTGATCGAGGGGTGGACCTGACCATGGATGCTATCGCACAGGTTATCCATGAATGTGAAACATGTGCTACAGTCAAGAAGGCCAAGCGGGTAAAGCCTTTGTGGTATGGAGGGCGATGGATGAAATACAGATATGGGGAGGCGTGGCAGGTTGACTATATTACGCTCCCACTAACCCGTCAAGGCAAACACCATGTACTCACAATGGTGGAGACGACCACCGGATGGCTGGAGACATACGCTGTGCCCCATGCCACTGCTCGGAACACCATCTTGGGCCTTGAAAAGCAGGTACTGTGGCGACACGGCACTCCGGAGAGGATTGAGTCGGATAATGGGACTCATTTCCGGAACAGCCTCATTGACACCTGGGCCAAAGAGCATGGCATTGAGTGGGTGTACCACATCCCATATCATGCACCAGCCTCTGGAAAGGTGGAACGGCACAACGGACTGCTAAAGAATACACTGAGAGCGATGAGTGACGGAACTTTCAAACACTGGGACACAAATTTAGCAAAAGCCACATGGCTAGTAAATAATAGAGGATCTTCCAATCGAGCCGGGCCTGCCCAGTCAAAACTCCCACCTACTGTGGATGGAGATAAAGTCCCTGTTGTGTGTATGAGGAACATGTTGGGGAAGACAGTATGGGCTAGCCCTGCCTCAGGCAAAGGCAAACCCATCCGTGGGGTTGCTTTTGCTCAGGGACCTGGGTGTACTTGGTGGGTGATGCAGAAGGATGGGGATGTTCGGTGTGTACCCCAAGGGGATTTAACTTTGGGAGAGAATAGCCAGTGGACTAAATCATGTGATGTTAACTGATAAATTACCCTGCCAATGTTTGTCATCACTGCTGCTGTTATTATGTGTCATGTTGATTAATATTACAGTAAGAACGACCCAGACCAACACAGGATAGACTACGATGAAAACGAGGGAGGGACAGCGATAAGGGAACCTGAGGTGGCGCCCAGTGACTTCCCTTGAATGACGTTTTTTTTTCCAAGCTTCAGACCGTGGACACAGAACATAAAAAAAAATACAGCGTGTTTTAGACGAAGTATACCACAATCAAGCACCATTCCCTCCTACCCTAAAGAACTGTTACAATGAATGGAACCTTGAAGCCATGAACTCAAAGGCTATACTTGAAGGAGTGTATAGATTAAGCGAATGATAATTGTAAAGCGTGAGATCTGAGCATGACGTAGATGGTATAGAATAAGGGGTGGATAATGTACTGGGTTCAGCTAGGATAGGGTTAATTCTCAGTAAAGGAGCTATCTGGGCATAGGGGGTCGCTAGGATATTCGATACCATCGTGATGTCATGCTCGGGGTATATATATATGGAGCGGTCGGGGTGGGGGCTGGCGCTCTTTCCCGGTTTCCGGTCCGGTCGGGCGGTGAGCTCCGCGTTACACGTTACTTGCGTTATATCTGGTTAAACGTTACTGTTATTTCACTGTTATTGTTACCATTTTATGTTCACCATTAAACTGTTTTTTATCTCAATCCCTGGAGGCCTTTGCCTGAGCCCCTTTCGGGCTCTTCCCCTCACTCTCGGTAGGGGGGAGGGAGCGACCGCGTGGTTCCTTTGTTTCCTTCCCGCCGGTAACTCGGCTCGAACCACAACAAATAGATTTAGATTAGATCTTAGGAAGAAATTCTTCAGTACGAGGGTGACAAGACTTTGGAATAAATTGCCCAGAGATGTTGTGGCTGCCCCCTCCCTGGAGGTGTTCAAGGCCAAGTTGGACAGAGCCCTGAGTAGCCTGGTCTAGTTCAGAGGTGTCCCTGCCCATGACAGGGAGGTTGGATTAGATGATCTCTAAGGCCCCTTCCAGCCTAGGCCATTCTATGATTCTGTGATTCTAGAATCAGGTTAATTTAATCTCAGTCCATACTATGGCCTTTGAAAATAACACGTAATCAGTCACAAAATTTTTTTTCTCAATGTATGCAAGCATCCACAGTTTACATTCTCAGTGGTTTTAAGGGATCTAATTTCCATTAATTTCAGTAAGAGATATCTTCCTAAATATTTATTGAGACTCTGAACAACACCTAATCAGATTTCTGTCTCCAACTGTTTTTCAATGGGCCTTTAACTGATAAATCACACAAAAGGTCTGTTCTGTAAAAGTCAAGATGTTATAAACTATCAGCCTTAAATTTGATTCCAGAAAAGGTGACACTAGAAAAGCAGACATATAGTCTTCTGTAAAATCCAAATTTGGCTTTGTTATGTTACATAAATTATTGCTAGGCTATAACTGTTGATTTATTTCAGAATTCCTAGTTTTGTCATGTCTTATTATATTTTAGGGGGAAAAAATCTTCCAAAAGAAAATTCTGAAGCCCTGTGCACCGTGTTTATTGTTTCCTAACAAAAATACTTCACCCTAGGCTACATTTTCTTTAAATTCATAAGCCCCTCTGGCTTATTCCCTTTTCCCTCCCATTTGGGGAGGGAAAGGGGTTAGAGAGCATCTGTCAGTGTTTAGTGGCCAGACACTTTGAGGGTTGGTGAAAAGGCAGCCAGGGACAGAGGAATGTTTTTATTGAGTGATGCCTACTGAGGCAAACGCATTGCCCTGGACTTCCTCTGAATCCCAAGGGCTGAAGTAGATTCCACGAGTTCATAGAATTACAGACTCACAGAATGGTTGAGGTTGGAGATCACCTAGTTGAAGCCCCCTGTTCAGGCAAGGACACCTAGAGCTGGTTGTCCAGGCCATTTTTGAATGTCTCCAAGGAACGAGACTCCACAAACTTTCTGGGCAATCTGTTCTTGTGCTCAGCCACTCCTACAATGAAGAAGTATTTCCTTTCATTACCTACAAAGGGAAATTTTTATGTCGTCCACAAAAGAAATTTTTCTCCTTACACTAGAGGAAGCCTTGGGTGATTAGAAACTAAAAGTAAACACCTAAAGCTGGACTGCGTGTGAACATCGTTTATGAATGTGAAACAACACACCTTCGATATACCACAAACAACCAAATAAGTAGGACTGCCATAACCAATTCCAGATCAGAGGACTTGTAAAGCTACATGAGCATTGGCAGACTGATATGTAATCTTACTGGTCCAATATGGTAGTCCATAGAAATTAGTATCTTCTAAGAAAACAATCACAGAGTGTTTCCTAATACTAGACTGTACATAGAAGCCTTTAATGTATCATTACTCACTACGTGGAACACTGTTATTTTTAAAATTATATTATCTAAGAGTATGCTTTAAATGCTTGAGAGATCTGCTTATCAATTTACCAACTTCCTGCAATAGGAAGTATCTTTGTGATCTTAGTGTTAAAGCTCACAGTTAAAAGTCATCAGGGTGACAGTTTAATAGTGCTATAAACTATGACTTCCTCATTGGAAAAAAAACCCTATAATTTAAAACTATCTGAAATTTATCAAATGGAAATTATGCCTATAGCCATTTGGGTCCTAATGTGTTTCATTGTCAAGTTTTGAATTATTCAAAATTAAATTCAAAGTAAAATGAGACTGAACCAAACTTTCATGGATCTTGGTACTATTGGGCTTGTCAGATGTGTCGTTAAGAGTCTCCCAAACAAATCTGTATTTTGAGTTTATTCCAAAATCAGCTAACATTCTCACAGTTACCACTGCAGGCATGACTGTTTGATATACACAGCATATATGCACAGAGATTAACCTATTTGTATACTTGCACTTATTTCTTTCTGCACAGATTCGTAAAAGGGAAAAAGAAAAAAATAAGAACTTCAAGAGTAACTCTTTCCCCCAGTGCATTCTCTTGCTCTGTCTTGCCTGCCTTACTACCACTCCTGGTACTGAGTCTATCAAGGTCTCTTTGGTATTCATCGGTTCCAGTTTGATTGCACAAAAGCACTTGTTCCTTTCTGGTGTCAAATCAGGTCAACTGCAGAACAGCAGCAGAGCAATTGTGTGATTGACAAGCCTGCCTTTGGGATACCAGCAGACACGAAAGTACATTGGTAGAGGAAGCTTCAATTAATTTGTTAGAGAAGGAGCAAAAGCTTTGTCATCAAAATGAACTGAGGAGCCATGCAATTTTATGACATGAATCTTAACAAATAATCAGATAAATATGTGTAATCTCAGAACCAGTCTTTGGAAATCAGTCTGACATAAATTATCTGTAAGAAATGCTGACTAGGGAAGGATTTTGCTTCAAGCTCACTCTTGCAGCAGTTATCCCTAGGTGTTCATTTATGATGGTCTTACAAAAACTGCTCAGACAAGGTTAAGACACCAACTGGAGCTACAGAAAAGTAGAAGTCATTTCAGCACCTAGCAAATTTGTTACTTACTTTGGCAAGTGAAAAAGGGCCAAGCTATAGGAAACCAGTCCCTACCGCTTTACACAAAAAACGTTTACACTTACAATCTGAGTCATCTACTGGATCAGTGATTCTAAGGTTAAAGGAAAGATTAAGGGGAGCTCTACAATACTGAATTGTAGCCAAGACAACCATGTCTTATCTTTAATCTGTGCACCTGATTATATCCTAGTCAGAATAGATGAAATTATATGCTCAGATATTTTTAACTTTCTAAGGGATTTCCAAACCCCAGCCCTTCTTTTCCTTTGGCATTAGCCTGCAACTATTTAAACTAATTTCAGTCTGTGTTGTAATATGTCCATATAACCCCGCAGCACAGGCAGACCTGTGCCTATCCTGATACACTCTTTTCAGAACTCATTAGATCTGATTGCACACGCTGCAGTGATGGTGGCTGAATGTCAAAGTGGAAACAAGCAATATTTTATACAACGTTTTGTTATGCGCTGAGGTGTGTAGGTTTAAAAAATAGGCTTGCTTTCAAATCATGTATCTTGTATCATATGTATCTCATATCTTCTTGTAGATATGATGATGATGTATTAGAGTGTTGCCTTTGACAGTCTTCAACCATTGAGGTGCTTGAGGAAAAATATGACAACAAATGTCTCTTAGTTCCACTGTCTTTCAAACAGGGATCATAATTTTTAAACGATAGCAAATAAATAGAATAGATAATAAATAGATAATCACAATAATAGATTCTTAATTTTCAAATATTTTGAAAGTCTTTCAAAAAAAGTAATGAACAAAAATCTGGGAAATCATAGCAATCATTTATTTCAGTGTGCATTCTAGAAGATAAATACTAAGGACAGCTTTACTAGATTTGGCTTTATATTCTTCTCAGGAATCTCATGTACTTCAGCTCCTGCTAATTTAGTTGTATGTACATATTTAGATGTTTTTCTTGAATTATTTTTCTAATATACTTTCATTAAATAATTGGGTTTTATACACCAAAATACTTAAGAAACTAATAGAAATTAAACCAGAGATGTTTGTGAACATTTAATGATCCTATATGAATTCTCTGAAACCCTTTAAATTTCAAGACATTTCAAAGCATAGGACAGAGAGTTAAAATTCAGGTACAAATTCCATCAAAGTTTGTCGGGTTTTTTTGTCTAGTTTCTTTGTCTATTTGTTTGCTTTTAACAGAAATATGCATATATGTTATATGATATACATAGATATATGGAATATACGCTTCAATAAGACACAGAATCACATAATTTAGGGGTTGGAAGGGACCTCAAAAGGTCATCTAATCCAAACCACTTCCAGAGCAGGATCACCTACAGTAGGTCACACAGAAATGTGTCCAGGTAGGTTTCAAATGTCTCCAGAGAAGGAGACCTCACAAGCTCCCTGGGCAGCCTGTTCCAGTGCTCTGTCACTCTCACAGTGAAAAAGTCTTTTTAATATTTTTGTTGAACCTTCTGTGTTCCAGCTTGTACCCTTTGCCCCTTGTCCTGTCATTGGACATTGCTGAAAAGAGCCTGACTTCGTCCTCCTGACACTCTCCCTTGACATATTTATAAACATTTATGAGGTCACCTCAGCCTCTTCTCCAAGCTAAAGAGACCCAGCTCCTTCAGCCAGACCCAGCTCCTTCAGCCAAATAAGTATTGCTGCACAGTTTTCTGTAACTACAGTTTCATCATTCCGAGTTTGTATGTGTTTGTATTAGACAATTTCATGAAGTCACAAAAGTTAAATACAACACTGACTAGTTAAATTCACACAATGTACCACAAAATTTCTTATTTTTGAAAAAAAACCCACAAATTCCCCAACAATCTTTCTGTTCTATCTCAAAATGGCAGATCTTAGGGTATGAGTGTTGCACTCAGTGTTAAACTACACTGTCTTATCCCTTTTACAAGCTGACAAAGAATTTGTACAGAAAGACTTCGCCAGATCCTCAAAGGACAAAGGTGGTTTACCTCCTGTCAAAGCCAGCAACTATCATATAGGCAAACAGGCTCATAAAAAAATACGTGAAACATGAGGAATAATTCATAGAAACATAGAATGGTTCATGTTGGAGGAGACGTTTAAAGATCATACATTTCAATCCCCCTGCCATGGGCAAGGACATGTTGGACAATATGGTTGCTCTGGAAAAGAAATACTAATGCCATTTTGATGTAGTAGCTGTGGGTCCAATAAACTCCCCAAACTTGATAAATTTTGAAAAATGAAAATTTTTACATGATCCAGAACTGTTGCTCAGCAGTTACCTCTCTTTATCCATTTTTATATCTAGACTACTGCAACGTTGGGCACCATGTCTAGGCAGTCATAAAATCTCTGCAAAATATATAAAGACATACTCGGTATAGAGCATATGTCTTCAGTAGTGAAGATCAATATTCTTTTAAATTCAACAAACAGTCATAGGGTTTTTTTCACTTGAATTCTATTTCAAGATCTCACTGGAGTCCTTTTTATCTGCGCCATTTGTCTCCAGGCATGTTTCAAAGTGGGCCTAAATCTATTTTTTCCTATGATGCATTTATTAAATAAAAAATGTCTTCATTAAGTGAACTTCATGCTTAAAAGCTTTCAGTTTATTAACCAAAAAGTAATAAAATTAAATTTTTGCAAAAACTTTGCACATTGCAGCACAAATTTTTTGTCCTTTGCCATCGGGAATGAAGTATGCTGAAGGTAGACTGAATGAAAACTATTTTGACATCTTTGCTGAAAAAATTTTAAGATGCTTTTTGTCAGCTGCAATTATACTGTTGGGTAAGGAATCCAAAAACAATGGCCTCATTAGTAGGTGTTTCAGTAAAATCTGCCATCCATTGTGACAAGATATATTAGATGTTATAAATTCTCTTACAGTCAATGATAGCTTTCGTATATATAAAAATATATTTTCCCCATGCATGCCAAGAATCCCTCACATTTTAGTTTAGATCATTACAAATTAAATTAGCAATTATCAGTTTAATTCTCAGAGATTTTTTTTTCACATAATTACAGTGACAATGTGATTTCTGTAGAATAGAATAAACTTAGTGACATGAATACCAAATACAACTACTCATGAATTTCATAGTTATGTGGAAAAAGTACACTGAGTGCAAAACAATTTCTGTTATCTTCGTCTTACTCCAATTACTTTCACACACCCACTCTTGGCAGTAAGATTTTGCTTGTGCTGACCCTCCATGTTTCTGTTATCTGATCCACCTAGCCTGTTTAAAGTGTAGATGTACCTTTGTGATGGTCCAAGAGTGATTTGCGCGATTATTCTGATTTGAGAGCAACAGGATAAAAGTTTTCTGGAGCTCCTGGCACAGGCAGAAATCGCGACGTGGGACCAGAGGCAACTGTGCCTACGGGGAGGACAGGATGGGTCAGGTGACCCAAATGGACCAATCACAGTATTCCTTCCCACACGCTCAGTATAAAATGGCCCCCAAGATAAAACTTGTGGTTTTCTTTGCCTGTTGTGTTTGGGATGCTGGCATTGGTTTGGCATATTTTCCTGTTTCCCACCCTGTGTTTTCATGCTGCAGAGAAGTACTGCTTGTCAGGACGGGTTGCCTTCCTGGGCATACCTAGGTTGGAGCAGTATGGATGGTCTAACGTTTCCTTTGGACTGTCATCAGGACTTTGGGCTCAGGTGCTCCTGTCTGCTGCTGCATCCCGTCTTGGATTTTTCTGCTTAGATGCTAGTTGCTATCCAGAAGGTGTGGGTTCTGTATTAACATGTTCTCTTGTATCTTTGAATATACTTGCATGCTTATATATATCTGTATATAGTTCAACATCTTCATTGTTATTATTAATATTATTTTCCATTTCATTAAACTTGTTTTTGGGTTTTCTTTAACCTCGGTCTCTCTTCTGGGTTCTTCTACTATGCTCCCCTGGGAGGGTGTGGGGAGGGGGATCACAGAAAACACCTGTTTAAGGTCCACCCCTAAAATCTGACAGGTTTTATCGGCACAAAATGTGTGGCACTGAACCTCTTCATATTACATAGTTTCTTAAATATATAATCCAAAATTTCTGTATTTAATTTTTTCATTTTAAAGGTTGGGAAAACTCAATAGTTATTAACATAGTTCTAAGCTAAATTAATAACACTATATTCTTAGGGACTTTGGTTTATGGTTGATTATCACGTTACCACAGAACAGTTTGAGTTGGAAGAGACCTTCAGGATCGAGTCCAACTTTTTTTCCTAGCCCTATCAGCATCACTAAACCATGTCCCTCAGCACAACATCTACCCATCATTTAAACACCTCCAGAGATGGTGACTCAATCACCTTCCTGAGCAGCCTGTTCCATTGTCTTGATAACCTCATCAGTAAAGAAGTTCTTCCTTGCTCTCTAAGCTGTCATATATGTTATCATATTAAATAAGCCTTCTTAGTGTGAGAGGGATGTTGGGCAAAGGGCACTGCTTGTCTGTTGTGTCTAACACAACATTATTCTGGAATAAGAAGGATAGTGACTTTGACTGGGCACCTTGAGCACTATTTGCTAAATCTTATTGTTGGGGAAAATACACTTTTTCCATCAAACTGATTTCATAAGAGTTTGGAACTTCTGGAAATTGTTCTCTCTGTTTCAATTTATTAACTTGATTATCAATTATCATTAGTATGTTGCAGGAATGGTTTATTATTAGTATGCATATGTGCAGGTGTAGCATAACAAGCAATGCCACCACTCCAACTTCCATAGCAACCAGTAGTGATGCACCTTCACCCATACTGGCATGAGCTGACCCTGTAATCAAAAGAAAGCAAACTCAGCCCCCTCATACCAAAGCTATAAAAAAAGACAAATTGCCCAGGAGAGAGCTCTGATGAAAATGAGAGACCATGTCCTTCTACATTCACAAAAGCTCAAGCAGAGAGTCCTTCCAAAGTAGCCTTTCCTTCATTAGAGGAAGAGAAACTAGAGCAAGAGATAGCTCTCAATCCTTTTCTCTGACAGACTTGTGAATTATAAGAACTTTGGCTGTCATGAGGGAGAGGCACTTATCACCTGGTTGCTTTGTTGCTGGGATAGTGGAGCTGACACAATTGTTCTGAGAGAATCCAGACAGCTGGGAAGTCTGCCCAGAGATGGAGGACATTCAACACTCTCAGTCTATGTAAGCAACTCCTGGCAGCTATGAAGGGCAGATATCCTCTTAAAGATGATGTTGAATGTTGCCCAAGCAAGTGGACCACCATGGAAATATATAGTATCAAATACTTAAGTGAGTTTGCTGTGTGAGAAATGATGTGTGGTGACTGCTGAGTGAGTGTTGACCCCAATGAGATGCCCTGCAACTGAGCCTTACTGTGGAAGTTTTTGCAGAGTGCACTATTGACATATTCCCACACGCTGTCAACAATGGTCTAGGGAGGCTCTGATACTGATACCCCAATAGTAAACGAGATAGCTATCAATACACCAGTACGAGGACAGCCTTCCTCTCCATTCTCCCATGGTTGCAGCTGTGGAGAGAATGACTGAGGAGATACTGGACATTTACTGATACTTACTGAGGACACACTGGACAAAATGACAGAAAAGTCGAACCTTTCTCCTGCCTGGATTCCTGTCTCCACCATCAGGACAAGGTGTTCCTCAAGACCAATCCAATTAAAATGGAACATGTCACGAGCCGACACGTGATGCTCTCTGCATGACCATGGAGAGGACATGAGAAGAAGGTGGGATAAAATGCCTACCTCGACCTTGTGGGCTCAAGTACATGAGTTAATAAGCAGTATCACCAGGCAAAAAGACTTTTTCCAAAAAATTGTTTTTCTAGTAGTGAAAAGTGCTACAGTCCCAGTACTAACCCACTAGATACCATTATGAACTACACAGCCCTGTCTTCAGTGAGGTGGAGGAAAGGGGTAACAGAGTTCTATTGAATGGTCTGGATTCAATGTCCTGGCACATTAGAACCCAAGATGTACTGAGCTTTGGTAGATACCAATGCACAGTGCACACCATCAAATCACATAAAAAATAAATCCATCACCATCAGGAGGCTCACAAGACCTGTCTGTATTAGAAGTTGAAGTGAGCTAAACCAGGCATAACTGGGAAAACACACTACGGTGTGACTGGCTCAGATGGTCCATTCATCCTCAGCATAGACTTCCTCCAGAAAGAATATTTTAAAGATTTGAAAGGTTACAAGTTGGTCTTTGGTGTAGTGGTAGGGGAGACTGATCGTAATAAGCAGCTGTCCACCTTGCCTGGACTTTCAGGTGACCCTTCCATTGTGAGCCTGTTCCGTGGAGGAACAAAAGGTGCTGACAGCATCCATCTAGTCTGTTGTTGGCAATACCAGGCTCTCTGCTCGCCATACAGAGCCAAGGAGTCATCAGCAGGGCTCGACTGTCCTTCAACAGTCCAGCATGGCCAGTGCAGAAGTCCAACTGAAAATGGAGCTTAATGGCCGACTATCATGGCTTGAACAAAGTAATAGCACCTATGAGTGCTGCTGTACTGGACGTGCTGGAGTTCCAGTACAAACTGGAGTCCAAGGCAGTGAAATGGTATGCTATGATTGACATTGTCAATGCATTTTTCTCCATTCCCTAAGCAGCTGAGTACAGGGTGCTGTTTGCTTTCACCTGGAGAAGCATCCAGCGCACATGGAACTAACTGCCCCGGTGGTGGAAGCACAGCCTGGCTATCTGCCATAGACTGATCCAGAGTGCAGTGGAGAAGGTGGAGCCTCAGAGCATCGGCAGTACAGCAAAGACATCATTATATGGGGTGACAAAGTAAAGAAGGTTTTTTTTCCAAAAAGTAGGAAACTGGGTTTACCATTAAGATTAAGTAAGGTCAAGGGACGTGATCAAGTTACAGTTCTTGGAAATTAGATGGCAAGATGGGCATTGCCACATGCCCATGGATGTGGTAAGATAACAGCTATGTCTCCACCTACCAGTAAGAGATACAGTTCTTCTTAGGTCTTACAGGTATTTGGAGGATGAATACTCCATCATACAATGAGATTGTGAAGTCTCTCCATGAAGTAACCCAGAAAGGAAAGGTTTCCATGGAAATGGAAAGCTGCAGTATGGAGCCAAATAATTTGATCTTTTATGGATGATGTATCTTTAAAGTAAATTAATTGTAAGAGATAAGGAGTTTGTTGGACAGGATACAGAAGAAAGGTAAGGACTTTTCTACCCTACTTACAGGGACAATGGGTGTATGTCAGTGGAGCAGTGCAGGAGTCTGTGTTTTTCGGTTCCCAACATAGAAAACATGGAAAGTGCCAAACACAGGGAGTGAATCAGGAAAAGCATTTCAGGTTTTTTTTTAAGCTACAAATATTCAGCATGCTACCAAAAATCACTTAACACCTGGTGATGCTGGCTCTTATGGGTCATTAAATGAATAGCATTCTCTGAACTTCGTTTTAAATCTATGTGACTCAAAACAAGTGCTATATTGCTGTACTTAGTCCTATTGCAGCATGATTATCTAGAAATCTGCATTTGGAAACATTTACCAAAGTAGATACAAAATAGCAAATAGCATGAAAGATACTAATTTGCCTTGGATGTACTGCAAACATCTTCAGACAGTGCAGAAAGTGCAGCAGTCAGTGAAAATCTGCACATTCTTTGGAATGGTACCATACATCTCCCTCAGATCACATGTTTTGTCAGCTGGATGAATATAGCTCCCACAGGGAAGCTGTGTGGCCCATGACTGTCCCAAAATGAATGCACAATAAAAAAAAAGATTAAAAGAAGATCTTGCCCCCTGTAGAGCCTTGCTTATGTCCCCTGTGCTCTGATTGATAGCCACAGATAAAAAGAGCGACACCAGGAGCAGTGGCAGTGTGCAGAATGTTATTGTGGCATGAAACAGACGTTACCTCAATGCTGAGTTCATGCCAATTTCTTTAATGAAAATCACTAGAGCAGATGAACGTGGTGCCTGTGGACTTGAAGGGTCTGGATGAAGACGCACAAGCGCACACAGGGTATGTATCTAAACATAGATTGCTCTGAGAATTATGAGTTGTAAATATAACCACCCTTCCATGATGGAGGAATAGGCTGCATCAATGTATATTTGAAACACCCAACAGAATTTGGCTTAAGGAGCAGGGAGCAGTCCATGGACTGAATGTCTAAAGCAGTACATAGTTTCTGTGCCAGACTCCAGCCTGTTTGGAATCCACATAACCTTTGATGTTGCCTGTTCAAAACTTCACAAAGTGTGCTTTGGTGGATAGTCACTTTCTTTCTTGTGACAGCATCTGAGTTCATCAGTTGTTTTACACGTGTTTTCTTCAAATAAATTTACCAAGACAAAACAACTGATGTCACAAGCAGGAATAATACTGTCCACCAAAGCACACGTGAAAGAAGCATGAATATCTCAACTGTCTTTTCATCAAGGTTCAAGGAAAAGAGAGTTGGGATGATCAAGCTTCTTTCACAAGGTGCAATTTCTTACATATATAGTCTGAAAAGCTTTCCTGTTAAAAACTGCATAGGTATGTTCTTTGCTTTGAATTTCCTCTTCAGTTCAAAAAGATACATGACAAGCTTATATGCCAACGCATGGTCTGTATACATAATATTTCCCTTTGCAACAAGAATGGTACATATTTTTACCTCACGGCCTACAAATTAGAAATGATCATAGATGTTCCTTTTTGTAAAGTCCTTTTTGTAAAAACCATTGAATTTCATCTACCTCTTGTTCTCATTTGGAGCTTGTTGATCCTAAGTGCCATAAGAATATGTCTGCTGAATGTCAGTAAGTCTATTATTCAGACTCTGGACCAGAAGTCTCATAGCCTTCCAGTATATATTTTTCACTTCATTTGTGATGCATAAAAAATAACTACTTCAGAAAACCTTTCCAACCACCATCTCTCTGCTGACAATACTGAGGACTCCATCTTCACTGTAATTTCTAAACTGCATATCTACACCTTGTTCATCCTACCTGTGCAATACATCATTATTTCTTTGTTGCTTCAAGCACTTGTTTTCCAGTTTGAACCTTTCTTGAAAACTTAAAATATTGCTCTGAGTCAATGAAGTTCTTTCTTTTTCCTTTTTTTTTTTTTTTAACAGAGTCAGTATGCAGTATCGGAACTGATGTTAGTGAATCTTTAATATTTTGCTCTTATTCTGATTTTAAACAACACTTAGAACTCAAACATGGCTAGACCAGCAAAGGTCCCAGAATAACATTACAGAAAACCCACATCCCTTGAAAATCTTGTTCTCGGAAAGAAAGTATTCTCCAGAGGAAAGAGCTCTTCTTCTTGCCAGGAGAGAGCTTTGTTCTGTGCCAGGAGAATGGGCTGTCCTTGATAAACTTTCTCTTATATTACCTATACATAAATAATAACCTGCTTTGATTTTGAATTTATATCTTTTGACAGACAACCTGTGGGATTTATGTGTGAAAATCTGGTAATAATTAATATCTTTGGTACTGTTGTGTCATTTTGATTCATTTCCTTCCTCCTGCACTCAAGGACTAACTTCATGCTTTCAGTATAGAGTATGTCTTTTCCATCCCACATCCTGTCCTTTTGTAGCTTGTAGGAGCTGGATGGGTTTATAGTTATTACATCATGTTTGTTATTTCCAGTATCAAGATGTGTTTTCATTTCCTGGCAGGCCATTTTATGGGAATTATCATAATTCAAAATGTAATGGATATTTTTCTTCCTCTTCCTCTACAGTGACACATAAAAAAAAAATGATCTTAACGAGTCTATTTCCTCATCTACTTCTGAAATTTGAGAATGAGCATGAGTTTACCTCTTTTGATATTAAAACTTTTTTTAGCCAGATCCCAATGGCATTATATATGATCAAAGCTATGAAATTAATCCTTGTGTTTCAACTGAGAGCTGTTGTCAGCCTTAGATCCATTCTTCTATTTCATTTATAGTATATCAGACATTTCATGAGAAGGACCAACTTAGGAATTTTGAGACCACATACTGAGAAACTAATAGCATTAGATAAATATATAGAATATATTTCTGCTCTCTTAATTTACACCTTTCTCTTACAGTATAGACACACCTCTGAAATGTAAGCTTCATATAGCAGAAAAGAATGCACATTGAGTCTATATATTGAAGTTCAGAATCCTCTAGAGGGTCACAATGTGAAATTCCCTTTACGCACTGTTGCACAGTCTGAATTAGAACTTACATTAACTTCGATGGAACATAAAGAAATTTGTCCAGTTTAGAGAAATAATTGTTAAATATTAGGTTACAGATTTCTAAACCACAAATATTACCACTATACTGTCTTTTTAGTGTATTTGTTAAGAAATACTAATTTCATGTTCTTTCGCAAGACAAAATAATGGGTTGCTGGAAATTAAGCATGTGCTTAGCTTTATGTAAATCCTGGTTCAATTAAGGTATCTTTCTTGAAGCAGCACATTCCAGCAATAAGATGTGGCCCTACTCTCATCTTTCAGTTGCTAGCATGAGGTAAGAATCTACTCTTATTTCTCAGGTATATCTAATTCTTTTTTGATTTGTAGCTGATTAAGATTATACATGTGAAAAAGCCTAAATCACACATTAAAACCAGATGAAACAGTTGTTTTCACTTTTCCTCTACCACTTTATGTATTTTGTTCTCTATATATAAAAAAGAAAATGTTCCAAAGTATGTGTTTTCCTCCTTTTACACTGAGACCATGGTTATTAGGGGATAATGTATTTAAGTTGAAAACTCTTAATAACGTAGACTTATAATGAAAAGTCTGTCAAGTGTTTAATGTGATACTAAGTGATTATTACAATGACACTGCAAAACTGTGATCAAAGCCAATCATAGATACTTTTCCTAGGTCATATACCTCCAAACTACTAAATCGTTAAATTGCTAGCCATTAAGCTCAATCTCATTCCTGTTTCTTTGTGCAGAGATAAAAATGAAGCATTTTGATGAGCCACTCAAACAATTCCAGAAACATCATCAAAGTTCATCTGCACCAGCAATTCTACTTTTCCAGGGGCATCTTTTGGATTCAAATAGTTGCTATGATGACAGTAATGAAGCCAGTGCATCTCTGTATCAGAGATTACAAAAACCCCTTCTGTTACATGTATTAAACTTGTACTTACTCTTTGCCCCAGACTCCCTGTTAAATGTTATGAATACACACATTCAGAGCCAGAAGCACAGCAAGAGTCCTTGGAAAGGACCAGGCTGGGGTAAGCATGCCTAAATAATTCTGGATATTGTTTTTCTTATGCAGCTAGTTCTTTGGCAGCTACTGAAGTCAGAAGGTGGCCAGGAAGAATTGAGGGAAATAATACAAAGTTCTTGCGGTTGAAGTTACTATTCCTAGGGCTGGAATTAATCTAGAAAGGGGAATGGATAGTGTCTAGCATACACTTGTATTGCTGTAGATTACTTGAGATCTACAAACTGGAGTTATCTGTGCTTAAGACATTATTCATGAAGGGGGAAATACAACTTTTGGAAGCAATTATTAAGAGGTCTCGTGTAGTGGAGATCTAGTACCTGTTCTGAAAAAAGAGTAAACTTTAGGCAAGGGTGATTGTAGAAATAGACACTTAAAAATCTACCTATGTTCACAGATCAGTTCGTGTCAGTCCAGGAAGTGTGGCTAATGCACTAGCACTTCATTCTCTTTGGAGGGGAAGCACCTTCTAAATTCCCTCTAAAGGAACAAAGATTTTGCTTCACCTGTTCCACAGAGAAACTTAGGGTGAAATCATTCCATTTACAAATCTGAATTGCTACTCTTGGGTTCTACCTACCAGAGGATCACCAAAATGTAAAAGGAGGCATCAAAGTGCCCGAGCCTCAGAAATCCATAAATTGATGTCACACTAGAAAATGTAAGACTGAATTCCAAATTTGTGCTTCTTAAGAGGTTTTAGGCTGCAGGTATAACTTGACTTGATTATGAGTCCTTATCAAAATGGAGGCCTAACATTCTTGTATGGAATCTACGTATCTACCAAAATAGGTATTTGAGAAATAGTGACCTAGGGGAAGTTTTAAATCTAAATATTTGTTATTTAATTTTGAAAAATTATTCCATTGATACTGCTTCCTATTTCTTTTAAGTCTGAAGGTGTACAAGAATTTTATAAAAGGACATAAAATAACTATTATGGGATGATATCAGAAAAATGGATACAGACAAGATATCCTGTAGAGATATATTTATCTAAGTAGTTGGAAAAAAATGTGATTTAGTTTTTAAAATTATGCAAAATGCCAGACTTTCTTGAAAATTCCTGTAGCTTCTAAAACTCTTGTTATTAAAAGTAATTTTTTTATTAATAAAACAGTAAAATTCTTTCAATTTATTAATACCAGTGTTTGCAATTTTAATAATTTTTGTTGTATGAAATGGTTCTGGAAGTTCTCTCCATCTTGTGGTGTTATCCTTCAGCCTATATTAATTCTAAAGAAATCTGTAGAAAATTAGCAGCAAGACTGAAACTATTCCTATGCAAAAAAATTATGATTATGATTTAGATAATTTTTTTAGATAAAATGACACTAGTAACTACACTACATAATTCATAAGAATTAAAATAATGAACAGTGAAGATAAAAAGTGTTCTCTATAGTAATTTTAATATTCATTGAAAATATAGCTTTTTGGGTTACAGATGTCATACGTAATCAGTTTGTGACAGACAAAATACAAGGTAAAGTTTAGAGAAGAATACTATTACTGTTAATAGGAAGGGTTAAAAAAATTAAGTTCAATACTTTGCAAGTGTCGTTACAATAATCACTGATATATTAGTAATGGCAAGTGTTGGTGGTTGCCGGTAGAGATATGGAGGGACACAGGTCCTTATAGACCAGTAGGATGTTCTTGCTTTAATCTTCCTGACCTTCAACAGAGAGCTACAAGATAAATCTTACATTCTTTAATACAATTATGGTTTTGAAATCATTCTAAAGAATTTTTTGAGGCAGAACACAAGAGTAATTTTATAGTATCACTACCTACATGAAGAAGCTAATTATGCCTTTACTAAAACCAAAAGGAATTGAAGACCTACTGACAGGGTTCTTTTTTTCATAGAAAAGACAAAAAAATGACAAATAAAAATCACACCAAAAAACTACATGCATGCTCTATAATGAGATTCTTTACTTTCTAATTAGAAAAGCAAGCTTTGAAATATGACTTATTTTTCACTTAGTATTTATATGTCTCTAATTTCATTTTTCATACAGTGCATTTGGAAATACTATTAGCAACTGGTGATAAAGCCTAAGTACAGAAGATAAGGAATAACTGACGATGTTTAAAGTAAACAGATACATTTCTTTCCTCTGAGGAATCCACTGCTGTTGTGAATTCTGATACATTTTTTGACACTGAAAGTGGTGAATGAGGTGTAATTTCGGATCAGACTACGAGGTCAAATGCTATCTGCTCAAGATAATTTCAATGTCATCATATAGAATTTAAATACCTTGATTTAGAAATTAACAGAATAAGCAGACTTTTATTGCTCTATTATTTGTGTGTTCAATTTCTTTCTAAATTTACATCTGAGAAAGGTAATTGTTACGATTTAAATTGGGAAAAAAAGTAAGAGAATAAAGTAGTGCAACCAAGACAGAGTTGTTGAAATACCTTTGGATCCTAAACCATTCAAGTGAGACTTGAATGTGTCAAGTAGACACACATACATTCCGTAAAGTGTCCCCAGTAGACCTGATCATGGTCCCAGCCTCAGTCACAAAGACCAGAGACCAGATTGGTTTACTGTCAGACTGAACAGCTCTGCTATCCCCTGCTATGGAGTGAGAAAGGTTTGGTAGTTCATTCTGAAGGCAGGGGAAAAAAGCCAACCAACCAACCAAAAAAAAAAAAAACAAAACCCAAAACACCACATAAAGAAGGATACTCTGAACAGCTCTAACGGGAATGATCAGTCCCACTCCCACTGTCTGTAACAATTGTCTGTGAAGCTCTCTCAAGAATTACCAGCTCTTGTCTCTGTTACCTCTTTGTGATACATCTGCTCCTGCAGCATCCTGAACTCTACCTTGCTCTTTCTTTAAAAGAAAGAGGCAAATGATGCTGGATTTTGAGCAAGAGCTGTTAGATTTCAAAATACCTGCTATAGATTTCTCTCTGAAAATAAAGATCAGATCCTCATCATCCTCTTTGTAACCAATGGACTCATGAATTTTGATCCCCATTAAAGGGAAATCATCTTTCACACCAGCAGTGATCGTAGACAGAATAAAAAAGAGAAGACCAAAAACTCACAGACACTTTGGATCAAACCTTCCATAGTCACAGAAACCTTTGGTCTTCTACTGTGTGTTCACTTTGCAAACAAGTCATCTTCTCAGCAGTAAGAAGCATTTGTTGCCAGACTTGGATGACTTCAGTAATCAAGCAGTGGTTTAATCTTAACCAATACAACATTGGTTTAATCCTAACTTTTTATTTTTATAATGAAAAGACAGTATTTAATAAAAAAAATCTTTGATGTTGCCTATTTTGTGACACTGTTCTGCAGACGGATTTTCACAATCCTCAGACCAAGAAATCTTTTCCGTGTCCCTTGCTTGTTGTTTCCCTGTCACTTGAGGACATATATTTCAAACATACTTTAATCAGCTTCAACTGTTGTCAGGACTGAGTACAATGGGGAGATGGCAAGTGATGTGCCAGAGTGGTTCATGACTGCTGATTCTGGCTTCAGAACCTGGAGACCCTATTGAAATGTATGTGCTATATTTTGTTTCCTTCCTTTTCTGGCCACATGACTGGATTACTGAAGTTCTTCTGCAGAATTTGCTAGCAATTCTTTTGATGTTATTGAATGCAACAATGCACAACAATGTTGTTTTTTTGTGTTATAGTTTTATGATCTGCTTGTGATTAATTTTGTAACTGCTGATTTTCTGGCCTGCTTTTTGAGATTTACTTGTAGAGAAAAAATATCTGGGAGATATGTTTCACTGACTTAGTGAGCAATTCTGCAATAGTTGTATAGCTGCCAAAGCAGGATCACCTAGGGCAGGCCACACAGGATCACATCCAGGAGGGTTTTAAAAGTCTCCAGAGAAGGAGACTCCACAACCTTTCTGGGCAGCCTGTGCCAGTGCTCTGACACCCTCACAGTAAAGAAGTTTCTCCTCATGTTGAGGTGGAGCTTCCTACGCTCCAGCCTACATACATTATTCCTTGTCCTATTACTGGACATCACCTAAAAGAGACTAACCCCTTCCTCTTGACACCATGTCTCAGACAGCTATACACATTAATAAGATCCCCTCAGGCTTCTCAAGATTCAACAGCCCAGGTTCTCTCAGTCTTTTTTTCATAGGAGAGATGTTCAAGTCCCTTAATCATCCTCACAGCTCTCTGTTGGACTCTCTCCAGTAGGTCCCTGTCTCTCTCGAATTTGGAAGCCCAAAACTGGACACAGTATTCCAGGTGTGATCGCACCAGGATACAGTAGAGGGGGAGGAGAACTTCCCTAGACCTGCTGGACACGCTTTTCTTAATGCACCCCGGGGATGCCATTGGCCCTCTTGACCTCAAGGGCACACTGCTGTCCTGTGAACAACTTACTGTCCACTAGGACTCCAAGGTCTTTCTCCATGGGGTTGCTTTCCAGCAGGACGATCCCTAATTTGTGTTGGTGCCTGGTGTTATTCCTCCCCAGATGCAGGACTCTGCACTTGCCCTTATTGAACTTCATGAGGTTCATTTTCTCCCAGCTCCTCAACCTGTGTAGATCCTGTTGGATAGTAGAAGTGTGACAGAGAAAACTGGAGATTTCCAGAGAGTGGGAAAGTATGGTATTTCTCATCATTTTGTATTAAATTAATACCTTCTCTTTCCAGATAGTCGGAAGAAATCATCAGGAGTAACATTTTCAGATCAAATTCTTATTTCAATTTTGGAAATAAGATGTTTCCTTTAATTTGCACAGATTAATTGTTCTTGTAATGGTTCATCAGAGGTCAAGTTTGACATCTTTTTCTTTATATTTTGACTAGAAAACAATTTATTTTATCTATGTACTACTTCTATAGCAATATATTATACTCCACACACATAAAAAACCCAAAGAACAATAACAACAGGAAAACTCAGTTCCATTACAGAGTTATCTTCCATGGAATAACACTATTCTGTTTTAAAAATAATTTAGGATAATTCTTCTAGTCTTTCTTAAATAAGATTTGCTAAAGCCTAGCAGACTTCAACTGAATTTTTGTAATTTCCGTAATGTTATATATTTTGGATCCAAAAAGTAAGCGGCTAATGTGACAGAAATATTAGCAAGTTTCAGCTCATATCTTCAGTCTTATTATTACAGTACCATATTATACTATAAAACTTTTTCCCACAACGTTGTCATTTTTCTTCTCTTCCCTGACATGTCATGAAATTCACTAGATTAAAAAAAAAAAGTCTATATTGATTCAGAAAAATATATCTTAACTTCTAATAAATTGAAGGTTATTTTAGTGGTATTAATTTCTGTCTCTCCCCTCCTAGTTATTGGTCTATCATTTAACATATTACCTGTATTATACCACTACTAAGTGTGTAGATATAGTTCATGAGCATACATTTTTTTATACATGTATATTCCTTTGTGGGTTTTCTTCTTATGCAGATGCCAGTCCTGGAGAAAGAACATGCACAGCCATACACATGCACTCTTGATCTATTTGATTAGTTTTACTAACCTCCAGCTATTCATATTCCAAGTACCTGTTGGCTTTCTTAGACTGAGGACAGTAATAAACAAATACATTTGGTTACAATTAGACCTTTAAAAACCAGATTCCATCATAAATAAATGTAAAAAAGATTATTCTGTGAAGGAGGAGAGACAGATACTGTTCAAAGTTTTTGGCATGGAAACTCTTTCAAGTAAATCAGAAGCCAGACCACATAAATCAACTGGTCTTCATCTTTTTGCTTAGCAGTTAATGTATTCCTCCTGTATTTGTATGATAAAGACCATTTATTGAGCATCGGTACCCAAATTACACTAGTTTTGATGCTGGATCTTTAGACTGTCACCTAGTAAGGAATAAACAAAGACTATCTGTGAGCAGCTGACCAATAAATTGGACTTCATCAAGAATTCAACACCATACAGCAAAGCACTGTGATATTGCTGGCTTCAATTTATGAAAAAGGATTTTCATAGACCATGTGCCAATCATACAGTGAAAATAACTGTTGGATTGGCATATTAACGATCACAGGAGACCAATGTAAATGTCATGAACTATTGGGAAAGAATAAACTGAGCTCTAATACTAGTCCTCATCTGTTCCCAGTATGCATAGATAAAAAATTTATCACAACAAACAGCATGGTAGTTTGCATGAATTATTAAATCATATGCATACAAGAGGGTTCATAATTAAACAGAAAGACTTACTGAGGATTACCATAACTGACAATGTCTAGAGCCTGCAAGGTCCATCTATAAGTCAAGAGACTAACGCGTATGATTGCTTTTAATTTGTACCATGATTTGTGTGTTATTAATTTATAATACTTTTAGATGTTGCCACAGGGGAGCAGGATGTTAGTCTTTCCATATGCATATGCCAAACATAAATAATAAATATTGAACATATATCATTATTTATATGCAATCACTTTTATCTGTCATAATAAGTTCATTACAATAAGCTACTTAATGCAGAAATTTATTTTAAATTGACCATGTTGTCCTTGACGCATTATTATGTATGAGCCCTTCTAATATGCCTTCTCTTTTACATTTTTAGCAACAGAATCACATGCTTGCAACTCCCAAGGGCTTATTTTGTATTTTGGTGATGAACAATTCAGCCTGAAGCCACTTAATTCAGATTATAAGGCCTGTGACATTTAAAATAATACCATGGGTTCCATTCAGCCAATTATGTACACAAAGCCTTACAGTGTGCTAGTGTGTGCAGGTCAGTATCCTTTCTTACTGCCATACACTCATAAGGAAAATAAAGAATGTAGTTTATAAAAACACATAAAAGTTTTCAACTACTTACTATTTCCTTTCTCAATCTGAGAAATAGGGAGGTGTCACACAGCTTTATGTTAACTCTGTTCTTCACATGTTATTTCACTTACTATAACTGAATAAGCTGCACCATTCTTCTTCTGCGTATTGGTTTGAGGCAGTGCTGAAGCTTGAATATCTGACTGTCATTATTGTCACTGAAAAAAAAAGGAGTAATGCACAGTCTCTGGGGTACAATCACTAAAGAACACAGCTCTGGAGATCCCCAGCACCAAATTAGTAAAGATAAAATTTTGAATCTCCTTCTGAAATGCCTAAACCTCAGTACTTATATAACAAAATACAGTTTCAGGATCCTAACTTAACACTGACCTAAGGTAGACTCAACCCTGTCAGAAATGGAGAATTTCTGCAGCATAAGTGGCATAACAATGTATATGGAGAATTCTACCTTTTCACTTGAGTAGTGATGTAAATAAGCACATCAGAAGCTTCCAGTATTCAGTTCTGCATTTGTATCTATCTCTATATAAAAATCTTATCGCATTTTTTTTTCCTCTTTGAAAAATACTAAGTATTGTATTTTATGTATTTTCTGCATTATTTTTTGTTTGAAAAGTTCCGTGGCAGTTATTAATTTAATATATTACACCAAGTTAATTAGTAGCATTTATATGTTCTTTACAGCATTGGTATATTTTTAAACTTTGCAAAGTGCTTTCCTAGCCTGATTGTACAAGTCTTTAGGCCATTATAAAATTAGAAGTCTTAATGTCACTTGTACGGTCCTAAAGATTCAAAATCAAGCTTAACAGGACAACAAAACCTTGCCGATGGATGACTAAGTTCCTATCTACCACTACAAATACGCAGTTATGAATCAAAACCAGAATCCTTTTGAGTTTCTTTGAGTTCTTTTTGTACAAATTAAAGACAAGTTCTGACCATGATAAATTAAGCAAATTTTATCTCTAGCTCTGCTGTTTACAGATGTTATGGAAAAAATTTGTTTTGTCTATCTGTACACTGCTCTTTTTCTCCTGCTCTGTGATATCTCTTTAGCTCAGATTTAACTCTGAACTGTCTTTTGATACTAGATGATGAGGAGCTAAACATAAGGAATACTAAGCTTTTCAGATGCCTTAAGAGCAACTGGAATTAAATAACAGTACATTTCTGACTCATGTTCACACCCCCAAAACTTGGAAGTGATGCTTTAGTAAAAAGGTAACATGTATTAATTGTTTCAAATATTTTGTCTATTTGACAAAACTTCCTTATGCAATGAGCAAAGCTGATTACCTTTAATCTTTCAGTATTGGATTGCAATATAAGCTATTGTGGGTTTTGATTTTTAATTTGTGTATTTTTACCACAAAACATACTATTAGAGGCTGTACCTAAGGTCAAGAAATGTTCTTCATTTTAGTAATCTATTTCAGTGTACTCACTATTAAACTGGAATACTACTTCCTTCTGAGAAATAAAAGGACTATGTATAACTCAGCATCTAGTAATATATTCATTTGAAAACAGATGTACTGTGGTCTCATGTATTTTGCGATGTTAAGGGGTTAATTGCGATAGTGCAGTCAAATCAAGCATAATTGAATAAGTGAAGGAGAAATCTTTATCTGCTGGGTTTTACAGGATTTTATAAAACAAACAGTTTATGCTCTTGAATAAAAAAAAAAATCTGTCTCATTCTGCTGGTTTTGGCCAGGATAGAGTAATTTTTCTTCACAATAGCTGGTATGCGGTTATGCTTTGCATTTGTACTGAAAACAGCATTGGTAACACAGGAGTGTTTTAGTGATTGCTGAACATCACTTACTCGGAATCAAGGCCTTTTCTGCTCCTCACCCTACCCCATCAGCAAGCAGGCTGAGAATGCACAAGAAGCTGGGAGGGGACAGAGCTGCAACACCTGACCACAACAGACCCGAGGAAAATCCCATAACATAGTACATCATGCTCAGCAATAAAAGCTGGGGAAAAAGGAGAAAGGGGAGAACTTTTAGAGTAATGGTGTTTGTCTTCCCAAGTCACTATTAGGTGTGATAGAGATCATAGAATCGTAGAATCATAGAATGGCCTAGGCTGGAAGAGACCTTAGAGATCATTTAATCCAACCTCCCTGTCATGGGCAGGGATGCTTCTCGACTAGATCAGGCAACATATGAGGACGGAAGGGGAAGCAAACCCGCAACGTGGCTGAACATGTGCCTGATGATGGGAAGTGGTGAGCAAATTCCTTGTTTGCTTTACTTGTGTGCATGGTTTTTTCTTTGCCTACTAAACTATGTTTATTTCAAGCCATGAGTTTTCTCACTTTTACGTTTCCACTTCTCTCCTCCATCTCAGGTGGCTAGGTGGCACTGAGCTGCTGCCTGAGGTTAAATCACAACACTTACACAGGTGAGAAAAACATCTGTATGGAAGTCAAAAGATAAATATTAATCATGTAAGGAAAGAAAGATGCTTGGTCATAGAGGCAGACATTTTAAAACAACATTACAGGCATTCTTACGTATTTTGAGAAAAACATTTTTCCATAATTTCCATTTTACAATAAAATAGTTTTGTTTCATTGTATACACGTTACTTGGCGCCTGACTATGGCACGAAACTTCAAAAAGCTTTTTGAGTAGTACCCTTGAACTTGTCTAAGCAGCACCCACTAGCATCCACAATAGTATCTGCAGGGGTACAATGGAAGATTAGTGATAAGGACTGTAGGTACGCTCAAGCGGCTTGTACCTGAGGTGTTGGAAAACACATACATCACACTGGATTACTGCTTGGCCTTGTGTGCTCGACAAGCAGCACATCCTCGTCTAGATAACAGAGGCCTAGGATAGATGTGGGGGGCATCTCTCATGTTCCTGTCCTGCAAAGCTGTCATGTGAGTCCTGGGAACTCAGGCAGAGCAGCAAGTAAAACATAACAAAGGAGCAGGATAAATACCACACGCTCTCTAGTAAGGAGAGATTTCCTTATGCCTGCACTGCTGCTTGTCGAGCTGCTCTGCCTATGTGCCTCATGCAGGTGCTGCTGCAAAGATTCTTCAGATTCTCAGGTAGCAAGAATAAATCTACTCTTTGCATTTCAGCTGTGGTTTGTGGTTGTTCCTGCGTCCTGCCTCTTTCAGCCCACACAGTATCATATTTATTAAAATTGAAATGAACATCCTGCAAATGTTCATTTCATTTCATTTCCTGCAAATGGAGATTACTTCATACAGGTGTTTAAACATAACAATATCTTAAAAAAAAACCCACAAAAAAACACAGGCAGGTATTGACTTGTTTGTTAGGCATTCTTACTTCATTATCTTACGATGCAAGTATTTCTGTGGTACCTTTCGTGCTTTACCATATCAATTGTCCTAAAACAAATAAAGGCAGTTCTATTCCCTATCACTGGATGTCTGCAGTTACTCATAGTGTTCCACGGAGTTAATAATATGGGTACAAATTGTCTCACATATAATAATTTTTATTGATTTTTTAAATTTTTTTTTTCTTTTATAACACAAGGGGAATGGCATGGTCTTAAATAAGTTATAGATTTACTTCAGTGCCACAGTGTGTGTTAACATCAGAGGTTACGTATCTGAGACAGTTCACAGAGTTCTGAAACTTTGGTGCTGAGTGTCTTTTCCTTCAATGTGTGAAACAGTACTTCAGTGTGGAACACTCAAACAGTCCAACTAATGATGACTGCAAATTGGATTATGTCAATTTAGATTAAACTCACTTAAGTAGCCAGAGAACAAATATTTAAGATTTTTAGCTACAGTGTCTCTCCCAAGCTGTATGGCTCAATGTTGCAGCTCAAGCATCTAGGTCTTCAATTCAAATGATGGATCCCCTTTTCAGACTTACCTGGATACTTAACCACATCAGATTTGCAGGACATTTTCATGGCATTCTTCTCACAGTATCCTCTGCGTTTCCCTTCCTGCTTAAAATCTGCCAATTTAATTGGCAGATAAAACTAACACCAGAGGCAATGTAGGCCCACTGATGAATGAGGTGGGTGCCTTGGTGACACATGATACAGAGAAGGCAGAGTTACTGAATGCCTTCTTTGCCTCTGTCTACTCTGTCGGAGGCTGTCCTGAGGAGCCCCGTTCCCCTGAGGCCCCACAGGAAGTCAGGGCAGTGGAGGAGTTTGCTTTAGTCGATGAGGACTGGGTTAGGGACCAATTAAGCAATCTGGACATCCATAAATCCATGGGTCCAGATGGGATGCATCCACGGGTGCTGAGGGAGCTGGCTGATGTCATTGCTAGACCACTCTCCATCATCTTTGCCAAGTCTTGGGAGATGGGAGAGGTGCCTGAGGACTGGAGGGAAGCAAATGTCACTCCAGTCTTCAAAAAGGGCAAGAAGGAGGACCCAGGTAACTATAGACCGGTCAACCTCACCTCCATCCCTGGGAAAGTGATGGAACGACTTATCCTTGGTGCCATCTCAAGGCATATCAGGGATAAGAGGGTCATTAGAGACAGTCAACATGGCTTCACCAAAGGGAAGTCGTGCCTGACTAACCTCATAGCCTTTTACGAGGATATAACAAGGTGGATAGATGATGGCAGAGCGGTGGATGTGGTCTACCTTGACTTCAATAAAGCATTTGACACAGTCTCCCACAGCATCCTTGCTGCTAAACTGAGGAAGTGTGGTCTAGACTCTCGGGTAGTGAAGTGGACTGCGAACTGGCTGAGGGGAAGAAGCCAAAGAGTTGTGGTCAATGGGGCGGAGTCTGGTTGGAGGCCTGTATCCAGTGGAGTGCCTCAAGGGTCGGTACTGGGACCAGTATTATTCAATATATTCATCGATGACTTGGATGAGGGACTAGAGAGTACTATCAGCAAGTTTGCTGATGACACCAAGCTGGGAGGAGTGGCTGACACTCCAGAAGGCTGTGCTGCCATCCAGCGAGACCTGAACAGGCTGGAGGGTTGGGCGGGGAAAAATTTAATGAAATATAACAAGGGTAAATGTAGAGTCTTGCATCTGGGTAGGAACAACCCCAGGTTCCAGTATAAGTTGGGGAATGACTTATTAGAGAGTAGTGTAGGGGAAAGGGACCTGGGAGTCTTGGTGGACAGCAGGATGACCATGAGCCAGCAGTGTGCCCTTGTGGCCAGGAAGGCCAATGGCATCCTGGGGTGTATTAGAAGGGGGGTGGTTAGTAGGTCGAGAGAGGTTCTCCTTTCTCTCTACTCTGCCCTGGTGAGACCCCATCTGGAATACAGTGTCCAGTTCTGGGCCCCTCAGTTCAAGAAAGACAGGGAACTGCTGGAGAGAGTCCAGCACAGGGCAACTAGGATGATGAAGGGAGTGGAGCATCTCCCTTATGAGAAAAGGCTGAGGGAGCTGGGGCTCTTTAGTTTGGAGAAGAGGAGACTGAGGGGTGACCTCATTAATGTTTACAAATATCTAAAGGGTGAGTGTCACGAGGATGGAGCCAGGCTCTTCTCGGTGACAACCACTGATAGGACAAGGGGTAATGGGCTGAAACTGGAACATAAGAGGTTCCGCTTAAACTCGAGAAGAAACTTCTTCTCAGTGAGGGTGACGGAGCCCTGGAACAGGCTGCCCAGGGAGGTTGTGGAGTCTCCTTCTCTGGAGACATTCAAGACCTGCCTGGACACGTTCCTGTGTGGCATAGTCTAGGCATTCCTGCTCTGGCAGGGGGATTGGACTTGATGATCTTTCGAGGTCCCTTCCAATCCCTAACATTCTATGATTCTATGATTCTATGATTCTAGTGTGACACTCAACAATTCTTGATACACTTTTGCTCGGCACAGAGGTACTTTCCCTACAACCCTGATAAAAGGCAAGTCTAAGAAAGCAGTGAAATTTCTAAGAAGAGGAACTGCCAATCTCATCGGTAAAACAGCTCATTATCCACTGTGTGCCAGATCAAGGCCATAATATATTATAGAACACAGTGTCTATCTGTTCTGTTACTGAGTCTGGAACAGCAGTGCTGGTCAGAGGGGAATTTTTTCTTGGTGTTGTCCATCAACATCAGCAGGACAGTGTCTCACAAATGACATTCGCTAAGCCTTTATAGTGTTGGTGGTACAATGAACAGACATGAGGCTGCATTCAGAGTGTTACAAGCAAAGTGTAATACTGGGTAAGTGGCTGAAGAATGAGACGCCATGTAGAGCTCCCCACTCTTACTGCTTCCTTCTATAAAAGCACTCCCTGAGGAAAAGATGTGCTCCACTTAAAAGCTTTCCTCAACAAATTCAGTGTCAGAAGCAGTCTTTAGAAGATAACAATGAATGCATGCCCTGGTTTTATTCCAATACTTCATTAATTAAACCAATCACAAAGGATGATTATTTTAAGGAAAGTAAGAAGAAAATGCGACCTTTCCTTCTTACAGAGGAAAGGTAGAGTGTTAAACATAGAGTGTTAAACATAGAGTGTTAAAACACTTCTTACAGAGGAAAGGTACCTTGTATTGTAGAGGAAAGCCAGACGTAGGGCTTACCACTAACTAGGTATTTATCAGCATGTACTTTAACACTCATATCTGTGTTTTAACACTCTATGTTCACTGAAAGAGGTTGTCCAGAGAACTGGTGAAGGCCCTGTATCTGGAGACATCCAAGTTCAGTCTTGATGAGACTCTGAGCAACCTGATCTAGTTAAAGATGTCCCTCCTTACTGCAGGGACTAGATGGCCTGTAGAACTCCCTTCTAACCCAACTCATTTTATAATTGATTCTATGTTTCTATGTCCTGAAAGAAAATTGTTCACCAATACTAACAGATTTCTATGCTGGGAATAAACTTTTTCAGGTAGGAGTTCATAGTTGTCCCTAGTTTGGATATAAGACCTTTCTCCTCTTTTTTTTCAAATATTTTGCCTATGCTATGAGCAGTTAGCATGCCACAGGTCTCAATCTCCTTAACAAAAAAAACATGGACAGTGGTTGTCAAATAACGAGTGTATCCAATGTATCTCATTGTGCAAAACACATTCAGAAAAACAAATATTAATTGTTCATCCTAACCAAGAGCTCATGGACATTTAGTAGTGAGAAAGAGAGGAAGAAAGATGGTCTTATTAGCAGTTTAGGATCCTTATTCACATTTCTACGGTGGACACAAAGTTCTGAGGGAGATTCTATGTCACTACACAACTCTACCTATAACTTTAAGTAATCCTCTTTCTCCAACTCAGTCAGTCCCTTTTTCTGATGAAACCCAAAGTGCAGGATATATTGTAGGCCAATTTATTCCCTCCTGAGAATAAGGAAGGAATTCTCCCCATTGAGAATTGGACAGAAGGCTGGTTGTGCACATTTCCATAATGGGAAGGTGAAGAAGAGGGACAGTAAAGAAGCTGAAGAAACTACACTCAACAAAACCAAAACCCAACAAGAGTGATAGCAGCCAAGGCAGCCATATCCAGAGATCCATACCTGCTACACATCTGCGAAAGGCAGAGGCCGGATGGCTTCTAATAGATTTTCAGCTTATGTGAACGGCTATGAGACTTGAGCTAATTAAACAGCTTAAATAAACTGGGCTGAAGCGGCATGTTTCTGACACAATCTCCATGTGTATAATGAATAATACATCTGTATAAGTGCAAAGAGAAGGAGAATATTCCAGTAAGAGGTAGAGAAAATTTCTAGGGCATCTGTGGGAACAGGAAGACCAAACACTCTGTTTGAACTGCTACTATCTCCTTTACAGGTCTTAATGTAAGGTTGCAGAAAGAGAGATTTTAGACTGAACTGTCTTGGCAAGTAAATGAAATGGTGGAATACTACTGACTGTTGAGAGACTTCAAGAAGTAATGTAGAACTATGCTGGGCAACAGTTGTCAGAGGAGCTGTGCATGGAGCAGTTGAAATGTAAAAAGAAGTCAGGTTGACAGACTCTAACCTTGTTAATGGTCTGATGAATCACAGTGTGGTGACCAGGTTCAAACCCTTCCTGAGGCAGAAGACAACAAGCAAACAAGAGGGAGAGATCATGAATTTGTTGATGTGGGCATGCCCATGAGACTTTTCAAAATGCTCATGATGACAGAGCAAAATCAAACTGCAAAATTAGTTCCTTGTTGACATCCCACATCTTCCTCACTTCCTTGCCCTCTCTTTCACTCAAATCCAGAGAAATAGGTTTTGAAGAGTCACCACAAGGGCTGGGAATAAGCTGTCTTTGCCACCAATCCATTACAAGTTACCCTGTGGTAGATTTCTTAGATCAAACGAAATCAGGATTCCTTTTTTTCAAGCCTCCACAGTTTGGTTCTTCTTCCTAGACACTTTTAAAATGTAATATAATATTTTTTTTTTGATGAAAGAAACATGACTAGCTCTCTGTTTCTTGTCTCTTGAATTCCTTTAATTTAAAAAAGCAATATTTCAATGTCATAAAAGGGATTCATCCCTTTACACAGGTTAGAAAACCTCCTGCATCCATTGCCTGTAGTCTAAGCTCAACCAAAGTTAATAGGTTTCTCTGTGGTGTAGATAATTGGCATAAAGTGAAAAAAGGTAGAAGACGGAAGAAGGTGAGAATTAAGTGCTTAGCTTGTAGTTAAATCCTACTTATTTGTGTGGGAGATAAATTATATAGCTCAAAATAACTTTTAGGCTAGAAAAACTGCTTATCTGCCAGGATGTAGATCTCATGTGAATTTTGGAGATGAGGTAACAGCAGCACGGGAGCAGTTTTCCCATCTTTTCACAGGCAGTTGCTTTAAGAAACCATTGCAAATAACTTAGGTAAAATAATCAAAAGGTGATATGACTTAATGGGAAACAGAACAGAATTGGACAGTCTCGGATAGGATCCTAAGCCGAATAACAATGAACACCACACTAATCATTTTTGGATTGATTAGTTACTATTATGGGAGACAAGAACTTTCAAACTTCAACACCTTAAAAATAAAATAAATGTGTTCATATTTTCCCAGTTACTTCTTCCATCTGCCATGAATTCTCATACACTTATTAAATTCCTTTCATCAGGTGAATTTTTTACTAGTCATCCACTTCATAACTACCAGAATATGCCTGGAACCAGCTACTATATCTGAATTTCTCGAAGAAAATCTCAAACTTCTCTCAATTTCCTTCTTCCAGACAAATTTTTCTATCAGCCACTGCCCTGAAACAAATTGAGACTTTTCCTCTATATTCTGGTGCCCTTCACTCAGTGTTGCAAAGATCATTTGGGATTTTTTTTTCCCCATGGATCTTTTCAATCAAGAGAGGAAAAAACATAAAAAGAAGTACTTAAGTTTGTATTTGAACTTTAATTCTGAAAACTCTCTTGCCTTGTTGCATTACCGCAAACAGTGGCTCTAGAAATAGTACCCCATATTCAGTAGTCACACTCACAAAAATTTTAACAGTTCAGATCCTCTGGCCTCTCCTAGCTGTGTAGATTTTGAAACCTCTAAAATGCAATTGTTTAGAAAACTAACCATTGAACTGCGGTTTAGCTTCGGCATTGAGGTAGTCTAACCGGTGAGATCAATATCTGGCTAAATCTTTGACAACAGATTTAGAATGCAGGAGTTTTCATTTCAGTTTCACTGAGGAACAAGCTATTCAGTCATATATTTTGAAGAGCTATTTAGACAGGAAATATGTAGAAAAAAATTACATTTCATTCTTAAATTGTGAATTTTATGGTTTATTTCCTATCATAACCTAGTTTTCTTTCTAAAAAAAGCACTGTCAATACCTATCACTATGGTATGTTGTCTTTGTTATACTTACAATATTATCCTCAGAGAACAAAAATTTTACAGTCTTGGAGGGGAAAAAAACTCCAAATCACATGTTGTGGTTCAAGCTGAGTTACTGGAAACAAAGGAACCATGTGGTCGCTCCCTCCCCCTCTACCAAGAGTGAGGGGAAGAGCCCGAAAGGAGCCGCAGGCAAAGGCCTCGTGGGGTTCAGATAAAAACAGTTTAATGGTGAACATAAAATGGTAACAATAACGCGAGGAACATGTAATGCGGATCTCACCATTCGAATGGACCGGAAACCAGGAAGAGAGAGTGAGCATCCCCACCCCGACCGCTCCATATATATATATACCCCGAGCACGACGTCAGGATGGTATCAAATATCCCTTTGACTAGCAACTCCTTTGGTTGAGCTATTCCCTATGCCCGGATAGCTCCTTTACTGAGAATTAACCCTATCCTAGCTGAACCCAGTACACCACAACAACAAAAAAACAAATGAAATAAAACCCCCAAACTCTTAAAAGGAACGGAGAGAAGTCACTGTCGTATGCTGACAATCATGTTGATTGATTGTAAAGAAAGGACACAAGATTTTGTGGCCAGCTGACTTGGATCTTGAGTCCAGCCTGTCAGACAACCCCAGTTCGATGTCTCACATTTATTAGTAATATAGATTCATTAACGCCAATAGAGCTATGGCAGGAAATAATCTTGATCAGTGAATCAGAGAAGATATTTGGATCAAAATCAGCCTGTCTTTGTTTTACTCATTAAAAATACAAGATACTTATTTTTTTTTCCAGTGAAAGTTTATCCTGCACAATTTCAGAGGCTCAGCAAGAAGACTACATTATGTAGTATGGTTTATGCTGGAGAAAAATTATAGATGTGTTAATGACCTTATTTGTAATTTCTGACATAATATTTCCTTTTAGTCATTGAAACACGAAGCCCCAAAGTTGCCATACATGGTGAGAACTTCTATTCATTTGAGAGATGATGGTTAAACTCTCCATACACTAGAGCTGTCCTTAAAAACTTAGATGTGTATATGAAAGGGGCTTTTCTCCATTCGGCCAAAGATCCAGTGGCAGATTTTGGCAAAGAACCATGGCAGAGGGAAGGTGTGCAGACACTGAACAGACTAAACTGGTACTTATAAGAGAGATTTTCACTGAGTTCTGAAGTATGCTTGAGTATATATATGATATGAGTAATCCTTACAGGTATTAAGGCATTGTTACAGGTAAGAGGATCTGGCTCTCCATAGTTACAGTTCATACTATCTGTAGACGCAATTTTGCATATTATTTTTTCCCCTTTAAAAATTTTCTCAAAATATTTATGAAGTGAAAGTAGTCAGGGAGAATGCAAGCATAGTTACTATGAAGTCTACTGCAGTTAGAAAAAGTGAACTACGTACCCACTAACTCTACCAGCTATAAATCTTGTGGTGTATGGTATTAAAATAGCTGGATTTACAAACTGTTAAACCAACACTCTGTCAAATTATCAACTCCAATTAGGAAGGGAATTTAAAATTGTATACATACACTATTTAATTGTGTATGCCTTTTTACAGGTTTTGATTTTTCTTCATGCAACTTTTTGTTAAAATAAACTTACAATTAATTCATCAATATCTACATTCTTTATAGTTCTGTATTCTGAACTAGAATAAACAGATGTTAAAATTAAGGTACAGAAATAAAATACAGATATGAAATCAGCCCAAAATTTCACTTTCCTCTTACAAAAATGGAAGTTACCTACAATTAGATTTTTTTTACTAATGGTATTAATTCATGTGGAATAGTAACCCTAATACCTTAAATTATTCAAACACATCTCCTTCTGGTGTATCCTGAGGAGTCTTTAATAAATATTAAGTTGTGCTGTTGAAGTTGGTATTCTAGATGTGTTACTGATGCGAAAATCAGAGAGAAATCCAATACTTTTCCCCTCTATGACTTATATATTAGACTATCGTCTGCAAGCTCAAAAAGCTTTTTTGAAAACTTTAACCTGAACATTTTATGGAAAATGGAATATGTGAACGTGATTATGTTATAGTAATCACAATTATGCTCTCTGCATTTATGCTCTAGTGTATTTTATGAATGTACTACAGGAATTATAATTTAAATTTTGGGTATTACTTTCTCTTTAAATCTAGTTAAAGTGAGAAAACTGGAGCAAAAAATCTCAAGTGTTAGTCATCTGTAATCATAGTTGTTTTCAAACAATATTTCATAACACACAGATTTTTAGGCTTATATAGGGTTGGTTATACAGGTTTGACTATTTTTGGAGACCAGTCTTTAATTTTGGAAAAAGATGAAATCAAAGTATGTTCATTACAATCATTATTATAGGAAAAGAGCTTCAAATACTAGCCAGAACTGAATCAAATTCCTACATGATAAAGGTAACCTGCAGATGAAGCACATTTTGCATTCAATATTTAAAATTCTATTTTTTATAACAGCAGATATAATCAAAAAGAAGCACCGAGTCTGAAAAATTCTATCCATATCTATCTTGTCTGCATTGAGATATGTAAGCTGAATGTTTAATTTTGCTTCATAATACACACAATTAGAAGCATCCCTTGTCAGTGAATGGAGGGTTTAATTTGGTTTAAAATGACAGTTGTGACAAGTAAAATCACAGGTAAGAAATGCAGTGAGAAGCATTAAACGACCTCAAACAGCCAAAAAGTTCGTCTCCCAAGAGATAAACTGGAAACTCCTATGGGCACCTTGGCAGAACTTTTCAGTGATATCTCTTTATCTGAAATAATACATTTGAGCATAAATAAAGCATCTATCATTCATGTCAATCTGATCCTGTGAATAAGCAGAAACAAGAGTAACATTTAGGTTCTTTTCTTCATCATTTTAAAAATAGAAGCTGTGGAAATGTTTCCCTAAAGAAGTTACCTCATTTTAACTCTGTGATTATCCAAAGAACATGAACTGCACATCAGTAAAAAATGACTTCAGTACCAGTGAATTAAATTTTTGTGAAATGAATCAGTCTTCAAAGCAAAGTCCACTGAAACTATTTTTTTAATTAATAATATTGAAATTAGTATTTTCTTTTCCTGACAAGAAAAATAAATCTTTTCTTTTTTTTGAGTTAATAAGTTTTTTCTTAATAGGTTTCTTAAATATTTTGGGAAGGAAGCAAGTAATATGCTAAGAAATATTTTATTTTTAAAAGGCTATCATTATAAATTTCCAAGGGTCAAATTGTCCTAATTGTCTCATCTTGGACTGGTAGCAGTTTATTATGTATTTTAAGCTAAATAAAAAACACTTTCATTTTTGTCAGCTGCTTATCTCCAAAGTTTCTTTCTAATTCCACACAGAAAATAAGATATAATAGATATCTATTTTCTCACTATCCCACTGCAAAGGAATTTTTAGTAACTTCTGTTTCTTTTAGTTGTGTGTTTTGTGGTGTGTTTCGTAGAAAGCATGTGAAAAAATATATTGTGATGACCTTCTAAAAATTTTAAATTAGAACAATACAGCGCATCCATCCTTTTGTTTATTTAAATTAAAATGGAAGAATGTCTTCAGTTTAAAAAAAAACAACAAATAAAACAAAACTAAAATAATAGTAAAATGCCACTAAAACTATTTTATTTTTAAAAGATATAGTCCATGCTTGCGTATCATGAAAAGGTAACATACATTTAATGGACTGAAGGTGCTTCCATGACTACACAACTGTGAAAAAGCAGAATTCGTAACGGCTCCAGCATAAAAACACAATATGAGTATATGTCATTATTGTTTTATGAAGACTAGAAACTTTTTCCAAAGGATTAGTCCTTAAAATACATACCACCTCCTTACTGGACTGGTGTCACTGAGACAGTAGGTGGTGGCTTTTATCTTCTTGAATATTTTTAAACATATGCTAAATGAAGTTGTTTCTGCATGTATCCTGGCTGCTGCTTTAATGGTCAGTCTCACCTTTGCTGACAGAAAGACAAAGTATTGCTTCTTTCCTGTAAAATGTTCACAATGCAGCTAGAACTTAAGAATCAACTAAGGATACTAGAGAGATCACTTTCTATTTATTTATTCACATGATTCTGCACTGTAAACAGATATCTTAAATTGCAGTCTTATCATTTAAGTAATTTTGATTAAAGTAGTCTTCTGGCCTTAAAAAGGAGAGGGAAAGAAGATTATTACATAGAGAATGAAGTTAAATCTTAGAAGGAATTACTTCACCCAGGATAAATCCAAAGCTCTTGGCTGAATATAGCATTCATGTCATTGTAAATTCCAATAACTAACATTCTGACTTTTAAAAGAACATTAATTTCTATGTGTTTAATCCCATTTATGACAGTGTATTAGGTGATCAATACTATAAATGCGTCATTAGACACCCTACACTTAATGTAACTGTTAGTATTACTTTGGTCCTCTACATGGAAGGATTTAAAGCTGAAATAGAAATTTAATTGAATCATTTTTATGCCTTCTTTTTTTAAAAAAAAATGATTGTGTCGATGTATTTTCAACATTATTTGTGATTTAAAGAATACAAAGTGGACTTAATGTTCTGTCTTTTCCATTCGTAATATGTTGGTTTATATTTTTAGAGATGAAAAGCCAAACAGAACTACTTTTAATTTCGAAAACAGTTTCTGCCAAAACATAATAAGAAAGAAAAGAAAGAAAAGAAAAAAAAAGAAACAATAAGAGTTCCATACTATTGGCAGCTAGTAATAACCATGGAAGGAAAACCTTCAAAATCTTCTGACCCTTCTCATGTCTAAGAGTATTTTTATTGACGCTATTAATATCTGTAGCAAGTGAAATGTGCCTTAGTCATTGATGTCCGTAAAAGCTTTCTGCCATTATGGTTATTGTTCTCATCATGTGCTGCTTCAGCATGAACAAGTCATATCTCTATCATCACTAATGATCTTCATTAATTAATGTCCTTTATCATTGATAGATTCAGCTGGATAATTGTCATGCCTCAGATTTCTTTACAGTCTCTGGGACTATGGTATTATGCCAATGTTTACACAGGCTTGCATCAATATGAAGAACTTTTTTTATAAAAAGCTTACAGCACAGTGGCCTGTTAATCATAATGCTGACACCTGCAATGCCTTGGTATCTGTTCTGAAAAGTTATTCAAGTTCTCCAGGACAGTGGGCTCAGAATGGCTCTTGAATTGCTTAATAAATGAGCCTTACAATGAACCGCCCTGCATTACACTACACAGCATTTTGAAGCTTTCATACTTTTCCATGTGATTGTTTGAACCTAATGCCTAACATTTAACTGCTGTATGCACACCACGTGATCACTCTGACAGTTTCAAAAGCAAGCCACACATAAAATTGAAACTACTTTTAATACTGGTCCGGCTTAAAAGACCTTAACATGATCAGGATCCATTACCAGACCTGACTCATCTTCTATTTTGAGCCAGACAAACAGTTTCCAAATAGATGAATCTCAGAATCTCACAATCTTGCAGAAACTACTAGACTGGAAAAGAGAATGACAAGAGATGTCTCGTCTGTTTGGTAGTTTGTCTTTTTAAGTTAAGTAATATGAAATATTTAGATGAAAGACCTCCACTGATTCTTTTCAGTTTCAGGACCTGGGTTTGAGGTTCTAAACCTCCAGCTGTGTGCTCTTCACTCTTTTTTTTTTTTCCTTCTTCAAATTCTTTCCACTTCAGGCTCTTCTGAATACAATACATTAGAAATTATGATGAAATATTATGTCAGAATATATGATGAGACCCAACACATTAAAGGCATAGGGTGAGATGTCAAGGAAAGAACTACCTCAGAAATATACTAACACACAATATTTTCATTTGTCCTTTCAGCCCAGTGGAAGAAACCAGGATCAGCAACTGGTAGCACGATTTTATATGTCCTACTACCTCTCCTATCTGTCTATTAAGGTTGCACTTTTAGTGACACACAATCACTTGTGATTTAGCCTCATTCCTTTAGAACACTTGTATCATCCTGCATCTCCGCTTCTAAGGTTTCCTGCAACAGTCTTTTTCATTTGTCAGCAGCCTTTAAGATGCAGGTTGCTGATAATTAATGCTTTATCAGTAAAACTTAGTCACACCTACTTCCTTGTACTAGAGTCATTGAACAGGTCAGTCTACCAAAAATACCCCAAAGGCTAGTCAGAAGATAGATATAGGTTCGGATTACATAGATATGGCATTTTGTTAAGTTTTCACCATTATAATCTATTAGCTACAGAAATATCACTGATATGTTATCAAAACTCCATTACAGCATTGCTCCCCATACAGATCGGATCTGAAACACACAAAGAGGAAACACCGTCAAAACACTGACCCCTCACAGCAAGCACAGCCTAGCCCTTCTTCATGTATTTCTGCTTTCTTATACCTGTTTCTCAGCTGCCTTCTTCAAGCAATGCAACTACTTTGTTGCAAGCACGTTCACCTTCTCAAAGCCCCCCAAGTTCACAGTTTAGTCAGCAGAATCCATAAAGCCATCTTGTGCATAACTCCTTTCAGGGCAGCTCTCTTCGGACATTGTGTACAAAGGCATGGAGTTTTATCTACACCAATAACACCACTCACTACCTGGTAGTGCTCTACACAACTGGTTTGGGATGTCTGCAGGACAAAGGAGAAACATGTATTATATTTTGTGTCTCCAACCACTGACAGGAGTTGAAGTTACAGAGTATGATAATAGGAAAAAAAAAAAAAAGTAAAATAAAGGAAAACCTGGGAACAATGAGATCCCAGGTAGTGGTTGCTCTCCAGGAAGGACACTGTCTATGTGAGAAAACATCACTTAAAAGGTCAGAAAAGGAAGAAGGTCTCTTTTGCATGTATTTGGAAAACTTCTAGCCCAGAGGTCCAGCAAACCAGAGACTAGGCCCACTTCAGGCTGTCTACCAGAATAAGACCTAACATATCACAGTTCTCTGATTTCTGAAATAAGTCAAATAGTGACTGCATCCCAGAAGGAGTATATTGAATGAGCGACGTAGAAAAAGATGAACCAGATGACTTCTTGGTGCATTTTCCAAGTATATATAATTTTTTGATGTAGATTAGGTCTTGGTGGGCTTGTAGAAGGAAAGTGGAAATGGAGATATGTCCAGTGGAGATGATTTAAACACCAAACCTTGAAAATTATTTTGGAGTGGATGTGTTCCAGTCTATATGTCCTGGATAAATTCAGATCTTCCGAATAAAATGAGGACATTTGTATTTACTAATATTTGGAAAAGAACTTGCATCTTATGGGCAGTTATGCAGTTAAGATGACATCTCTGTTGTTTTCATACTTATTTCATAATTTAGGAATCCTTTGTGTAGCTTAATGCAACTTGAAAGTTGCAACTCAAAAGAAAATATTTCGGAAAAAAAGAAAAATAAGTTTTCAACATTAGCATAAAACTCAAAGCTCATGTATATTGCTGTATCAATCTCTATTGACCTCTGAAATGTTATACATCACTGCCAGGCAGACAACATTCCCACTGCTGAGGCTAGAAACAAAGAAAACCAGGCCCAGAAGTGATGCATGCCATTTCAGATGCTTTCTAAACAGGTAGCATAACAAGAAGACTGGAATTCCTGTCTCCATATCGATCACTGCAGCAAGCTCAACATCTGACATTCCACATGATGGTCCTTTCACCTTTTTTTGTCTTCCCTATTGTCCTATGTTTCTTTTACTTTCTTTTCCTTTCTCCCTATCAGATTTTAATAGGATTTTACTAACCCAGTGGGTTAGCACCCACTAAATGGAACAGATGTAATTTGCCAGATGATTCAGTTGTGCAGAAGACCAGCAATAGTATTTATGAAGGTACAGACCAAGAGCTCTTTATTCCCTCACTGAGTTTTGCTTGAGACATTTCATTTTGTATATTAATAGGCAAGAGGATCTATTATGGAACTCTTACACATTATTTTTCAAAGTTTCTTTTATAAATGGGTGTGGGGATGGTTGATTTTTCATTGCTTACATCTTGCCTAGGCAAGTAAAGGTTTTTTTTACTGCATTATAAGAAATGACTCTGTGGGAGTTCATGTGGCTGCTTAATGCTGAGCTTCACAATAAAATAAAGTTTGCAATATGTTTTTTCAAGTCTACCCTCATTTTTGTCTAATGCCTTTTTTAGTGTTTGTGCAAAGCATTCTGCTAATTCATTCTGAATTAGGTAGTAACTATTTGATCTAGTGCATTTACTCACATTTTCTTCTGGGAAACTGGAAATTCTGCAGGAAAATATGAAAACCCTTTATCTAAAAGGATCTCTCCAGGCAAGCCATATGGGGCAAAGCAAAATCACAATATGCCTCAGTAGTTTATCATACGTGCCACTTCTGGCCTCCTACAATAAACACAAACTATAATTAAGTACATTTATTTATTTCTCTGCTAAATCAAGATGTGTCTATTCTGTCAAGTCTTATGCCATTTTCATCAGAAGGACAGAGCAGTTTGAGTGACAGTATTCGTATTGATTTCCTTCTTCTGTACTAGTCCAAAGGCTCTTACCATCACAAATAACTTCTCTGTTTATTTTTTTTTTTAATTATGTGTTCACTACAGGATGCTGAAATAAAAATTACATTTTGTGGCTTAGGGAATGAACATTAACTGAGTTGCAAAGCACATATAGTAACTGCATGCAGAAATCCTTATGCCTCTATATACTAAAAACACACAAAATCAGTATTTTATCTTTCAGCTAGCAAAATTTTCCGTTTCTGTATTGACTTTAATTAACATCTTCACAAGTTATTAGAAACTGGAAAAATTAAGGAAAATATACAATCAAAATTTTGCTTTTGAACATAGGATTAAGGGAAATCTCTGATAAATTTACTCTAATTCTCTGCTTATACTTACCACTATGTCAACAATATGGTGCACTACTTCATATTGTCTTCATATGATTTCAGTTAATTATTGAATAACCATTTACTTCTGTAAAAGTAGTGAGAGTAGGAAAAGTATTTGGAAGAATTTTAGTAACTAACTTCATTTTACCTTTATATGTAATGGTTTTGATTTTTATTAATATATTACCAAAAATTTTGGTGTTTTGTTTTCGCTTTTTTTTTAAACCTGCCTTTCAGGCTATGTGTCATAACTCAGGGGGCTTCAGGGATGGCCTCTGTGACAGACACCAAGGTCAGAGAAGAAGAGTGCGGAGAAGGTGCTCCAGGCACCTGAGCAGAGATTCCCTGCAGCCCCTGGAGAAGATCACAGTGGTGCAGGTTGTCCCTCTGCAGCTCATGTAGGACCACAATGGAACAGATATCCACACTGCCTGTGGAGGATAACCATGCTATAAGAGGTGGATATACCCTGAAGGAAGGTGCAGCCCTCACGGAGAGCCCGTGAGCCCATGCAGAAACAAACTGCTGAAAGAAGCTGTGACCCATGAAGAAGAGCCCATGCAGGAGCAGTTTTCTGTGCAGGACCTGTGGCCTGTGGGAGATCTACACTGGCGCAGTCTGCTCCTGAGGAACTGTATGCTATGGATATGGCCCACACTGGAGCAGGAGAACAGTATGAGGTGGAAGGAGTGGCAGACAGCAGCTATTGCAATCATAATTCCCCTTTCCTACTCCTCTGCTCTTCTCAGGGAGTTGAAGAAGTAGAGGAGTTGAGAATGGTAGAGTGAAGTTGAGGAAGGGAGTGACATAATGTTAACTTTTTTTTTTATTTTTTTATTTCTTGCCATCCTACCGGAATATTCACTGAAAATAAATCAAATTAATCTTCCCCAGGTTGACTTTGTTTTGCCCATGATGGGAACTGGCAAGTGATACTCCTGCCTTTATCTTGACCTATAAGATTTTCCATCTTAGTTTTCCTTGTCCTGTTGAGAAGTCAGAGCAAGAGAGCAGCTTCATGGATATCTGGCAGCCAGTCAAGGTCAACCCACCACAATTGCTTGTCTCAATTTTCGTAATTTATGAAATGATCCAATTATTTTAACCCTATATGACTATCTGAGGTTATCTTATTCTATAGTGGAAATAGTACGGACAACTCATGTTTGATATTATCTTGATATGAACAGGTACAGAATTTGTCATGATATTTTCATTTTCAGGAGAATTCCACACCCATTTCCTACAGTTGCCATCCGATTCAAGTTTACTACCCTCCTCTGCTTCCATATGATTATTTCCTATCTAGAATTTACATTACTCTCTGTGGTATTAAAATCACTCCTTGTCGTTAAAATCACTCTATATAACATGGTAAACTGCATCATTGACAACAAAATTTAGAAAACAAAATATATAAAAAAAGTAAATCAAAGCAAACTAATTGTACATGGAAAATTAACCAACAGCTAGAGGTCTGACCTGGCCTAACCAGCTCTCACCACAGTAGAAACTCTTTTTGAACTTGTTTTCTAGCCACATAAGCAAATGTCAAGCCTACAGGGGCTCGAGTTGAAGCATACCCTATCCAGCTCCATGTATATGCCCCAAAAGGTAAATTATATTTTCCACAGAGTGGTATGTATGAGAAAATATTCCTCGACACCTCCAGCTAAGTGTCGTTAAGGGCACAGTGCCTTATACATTACCCGTTCCCTGACAAACAGGCCAACTGTACAGCAGGCACTGGGTCAGGCAAGACAGTGTCAAACACATTTCCTGGAGCTAAGCACACATCTGCATCCCACACAGTGACTCCTACACTCACCTTTCACAATACGGAGAAATGAGGTTTGCAGTGCAACTCAGCACTTGAAACACAGCAAGAAAGGAGGTAGCAGGTGAGGAGGGAGGGAATCAGCAATGCATTTACACTTTCAGCATTGCTTATCAGTCTAGAACTTACACAGGGGTCAGTAAGAACTTCTGTCTTGGGGAATGGCTGTCAGTCTTATTACCAGATGAAAGACACGAAAGTTCACCTGCACATACTGGAAATTGTTCAGCACCATCAGTCACAGATTTCTACATAACCATGCTGCAAACTCAACAGCCCTTGCTGTGTAAGCACAGCAAGCCTGACATGCTCATGCATTATTGCACTCCATGATTGGAGACATGCACACCAAACCTACCACTCAGGACTGGAGAGCTCTCTGATGACGCTCAGGCATTATTCTCCACTCCAGTACATTCCTAGTGGGCCCTTGGCGAGCAAAGTAGCTTTATTGCCACCACTGCAAAATCTTGGAAAGGACGAACTCAGACACACCTTCCCCTCAGTTTGTATACATAATCCAAGCAGCATTCAACATAGCTAAAAGGCCACTGACAGGCCTCGCTACATTCCCTGTGCCATGAAGGAATCCACATTTCTGCTTCCCATGGACACAGCTCCAGGGGCTTGCAGACACCTTCTCAGATCTTGGCAGCTTGGTCAATTCCCCAGCCATCACCTGGCAGAAATACAGTGCAAGAAGTTGTTAAATGTAGGAGGTCCATGTGTGGGCCTTCTGTCTTTATTCAACTCAGCAGGTGACCTCCAAAGCCTTGATTTCCCCTAGTGGTTGGCACTTGGAGCTACAGCTCCCTGGAATTTGGGGTCTCATTCCAATTGTGGAACTCAGATCTCACATCGTATTTGCAGGTTAGTCCATTTTAAAGGTCACAGGATCAGCAGCATTCACACAGAACTGAGAGTGTGTGCCCACATAGAAAATATTCAGAAGCTAAATTTAGCAAGAATACTGGAGAGACTGCCATGGTAAGGTCAGAGCTCTGTCACACAAGACCCTTGTTTATAATGTGACAAGACCCTTTTATCTCTTTCTTCGTTTACTTTCCCACACTTGTCTCTCATGTCCCAAGGTTTCAGGACTACAACTCAGGTTCACCTATTCCTGGGCCAGATCCAGCGATGATCACAACATATGCAGCAATCTGCTTGTGGCGGGCAAAAAGTGCCCAACAGCCCAGCGTTCTCGCCTTTTATACAGTCAAGTTCATGCCACATCGCGTTGTTTATACCTTGTGGAAAATTACCGGGAACAGGTTTTGGGGACTGTGGGGGCTTCTGAGACAGATCACCCCTCCTCTCCCTACTGCAAGCCCTGCCTGCCCCACACTTCCATTGGTGCAGGGCTGGGGCAGGGGGCTCAGCAAAGTACTGGGTCACCCCTGCACAAACACAGACAGAGGCACCAGGCAGGCTGCTCTGGCTCGTTTAGGTTCAGAAAAGGCCCAGACTGTTTGAGACATTCATAGCAGTCCTTCATATTGTCCCTCTCCTGTTCCTCCTTTTCCCTGGCTTTTGTCCTTCCCTTAAATATCTTGTAATAAGCATTTCACACTCCTGCAATCACCTTAAATCACTCCCTAGGTTTTATACAATCCCAAATGCTCTTCCCTCCATATGCCGTAATGAGTCCTAGACACATTTAAACTATTGTTCCCTGTAGTTTGCAGGGAGAGATTCTCTAAAATCATCAAAAGATTACTCTTTGTGGATTTCACACCAGGTACAATGACTGTTCTCCCTGTGTGGTCATCTCAGTCTGCTCTATTTGCTCTTCTGATCTTCCCCTGCTCACTTCTCCCTTGCTGTTTACAGTACCTACCCTTCAACCAGGTAACCTAACATATGACTAGTTCCAGTGGGCTGGGCTGCCACACCTAGAAAAGAAAGGAAAAAAAGAAAACCAAACTAAAACAAAATCCTAGACATTTCAGTCACCAGCCATTCAATTAAACTGAGAACTTTACATTTATACCATGGGCAAGAGTCACATGGTGGCTGGCTTGATGTGCAATTTGTCATCAGCCAGCTCCCCCCAGTGGCAAGCCAGTTCAAAACAGTTCTACAGAGCTAGATAACTGGGATGTAAACCAAGCAAGAGGTGATGGAATGGTTGTACTCTTGGTAGTGATGGTGGTCGTGAAAGAAGAGCAGATAAAAGTGCACACTGCTATCACTACCACCGTTCCTTCAGCTGGGGTATGAAAACACCTGGTACTGGGAAAAAGCTTTTTAGGAAGTGCTCCCACATTTCTAGCATTACAGAGTGATAACACCTATAAGCCCAAATGACTGCTGTTCTTGTTACAGCAATAGAAGCCTATTAAAGGAATTATCTCATTTTCTAAAAAGATCAGTGAAGAAGCCTGAAGGCAGGTGGATTTGATGAGACAGAGAGGCAGAAGGGATACAAACAGGCCCAGTTCCTACCAAGCAGATCCTTAGATTGCCCATGGCATGTGACACTGCTCGCCCCCTTGAAGAGTGGAGGGAGGATTGGATGGTGAGGCTTCAAAGCTTGGTAAAGAGCAAATGCTATCTTTAGGGCACACACAGTGTCCTCCAGATGTAGCTTACAAGTGCCAAAGTACTTGCATGAGACAGCTGCATCTGCCTCTCTAAAACAGCAACAGTGTCATGGCCCTGCGAGCCTTGATTGTCCCAGCCTGGCTTCAATTTGTCCCTATACCTGGGGAGGTGCTTGATACCCAGAGCTGGGGCTGCCCTGGTTCCCTCCAACTGCTCTGCTCCTGGCTGGGGCAGCAGGATGGGCCTTGGCTGCCAGGCCCTGTCCCTGCTGTCCCCAGCCCCTGGGGGGATGTTGGCCCCGTGGAGATCTGACAGGGTGTGGTAAAATAGCTAACTGAAAAGTGTGGTGAATTACAAGGCAGAGCCACTGCAAAATATGAAGACACAGAAAGTGACGTCTATTTCAGCTGACAGAGCTGCAAACGTTGTCAGCTGGACCCCACACACAAGCTAGCCCTCTCCTGAGGCATGATCATATCGCATGTGTGGAGACCTGAGGCTGCTGAGCTAGGGTAGAGGAGATGCAGCCAACCCAGGACTTACATAGGTTGATGGATGTTGTGAATATATAATAAAACTTAACATTATGATTTTTACATATTTTTAACATAACCCCCTGATACGCATTATCAAAAAGCTCTAAGAACATTCAGCACCTTTTTTCCAGTCAATATTGATGCTCAGTGTTCTTCACGATTTTCTTCATAGGGAAAGTGACCTTGCTGACGTTCCCGTGCGCTGGCCACTGAAGGTAGGCCGAAGAATGTGAATGTTTCGGACCCTCTAAAAAGTAGTTACAGGGGTTGAGGTTAGCTGGCAGGTGCACAGAGGAAAAACATTAGGGCTTAAGTTAACTTTGAGTAAGGAGTATTTTGTACAAAAGGGACAATGATGGATGACTACATCAGGGCATACCTGTGCTGCTGCTAAGCCTTAAAAGGGCCGGGGCTAATAGTTTAGCATGTTTATCAGTTTAGCAAAAGACTAATAGAGAATTAGACACCAGTGTTAAGCAAGTGGATCCCTTTCTACAAATGAAGTTCATTTAACTAAATGTAGATACTTAAGAGAACAAAACCTCTGTTTGGGGGGATCTAGTGCAGTTTGTGTTAGTGCTTGAGGTTAATTAATCTCTGACACCCACTTCCATCCATGTAGCTATGCCCTCAGCCAGAGCTCCCATTCAGAGAGATCTGGACAGGCTGCAGAGTTGGGTGGGAAGACATTTTATAAAATACAAGCAGGGCAAGTGTAGAGTCTTGCATCTGGGAAAGAACAGCCCCACGTACCAGTGTAGGTTCGGGACTGACCTGTTGGAGAGCAGCATAAGGGAAAGGGATCTGGCGGTCCTGGTGGACAGCAGGATGACCATAAGCGAGCAATGTGCCCTTGTGGCCAAGAAGGCCAATGGCATCCTGGGGTGTATGAGAAGGGGAGTAGCAAGTAGGTCGAGAGACGTCCTCTGGGACCCAGAAGGACAGGGAACTGCTTGAGAGAGTCCAGTGCAGAGCCACAGAGATGATGAAGGGAGTGGAACATCTCCCTTATGAGGAAAGGCTGAAGGAGCTGGGTCTCTAGCTTGGAGGAGACTGAGGGGTGATGTCATTTATGTTTACAAATATGTAAAGGGTGAGAGTCGGGAGGACGGAGCCAGACTCTTCTCAGTGATGTCCAATGACAGGACAAGGGTCAATGGATATAGGCTGAAACACAGGAGGTTCCACAAAAACATTAGAAAAAACTTTTTCACTGTGAGTGTGACAGAGCACTGGAACAGGCTGCCCAAGGAGGCTGTGGAGTCTCCTCTGGAGACTTTCAAAGTCTACCTGGACACATTCCTGTGTGACCTACTGTGGGTGATCCTGCTCTGGTAAGGGGGTTGGACCAGGTGATCTTTCAAGGTCCCTTCCAACTCCTAACATTCTGTGATCTTCTGGAGTAAAATGCATTGCCATCACATACACTGTTGTGCTACATACACACATCTCCTCTCTTCACTATGATGCTGTAAACCAAGTATGCTAGTGACATCTCTTTATTTAAGAAGTTTGAAGTGATCTGTTGAAACGCAACCCTAGCACTGCCTGAGTAGATGATACAAGCTGTGACTGAGGCATTGAGAGATGATGTGTCCTTGTAAATGATTTAATACTGTTGATCTTAATTTGAGGTGAATCAATTTTAACTTCTTTGTGTTCTGAGCCCTGCAGAAAGCAGGTGCAGATAGTCCTTCCTTACACACATTATTTAGTTCAGGGACAGAAGGTGTACATGTCTCATCACGTAGCATAAACATTTTGGGCCTTGGAGTCCAGTGCTAGAGAACACATACAACATTTTATTTATGTTGCCTTCAGTGAAGCAGAAAATTTTATTGCTGAGCACTGCAAGCAGGGCAGCTTTGACAGGCTCTTCCATGGATGGAAAATCATTCACCTGTGCCTTATACAAGCAACTTACTTCTATCTATAAAGACTGGCCCTATTATAGGAGTCCAATGTACCCTCAAGGTTGGAGGAAGGGTCTGCCTGTCAAGGGAGTACAGACATAATGTAAGGAGGAATCTGAGGGTACAGTGAAAGGGATCAGAAGTGTAGCGTTCTTTGAACGTAACTTCTAACATCACAGGTTGTTGAAAACACCATCGATTTGAAATGTTATTTTCACAAAGGTGAATACAGAAGTAGAGAATTTAACACCTGAGAGGAAACATCTGATGAACAACAGTAGTTACTTCATAAAATGCAGGCAGACTAAATTACATATATTTAATCATGAATCTCACTCTTACTGTCTGTAAAGTCTTTCTACCTGGAAATAATAAGAAAAATCAGGCTAAGAAAGTTTGTGAAAAGAGTATATTCGTTGAAGTTGCAGTCCAGTATTTCTTTAATTCCTCATTGCTCTGCTGAAAAATTTAATGAAACACAGTGTGCAGTGCCTTCTCCTGTGATTAAATGCCTCTCCCTTCTGTAAGAAACTGGAGTCTGGAGTCACCAGTAACCAAGGACCTCACTTTCCAAGGCTCAACCTCTAGATCTCACACAGTAATACCCAAATACAAGTTATAAAACATTTTTTTATGTGCTTAATGATAGTGCTGAGGGAGACTTTTGACAGACTGAGAATGGTTTCCTTACAAACTCATTTCAGTTATGAATGCACATAGGAAGAATAAAAGCTTACTTCTCTAATATGCTTTGCATTACATAAATATACTCTATCATCTGCCATGGGGAACTAAAATATGACTATATCCAGGTACATGTTTAATCAAAATGTCTTCCAGAACTTTGTATGTACACTTCTAGTCTTGCAGTCATACTTTCAAATCCATGAAATTTAGTATTGTAAAGTTACATTTATGTGATTTCAAATGTACCATAAGATAAATAAACATAGAATATTATCACAAATAATTGTTGCATAAATGTGATTAAATCCTAAAGGTAACATGGTTGAATGCATTATGAGGGGATTGAGCAGTAATAGATTCCTGACCTCACACTATTTTGACATTTATCAATGACCTAGAAGAAATAATGTTACAGTCAATCTTTTAAAGATTGTGCAACTACTTAAATAATGAAGAGTAGAGATCATTGCCACAAGAAGATATGAATCACTTGGTAAGCTAGGACACGAAAAATACTCTTTTCAGAACTAAATAATGCAAACTATGCTTACAGAAAGACTGTATTAGGGAGACTACATTAGGATGCAAAGGCTCTAAAAGACTAAGCAATCAACTAAAAAGGAGTCTCCAATGGTTTCCAGTGTCATAACTTTAGTAAGTAATTAGTGGGAACATGAAACAGGAGTAAAGAGGTGCCTGTTACAGAGATCCGTATCTTGAGAATAATGCTTAAACACTGAGAGTTTAAAACAAAAAAAAAAATGCCCCTGAAATAATTATTCTTGTACCTGACAAAAATATATAGGCCCTCAAAAACCCCCCTTAGTGTTTTTGAAAATAACCAAAGGAACTTGAAAGAGTCATTTGATCATATCCTTTAAGTATTTGCATGGCTGTACTTACAGCTTAGTTGCACTTGAAAAGACTTTGCAGGAATTCTTATTCTAGCAAATGAGAAAGTTCTGCCAATATTCACTGGACAGTTGGCTGGGTGTGTTGACTTAAATTAGTATATCGGTTATGTAAGGAAATTAAAGATCAGGATAGCAAGAGTTCTCTTCATGGTTTGCTTCCTGAAGGTGATGCTCTGACATCTGATTTACAGCATGATGTTTTTGAAGAGTATCTTGAGAATAGCCCTCTATGTTCTGCTGTCTGAATTCACAGCTGGTCCATCCCACATATATAACACTATGTTGTTCTTAACCAGGATAGGAACTGGTTTTACAGGTATGGAACCTTTTCTCCATGCTGGAGAATGAAGAGAGGGAAATTGCAACTTGGGTGAAGATCATGGTTCTCTTCTCTTGTGATGATGATGATGATGGCCTCTTCAGAGAAATCAACCACCTCGATATCATGCCCTGAGTTCTGCATGTATTTGTGAGAAAAATGAGCAGCTTTTGAGATCATGAAGAAAACCTAGTTCACCTTAAGCCCAACAAAACTGAAATAAATTAACATTATTTTAAAATGCATTATAATTTAGAATTAACTTTTTAATAGAAAAAATTGTCAATGTTTGTATTCAAACAGTTCACTGTAGTTTTCAGGAAACAACTGTGTAATTTTAACATGTTTGGAATAATTTTCACTCTTCCTTATTGACTGAAGTACTTCTTAAGCAAATGTTTGCTTATGCAATTAGAAAACTCTATGCATGAACATGTGCAGTAATCGCATTTGCAGCACTGTATGTTTTGGAAATTATACCATTGCCTTAAATATATACGTTGATTATTTAATTTTAAAACGTTGTTGGAGATACTTCAGCTATATCAGAAATATATGCTGTCTATATTATTTGTTCATCCCCATATAGTATGATATTTCTTTTTTTTTTTTCCTGGTGTTTTTACTTCATTTTACTATTAAGCCAGGACAATTAAAAGTGTCCAAATATTTTCTTGTATAAAAGATTTTTTTTGAGGGAGGGTGGGTGATGAAGAAACACTTCATTGGTTTGAGTGACATATATTTTACTTCTCTTTTAAAAAAACACCTTACTCTTGTGTTCAAAGACTGAGCTCCATTCCCTGGATGTTTTACCTTCAACATATGCATAGCTTTGGCTTCCATGTCATGACTAGTAATTATGTCAATAGAGAAGTACATCAATATATAATTTGGGTAAGATTCATGAATTCTTCAACCTACTCAAAGTATGTCTTCTATCTTCTAAAATTCTTCAGAATTCTTATATGTTTCTTAATGAACTAATGTGATTTTGAAATATATCATTTTGGAAGTTTAGGTATAGTTTGGTATAGTGTTAAGAAATTTCTGTCCTCTATTGAATTTATGCATCTAAGGAACTGGAAGGGTTTTTTTTTTTTTGATGAAGTAATGATTTCTGCACTAATCTCAGACCCATTAAAAATGAAATATGATCGTTCTTCATGCTGAGGTGGTTTTTGTTTCGCTGGCTGAAGTCGCTTTGGCTGTGAAACAGAGACTCAAGGGGTATATTTTCTGTCTGAACTTTGACCATTCAAACTTCAAACCCAGTTGCTAAATTTATAACAGATTCCAAATCAATGATAAATGTTATTTTTTTCAACTAACCATGATTGCTCATAAATACTTTTTAAGTTTTACCTTTAATATGTCATTTATTGACTTAACCACTCATTAGCTTTTCTCTAGTAATAGAAAAGTGGCTCTAAAATGTTGTATTTTTATAGCATGGCCCTCTGCCAAATATGGTTATAAATGAGAATTAAGACAAAACTCAACATTACTTAGGTGGTGACTCAATATGAATGAAATGCTAAGGAACAGAAGGTCAATGCCACTTCACTTTGATAAGTGCTTTGATGAAAAACTCAGTGAAGAAAACGTACATGGATGTATTTGTGCTATTCAAAGCAAATGAATCGAACGCAGTGAAAAAGAAACTTTTCTTCCCAAGGAACAAAGGCTATCTGTGCATCTGCAGTTTGACATTAAAGGTAACACAAGGACAATAGTGCTTTCACTGGTAATGCTCTTTCCCCATTATAACTTGGCCCCATAATGCTTCATTTATCAAGAATGTATTACGGGAGACAGTTTAAAAATATCCAAGTGATAGATACTCTTTTCCTGTTGTGTTTAGAATAAATGGCTTACTGTAAGACTGGAATTACAGAAGAATTTGCTTCAGAACTTCTGGGAAAATGAACTTCGTATCTCCTTAAAAACATTTATCTATCTCTAATATCTTCTTCTTTTCCATTTTTTTTTTTTTAATTAAAAGACTAAGTAGCTTTTGAATATTATTTGCCATATTTTTCTAATGTGCTTGAGTATAAGAGTAACAAATGTACATTTTCCTCACTGCTGGTCCATTTTCCAGACCTTCAGGAGTTTGTACATATCACAATTCTTCTAATTTCTAGGATAGGAAGTCTATAGTTTTATCTGCTGAACACAAGTATTTGAGATTCATAAATTATACACCCTAATAAGAATTTGGTTTACAAATGACTTGTGATTAATTGTTGAGTAAATGATCCTACACACAGTTTCCTTCTGGAAAATGGAAGATAGGAAATTCTGGTCAGAAAACTTAAGACAGGAGTTCAAGCTTTCCACAAGCTTTTATTTTATTGCTCTAATAATGAAAGTTGAGGATTATACCAGATACAACAACAAAGGTCACATAAACTGAAGATTTGTAAAAGCAAAGTTGTCAATTTCCTGTCTGCCTGTAAACAGTTTCTTATTCCTATAACAACTCCTGCTTGATCACTGTTCATTCCCAAAGTTGTTGGGCAAACCCAAGAATCACCATGCTTTCTACACAGTCTTCGTGTTATCAGCTTCACAGAAAAATGGAAGCATAGGACATGCATCCACCCACAATGCAGAGGAGGCAGTATGGCATGTAGATGTGAGCCCCCACATCAAGTTATTTCAGCATGTGTTTCTTATTTGTATCCATATAAATGGTTTCCTTTATTTATTTTGCAGTTTAAGGTCTAGGACAAAGAAGAATTGACAGGGCTGCAGTACAACTCATAAAATGTATTTGCCAATCAATACACCTAGAAACTATCACACTCATAGGTCTCTTCACTACTAGCTTTAAGCAGAACACTAGGGAAAAAGACTGAATGACAAAGGAATGGAAAGGGCTTTTGAGTCTTACAGGACAACCATATTCATATTTCCCAAAGAAGCAGAACAGCCTACTTTACTTCAAAGCTTCTCCATCTGTTCCAAATAATTTTCAGTGGTGCCTCCCAAACATGGAACTAAGAGATTTTTTTTTTCCCCAGTGATATCACACAATTTAGGCACCTGACCCCATTTGTTCATATGATCAGGAAATTATCATCCTCTTCCTCAACTGCTGACAGGATGTTTCTGTCCAAACTAGTCAATAGAGTTCCTCTATTTCTGTTTCTGGACATTGTTGGACTATCAGATTATACTTAACCAGAGTCACGAAATCCTGTGGCTAGCAATAGTAACGTGAGAAGAGATCTTGAGGGTTATGATACAGCAGTAATTTTTTAAGAGCAAGTTTTAGTAAAACTCCACATATCTCTTCATAGAAATACAGAAAGAAGAATATTCAGGGGGAAAAGTCTATAGACTTGTATTACTTTAAATTTCCTAATCCCATACCATGACCTAAAGGACATGCATCAGCTTTTCCATATGAAGCTAGTCAGGTGTTGCTATTTCAAAAGAAAAAACATTCTGTATTACAGTTCTCATGTTCCCAGCTATCTCCTCCTTCCATCAATGCAAGGTGGGCAGGGGGTGGGAGGTGCAATCCGTCTGGCCACTACTCATTGTCCATGGCAGCTCCTCCTTGAGAAAGAAGGCTCCTCACAGTCTCTCCTTCCTGCCACGTGGTGTCCACTTCACAGGAGGCAACCCTCTTTCTCCTTGTGAATCCCTTAGGGCCACAGGTTGCTTAGAATCATAGAATGGCCTGGGCTGGAAGGGACCTTAGAGATCATTTTTAATCCAACCTCCCTGTTGTGGGCAGGGACGCCACCTCTCGACTAGGTCAGGCAACGCGTGAGAACCAAACGGGAATCGAATCCGTGAACTTTGGTGTTTCAAGCACCACGCTCAACCCACTGAGCTAAACCAGCACATCCCCTGCTGATGCTGGTCTCTCTCCCCTCTCGCATAGGACTCCTCACATACCGACAGATCCTGAACATTCTTCACAGAATCACACAGAGTCACAGAATGTTAGGGATTGGAAGGGACCTCAAAAGGTCACTCAGTCCAACCCCCTGCCAGAACAGGAAGACCTAGAGTAGATAGCACATGAACACGTCCAGGCGGGTTTTGAACATCTCCAGAGAAGGAGACTCCACAACCTGCCTGGGCAGACCATTCCAGTGCTCTGTCACTCTCACAGTGAAAGAGTTTTTTCTAATGTTTTTGTGGAATCTCCTATGTTCCAGCTTGTACCCATTGCCCCTTGTCCTGTCATTGGACACCGCTGAAAAGAGCCTGGCACCGCCCTCCTGACACTCTCCCTTGACATATTTATAAACATTAATGAGGTCACCCCTCAGTCTCCTCTTCTCCAAGCTGAATAGACCCAGCTCCTTCAGTCTTTCCTCATAAGGGAGATATTCGACTCCATTCATCATCTTTGTGGCTCTGCACTTGACTCTCTCAAGCAGCTCCCTGTCTCTCTTGAACTGAGGGGCCCAGAACTGGACACAATATTCCAGATGCGGCCTCAGCGGGGCAGAGTAGAGGGGCAGGAGGACCTCTCTTGACCTACTTGCTACTCCCCTTCTAATACACCCCAGGATGCCATTGGCCTTCTTGGCCACGAGGGCACATTGCTGGCTCATGGTCATCCTGCTGTCAACTAGAACCCCCAGATCCCTTTCCCCTGTGCTGCTCTCCAGCAGGGCAGTCCTCAGCCTATATTGGCACATGAGGTTATTCTTTCCCAAGTGCAAAACTCTACACTTGCCCTTGTTGAGTTTCATAAGATTTCTCTCCCCCAAGCCCTCCAGCCTGTCTAGGTCTCTCTGAATGGCTGCACAGCCTTCTGGTGTGTCAACCACTCCTCTCAATTTTGTATCATCAGCAAACATGCTAACAACATTCTCTAATCCCTCATCCAGATCATTGATGAATATCTTGAAAAGCACCGGCCCGAGCACTGACCCCTGAGGGACCCCACTAGACACAGGCATCCAGCCAGACTCTGCCCCATTGACCACAACTCTCTGCCTTCTTCCCTTCAACCAAGTAGCAACCCACCTCACTACTTGGTCATCCAGATCACACTGCCTCAGTTTACCTATGAGGATGCTGTGGGAGATAGTGTCAAATGCTTTACTGAAGTCAAGGTAGACCACATCCACTGCATGGCCACCATCCATCCACCTGGTTAGGTCTTCATAAAAGGCTATCAGGCTGGTCAAACACGACTTCCCCTTGGCAAAGCCATGCTGATTACTCCTAATGCCCTTCTTATCCTTGATATGCCTAGAGACAGTGCCAAGGATAAGATGTTCCATCACCTTTCCAGGGATGGAGGTGAGGCTGACCAATCCGTAGTTACCTGGTTCATCCTTCCTGCCCTTCTTGCAGACTGGAGTGACATTCGCTTTCCTCCAGTCTTCAGGCACCTCGCCTGTTTCCCATGACTTACCAAAGATGATGGAGAGTGGCCTAACAATGACTCCCACCAGCTCCATAAGCACCTGTGGGTGTATCCCCTCAGGGCCCATGGATTTACGGATGTTCAAGTGTGCTAATTGATCCCCAAATCAGTCCTCCTCAACCAGGGCAAACTACTTCTTTATCTTGCCTTCCTCTGAGGTCTCAGGGGAATGAGGTTCCTGAGGACAGTCTCCAACAGTGTGGACAGAGGCAAAGGTGTTCAGTAATTCTGCCTTCTTTCTGTCCTCTGTCTCCAGGGCACCCACCTCATTCACCAGAGGGCCTACATTGCCTTTAGTGTTAGTTGTGTTAGTTTTGTCAGCAAAAATTCTTACCACCATTTATTCCCTCAACTAGCAGTCAATCACCTTCCTGCCATCTCAGTTGCCACGGTCTTCAGGGAAAGGTCCTTCTCCTTCTCCTTCTTCTCCAGGACTCCTCTCCTCCTCTTTCTTCTCAGAGAGACATTCCTTTGTTCTCCTCTCACCTCCTCCTCCTCCAACATTAAAGACAGGAAAACTCAAAACAAGACAAAACAAAAAGAGCGAGATGGAACAATGGGGTTGCCTCTGAAATACCTTGATACCAGAGGCACTGATTGGTTGGCCCTGGCCGGAGGCAGGTCCGACTCCTACCTGGAGGTGAGAGAGGCTCTCGAAGTTTCACATGAATCTACCCCCACTTTTACCAAAAAAAAAAAACCACCAGACTCAAACACATGACATAATGGTTTCCCCATTCAGCATGTCTAGATGCAGTCTTTATGGTAAGCTTTGGGGTGATGACAAAATGAAGTATTCAGCACTATGAAAGTGTATGAATGGCCTCCATTTCTGCACAGAAATTAATTTTATGCATTTAATATATTTTAACAAAGAATAACTGAAAACTCTACCTGAGTAGTAGTAGTAAGCAATGAATTGTTTTTGTACAACTTAACATATTGTTTACTAAGTTTGTATTTGAACATTCAGAAAATAAGGTTTTTATCAATAAGTGTTTCAGAAAGTTGAATTCACCAGTTTGTTTCGTTTTCTTTTCCAAAATATTAATAGTTATCCATTTCTTAGACTGAAGTCCAGAATGTTTTCTAATTACTTCAGGCAGAGCTAATTTGGGGCACAATGAAGCCATTTATAACTAATATACACATACATTGAAAGTTCATGCATGAAGAGGTATTTTCAGTTTGTCTCATAACTTCATTCATATTCATGTACCTTTACTACTTAAATTAAAACTATTACATTCAAGCTGTTAAATGTCATTTCAAAATAGTTTTTGTTTGTCTGTACTGTAGCATGTCAATCAAAAGTCAGAACTCCCCAGCTACACTTCTGCCTAAGAGCAGAATACATCCTTACCTGATAATGACATACTGTGAAGGACTGAATTCTAAATAGAGCCTTACTGTAAAATTAAAGAACGAGAAAGGTTCTGCCCCTGTTCTGTCCCCATTCATCCAATGTCTTGGGGAAAGTTTTATTCCTGCCTATTTGCCAGCTGGTGAAGAGGCTGATGACTAGCTCTTCTTACAGTTTAAAGCCTTATCAAAGAGTGGATTTTATTTGAGTATTACTCTTACTAGGTTCTTCAAAGAGAAAAAGAACATTCAACTTTATTTCTAAGAAGATCTTTTGGCTTTGGGGGATAAGCTTCCTACTGGGCAGAACTCAATGTAGACCAGATGAAACTTAACTTTCTTCATGCTCTGTGAAGTTACCACTTGCATGAGAAAGAACGGAAGAAAAATAATAATTCTGTATCTTTTTTTGAGATTATTCACTCACTTTTCTATGGCACTGCAATTTTGGTGAACAAGATAAAGCTATTGGTTTCCAGAGGTAACAGTGTGCCAGAAGATAATTCTGGAATGTTTACCTAAACCAATGAAACAGACAAAGTCTGCAGGTTTAAGTTTCCCTACTTTATAACTCCTACCAAATTCCACTAGTTTGTCACATCATGACACTTACATCATATCATCTGAGCAATTCCTGAATCTTCTAATAGTTAGAATTAAATAGAAAATTAGAGGTGTAGACATACTACCTTATCTGTTGAAGCAAACTGTGCAATTCTTTATTAGAAAACCAAGTAATTAAGACCAAATCAGGACAGGGGAGGAGGAGAGAAAAGGGAGAAACCTACAGTTGTAAAGATACAAAGAAGGATACGAACATTCTTATCTCATTCTTGTCCATTTTGACAGGTATTATTCTTCATGCTTTTATCTTACATTGCTAAGAGCACAAAAACAAACATAAGAAGGGCATCTGCACATGTACTGAATTAAATACACTTATTCTCCTATTGACAAACAGATTACTTCCAAGTGGGATTTCCTGCGCCTGTTACAAAAGTATACAGGATACAAAGAGGCCTCCTTCTCAGAGACTGTAACATCTTTCCAGACTTCTCTGTCCTACTCCTCCACTACTGCAGCATTTTAAAGCTCATCAAATTCAGTAGGATGCTGAACAAGTGTTTTTTAACGTATATCTCCCAAAAGTAGTATATACATAGATTGTACGTCTCTGTGAAAAGAGAGGGTCTTACAACTTTTTTCCACTCTTTTACCACATCAGACTGTGCAGGTTTATAGTAAGGTTTTGCCTCCCCTTTTCTTGCTGAAATTCAAAAGGTAAGTAAACTTCATGGATCAATGCAGAGAAATAATATTCAAAGACTACAGAGAGAATTCCCTGTAGTATGACTTTGAAATTTGAAGTAAAGTTACTGGAATGATGACAAGTAAACAACATTGTTAAGCATGTTCATTTCTAAATGATGATGCACATGACAATAACAATGTCTCGAGGGGTGAAACCCATAGGTGTTCGGGTTTGCGTTTGTTTATTAAGAGAAATGGAGTTTGATATCAAAAAATATGGTGCCTATTTAGACAAGCTTGCTTTCTGAATAAATTTTTTACTTTTTTTTTTTATTCTAGAAAGAAACTGTGAGGTTATTGAAGTCTGATTTAAGTGAGACAGGCATTAGGTCCCAAAAAGAGACATGAGAACAGTAGAGAGGTAATAATGTTGAGGAGATACAATGGACTGTTACTATACAGTATCAAAATTATTTCTTCTTTCATAGTACCACAAGTAGATTCTTTACACTCTTTTTCAAATTTTTTCTTGTTATTACAAAGCTCTTAGCCAACTGATAGTACATTTAAAGATTCAAACATTGACTCTATCCTCTTTCAAAAGCAACTGAAAGTTAAGCTCCTGCTATCATAGTAACTAAACAATTAAGATATGTGTTCTGAAAAAAAAAAATCAGAATACATAATACTACTACTACTAAAACAGCTACACATATACAGGTTTTGTGAACTCTCGCGCTCTGCTTTATTTCTAAAATATTAAGTTCCCTCTTTGAATGCGTTGTCAATCTTCACTGAGAAAATAGAAGAAAACAGATAGCTCCCTGAATCACAGAATCACAGAATGTCAGGGATTGGAAGAGACCTAGAAAGATCAAGTCCAATCACCCTGCCAGAGCAGGAATGTCTAGATAATGTTACATAGGAACATGTCCAGGCAGGTCTTGAATGTCTCCAGAGAAGGAGACTCCACAGCCCGTTCCAGTGTTCCGTCACCCTCACTGAGAGGAAGTTTTTTCTCAAGTTTAAGCGGAACCTCTTATGTTCCAGTTTCAGCCCATTACCCCTTGTCCTATCAGTGGTTGTCACCAAGAAGAGCTTGGCTCCATCCTCGTGACACTCACCCTTGATATATTTGTAAACATTAATGAGGTCTTCCCTCAGTCTCCTCTTCTCCAGACTAAAGAGCCCCAGCTCCCTCAGTCTTTCCTCATAATGGAGATGCTCCACTCCCTTCATCATCCTAGTTACCCTGTGCGGGACTCTCTCCAGCAGTTCCCTGTCTTTCTTGAACTGAGGGGCCCAGAACTGGACACAATATTCCAGATGGGGTCTCACCAGGGCAGAGTAGAGGGAAAGGAGGACCTCTCTTGACCTACTAACCACCCCGCTTCTAATACACCCCAGGATGCCATTGACCTTCCTGGCCACAAGGGCACATCACAAGGTCACAGTGCTGGCTCATAGTCATCCTGCTGTCCACCAAGACTCCCAGGTCCCTTTCCCCTACACTGCTCTCTAACAAGTCATTCCCCAACTTATACTGGAACCTGGGGTTGTTCCTACCCAGATGCAAGACTCTACACTTACCCTTGTTATGTTTCATTAAATTTTTCCATGCCTAACTCTGCAACCTGTCCAGATCTCGCTGGATGGCAGCACAGCCTTCTGGTGTGTCAACCACTCCTCCCAGCTTGGTGTCATCAGCAAACTTGCTGATAGTACTCTCTAGTCCCTCGTCTAAGTCATTGATGAATATATTGAATAATACTGGTCCCAGTACCGACCCTTGAGGCACTCCACTGGATACAGGACTCCAACCAGACTCCACCCCATTGACCGCGACTCTTTGGCTTCTTCCCCTCAGCCAGTTCACAGTCCACCTCACTACCCGAGAGTCTAGACCACACTTCCTCAGTTTAGCAGCAAGGATGCTGTGGGAGACTGTGTCAAATGCTTTACTGAAGTCAAGGTAGACCACAACCACCGCTCTGCAATCATCTATCCACCTTGTTGTATCCTCATAAAAGGCTATGAGGTTAGTCAAGCACGACTTCCCTTTGGTGAAGCCATGTTGACTGTCTCTAATGACCCTTTTATACTTGATATGCCTTGAGATGGCACCAAGGATAAGTCATTCCATCACTTTCCCAGGGATGGAGGTGAGGCTGACCGGTCTATAGTTTCCCGGGTCCTCCTTCTTGCCCTTTTTGAAGACTGGAGTGACATTTGCTTCCCTCCAGTCCTCAGGCACCTCTCCCGTCTCCCAAGACTTGGTAAAGATGATGGAGAGTGGTCTAGCAATGACATCAGCCAGCTCCCTCAGCACCCGTGGATGCATCCCATCTGGACCCATGGATTTATGGATGTCCAGATTGCTTAATTGGTCCCTAACCCAGTCCTCATCAACTAAAGCAAACTCCTCCACTGCCCTGACTTCCTCTGGGGCCTCAGGGGAACGGGGCTCCTCACAACAGCCTCCAGCAGAGTAGACAGAGACAAAGAAGGCATTCAGTAACTCTGCCTTCTCTGTATCTTCTGTCACCAAGGCACCCACCTCATTCATCAGTGGGCCTACATTGCCTCTGGTGTTAGTTTTATCTGCCACGGATTTGAAGAAGCTCTTCCTGTTGTCCTTGACCCCTCTCGCCAGGTTCAATTCTAGGGAGGCCTTTGCTTTCCTAGTTGCCTCCCTACATCCTCGGGCAACAGCCTTATATTCTTCCCAAATGGTCAGCCCTGCCTTCCAAGATCTGTAAATTCTCCTCTTGCCCTTGAGCTTACCCAGCAGATCCCTGTTTAGCCATGCAGGTCTCCTGGCTCCCTTCCTTGACTTCCTCCGTGTTGGGATGCTCTGATCTTGAGTATGGTAGAAGCAGTCCCTGAACGCTAACCAACTATCTTGGGCCCCTTTACCTTCAAACAACTTTGCTCATGGGATTTTCTCTAGTAATTGTTTGAAAAATCTAAAGTTTGCCTTGGCGAAGTCCAGGGTTGCAATTCTGCTTGCTATTTTGTTTCTGCTACACGATATCCTGAACTCCATCATTTCATGGTCACTGCAGCCAAGGCAGCCCTCAACCTTTACTGCTTCAACCAGATCCTCAGAATGCCTCTTGACCTGTGGAATTTATCCTTTTGGATGAAGATAAAATTCTCAAAAGGCACTAGGGGAAAACAAACAAACAAACAAATAAACAAACAAAACTCAAAATCAGAACATAGGGAAAAAAAGGAGAGAACAAGACACAGGAATGTCATTTTCTCCAAAGCACATCATGAAAATAATGTAGGGGAAAGGGACCTGGGAGTCTTGGTGGACAGCAGGATGACCATGAGCCAGCACTGTGCCCTTGTGGTCAGGAAGGCCAATGGCATCCTGGGGTGTATTAGAAGGGGGGTGGTTAGTAGGTCGAGAGAGGTTCTCCTTTCTCTCTACTCTGCCCTGATGAGACCCCATCTAGAATATTGTGTCCAGTACTGGGCCCCTCAGTTCAAGAAAGACAGGGAACTGTTGAAGAGAGTCCAGCACAGGGCAACTAGGATGATGAAGGGAGTGGAGCATCTCCATTATGAGGAAAGACTGAGGGCTCTTTAGTTAGGAGGAGACTTCTCAGTGAGGGTAATGGAGCACTGGAACAGGCTGCCCAGGGAGGTTGTGGAGTCTCCTTCTCTGGAGACATTCAAGACCCATCTGGACACATTCCTATGTAGCATTATCTAGGCATTCCTGCTCTTGCAGGGGGATTGGACTTGATGATCTTTTGAGGTCCCTTCCAATCCCTAACATTCTGTGATTCCGTGAACATGGTGTTCTGACTGATATAAATATCTGAATCTCTTTTGTTCTCCCATTTTGCATCGAATTTCAAGTACATTTGAGATTCCTTGTCTTCCCCTGAAATGAGGTCCCAAGACTGTTAGATAGGGCAGTCTGCTTGAAGTACAACTTCTGATCCCAAGAGACAATTTCATCATTTTCCAGTAGGTGAATGTGGAGCTAACTGACTGTATCTGCTACAGTACGGCATTTAGGGAGCCTATAGTAAATATATAGATGCTGAAAACTGTTGTTTCTGCACACAGTAACCCTAGCATCTCCATATCAGCTTGTAGTTTTTTTCGGACTACAAAAAAAATGCTTCTTGGTCTGAAATTTTTCCCACTTAGCATGCTACAAATGAAAAGCCATAAAACAAAGGTGTAATTGTTTAGAGCAGGGACAAAACCTGATTATTGTACAGACTTACTTGTTGAACCATGTATTTTAAGAGGACAAACCCTTGCATTAGTGTACAGTGTTGGTGCAGCAAAGATTGGATTCTTTTGCTACAGTAGCATCAAGGGTTTCTCCTGGTGAGGGTTAAACATAGTCTGAATCTCTAACCATTTTTTAACATAACTTAGCAGTGTTCACATTACTAAAAAGGGAAAGTACACTGTTAAAAAATCAAATCTTGATATTGTTAGTGGGTGTATTGTTTGTTTTTTCAATTTTTTTTAATACACTTGAGTAGAAACGTTATTGTGTGTTAATAATTTAAATGCTTTATTAGTTCTGGGTTAGGGATAACAATAGAAATTCTGCCACAATAATGTCAATATTCTGTTCTTATAAAGTAATTAATTTTAAATGGAAAGTATTCATTTAAATTTACTACAAGCCTTTTACGAGAAAGGCTGAATGAATGAAGTTTAGCATCTTTGCTAATAGAAAAGAAAACATTTTCTTTAACAGTTTTATGATACAAGGGAAAATCCATTTTGATAATGAACTGATAATTCTTTAACAATATTAAACTCAGTGGATGCCAAATGAAAGGCTACATGCCCTGACAAACCCCAAAGGAAAGCAGAAAGGACTACATTTGTAGAATAATTAATAATGGTATATCTTTTATTTCTGCTTCAATGTTGGGAAAAAAAAAAGAAAATTCACCATTTATTAGTAGCACTTTTCTTGAACAAGAGTGTGTACGTTTCCTGCTTTTCCATGCCTGGGTTATACAACACAATTTTTTTTTTTTTTTAATAAAGGTCTATTTGGTATATAACAAAAGTCCCGAGAAAAGTAAAGTTCTAAGAAGTCAAAAGAGCATTGTCTGCTTTTGCATCTTCCTGTGTTGCCTTCAAGGTGTGCTATAGTTTTCCAGTTCCCAGATGATGTGAAGAGCTATAAAAGCAATCCAGTAAACATACTGACAATGAGAGGCACCTACCTAGCAAGGAGCTCCCAAGCCTCCCTTGACAAGCTCAGCCCTCTGGAGAACTCAGCGGGAGTATGATATCCCGGATGAGCTCAGTGGGAGACTGGGAGAACCCTGATAAACTAACTGGGAGCTGAGATGTGCTTAATAAGACGCAGCTGGCAGAATAAAGAAACTGTATGAACGAAGCCAGGAACTGATGTCCTATGCCCACTCACATACCTACACCAAAAATACGCAAATTAAATTGCTATCTAAACAAGACAAGCTTCTCTGTGAGGGCTTCTCTGCACAAATTTCTCTGTAAAATCTTCTGTGTGCCAGATCTCAATGAGAGACTGGACCATTGCAGGGGATGCCTGGCTGACTTCAAATTCTGTCATGCAGAGCATCTATGAAAATAGACTTTTCTACCCCACTCCTGGAAGCAGTTTGATAAGTCCTGTTGACCTCACATAATACATTCAGCTATGCATATTGATAAAATTATCATGAAGATATACTTATTTTACCAGTGGTTATTGTTTTGCAACTTGTTCTATATTTAAGCATGTATTATGTATATGTGTGTATATATATATAATTGCTTTACTAGTAGCTATTTTATAGTAATCTATAATATATACTCTATTTATTGATAGTAATTTGCAATAAGGAAATCCACAGAAACCCAAAGCTCTGTGTCCTTGTGTATTCTGGAATTCTGAGTACCCCATGGTCACTATCTCACCCACCTGCAGATTGGGTAATCCTTGTAGGTCATAACCGTGATCATTACACCACTACCCAGTCTAGTATTCTAAACCCACAAATACTGTGTTTGTTTGGATTTCACCATGGTTTTCTTTTCTGTGGTTCCAAAAATAAGATACAATGTTTGGTAGTTCTGCTTATATTTTGATAATAAGGTGAAGAAAGGCAGGCAACAAAGTGTATATTTAAAGAAATTGCCTTGACGAGATGTGAATGTTGCCCATGTTAAATTGAGAAATAGGCAGAAACACACTGAAATGGAAAAACTCTACAGAAAAATTCAACTAAACACATATTATCTGTTGATCTTATATTACACCACTGGAATTGTTCAGGTCCATCTGCCTGTAGGGCTCCTAACTTGGATTTATTTTATTTTTTAGTCTGTCAAAGATAGATGAATAAATATGGAATAAATGAACAGATAAAATGCAAACAGAAAAAGATTAAAGCAATGTTTGGGATGGATAGGGTTGATTTTGGAGTATATTTATCTTCCCCTATATTATCCAATTCTATTCTTTACAGCTGACTGACTTCACAAATAATTCTTGTGAAATTTCAAAAATATTTCACAAAATAATAGCAAGCTGACATGCCACTGTAACTCATATGCTAAGGAATAGAGTTAATTATGTAGGAATAAAAAATTTAATCCATTGTCTGTATTTTACTGCCAAGAATGTGAAAGTGGCAACTTTTCAATTATGCCTACAAATTTTCTTCTCGTATTATTTAATAAAAGTTGTGGTTTATAATGAGCAACCATTGTTAATTCATATATTAGTACTTTTCAAAAGCAGTATTAATCCTTAACACAGTTTTCTATACCACTGGGGTACAGATGAGTCTTAGAACTTTTTTCTTCTTACTTAATTTTTTATGTGAATTGGATTGGATTGCAGGCTGTAACACACTTTTCACTAATTTGGTTTGATGGTAATATAGCATCTGTACTCTACAGCATATTAATGAAGGATAGCAAAAGCAACAGAAGAAATACTGATAATCATCAGAGGTATGTTTTAGCATCTAAACTAAAACTCAAAAGCCTTCGGTTATCTACAAATTAAAGTTATAATAATCTTAAAAGAATGTCTATTAAGGTGTGCATTGTCACAGAAGAAAAGAAGATCAACAATAGTCAATTTGGTTTCTTTTTTACCTCTAACTTTTCCAAGAGTAAAAGACAATTTCCAGTCTGTCAGCCTTCTACATGTTGAAGAAGATACTTTCACAGTGGATCAAACACAGTGCATGCAAAACTGACATGAATGGAAAATGAAAACAGAAAACTGTTCCCGTCATTTGTAATGTAAAACAGAAGGGTAAAAGATTACAGAGAAATGTTACAACAGAAAATATTTTAAATATACATGAAGGACAAAACACCTTCAAGAATGATATTTTTGATTGAGATATGTAAATCAAAGCAAATTCAGTTGCTTATTTCCAATTCTCATTCATCCTAATTAATAGACAACACATACAAAAAAAATATATTCTGATTTAAAAAAAACCCACAAACTGTATTCACATGGGTATCATTTTTGAACAGTATTCTCCATTCTTCATTTTGTTTCTTTTTTATCAAATATTTCTCCAAATATTAAGGAGAGGGGAGGTTTAGGGGTTTTTTTTTGCTTTCTTTTATTTGTAAGACTTGACACGATTTTCTTTTTTTAAAGTTGTACTAACTTGGTTTGCCGTAGCTGACAAACTCTTTGCAGAGACGTAATTTTCAATATTTCTCTAAGCAGTCACCAGTCAGTTCTGAATAAGAAGTAAAAATGTAAGACTCATATACATTTTTTCCTTTTTTTTTTTGTTGTTGTATTAAAATCCATTCAGGTAATTTATAAATATTTCATAGAGACTAGACATCCTGGTATTCTAGAGACTAGATAATAGGTAGCCTGTGAAGACACATTGTAATAGAAAGCTATGTTTCTTTCTTTGCATGGACATTTTTGTTCAAGTTATAGTAACATTTGACAAGAGATGAAAAAATAACATCTTCATAAGAGTAGCAATAATTCTACTTTAAACTGATGAATTCTTTAATAATGTAAATAAGTGACATTTTAAAAATGTGAAATTAATAATTTATGTTGGGAAAAAAACCCAATCATTTTATACTAGTAGATATTTGTAAATCATTGCACAAACCACAGACAGCATCAATACATAGGTAAATACACCAGAACATATTATGTTTAAGCAAGAAAGATCTGAAATACTGAAGATCTTTCAGCCTTCTCTGTTTCTTTCAATAATGAAATGTTAACCTAGTCACGCAATGAATAACAGAAATAAAGAAACAGAACAAGATCAGAGCAGGATAGCTTCCCATATCCTAGTGGTAACTGTTTTGTGAGAAGTACCTCCAATTGTGTAAGTTAAACTATGGTTACATGAGAAAAATAGCTAAAAGATTGGAAAAACTACTATGTTTCTTTATAAACCATAGAAATAAGAGAGCATGGGGGGGTTACACTTAGTGTCTTACCAACATTTTATGATATAAATCAGCAATCCCCATCTTCAAGGTGGTAGTCATTTCTCCACAGATCAACAGAAAATTTTCTGCCCATCTCTACTGGTCCACAGATCACAGATGGAGAATTTCTACTCATGTTTATAACAAGAAGAAAAGAAAATGGGAAGAAAAACATTTTGGAAGCACAACAACAGTGAGGAAATTCTACTACAAGTACTTAAAAAAACTCCTGGTTTCTTTCTGACACAGTAATTTCCTGGAGCAAGTTCAAAAATGTCTTTCTGTTTCGTTGTGATGCCCTCTGTTGAAGACCTTGTTTTGCAAAATGCAATTTGAAGTGGAGTAGAAAGCAAGGGGAGAAGTAGATTAAATGAACGCACTTGCTCTAAATAGAAACAGAGGTGATATGGAACTCCATTCATGAATGTTTTCCAATATAGATGCATTAGCAAAGGAACAAATGACAAAAAAAAATAACATCTGAAAATCACAATAACAGGTAGAATTTCCTCCATGAAACCTTTATTGTTCTACCTTTCCTGCTTATCAGTAAGACATAGAGAGTATGATTTTCCTAAGAGTAAGATAAGCACTTCTGTTATTGATTGCCTCTCTTCTTCCATTTGAATGGTGAGCTGTTCATTATATACCCACAAGGTATGTGAATCAAAGGAAGAGGTGACACCAAGGGAAAGTAGAAATCAAAATACAGAAAATTCCAATTTGATAATGTTCATGAGAGAGAAGAAAATGTACCACTCAAACATACACCTGGTTGAGGACGGACGTAAAAAATATGCTGCTGCTGAGTAACAGTTTTAGTTACTTTTAACAGTAACAGACCTCTCCAGATGCACACACTGCCTCCAGATTTTTATATTTCAAAAGAGCCTCAACCTGATCTCCCTTTCTAACTTCAAATTACGTTTTTACACATGCAAAACTAGTACAGCATGACCTAACTTTAAGCACAGAGCATTGCCCTTAGCTCTACCTTCTGTGTAATTTCAGAGAATATTCAACTGTGCTGAAATGCAGTTTTATTAAAGATCCATGTCCTCTGCTCTCAAGTGAGCTGCTTTCTTAAAAAAAAAATTAAAAAGATAGGCCTTTTTAATTTGCAAGGGAAAAAGCATACTGTTACCAGAAGTCAGGTGAGCTCTTTTCATTCACTGTTTTCAACTTCTGTTCTTCTGTAAGGATACAGGAAATTATATTCACAGACAAGACAGTTAGCAGTTTCTCACTGTAATCAACTAATTGTGTGGGCTCTTCTGTGCTTTATCCCTTACCTTTAATCAATGAAATCTAGAGGTAAAGAAAATGGTAAATAGCAGAGACTGTTGCTGGAAGTCAATCAGTCCCAAACTGGACATAAAGAGGTCACTGTTTATCAGTGACGCGGAGTGACACCCACTGGAGAGGTCCTATGAAGTGAATGCTGTTTTTCTCACTCTGGAGATACAAAAGGAAAATGTCTTTTAAAGAAAATAAATTGTCTGTGACATTTACTTCTGACAAAACATACATTTTTTAAAAGCAAGAACAAATATCTGTAGAAGATCTCTTAATATGGAACTGAATTTTTTGAACCCATCATTACTGACACAAAGCTTGAAAAGCGAATGGAACTCCATCGCGTGCTTGATCTCTGCAGCTCACTGCTCTTTGCAACACCCTCTCTGTTGGTGAGTCTGTTCCAGCTCTGCTTCATTCTGGGTTCACGTTAAAAAAGTGGTCTTGGTGCTCCTGATCAGGAGCTACTGAAATGAACATCACTGTCATGTCAGTGGGATTCCCTGTAAAAGTTGCAAATAACCAGCCAGTGTTAGGAATAACTTAGTCATATGGCAAATGAAACAGCACCACAACTGCTACTTGTCATCTATCTATTGACTACAACTTGCACAGGTGGGGGTCAAGAGCAACCTAACGATCTCTGCCGAACAGTATTGTTAAATTAAGTGTATGATATGACAAATTTTAATGTACAAACAGATCTCTTGTTATCTTAGTGGCATTTAAAAGTCAAGTAACATCTGATTTTTCACTTGATGTTCCACATATCTGCAGGTTGGCCTCAGCAGTACAGTGCTGTTATTCAGTTACGTGTTGATCGGAACAGGATGGTTATTACCAAGTGATATTGTCATTTTGGCCTTTGCTCTGTAAAAAAATTCTGGTCTGAACTTTGATTAAAGAGGAGTCACATGTCAGTAACTGTCTAATGATTTCAAAGCAAGTAAAATCAAACTCCTAGAAGAATTAAACACTGAAATTTTTAAAACAGCAGATGTCTAGCTTGATCCCTAGACACAGCTATAATTCAATGACAGAACAAAGCTGAGGATAGTGAGTTTGAATGAAAAGTCCTAAGCACCAATATGTAGCACCTCATCAGAGGTTTCAGCTATAGAGCACATTATTTATTCAACTGTCAATCTGTCGTAACTAGGATAACATTAGATCCAGTTTCACAGCAACTAGCTCAGGATCATCAGGGAGTGCTGTATCACTAAGTCTTGAAATCATTATCCAGATGCTTCAGGGTAAGGCAGTGGCTGCCAGTAAAATGAGTGACAATTCTGACTAATTCTGACTAAATACAAACATCTTTTTTCTTTTCACACCAGAGCAACCAGTAATCACCTTATGGAACAAAGTGACAATAGAATGGGGTTTTAAAATGGAAATGTCATCCATCCCTACAAGCACGATAGTGACAGTGAAAACCACTGTGGTTTGTTGTTTCTCTCAGGTTCTGGAAAATGTCCTTGACAGAATAACAACAAGCAGAATCTGTTTGAAAGAATCCTCCCTAAAGGTAATCTGACTGGTGAAGACCAGACTGACATTATTTTCTGCTCACAGGCAAAATCAAGAAAAGTTCAGAGAATAAAGTCAAGGTCTATCTATGCTCCTTGCCTCTAACAAAATTCATTTGTACTGGGATTCCGTGAAAACATCTGTAAAAATTTCTGTCCAGGCAAGTCAATGGCTACTCATTTTAATATTACAAGTTTTGTTAGCGAAGGTGACATGTCAGAACTGGTTTTTTTACCTATAATGGGACAGACAGTGCAATATTGTGAGGGTGACCAAGCACTGGAACAGGCTGCCCAGGGAGGTTGTGGAATCTCCTTCTCTGGAGACATTCAAGACCTGCCTGGACGCGTTCCTGTGCGCTCTACTGTAGGTGATCCTGCTCTGGCAGGGGGGTTGGACTAGATGATCTTTGACGTCCATTCCAACCTCTAACACTCTGTGATTCTGTGATTCTGTGATATTGTTGGACAGTTTGTCGTTATGTGGATTTAAGCACGGCTTTCATATGTACATATGCACATATGTGAAAGTATGTTACCCATTACAAATGTTTTCACCTGAAGAGTTTTATTGTTAGCAGGAAGCATGTTAAACCAACAGTAAATATCAAAATTTGAGGACAATTCTAACACCGGAACAATGTATGCTGAGAGAAGCATGCCTGAAAATGGAGCCACAGAGAGGACAGCAGAAGTCAGTAATTGGGAAAATCAGCATGGTTGGAATGGAAAAAATCTGACTTCAAAAAAAGTGAGAACTGTGCTAATGTTCTTACCGCTTCTCTGTACCTCTGTGTCTTAGAGCTGTCATATCAAATGATTTAGCCAGTCATCCATCGGCTGACTTTGTGCTCTTGGTACAAAATGGTTAAACGTCTTGAATAATGAGTCTCAGAGCACTGCCTATAGCTGGTATCAAAGCAATGCTCCTGTGAGCTGAGCTGCACCAGACATCTGGTGCATATATCAAATAACCAACCGTCCATAAGCATTTTGTATGGACAGTTTAAATACAATGAATGGTTAAGACTGACCCATTAAACATTACTGAGACATTCTCAAGGTAAATCTTCAGTCATACAGCATCAGCCTCACAACATGAAATACAATTAAAGGTCATCTGCTGCGGCAGAGAACATATGCTGATGTTATCAAACATATGGAGAAAAAAAAGGAAAATTACACTGAACAAAATGAAACAAAATAAACTAAGGATAGTGTGTACAGGAAGCTGCATCTGCCACATACCCAGCTGTGAGTATGCTGCAAAAAAAATTAACAAAAGTCACACAAATAAAACTGCTAATTTTTGGAGTTGACAGGGGACTTCTGTGTAGAATAGGCCATCAGTACACAGACCTTATTAAAACCTAAAAAATGCTAGTGTCATTATGAACATCATACAGGCAACACTACACAACCAAAACAAATGAACGATATCTACTGAAATACAGGAACCCCTGACAAGGCTTCCTATAAATCTCAAACATCTTTTGCACAAGACTTATCTTTAGGGAAAACTACCCCTAGAGTGTAACTCAGTACTGAAATGTAGAGACTATTTCTAACAACCAGAAAGTAGATTGTTTGTATATGTAGCAGCATCACTTTAGCAGATGTTTGCAAATCTTAATTGTCACAGCTGTTTGATGGGTATTTTTGCCTTCTGGGGCCCAAGGGACTGAACTGCACTTCAAATTCTCTCTCTGTGGCATGAGTATGATACTGTATGGGTCAGGAAGGCATCAGGCAGATCCATGAGGAAGGGTTAATCTCACAGTTTTTGAGCAAGGACAGCAGAGAAAGATAAGTGAGAGTAACCAGGATCAGAAAAGGCCATTGGGTTGTTGGGAAGGACCATGGGAAGAGGGAGGGGCACAAGAGCAGACCTAGCCAAGGCAGCAGGTAGGGATCTGGGCCGGTGAGGAAATGTCATGGCACCAGCATCCCTACAGTGTAGACTGGGGCAAAGGCTCTGAGCTCCAGTGCAACCCCCGCGGAAGGAGGAGAGGCCCATGAAGGCTGAGCCCAGGCTTTGGTCCCAGGTCACACTAGAAGAGAACTGGTTCTCACCATCCACATCCCAGCCCTGGAATTAGGAAAGACGTTGTAAAGCCCATTGGTGCACAATGAAACCTTACACACATCTGCTCTTCTGACCTAGATGGGACTTAAACTTTTACTTCACGATAGTCCCAAACAAAATGTACTTGCTTTCGGGAGGTTTATAGATAGGCTGAGGTTCCTCATTACTGGAAGCAGAAAGTAGGAGGTGTGACTCTATGACTCACTTGAATGTGAATCTGTTAGGCCTGTACCCAGCACTGGTGAAGTTGCACCTTGTATACTGGGTTCAGTTTTGAGCCCCTCACTACAGGAAAGACATTGAGGTGCTGGAGAGTGCCCAAAGAAGGGCAGTGAAGCTGGTGAAGGGTCTCAAGAACAACTCTTAAGAACAGTATGAGGGACCTGGGGTTATTCAGCCTGGAGAAAAGGATGCTCTGGGGATACCTTATCGCTCCCTACAACTACCTGAAAGCAAGGTGGGAGTCTGTCTCTTCTGCCAAGGCACAAGCAACAACACGAGAGGAAATGGCCTCAAGCTGCACCAGGGAAGGTTTAGATTGGGCATTAGAAGAAAATTTCTTCACCTCAAGAGTTATCAAGCATTGGAACAGGCTGCCCAGGGAAGTGGTTGAGTCACCATCCCTGGAGGTGTTTAAAAGATGTGTAGATGTGGTGCTTAGGGATATGGTTTACTGATGGGCTTGGCAGTGTTAGTCAACAGTTGAACTCAATGATTTTAAAGGTCTTTTCCAACCTAAAGGATTCTATTTTTCTATGATTGCTTCAGGTAAAACCAGTCCCTCTGTATCCTAAATCTGCAGAGAACAGTACTGCCTCCCTCCAGTAGACACAGATTTGTATCCCTAAGAAGATCCATTAAGGGCAAAGTGATGCGAGAAAAATGGATGCCTTGAATACAGATTGTACTAAATATGAGAACACAACCAATCTAACATAACAGATTGCTCGGGTTCTTTTTAACTTTATCCAGATGTAGCTGAAGTGCTTTTCTCTGCTATTACCTCTACTTGTTTGGTGTGTGTTTGGAATAGAACACACAGAGCTTCCCTGTGATGACAGCAAGAGGGATTGTGCCTTGAAGGTCATCTTAACAGCAGGGATTAGTCTAGAAATACAGGACCAAACTCAGTCTCATAGATTCTACATGAATGTATTTCTACTGAATTCACCTCAGATGTTTCCAGTAGTCCTATGTGTGGACAAATGGTGACTCAGACCTCGAATTTTCAGTTTAGTTTTAATTTAGAAGTTACAAAGGGATAAAAAGAACATTGATTTTAATTTAGAGGTAGCAAAGGAATAAAAAGAACATTTAAAAATTGAGCCAACACCATCCATTTTGAATTCCTTCTGTACATCTGAATGTAATGCCTCTTTGTCTTAACCCTGTAGAATCTTAATATGCTGTATAAAGGATTAGTTTATGAACACAATGGAACACCTTGATGTGATTAATAAGAGAATCATGAAATTATTTTGGCTGGAAAATAACCCTTAAGACCATAATTATCCTGACATAACTAGCGGATGACTTGAATGTCAATGGATTTCAACAAAGATTAAAAAGCAGTTAAAAAGTATCAGTCAAAACTCAATATATTTCAATTAATAACAATCTTAATAATTAAGTTATTTATGATGTACAGAAATAACACTATAAGCAACTGTCTACAAAAACATTGTTTAGAAATTGAGAGGTCAGTAAAATTATCAAATATGTCTAAGAATAGGGCAAATTGTTGCACCGTCTCATTAGATACCTAAATGGTTTTGGGGACTTTTTTCCTTAATCAACTATTGTGTACACAGAATTTCACAGAATTTTCAGTAAGGTTTATCATCTAGTGCACTGAATCATATTATTGTTGATTAACTTAAAAGTGATCCTGAAAAAAAGTTTGTTGGTCAAAACCATGATTTACTCCACGTAGGATGGGGTGGGCAACAAACTGATTTGTCATAACGAAGCACTGCTGCTTAGATATTCAAACCATAATTGAAAGTTGGCTGAGGAACAAAGTATCAAAACAAAATCCAATGTACAGCATCCTTGATAAAATATCTCATAGTGCAGTTCCATTGAATGGCAAGCTGTTTACGAGAATTCAATCATTTTCACCATAGAGAGAGCAGTCATCAATCGTTCTCCTTGTTGAAGCACTGAATAATCAAATAGGCCATTAAAAGTGGTGTTTAATAATGACTATTTGAAAACCTCATCTGAAAACAGATAGTCCTTCCATGTGGCTGTCTGTTTTGTGTATGCTCTGGTATCAATATACTGTGAGAACAGCACATGGTTTCTTTGATGGAAAGTAATGGAAAATGACAGACTGTTTGAAGATACTGTGGTGCCAATTTAATGAATAATGCATTAGGGTAACAGGTATAATCAGTGCAGTTTAATAGTCTGCAGCCTCCAGAGATACAACAGCAGCATACAGAGGAATTATCCTTGTACTAGGACCATCTGACACTTATCTTTTTTCTTTGACTGTATTTCATTGAGACTATACTAAAATAAAGTCTTTAAAAAGGCACAGTTAGAACCAGAAATGTTATATCCTAGGTCAGAATGAATTTGGTATACATGTGCTGTATTTTTAAAATCCCTTTTCTCTGTTTTTAAATTGAACATAGGTTTTACAGCTTCAATTTTTATAGGAAAAGCAATCTTATGGTTGTCATTCATCCACTGAAACCATTTCCCATTTTTTGTGAATGGCTTAATGTCATTTCAAACGAGGAAGCACATTGCATATACACCAAAAATGTTGTTAAATTCAGTTATTTTCCTATATTAAAAATAAGTATAAGGCTAATTTACAAAAAAAACTGTCTTGCAGAATGAGACTAACAGCTTTTGCATGAATCATGTACTGATTTGTATTTAAGAATCACAGAAAAACTCTGTGAAAGAGATTTACACGTAGGTACACATATTCTCCCGGTACCTTGGTATTACACTATAGTGTCATGACTCCACAACAATGAATATGAGTCAGGGTAAATGACTTGGGACACAGGGTTTCAGTCCTGGTACTTACACTTTTAATCAAGGAAAGATGCCTATGTTGCTGAGTTAAAAGTTCCATTTTCCACCTGACAAATGTGCTATAGGGATGTGTGTCCAAGTTTCATCTTTCTGCTATCTGTCCGCATCTGAAAAGCCATCTTGGCAGATCTCACTTCTAAAAAAAAAAATCATGTGGCTTTTGAAACAGCAGAAAGGGCAGTGAGTGATAGTTCCATGTGTGTAGATATATACACATATACATTTATGTGTATTCACATATATGCATGTCCTACAAACGAGAAAAAAACAAAACAAAACAAATGGAACCTAGGCTGGGTTAATGTAAGAAATATTTTATAGAAGTAAAAAAAGATGAGCAAATGCTTATGAAATCAATTGGCACAAGCAAGTTACTATTGGACATTATTGCTCATGAAATGAACTGTCCTGTGTTATGATAATCCATTTTGGTCTTTCAACCTTTCCTTCATTGCAGTTATAATTGCATGTGTAATCACTTCATGTCTTGCAGCTCTTAGTAAAACTAATATACGTAAAAATAGATTATAACATGGGATAAAATGACTATGTTTTCATTCAGAATATCTAGGGCTTTTATCTATGAATACTTAGCAATAAAAACAAAATAGTGTCAGTCACTGTTAGAAGCACGAAGGTTCTTCTACTGGAAACACTTCTTGCTCCTCTAGCTAGTAAAAATCTAGTCTTGTAAAGAGGAATATATCTGAGCATGGAATATCTAAGTTTCTGGTTTCTAAACTGGTCCTTGGAAATGTGTATCACACTTTCCACAAGCTGAGAAATTTAGTATATAGGTTGTGTGAACACAATAGGGCCTTTCAGATACCAAGACAGCTTGAATCAATGCTCTTATTAAAACCTCCCTTGTCAGTCCCATCTAATACTCAAATACCCTCAAACACTTGTAGATCAGCCATTACTGGCAGATTTGTAGCACATTTTTATTGTCATTGCTTTATTTCCTGGCCATAAAGGTTCTACTGTATCCTAACCACAATGAAAATCATAGCAGATAAGAGAATTCGTAGTAGGTATAGAAGTGATTGTAGGCCTGAAGGACTAAGTTTTGTAGTAAGATATCATCATCATTTAGTAGATTCAGAGTAAGTAGAATGTACTTTCTAAACTACTAATTCTGCTTGATTAAGAAAATAAAGCAAAGCAACAAGTGACAGACCAAATTATTCTCCCATGTATTTGATTGGTTCAATGTCTGAACTTTTAAAGATTGTATCAAAATTGTATCACTTTCATAGACTTACTCAAATGTAATGAACACTCAGAATATCAATTGTCACTTCCAGTGGTGTCACAGTGGAATAAAACTGGTGCAATTAATAGCTAGCACCTGAATAGCTGATAAAAGTTTAATTATGATCATCCATTTGGTATTCATGTGTATTTAGCACATCCTCCACACGCTATGCACAAATATAAGAATAAAATGTGAATTCAAAGAATTATCTAAGAGCTTTCATGGGAGCAGAGTCAAATACAAGGAATTCTACCAGGACAGATTTAGGTATGGGATCAAACTGCACCAGTTTACACGTGCGATAGATCAAAAGCTAAAATAGCTACTGTATTTTGGAGTCTGAGGATGAGCTATAACAGTTTTCCTAGGGCAACCCTAAACCAGTCAATTATAAGAGAATTTGAAAATACTGTTGTGTGCAGAAATTACTATTGAAACTGTACTGTCTTGTTGGTTTAGAAGACCAGCAGCAAGAGAAGCAATTCCACGTGCACAGGACCACATTTGAAACACCCTGTAAAAAGATGTATACCCACTCACAACACTGCTACAAAAAGTTCATGGCATAAATAACAGCAAAGAAGAAAACAGATGTCTTCTAATTGCTGAAGATTTACCAACCCACTTGCAGCAGACTTCCCTCTTGTCAAGTGACTACAGAGGTGTGCAATACCATGCAGACCAATTGTTCTCACAGTGTTGATGGATATTGCTGATTCAGTCTGTCAGCTTGGGCCTATCTCAAAGACTGCCATCCTATAGCTGTGGGATCACAGAGCATCAAGGGAGATTCTTCAGCTCCACCTCTCTGTGTGGAAACCCATAACAGTAAGCAGAGACCAGAAAACAGTTCATGACACATGCACCAGAAGTGGTTATGGGGTACTCCTTTCACAACACACACATCTTACATGAATATTGTGCACGCATGAACAATTCATAGCCAACTAAACTGTGGTCAGAACAACTGCAGGGATCTCATACACTTCTGTGGGAGGACTGAGACAACCTTTCCAAAGCCCTTCTGAAGTTCAAAGCCCAAAGCAGTTCTTAAGACAGCTGTAGCAGGAGGGTGTGGAAAGACAACGCTTTTCCACAATGGTCCAGCCCAGAGCTTCTCCTGCAGACCTGAGTAACCAGCTGGCTCCAGTGCCCTTTTCACACAGACACACACACACACACGATAACAGTGGCTCCAGAAGTAAATCAAATCTTGATGTAAATCACAGGGTCTCTTCAGAAAATTATAACTCATGCAATCTGAAATATCTCTGACATTTTTCTATCTGGGCAACTCAACAGCCCTCTAGAAATGGGAAATACTCTTATCTGCTCCAATCAGAATCATTATTTATTTGTTACCTTAGCATAACATCCTTTTTTTTTTTTTACTTTACCTTCTGTGTTCCAGGGCAGACACAGGACAGATGGCTTGACTATCTTCTCTTTCCAGTTTCTCCTACAGCAGGGAGGAGATTGGATGGGAAGAGCAGTGCAGCAGTTTCTTTATACCCAGAAAAATATGTGAAGAGATGAAAAGACTTAAAGATCTGTGAAGACACAATGAACTGCTCTGTTGCTTGTACAACAACCCTCTCCACAGCCCCCCTGACTCTCAAGGGCAAAGATTTCTGTAAGGAGTGCAGACACAGACTCATTCCTTTGTTGACCATCTCCAGGACTGACTGTTTGAATAAGAACTGTGAATAGAATGATTCATCATCTGTTGAATATTCCTTATGCTTTCCTTCTCACTGTGGTATAGAGACCACAGCTGCAGGGGCAGCACGAGTAGGTTGAGCTGCCAAAGAAATTATGGCAAAGAGAGGATTTAATGAGACTGGGTTACATAATGTGAAGGAGACAGCTGCCAAAGAAAGATGACTGAGATGCCCTGTGGAAATGTCAATGTCTTACCAGTCTTGCCTGAGTGAAGAAGAAGTCAAGAATTATCCCCAGAGCAGTGGGAAAGGCCTCTGAGTACTGTAATCTCTCATGTTGGAGAAGGGGAGAACCTACATATACAGTATCTATGAAACACAGTCTGGTACAAGTGCCCTGGGGAACTTGAATTTCTCCTATATGCCCAACGTCCAATAACAGTTTTGAGCAAGGTGGTTCATACTGGCTGAGATTTGTGAACTGGCGTTCTGGCACAATTTGAGACAAGTTCCGGCACTGTCTTTGTGATCCATCCCAAAGCCAGGCACAAATATCGGAAAGCTGAACACTCAGCAGGATAGGCCTTTTGTACCAGTGTAGAATAAGCCACCGATAGGGCCCAGGACAAGATAGGAGGAAATCTGACCTCGCCTTGTTGTATCTACCTCTCCATCAGCGTGCAAATCCTCTGGATGGGTGTTATGATCTATATGAATTCTTTCTTCCCCTTTGAATGGACTCAGCTGCATATCAACATCTAAAAGCTGATTGTTGAGTACGAACAGTTGTTCAATGACTGGTGGCCTGGTGAAACAAGTGTGTGTTTACCTCACCACTGGGAGCAACTTCATTTTCTTAAACTGGAAATAGCTTTGCTCCCCTCTCCTCTTATACCTGGTAGCAGACTGTCAGAAAATCTCACAGATCACAAATCTCTCAGACTTTTCCTGACACAGCATGACAAGAACAATCATGTCCTTGAACCATTTTCACTTCTGAGAAAAATGAAGACTGAAGTACTTCCATTTTTTGTGTTTTAGTTTTTGCTCTGGTTCAGGGAGGGGTGGCAAGGGAGTAAGGGGAGAGAGAAAAGACAGGTAGGAACAAATGAGAAAACAGAAAACAGGATGGAAGGTGGTCCACATATATATAAACATATGAGTTGGAAGCATGTCTTGATAACACATTTGTTTCACCAAGAAGTCATTTATTATAAATGTTCTTCCTATGGATAGCTGTAGTTCCAAATTTTGGAAAAAAAATAATAATAAAAAAGATAATGTTTATTACTTTACCCTCTTTTCTCCTGATACCTACATTTATTCTCAGTAAAGGATCTTTGGACTTTTACTTACACATCATCTCATTATCGAATTCATTATTGTCTAATATATGTACTTTGACTTGGGAATTCCACAGAATTACTAGTTTTGGTAATACAGAGATTGTCATAAATGAGGAAAAGTACCTAAATGTCCTCAGGAGAATAATTATAACAGAAGAAGGTAAATTACTTCAGGTTTATATAGATGGTAACAAATAGCAAAGAGGATAGTAGACAGGATGATATAAGACACAGAAATGGGTGTAAGAAGATAATATGAAGAGGCAAGTTAGTTTTCAGCTTAATAAGGGTGAAAGAGGAAGATAATAGGAAAAGAGAAGAGACAGTGAAGAAATTATGATTGAAGAGCTGTGTGGATTGCAATTAGGGAATGGTAATTAAGGTGGTGAAAGATGGGCTGTATGTACTTAACACAGTCAAGAAAAATACACACTAAAATTTTGCAGGGTTGAAGTACAGCTAAGGGTAATTGAGAACATGTACAATAATTTGTCAAACAAGGACAGGCGAAAGGATATAAAATACCCATGTTAAAAATCTGTTGGTATAAAGGAGTTAACCAATGGTTCTTCTTGTATAACTCTCAGCAGACAGCTCCAAATAAAGCTGGCACAATATGACCACAATGTCCAAGGAAAGACTGAAGTCTTACTTTAGCCAGACTTATGCATTAATTATTATAAATATGTTCTTGTAAATGATATAATTCTTCCCTTACTTTTCAGATAACAGAACAGTTCAGAGTACAGAACTGCACTACAGCATATTTTGCAATTATCACACTGAAGATTTTGCATCAAGGTCTGGAGATAATTAACATTAAAAGAGTAGAAGTCAATGTTTGGACTTTATTATTGTTATTGTTTCATTTGGGCTTTTTTTGTCACAGGATTCGTAGTTACAATCTTGTCTTCAGTTGCCAGTGTAAACTTATCTAGAAAAAACACCAGCTGGAAATAATTTCACTACATAAGAGTTCCAAATTTTAACACTATTAAACAGTACATTCACACAGTATAAACTTTTACAATGCATTACTTACTGAGGAGATAGAGCAATGTATGACATAGAGCATATGTATGACAATAGAGCATATGTATGACATCATTTTCTTTTTTATTTTTTGATCATAAGTACTTGAGTAAACAAGTCAAAACACTCTAACTCAGTTTTACTTCTAAATCACCAGCTGCATAGTTTTTTTTTCTTTTTTTGGTCAACTACTGTAACGACTCTACATGTAGTCTTCTGTTACAAAGAGCACTTCCAAAAACAAAACCAAAACCAAAAAAAACCAAACCAAAACTCATGACAGAACAATATATCATTAAGTAAACACTCAAAGAGGGAAAAACAAAAAGAGAAACTGAATTATTTAGCAACAAATACTTACCCTAAGGTACACTTTCTTGAATGAGAAAAGAGGGCATTACACTCAACGAGTCTATTTTATTCTAACATAGAAAATTCCTTGTTTCAGTGTTTCCGTTGTATTATCATCAGTAATTACAAGTCCTCGTATTGTGGAAGAAGGACTGTCAAGAAACAACATTCCAAAAACATTTCAACAAGCTAAATTTCTAAACTTAGCATAGGATTTAACCACCTTTTTATAATACAAAGTATGCTATGGATACAAAATAGCAAAAAGTATATTTACAATAAAAGAATCACAATCTATGAATTCAAGTACTTGAGTCCATTGGCAGCACTGTCTGAAGTATGAGCCATTAAGCTGCAAAGATATTCTACAGGTTTTTTTCCCATTCCAATCCTAATATCAACAAACCAGCTGCAAAAAAAATCATGTTATTTTTCAAAAGCATATGCAGACATAAAATCATAGAACATTTTGATTGCCTTGCATGAGAATTTACCTGTGTTGAACCATAAAAAAGTAAACATTTATAGTATAATTTATATGTAAACTACAGAGTCACTAGTTGTAATTAAGCAGTTTTACACACATGGAGTGAACACAATAACTGTATGTTCCACTGAAATAATACTGCTTCGGTTTAGGTAACATCTCTAAAGCCAAGAGAAGTGGAATAGAACTAATTTCATTTTTTCTTTTCCGGATTATCCATTATTTATTTTTTATCTTGACAGATCGTATTGTATTATCATATTTAAATATTTATCGGATGATATCCATAAATTAGCATGCACCACCACAAACACACTCATTCAATTAAAAAAAACGCCAAGAGTAATTTTCACTGAATTGTTTATAGCACATAATACAGTAGGGTTTAACCTGAAATTGCATAAAGTGTAAGACACTTGATGTCACAGAGTTCCTGCTGCTGATTTTTCAGTATTGCTTTGTAACTAGTTCTATCATTACCTATGTTCACTGCAGATTTTAGTTGGAAATAGGTGGATTAAATGAAGACTAGGTCACAACTCAATTCTTCCATGAATAAAATGTTGTTAAATACATAAAATGTTGAATACTCTGAAACAAATTTAGTACAGCTGGAATTTGTTCAATTGGGGTTTCTTAATTCTTACATCTTTAAATATATATAATAAAGTTATGAATTTATATGTAAAATATGTAAAATAGTATATATTTATACTTTTTAAAAAATTTAAAGCATGAAGTTGAATGACTGTCAAATTGCTTGCTTTCAATTTTTACTTCAAGACACTTAGGTTTCTTTCAAGTGCAAAATGCCATTGCTACTGGACAATGTGCAATTGCACTAATGACTCAATGTAAAATGCAATTCATGTATTTAGTTAAAACTTTGACTAAATTTATATAGACATTTCATGGTGTGCAGATGCACCCAGAAAAATAAAACAGTTCTCAGTATATGTCTTGAAAAGAATGAATACTGTCACAACTGGGATTAAAACAGAACACTGCTTAATAAAACACCAGTGATATCACAGCTGCCCCAACATGGCACCATTCAGTGGACCTCGCTTCCCAAAATAATTTATTTGCTGCTTTTTCCTACAATCTTCCTCCTCTCAGCTTTCCACCTACTACAAAAGCTACATATAAAAGACAAAAAAATAGGAATTAATGACTGTCATGAACATCATCTTTCTGCTAAATTGTAATTTCACATTCTTTAATAACTATGTAGATCAGTGGTTTTGTTTGTTCTTGTAATAGAAAAGGAGCTACCAGTAATTCTGAACGTGAAGTGCATTATTCAGAATAAGTCTAAGTAGTGCAGAGTGAGTGGCAAGTACTAGTCTTTTTTTTTTTTTTCCCATAGCCAAAGATTAATTTAGTGCTCAGAAAATATTGTGCACTGTGAGACTCTCAGGTTTTTTTGTTTTCCGCACTATGAAGATAAGCTTCACTCACATGTTCCCTCTGTTTTTTAAGGTGTAGCTCAATTGCAACACTCTTGAAAATGTATCTAAAAGGTATTCTGAGTTCATTTCTCACTCATTACCATCTGCCATACTAAATCAGCATCTGTCCATTACCTAGAACCTGTTTCATGTAGACTACAGAAAGCTATTTTCAAATCTGTTCTCTCTGGAAACTTGAACAGGATGAAATTTTGGGGTTTTTTTTATTTTTTTTTTTTTTAATGTAGATAGTGCTTCACTCTCTAAATACCCGAGTTGTTTGTTTTGGGGTTTTTTTTTGAGAGGTGGTTGTTATTATATTTAGGTTTTTAAACAAAACTTCAGTCAAGGTAACATTTCTATATTCAGTGCTTTTTAAGGATCACCTGATACTTCACGTGTACAAACTACTTTCAGAATTAAACATGCATGTTAAGTGAGACATGTTTGAGGAAAGGTATCTGAAAGCTGAGAAAGCGACTGCAGGAGGCTGACTCAAAATAATAATGTTTCCAATTTACAGAAATCAGGACAACTTCACAGAATCACAGGATCACGTTAGGGGTTGGAAGGGACCACTGAAGTATATCTAGTCCAAACCCCCTGTCAGAATAGGTTCACCTAGAGCAGTTTGCACTGGATGGCGTCCAGGTGAGTTGTGAATGTCTCTAGAGATGGAGACTCCACCACCTCTCTGGGCAGCCTGTTCCAGTGCTCTGTCACCCTCAAAGTACTGAAATTCCTCATGTTTAGATGGTACTTCCTACAGTCACGTTTGTGCCCATTGCCTCTTGTCCTGTCACTGGACACCACTGAAAAACACTGGCTCTATCCTCCTGACACCCACCTTTTAAATATTTATAAACATTGGTAAGACCCCTCCTCAGTCTCCTCCAGACTAAAAAGCCCCAAATTTCTCAGCCTTTCATCATAAGAGAGATGTTTTAGTCCCCTGATCATCTTCGTAGCCTTTTGCTGTACCCTCTCCAGCAGTTCCCTGTCTTTCTTGAACGAGGGAGTGCGGAACTGAACACAATACTCCAAATGTAGCCTCACCAGCGCAGAGTAGAGGGGGAGGAAAACCTCCCACCACCTGTTGGCCTCAGTCTTTTTGATGCACCCCAGAATGACACTGGCTTTCTTGGCCACAAGGGCACGTTGTTGGCTTATGACCATCGTGTTGTCCACCAGGACTTGCAGGTCCCCTTCACACATCTGCTTTCCAGCAGTTCAGCCCGCAACCTGTAGTGATACACAGGGTTATTCCTTCCTAAACACAGTACCCTACACTTGCCCCTGTTGAATTTCATAAGGTTTTTTTCTGCCCAGGTCTCCAGTCTTCACATTTTAGTTTGTGACATTATACTCATAAGAAATCTTGCTTCTTTCCTCATTGATCAACAAATACATCTTTTAAAGAGTTCAGGTTTTAAATGCTTAATAATAAAAAAAAAATCTTTCAAATCCATAGGCATTGGGATAACTTTTAAAAAATAATAGTATTTGCAGCAAAACTTACAGGTCACAGGTGCATTTACAGCCTATTGTCCAAACATAGAATCATAGAATCATAGAATCATAGAATGTTAGGGATTGGAAGGGACCTCGAAAGATCATCAAGTCCAATCCCCCTGCCAGAGCAGGAATGCCTAGACTATGCCACACAGGAACGTGTCCAGGCAGGTCTTGAATGTCTCCAGAGAAGGAGACTCCACAACCTCTCTGGGCAGCCTGTTCCAGTGTTCCGTCACCCTCACTGAGAAGAAGTTTCTTCTCGAGTTTAAGCGGAACCTCTTATGTTCCAGTTTCAGCCCATTACCCCTTGTCCTATCATTGGTTGTCACCGAGAAGAGCCTGGCTCCATCCTCGTGACACTCACCCTTGATATATTTGTAAACATTAATGAGGTCACCCCTCAGCCTCCTCTTCTCCAAACTAAAGAGCCCCAGCTCCTTCAGTCTTTTCTCATAAGGAAGATGCTCCACTCCCTTCATCATCCTAGTTGCCCTGTGCTGGACTCTCTCCAGCAGTTCCCTGTCTTTCTTGAACTGAGGGGCCCAGAACTGGACACAACATTCCAGATGGGGTCTCACCAGGGCAGAGTAGAGGGGAAGGAGAACCTCTCTCGACCTACTAACCACCCCCCTTCTAATACACCCCAGGATGCCATTGGCCTTCCTGGCCACAAGGGCACAGTGCTGGCTCATGGTCATCCTGCTGTCCACCAAGACTCCCAGGTCCCTTTCCCCTACACTGCTCTCTAAGAAGTCATTCCCCAACTTATACTGGAACCTGGGGTTGTTCCTACCCAGATGCAAGACCCTACATTTACCCTTGTTATATTTCATTAAATTTTTCCCCGCCCACCGCTCCAGCCTGTCCAGGTCTCGCTGGATGGCAGCACAGCCTTCTGGAGTGTCAGCCACTCCTCCCAGCTTGGTGTCATCAGCAAATTTGCTGACAGTACTCTCTACTCCCTCATCCAAGTCATCGATGAATATATTGAATAATACTGGTCCCAGTACCGACCCTTGAGGGACTCCACTGGATACAGGCCTCCAACCAGACTCTGCCCCATTGACCAAAACTCTTTGGCTTCTTCCCCTCAGCCAGTTCACAGTCCACCTCACTACCCGAGAGTCTAGACCACACTTCTGCAGTTTAGCAGCAAGGATGCTGTGGGAGACTGTGTCAAATGCTTTACTGAAGTCAAGGTAGACCACATCCACCGCTCGGCCATCGTCTATCCACCTTGTTATATCCTCATAAAAGGCTATGAGGTTAGTCAAGCACGACTTCCCTTTGGTGAAGCCATGTTGACTGTCTCTAATGACCCTCTTATCCCTGATATGCCTTGAGATGGCACCAAGGATAAGTCGTTCCATCACTTTCCCAGGGATGGAGGTTAGAGAGGCATATGTAACCTGATTTTTCAATATCTGAGTGTGCTATGCCACAGGAGTTCCATCTTAATTGCTTCTGGGTCATATTAATAGAAATACATTAGCTTAATGTAACTTAAAAGCCTGCTAAAATGAAGACTAAACTGTATTAAATGCGAGTTAAATTATATTATTCTCATTTTAAAGGGTAATACATTTTGAAGTGAAGTAGCGTGCACTGAGCATTTACTAAAATACTATTAGTGCAAATTTCACCCTTTTTACAAATCAAGTCAGGTCCTTGATTTACTAGCTGGAGCTCCTGAGGATTCACAATTGGCAGGAACATTTGATGATACCGTCATGTTTACTATAGCTTTAGTATAGTTCTAGTGCCCACAATTATGTGTCAATTATCACCTTAGTCTAGCACAGTCTAAGAAATATTTTAGGAAGAAAAGAGACTAATAAACATTACTTTAACTGTCATCTTGAGATGTCCTTGCATTCTACGACAGAGCAAACAGGCAAGTGGATGCAAATATGTCTAAAATTAGAATATGTAAAGAGCAGAAATTTCCAGAAATATTGTAAATGTCTTACACAAACCAGTCCATTAAAGCTGTATGTCATTTTTGTCCCCACTTGTCATTCATCTTCTGCTCCCAACAGTTAATTTAAGCCTCACCGCCAACTGAAGAAGACGGATACATTTAAAATATACGTTTGCGTGTCTGTGCATGTGTGTGCATGTACAGTATACATGTACACACAAGCAGAGCTCCAAATCTGCCTTATTAACATTTTATACATAACACTGTGCATATATGGCCCTAAATCTGTTTTACTTCAGACTGTGTGTCATCAAGCTTGATTTCAACTTCTATGAATATATTGGGATAGGAAGTGGCAAACAGAGATTTTAGACAGAAACTCTGTTTCATTGCTTCTGCACTCCAGCGTTACATTTGCATCCCCAACATTACTTTTTTAGCACAGTCATTGAGAAATTCTTCGATGGTATTTGTGAAGTCTTTCCTTTCAGCCCTTTCCTCCTCAATAGTTCATTCTCCTTCTCCAAAGACTATGTCTCCTTCTGAGAAAGAATTTATTTTTTCATCCAAAATAGATTTCTTAATAATGCCAATATTCCCACTTGAAGTGGTCAAAGAATAGGAAAATTGAACTATTTCATCGGGTCTCCAATTATCTAATAATTAATTGGAAGCATCACAAAAAATGTTAGGGTTAATGAAGCTTCACAGGAAAGGTGAACTGAAGATGCGAAAAGAGAAAGAAATTGTAAATTAGAGAATCCATCCCCGCAAAAGCTGGTTTTACACTGAAAACATAAGGCAGAGTGAGTTCAAATTGGAGTAGGAAAATTAAAATGGCTGAAGATGAAAGGGTGACTAACATTGTAGGAGTCAGCTGGACTCTTAAACAGGGCAAAAGAAACTTTAAGCACGATAAAAATGGCTCTTCTGTGATGGAAAAAATGACCTGATTCAAATTGAACCATCTAATCCTGCTCTAGATTTTTCTCAGTGTTTTCATTTATCATCTTTTGCGTGGTTTGATCACAACAGAAGCAATTGACAGAAAAACGTGGCCTATCCACCAGCGAAATTAACATTTCAATCCCTGACAGATTTATAAATCACAAAATACAGAGGATTACAGGCAAGTGATCTTTAGAAAATCAATGAGAGAATGGAAGTGTCTTTCTTTGTAAGAACACATTGCATTGGAGAAATGATAAAATCAGTTACATTAATGCAATACCAATACAAAAATTAACTTAGTTTTTTACATCGTGGTTCACTTATCCTTCTAAAATTACCATACTGAGCTAAATATAAAAATAGTACATTTAAATAATGGAAACCAGTTAGTAAGATCATCTATGTAGAATTTCTACCAATTGTCTAACAATATAATAGCTAAAACTCAGGCAGAAGGAGAAATAAAAAGATGCAACAGCTCATCACTGAAGAGAATAAACATAATAGTAAAATAAAACATAAAACAGACATAATAGTATACAAAACATAATAATAAAATAGCTTTTCCAAAAATACTTTGTATAACACAATCATCAACAATGAAATAAAGTGATCTGATAAGACATTAGATAGCCCAAAATATTTTCCAAATTTACGTGAAAAAATATCCACAAAAATCAACCCAAAATCCCCCAGAAGACCAAACTTTTATACTTTAAAAAATGTGGTGTGTATTCTAGGAAGTGTTCTGTTAAGCTTTGAAAAATTATCTATTTCTACATCTTGGAGAGGACAAAAATATGAATTTCGGAATATTCTGTTTAACACTATATCTCAGTTTCAGACATTCCTTAGGCTCAAAAAAATTAAAGATCTACCAATTATCTAATTTTTGCTCAGATAACTTTTGAGTTTTATATTAAAAAAAATCTTCTTGGATTCATTTTTAATGTGAGATATATAGATGAATGGGTTGTCTGCATGAAGCCATCGCGGAAGCACTTCCACGTTTTCTCTCTGCTGCTCTGTCTCTCCCTCTGTTTTTGTTTGGACTGTTTAAGCCTTTCTTATTTTCTGTTTTTCCCCCCCCCCCCCCAAATAGCATTGTTGTACATTGTAACAACTTGTTGGAATTTTTGGTTATACACTTGAAAAAGAATTGAAAGTAGGCAAAAATTTATGTCCAGCTGATTTCTGACCTTTCTTCATGCTTCCATTTTTAAGTCCACATTAATTTTGTGTATTATAAACCCAAAAATTAAGGCACAGTATACAAGAACTGATCAAAAACATCTTCAGTTTTCTGAAGGTAACATTCTACATCTCATGGGGATTGCCAGGGAATCAATGGAAATACTTTGAATGTTAATATTCTCAGGACTTGCAAAATATGCAAGGACTACTTCATGAGCAGCTATGCAGTTACCTCATTTTACTAATGTGCAGTGGAGAGCAGGGTTTCCCTTTATAAGAAATAAATAACTTCACTAAAATTGGTACTGAACCGAAGGTATTTCACACTAACACCTCTAGTTAGATCCTGGAAAGATTATTCATGTGAGTGAGTTACTGTCAACAGGAAGCTGAATCTTGATAAGGGTTATCTTTAAGAAACATAGGATAGAGAAAAATAACATCACAGATCTTACTCCTGAAACTGCAGACAATCAAGAAGGTGCTAACTACGTCTAGGTCTGCCCACTGATGCACTTCAGAGCCCACTAACAGAATAGTGATCAAGGTTATAGTTTTCAAAAGCTATTACGGTTCTGGCCTATGCTGTGTACCCAGACTAGTCACAGACACCAAGGAGATGGAGGCAGGAAGAAAACTGGTACAGCTGTGCTAAAATATAATGTGCAATGTCAGGTCAGCGGTGCCCTAGGATGCTGTATGCTCAGATGTGATAAGATTGGTGTAATCATTTAAGTCTAGAAAGGGAAATGAGAAAATTTGTTCTACACTCCTCTGTATTACAAGCTACAGTATGATCTCAGTCTCTTAAAAAATTAATATAGAATCACAGAGCGGTTTGGGTTGAAAGGGAGCTTAAAGATCATCTCGTTTCAACACTCTTGCCACAGGCAGGGACAACTTCAACTACAACAGGTTGTCCAAAGCCCCATTCAACTACAATGCTGTGATTCATCCCATCAAATATCAGCAATAATCATTAGATCATAACTTTCCAGCTTCACAGCGGTTTCCAATTCTTCTCACTTGTTACCCATGTTGTGGGTGCTTCAGCTGGCCTATTGACTGCCCTGATTTCTTTCAGGCATTTCACAAGTGTTTCCCTGTTGGTTCCATCCTATTAACTGAACATTAAAGGCTTTAAAAATTACAATTCGTCACATAACAAGAACACAGACATCAAAATATTGGTGTCTGTAGCAGGAGGGAGTCTTAGGTGATAACACTATGAAGAATTATCTAGTATTTTCTCTTCCACTTATAAGCTTCCAGGTAAAGCGATCTCGTGTTAAGTAGCCATGTTTCATTAACTGTAATGCTTCCCTAAAAGAAAGCAAAGAGTATCATGGATATACTTTGCACGTGAGATAGGGAGGTTCGGCAAGCTGAAGAACACCAGTACTCAGATCAAATCCATTATCAGTTCTGGGAAAACAGAGAAATTTGCATGCATTCTGCTCCTAGTATGCTCAGAGAAGTTGTTCATTAGTCTCATTGTATAATTGCAGTTTTCCCAGTTTAAAAATCACATTTTATGAAGCAATCTGATCCAACTATCACTTAAAAATAGATTTTTATCCTTTTGTATATGCCTTTTTTTAATGGGATTCAGAAAGGATTAAGTTCTATCACTTTTATTTCTTTCATTATTTCACTCCATTACCTCCATTGAACTTCTTAATGTGAACATCTAATTTTTATTCCGAGATTTTATTCAATGATTAAAGCATAAGCTATTTTATTGTGGTTTCCAACATAAATGCAAATATTTATCCAGAGTAGACAACCACCTGTCAGAAACAGCACAATACATCTAAGTAGATTGTCCTAAACTTTTCTTAAAGGGTATTTTTATTTTCTTGAAAACTAATTTAAATGATCACATTGAATTACAATTAATATTTTGTAACATAAGCCCATGTGACAAAAACATGCCTCAGGCTCATTCATGAACACATTTGAGAGTATATTTTCCCTTAGTCATGTTCATTTGAATTTTACACTATGTTTGCAAGCATATAACTTACAATCAAATTCATATACTCCTGTTTAGAAGTAATCTTCTTTAACTTTTAGATTACTAACTCACAGACTAAGTAATTTCATATCCTTCACCAAAACCAGTTCTTTTTAATGCAACTAATGGTGGCAGAATATAGATTTCCTTTTGCCACATACAGTCAGTACAGAAATTGCTAAAAACAGTGTTGGTTAAAACGAGCTTTTCATATAAAGTATACTGGAATGTCCAATTTTATTTATTTTTATTATTTTTCCACAAAGTAGGGAGTGCAGATTTAGGGAGCTTTAATTTAAAAGAGACGAATAAAAGTAATAGCTTCTGCTTCTCTACTGATACATGTCTACAAACTAATGGGTCTTACTTAAAATGTGTACTTCATCAGCTTCTTTAGAAATACTTATACTGCTGTTTACGTATTCCTCATATCTCCAATGCCATTATACAATGTAAACTCTTCCCTTTTCAATGTAATTCTACAACTCCAGTGTTGTTTGGATTTTGAGGTTTTGGTGTGACTGGTTTTTTTAAAGTATAAGTACATGAGAGTTTATTGCATAAATATATCACAAATTTTATGTATGTACAGGAGCAAATTATCATAAACTTTTCGTATAATCAGATGAACTGCATAGGCCTTTATAAAAAAGCTATTCTAACTTGTAGTGACTTGGTTAAGCAGAAGATAATTATTCTGTGAATTTAATCTATTTTGCTTTACGTGTAATAAAAATAATTTATAGTTTCTTTAACTATTTTATTAAAAGACCTATGAAATCCCAACAGCTTCTGCATATATAGAAGTGTCTATTGTCACATAGAATCAACGTATACTCATGCTTCAAAAGTTACTGGGAAGTTGTAAAAAAGTTTTATAATAGATATATAAAAAAGTGATCTTTCTGAGCAGCAATGTCTCAGACTTACAGTGATTGTGAAGCTGAATATTGGTTGAACTACTTACACATTGTCATTGTTATATTTTGTATACTGCTTCTAGGTGTTAATAGAAGCAGTATATTTGTTTCTCTGTTGTCAAGGAAGATGAAAACTGTGTTTCTGTTAAGGAAAATACTTTGGGGGAATCCATATGGTCTGGTTCAGTTCACACATTTCAAACTTAATTCCCTTTTACTCCCACAAGCTGACAGACTCCTAATTGCAGGCACACAGAAGATGCTCAAGAAGAGCAACTCTGGTTATGCAAAAGCTCTCCAAAGCTTTTCACCTCTGCATTGTCAACCCTATCACATACATAGTCAGTCCCCTACAGTTACATCTGTGCCATCACTGTAACAGTGAGTCACATACCTCTTGAGGAAATTCAGGAAGATTAATGGAACCCTCCTATTGTGGAAGGATACTGACAAAAAATGGACTTCATGGCACTAGCCCTTATGTTTAGTGTTTGAAGTATGATTTCACATTCTGTTGTCCATGTTACCATGAGGTAGTTTGGAGTTTTAACTGGCCTTAGTCAGCTGGAGTGACCCCTACTCATATGGGTGATAACTTTTGTGAACTATATGGCAACATCCTTTGCATATTTACCTTACTCTAGGATGTATAATTAAAATCTACTGTGTATCTACTTGAATAATCTTTAGCAGAATAATTATAGTTTGCCTTGTATATACTGCTTGATGGTAGATGGGTTACCCTCTCAGTTCCTTTTACACAGGTTTATATTATGAACCAAAGGCCACTGAATAACGGACAGCTTACCCATGAAAAAAAACCTGGAATGAAAGGTTGTATCTCCATATTCATTTCGTACTCTACTTCTGTCAATAACAGTGTTTTAAATAATTCAGTTGGTATCTCCATATTAATTTCGCACTCTACTTCCGTCAATGAGTGTTTTAAATAATTCAATTGGTTTCAGTTCAAATCTTTTGATTTCTTATGTTGGCTTTATAATAAGTGCTCTTCAACTTGATATCCTACTTGAGTTGAATTTTTGGTCTTTGAATTCTTCTGCTGGATATGGTACATGGAAGTACATTGAAACATTTCTTTTTCTTGATAATTATTGTTATACCTAGTGGAAGCTTTCTCTGCCCATAGCAGGGGGTTTGAAAATAGATGATCTTTAAGGTCCCTTCCAACCCAAGCCATTCTATGATTCTATGGTATGTTTTGGAGTGGTTTAACTTGTCTATAACCTCTGGATAATTGGGCTGGGGCATCAAGCAAGGGGCTGATTTTTTATTACAGCAAATTTTTACTCTCCCTATAAAGATGAGTTCTTTGGGAAAAAGCCTGTGCTGAGAGAACACAGACAGTATCAAGAACAGCTGTGTAGCAGTTATTTTTGGTATAGTAGTTGCCCTGGCTCTCACTTAGTACTTCATTTCCAACAGGCTGAATGTGAACATAGTGAGTCTTTAAATCATGTACGTTCATTAAAAAAAATGAGTCTTTCAGAACTACACTACCTTTTCTGTGGAAACATTCAGAAACTTGAGATATAAAGAATGAATGAAAGCTATGCTGCTCTGGAGAAAGATACATGTTTTTACAGTATAAGTATCTAAAAAAAATATAAATTTTTTCTCTAGTGTACTTTCAAATTATTTTTTTTTTAAATTAGTGCTTTACTGTTTTCTCGATTCTTTTTTTTATTAAAAAAACCCACACAAAATAAGCCTCTTATTACAATATTGTGTAATACAGAAGATTCCTGTGAAGATATACGCAATGCTAGTCTGAAGTATTTTGAAATGATGTAGTATTTAACTTAAATAATCAGCTGTAAGGGTTACGTGGGTACAAATTGCATGTAAATTTTGGATATCTGTGACACTGTTTGATATGGAAGTTTTGCCATTTCCTCACACCCTCATAATTCTATCAGTCGTTAATTAGTACTACTTGCATCTGTTTATTACTGGAGTATTTCAAAACGTTTTGCTTTTCTGATACACTACCCAAATTTCTAAAATTATCATCTGCATTTGTTTAACTTCACCACTTTTTAGTCTTGTTAGGCAGATGACATTCTACCACATAAAAGCTGTAATAGTAGTATCCCAAGAAAACGTCTTCTTGCTTTATGTAATTCTTCTTGAAGTGCAGATGGGTAATTCGTTAAAGATCTCCTTTGACTCACTGCCTTAACTATGATGATGATCCATTGGCCAGTGGAGATTTAGCAAGTTTCATTTAAAAACCTAGCTACAAACATAAACGATGTGTATCTAAGAAATTGATAGTCAATTGACATCTTTATGTTCAATAGCCCTTTAACATGAAAGATTAGAAATACTTTTTTTTTTTTTTCTCATTTTGTTGCCGTTAAAATGATGGAAGAGTGGTCATGTTGCTTTTAACATTAAGTCTGTCACAGAGAATGTCATTACCAAAAATTATTTGTGATTATAGTCAGTTTTACAGAATGATACCAATATTTTCATGCATGAAGTCATACTGTTCAAATGCTGGGGCCTTTCATAACATTGTAGTCAGTAATTTTCCATCTATCTATTGAGAACTGTTTAATTTCATAGGATATTAGCATGCGATTCACTTGTGTATTCATGAGGACTTTGTTTTTGAATACCAACATCGTATCCATGGGAAAATCATACAGAGGCATAGTGCCAAAGAGTCCTCACCGGAAAACAGGTATATGCAAGTCTGCCACTGCCTAACTGTGCTCGGAATTAAGGATGTATGTCTCATCTCTTTGTTGAATATTAAAATCACAGGATTATTAGGTTTTCTGCTGTAGTGTTCCTTCATCATCTCAGAGCCTCTCTACTTGACAAAAGTATTTAGCCAGTGATTGCAAGAAAAAAAAAGATGTTCTCATTTAGCCATATGGAGCTCATCCAATTTAAATATGTAAAAGACAGAATGCCTTGTAGCCAAGTGTCTAACATGCAGCTTCATGAATTGAAATTGCTTCAGACATAGGAGAGAATTCAAGGTCTTCTGTATCTCAGAGAAGTGTCCTTATCACTGAGTTATCAGCAACTGAGGAGCACTCTTCCACTATTTTGAGAGAAAAAAACATAACGGTAATTTGCTGCTGTTCACTTTGCCAGTTTTGTAAATCCTTCTACCAACCATCCAAATTACAATCAGTTCTCTGAGGCACTCCTTGTAAGAAGTCAAAAATCATAACTTTTTCAATTTATTCAGTAGCGAGTATAGATGCAAAATATTCATTTAGTTTTTCTGCTATGACCTTATATTCTCAGGAAGCTTCTTTTTTTCACATGTCTGTTCAGGTTTCCTGTCTCCATTGCCTCTGGGAAATAATTTATTAATGGTTTTTATGCCACTTGAAAGTTGTTCTCCAAGTCTTTCTTTGACCTGCCTTTTAAATTTAACCTCCTAGAGTTTGTTGCTCCTTTCATTTTCTTCAGTAGCACACAATTTCACTTTTTTGAACGACATCTTCTTGAACTAAGTATTTTCTATGACTCAGCAATTTAATCACGCCAACTTTCTTTTGCATTTATTGAAGTCCCTAGGCTGTTTTTATGTAGCTCCTCTCTTTGAAATTATGCATACCGTCTTGGATTTCTTGGCTTTTGTTGCTTCTATAAGGACACTGAATGCAAGTACATTTAAGTTCTGTGCTAGAGCAGCTTTTTACCAGAAACATTTCAAATAGTTTCCAACTCTGTTCAGGACTGAGTTCTTCCATTTTTATGTTTCCTAACTACCTACTTCATTTTTATTTAACATCATCTATGTACAGAATAATGGCTTTCTCCAGGGAAAAGATTCAACAAGAGTGCAATAGAACTGCATGAAAAAGTTAATTTTCATTGATTCCAAGTCAATGAAAACAAATACTACTATCTTGTACGTAAAGTTACACTGTCTTCAATTTCCAGAATAAATCCATCTTGTATTTAAACTTCCTCCTGAAAACAATGATAAATCTGGGAACATACCACTTGAAAATCCTCACTTCAGAAATCTGCAATTACAAAAAAAGTATAAATCCCCCAAATTTCTTGACTTACCTGCCTTCCACAGAAATTCATCATAACTTTTTGTTTTTTCAAAATTACTTTCAAAAGTAAGCTCTGGAATGCTATTTTAGACTTCCTTCTTTGAGAAAGAAAACCACTACACATGCTTATAATTTTATTTAGAAATCAGACTCTATCAGTGTTCCTGTTCACAGTGTAAATGCAAAATCCCAAGCACATTTTGTTTCTCTTTGGGGTGCCCAGCATCCTCTGACACTCGACAGTGTTGTACCTGCCATGGTGGGGAATGGTAACTACAGGAAGAAAGGGGAATGACTTGGCACCGCTGGAGCACTGGCACAAATGCCTAAACCTGTTGTGGATGGTTTACTGCTGCTGATGCCAGAGAAAAAAATATTATCGTTTTAAACAGACTTTAAACCATCACACAATGAGCTCAAGTTCTGATGATCAATGTAATTAAAATGATCAATATAATTAAGCCTGAATGGAATGCAAGCTATCTAAGCATGAGTGAGAGGGAAAATGGGAAAGCTCATTTGCCGTGTACACAAGGTAGAGCACAGTTAATGATTAATCTTATCTGCTAATGGGTTGGGGGCAGGGGGAGCTGGTGGAGGAGGTGAAGGACCTGAGAAGGAAGAAGTTAAGCCTGGGAAGAAGGGGGGCATGGACAGAAGGTAGAGGTTTAAATTTGACCTTTTTTTTCTCAGTTTTACTCTAATTAGAAATAAATTAGATTAATCTTCCCCAAGTTCAGTCTGTTTTGCCTGTGACAGTAATTGGTAAAAGATCTCCCTGTCTGTATCTCAACCCATGAGCTTTTCCATCTTACTTTAAGTCCCCATCCTTTTAAGGAGAGGGAATGAGAGAGCGACTGGATGAGTGCCTGGCAGTCAGCCAACATGAAGCCCATGAAGAGAAAAAAGACAAAAAGGTAATGCTGTGACTTATGAGGTCACAAAATGTTCTAAATTATCAAGATCTGATTATGTGGATATGTATATGCTATTAAATATGTTCTAACAGCATCTTAGCTTCACAAATACTCTTATTTTTCGTAAGAAGGTTGTTTTAACTCAGACATAGTTAAACCTAGCTCCGCAACAGCACCAGCATGTTCAATTACACTTCCAGCTATGAACTAGAAACTACATTTATAGGCTCACTGTCCTTACCACACTTTCATCTCTAAGTGCATCATTACTTATACAGTACATTATCACATCAGAGGGAAAGGCTATGTTTTTAGACCTTGACCCACAGTTATATTACATGACGTACAGCTAATTTCCAAATGATTAAAAAAAAATTTAAAAAATTAAAAATCCTCATGCTGCACAGACCTCTCTGTGATTTAAAGAATAAAGAACCACTTAAGACTATGAGACCTTAAATAACACAGGAAAGAGAACCTCGTACCTTTAAAGTTAAATAGGAAAGAATGTAAACTGATTACAGCCTTCACCACTGTACAGATTCTGCCTGCATTAAGAGTTATATCTAAGAGAGAAATGACAAATCATCTATTTCATTATAATTTTCTTGCTTTCTGTATTTTCTTATTCATTATAGGTTTGTTGTCAGAAAAGAATGTTACATTAAAGACCTGATCTAAAACTACTGAACACTTTCTCCATCAGCCATGTTCTCATTCAGCAAAGCACTTAAGAGCATAGTTAGATGTCACCATCTTTGAAATAAGCTGGAAAAGATCACCCTGCAAAAGGGTAAAATCATGTGCGTAGACAGCCATTCCTTTTATCAGGAAAGAGACTACATACTTAATATCTATTTAATCACACTTAGGGACAAAATAAAACCCAACTGCTTCACTGAATCACCTCCCAAAATAACTGAAGACACTTCTTAAGATTTCCCGCAGTTTTGAAAACTGCATGTTAACTTACTCCTGCTTGCAGTTAAACACGTAGTTAAGGACTTGTATATCAGTATCTAAATTAAAGTAGCATGTTTTTAAAGTTTCTTAATGATCTTAATGGCCTTTTCCAACCGAGGTGATTCTGATTCTATAATTCTAAGTATGCACTGGGATATTTTCAATACTATGACCTATACTTTTTCCCCACCTCTATCCATCTCCTACTCGACTTATTGGACAAAGTGGAAGAATTTCACTATGTGTATCCATATCGTTTGTGAGCTTCACTCTTCAATGTGGAGCGGTAGCTATTATTTATTTCAGGAAGTTCAACCCTGCTCTGAAGGCAGAGTTAATTATTTCCTTATCAGTACTTTTTTTTTCCATGTGTTGTGCACTGAGGCAACTTGCCTATGAGCTACTCAGAGAACATCCTCTAAGCCCCTAATCAGATACCACAGTCACTTTGCAGATGGAGAACTGATGCACGGAATAATGCTAAATTATTTTCCTTTGTTTGTTTTATTTATTTGTGGTATCTGGTTTTGTCGATTGTCTCTGACTACTCCTCACCACAGTCTTCATTAGGTTACCTATAAACCTCACTGGTTTCAGTCCATTTTCTGAATTCCCAGATTTCTCACAATAACACCTTGTTAAACCCCAGAAAATCTGGGTAACAAAAAATAATGAGCATTCAACTGGTTTGATCCACAAGTTAGTTAACATATTTTGTTTAATAGCACATTACTGCAGCTTTGAAATGAAGAAACATCATCTTTTATATTTTCAAACTCTTGATTCCTCAAGTATATTCTATTTTCTGCCACAGATGAGAAACACTATATAATCACATCCTCTGTTATCACTTAGCCTGGACTAACTCCTAGATAACATCCATCCTACACATTGAATAAAAACGGGAATGTGAGGAAAAAGTAAGCAACTGAATACAGAAGTTAGCAGTTTACATTACACAAACAATATTTGGTTTAATATTTCTAAGCACCTAACTCTGTAACCTTAGCAGTGATATCAACATAATTACCGTGATATATCTCAACAGAATATTGCTAAGACGATCACATGTACATGCACATACGCATACACATATAAAATCACTTCTTGAATTTTACCTTGTTTTTATCTGGCTCACTATAGCAATGATATCAACAGCATAAAATTCATTTTACAAAATGTAAAAGAGGTGGCATCCCATGAAAGAAAAAAGTATCAGTAAGAGTATGGGACTTTCAAAAATAGGCTAAAATAAAGCAAAGGGTACCATATTGTTTGAAGTGGAAAACTGATCTTCTAAATCACAGAATATCTTTGGTTGGAAGAAACTTTTAAGATCATTGAGTTCAACAATTAACCAAGCATTGATAGGTTACCACCAAACCATGTCCCTAAGCACCATATCAACATGTTGTTTAAATATCTCCAGTGATAGTGAATCCACCACTGCCCTGGGCAGGCTGTTCTAAAAAGATGTATTTATTTTCTCATACTATTACATCAGAATAGAAATTAAATCTAATCTGTAGAAATACTAAAATCTTGACTAGTTTTTTTGATTTGGTTTGTTCTTTTCTAATAAGAAACACAGACTTGATAAGGCATTACATCTGTTCAGCCCTCAGTGGAACTACAGGTTTATTCCTTTTGTGAGAGAAACTGAGAAAACTGAAATCTATGATTAGAAATCAATTCATGCAAGAAGCTGGCTATCTGCTATTACAGTAAGATCTATCAAAATTATGTGATTCTCAGAACTGCTGGGAACATACTGATACTCTACTGGGAGTAAGGTGTGCTCAGTATCTCTGAAAATAAAGTCATTAAAAATTGATCCGGATGTCTAATAATGTCTAATAGAACTCTCTAAATACAACAGTAAAAACTCAGGAGTGTGAAGGAAAACATTTGACATCTGGGACTGGGCTTTAGAAAATTGTTGAAAACTGATTGAGCTGAAGGAGACACTTTTATTCATGGTTTCTCTTCTTCATGTACCTATCCTGTCTTTATTCATTTTTGTATCAACAGGTACATTCCAGGCTAAGTTTTACAGTACAGATATAGCACAACTTGAAGAAAAACATCTGAAAATAGAAGTTCATGTTCTTTAGTTGTAAATTAATATACAGAAACTATGTTTTGTCTTTGCAATGACTGAGTTGTTAGTATGTATTTTAACCTCTTGATGAGACTTGTATTAGTGCATATTTTAACCTCTTGAACAACGTCAAGCTCAGGTAGCAAATTCCATGTCATTACTAGCAAAAATTTTATGGAAATGATAACACTTAGAAACTCTCACAGAAAGTAACTACTTCAATACTAGCTACTCAGAAGTAGTAAGAAAAACTGACTATAGTCTAAAGGTTCAATTGTTATATTATTTATGTGTTATTGTACTTCTGAGAATATGAGATTTTATTTGGTAGTTATTTCACTGAAAGGTCTCATGTTTTAAACAAACAGTGAAATCGTTGTTTATTCCCTGAATTTAGTCATGGCACTTTCCTCATAATTACAATTTTTTGAGTTTGTAATTGGGTAAAGATAAGATTCCTGACAGGTTTCAATGCTGCTACACACAGTAACACATTTTGCTAAACCATACCTCACTTCATAATTTTCATTACACAGGACTTAAAGCTATTTCTCTGTTCCCATTTCTGTCTTGTTTCTGGTGTTCTGTGATCTTTTGTGTGATCCTTCTTATCCACTCATATTAGATGATTACACATTTTCCAGCTTTGATCTATGCAAGCTGCAATTGGGCTGAGTTGCTTGATGTTAACACTCTCTTCTCTCTGTGGCAGAGATTCTAAAATGTTTGTCCAATTTTTTAATATATTTTTTAAGCAAACCATATTAATGCATATGTTGTAACTGAAAGACAGATATCCTAATGACTTTGAAATGATTATATCTGTGCAGCTTTTCTACAGCAAGTGGCTTCACTTTTCAAGCCTTTTTTTCACTCTGAGCATCCTTTCTCACACTTTGCCCTGCAAAGACTTTTTTTTGCTTCAGAAAACGCTAAAACACATTCTTGCACTGCCTTTTAGGGTATAAGAAGCTAACATGTTTCCTAAAAGTAAACTGCTGTTTGCTATTTCTTTCTGATAATGTTTGACAATAACATTAATGAGTCTGAGATAGTCATATTTAGTATATCTGTAGGCCTAAAATAGATAATCCTTAGGTCCTTTCTCTGTTCCATCAGGGTATACACAGTCATTTTGTTTGAAAATTAATAATCCTTTCATAGCTTAATAACGGTAATGCCTTTAAGAAAAAATTTCTCTTAACCCAAGATGCCATGTGTTCAGTATTCTGTAATGGTAATTAAGGTCCAGGGCAAATGTCAAATTGATAGGATTCTGGTCTAGTTCCTTGTGTTCTGTACTAGAAGAAATATTGAGGACAGAACTAATAGCAACAATTTCACCACAGTTCTTTAAATTATTTCTTGTCTTTTATCTATTAAAGCCATCTGTAGAACAAGTGAGTAGTTTATTTCTTGCACTTATTCAGCTACCAGTGCAAATTCATGATGGATTTTATCATGACCATCATCTGCCAAGAACAGGACAAAATCCATTTTTGTGGGTTGCATATTAACCTACAGGCCCTACCACTTGGCAAGAATCATAGAATCATAAAGGTTGGAAAGGACCTTAAGAATGTGACCTCTCAGTATATAAGGGAGTGTGCTGGTATTCTAATACCCACTGGGCGAGACACCCGTTACTTCTGGATGTCATCTGGTCCAATGCTCTCATCAATGCAGGTCCAATTACAAAATCAAATTCAACATCAAAGACTATAGCTGGAGCTTCCACAATGTCTTTGTTCCAGCATTTGATCATTCTTGTAGATTTTTTTTTCATTCCCTTGTATCTATTTAGAATTTATCTTTTTAAAACTTTTGCATGTTACCTTATATTCTTACATTATACAATTCTATGTGAAGTCTGTCTCCAAGTACTCTGTGACCCTCATATGGTATTTGAGGACCATGCCAGCAGTAAGACCCAAGATTCAGACAAAAACCTAAGAAAACTAAGAAAATAAAAAGCAGCTGGTTTTGCATGTCCAGACTGACTCTGTTAAAGCCATATTGTTTTTATATTGATATGGTTTGTGTTTTGATTATTCCAGAAAACATTTATTTATTAAATAGTAGCTAGAATGTCAGGGAAGCATGTTTTGAATAAGGAAAAGAAAATATAAGATAATGTTTTTGTGTTAGGAAGACTATAATACTACTGACTTCAGTTCACAAGCATGTAAGTCTTCATCCAACTCTTGAGAAATATTTTACACAAGTGAAATAGAGAAAACAGCCTGTGAAATGACATGTCCTTTCTACTTAGAGTCTGAGAATTGATGATTCCTCACCACTTCAAAAGAGAGATTTAGGATCTGAAGTTAACTGTGTATCTTCCTTGCCACATTTGCAGAAAAAATATTTACTGGCTTCACTGACTTTCTAAGAAGCTTACATGCTTTAAAACTGCATCCTATAAACATAAGCTCATACTTTTTAGATGTGTAACAAGATATGCAGGAGAGTTGTAAAGCACTCTGTCATACAGAAATACAACCTTGCATTGGTTATGTGTTTCGCTTGCATAAAAGGTAAAGATCATTAAATTTTGTCAAAAGGAAATCAAAAGATAAAGAGGACACTTCATAAAATACAGTGTTTACCAAGAGTTTTTCATTCCACTTAATCAACTGCCGTAGCATTTCTTTTAATCAACACATCGACTGTCCTTGTATAACTTTAGAAGATCACATGCAATCATTCACTAACCAAAAACTTACACCATAACTATGTTTGCTGCAATGCATCAGTAAAGCAAATCCCATGACTGCAAACTGCATCAGTTCATTAACATATCCCTTCTGGGCGTTTTGACCTTGTTCCTGCTATTATAAAAAGTAAAGGCCCACAGGCTATCTTTAGAAAGTTTTCAGGTTATTTGGAGAGAGCTATTTCGCAGCTAAATAGACCAAAGAGAGACACAAATGCAAAATGGAAGCAGGAGCATCATTTTTAGAAAAAGCAGCAATGAGAAGCTAAGAGAAAAGAGATTTCCCTAATCAGTGTCCTCTTTTTCACTTGACTGATCCTACATTTTCAGTATTTGTCTGCATTACAACCTCGATCTCAGATTCTTCAGCAACTATTTCAAAAGAAACGGATCTTTTATTCTGATTTTGGACACCAAACTGAAAAAGGATTGCTTGTCTCCCAGTTTTGAGACTGAAGTAAATAAATGAAAATGGATACATCAGTCTAACTGTATTAATTTGGAGGAAAATGCTCCTTAAAAGCAATCTTAATTTCTCTGTCTGTAGAAGTTTCTTCCTATAATGCTTTCTGTGCTGCTTTGCAGGTATGCAAATGTGATGGACTTCAAAAAGTTCCAGCCAAAATTATAAAGGAAAAGAGGCCAAAACTTTCACTTTTACAAAAGAAAGTGCATACATCTTATTTGCAGACAGTCTCCATAGTGTTATCTTCTATTTGGTGGAGTGTATCTTGGTGAAAAAGATCTATGCCTTATCTAATGCTTGGCCTGCCATGGATGAACATCGACCTTAGATATCTACCAAATGATAAATGATCATTTCCTTAGTGAAAATTTCCAAGCAGCAGGCATTATCAATTTTAAAGAAGTTCTGTAATTACAAAACACATCAGGAAGAGCAAGAGCCCACCACCACATCTATATCGCTTCACACTTTATCCCCTGAGAAAACCTATAACCACGATAATCTTCACGAGGAGCTAATAAATGAATAAATAAATAAGATTTAATAGCTACACTTTTTTTTTTAAATCAACTGTGTGCTTAGACATTTTCATAAGCACCTTTAAAGTTTTAAATATCCAAACCCTAGAAACATTATCAGGTAAGTGAATTTGGCACTATGGTCTTGTTGTGTGCTACAGAGCTATTCTAGAAAAGCAGATCAATGGAATTTTTAGTTACTACAGAACACTAACAATACAATACTTATCAAGCAAGCCTTCACAGAGCCTTAAGCATGACTCTTGTATTTACCTCATCCACAAATCATTGTACAAACTAAGTGGTGTTTAGTTGGTTAACAGAAGAGAGTTAGAACTGGTTTTGTTACAGCACTACTTGTCTGGAACTCTGCTCTACAACCATCTCATCCCCTGTCTCCCCACATGCATACATATCACAGAATCACAGAATATTAGGGGTTGGAAAGGACCTCAGAAGAGCATCTAGTCCAACTGCCCTGCCGGAGCAGGATCACCTAGAGTAGGTCACACAGGAATGTGTCCAGGAGGGTTTGGAAAGTCTCCAGAGAAGGAGACTCCACAACCTCCCTGGGCAGCCTCTTCCATTGCTCTGTCACCCTCACAGTGAAAAAGCTTTTCCTAATATTTTTATGGAACCTCTTATGCTCCAGCTTGCACCCGTTGGTCCTTGTCCTATCATCGGACATCACAGAGACTTTTCTGCCCAGTGGGCAGCTACGTTCAGCCATTTTCACTTTGAAACAAAAAAGATGAGTAGAGAATATGCAACTCTCATCCCTCACAGTTCCACCACCACTCCTTAAATGTGCTGGTTTTAGATGTCCACTGCTGTTTGTTCTGCCACGTGTAATGGGTAGATGGAGTTGGGAAACAAGGGGTTTATTTGCTCTTGCTATAATGCTGCTGAGAAACAATGGAAGATATAGAGGTCCGAGAGTTTTTCCTTTAATAGGAAAAGATTGATGGATAAAGAACTGGGAGCTCCCTGAACAGCGAAAACTGTAAAAGAAAATGAAAGCGAAAGTACATGAAACAAAAGGCCCTGTTGTTTGTGGGTTTTTTTGGGTGGGTGAGGTTGGAACTAACAACTACTACTCTATTTGCAGAGCAGTAGCAATGGTCAAGACAAGTTCGACAGTCTCCTTACCTGGGTGCATATAACCAAACTAATTTTGAGGCACGTGACAAACATGTGACCATCATCTCTTCATGAAGTGAGGTTGAGAAGTTCGGAGGAGAGGCTAAGCACCCCTAGGAGCAGCCTGATGAGTATGTCATACTTTCCTTCTCCGAAGCACAGCCCTGGAGGGCACAGACACCTGGTAGGTGTAAACAGACTGCTCTGGGGTACAGTGCCCTAAATGAATGCCTGATGACGGGGCTGTATGGCATCCAGCACCTTCCTGGTAGCCACAGAAGAGGGAAGAGCGAAAGCTGTCGATGTGTGGAGAGGAAACAGACAGGAAAAAATATCTGGAACCAGTCTGAAGCCCACTTGATTTGGCATTTCTCTGCCTACGCGTTCACACAAGTTGGCTGCAGACAATGCTGGTGTTATTTAAAGATGGGCCTTCTGTTGTTTTGGGAGGAATGTTTGGAAATGACACTCAGAATGGAACCAGGAATGATGTAGTCAGACACGCTCAGCAAAGCTAGAAAATCTTTTTACTTACATCTATGCTGTTTGTTTGGAGCTCTTAAACCTTTGTTTTGTGCACTGACATACTAAAAAATGCAATATTTTCAGAATACTTTTTCCCTGCAAATTTCCTTATTACATAGATTGGTATTTATAAAAAAACCTGTGGGTTTCTCTCTTTTTTTGGTACAATAATTATATGTTATGGTGGCAATTCTGGGGAAGGTGTGGCATTAACTTATTCTGTTTCCAGAAATGAAAAAGCACAAGCCATTGAATTTGTAACAAAAAGAAAAATATGTTTATCGTGGATTTTAAAGTGCTTACTTTTCAGCTTTCGGATAATGGAAAACCATCTGAAAAAGAAGCCTTTTACTTTTTATTTAATTAACCAAAGGATTGGTTAATTAAATGCATTCTTGCAAGGACTTCACTCGATTACCAGGGAAACTAACATTCATAAAGTATTCTGACATAATTACACAATCCCGAGAATCGAGTTGGTGTATTTGAACTATAAAGATAATTACAAGTTTCATCTCAAGAAACTGTATTTTTACTTGTAAAATATTAATACTTTACTACAATGTTGGTCTTATCAACTTAATGTATCTAAAAACTGCACAAGGGCTTACAAACATCAGAGACTGGTCAAAGGTTGTTCTGAATGGAACCAGGTAGAAAATCAATTTACCATTCCTTTCACAAAATGCTTCTTAATATGCAACACACCATTAATAATCATAATACTAGAACCAGAGTAGCAAGAAAAAAAGTATTATAATACATGCTTTACCTTATTCCACTTTACCTGTAATACAATATCTTGAGAAATATCTTTTAATAATTATAAATTTTCCAACGCAATTTGTTGACTTGACACATAGCTCATCTTGTCTATTACAAGGAGGGGAAAAAAAAAAAGAGAGAATGCCTCACTTATCAGATGTTGTCTTATTTTCTATACTTATTAAATATTGTCTCATTTTTGAAAATGCAATTTTTTATCCAGTTTGAATATAGTATGTAATCAGATGTGAAATGTCACAGACAAACAGATCTAAGAGTCTGATTTAATCGAACAATTTTAAAAAATCAGTTAGGAATCAGATGTGAATTAACTAACCTTTAATCTATTTAAAACATGGGAGAGAAACTTGAAAGTTATCTGGCTGCTGTCCACATTTCACAACATACCATAAGACTGTGAAAACTTTCTAACCTCATTATAATGTTTACATAATGATATTTTTCATTATACAGATCTTCATAAATTCAGACAGTTTAATGTGGAGAACAGATAACATGCAGAAGGTTGTGACAAAACCATAAATTACTACCAACGTTCTGAGTTCAGTAGCAGAGATGTTTGAAAAAAGCCATCCCATGCCAAAGAAAATTTGAAAAAAATCTATTCTTCTCCTAATACAAGGAATTTTACAGTTTTGCTGGCATTTTTCCCTGTGTTGAAATAGCAGCACAGACTTCCAGAATATTTGTGTAAACTGGCCAGTTCTTGTCCATCTCTAGTACATATGCCTTTGTGCTGGAATGTATATCTGCAAACTATAATAAGTTTTTCCATAGGTTTTTCAATAGTCTTTTCAAAAGGCTATTTTAGCACTTACACATAACTGAAACTGAATTGAATCTCTATCAGCTTCAACAAGCTTTTAGTCAGAAATGCAATACCAAATACTCTCAGTGACGCGTGTAAACAAGAAAATACTGATGAATTTTTCAGCATAAGTTGAGGCTAGTATGTAATCACTGTTTCCTTCAGCATCATTTTGTTAGTTTTATTAATTATCATCATAATCACCTTTTAAAATGAACTTACTTTCAATTACTTTTCTATCCTTTTTCTTTTATTTTCTTTTAGAAGACCATAACATTCAATTATATTATATAAATGCATTTAAGAAACTGTGAATTAATTCATTGTTTTACAGGCTCTAATCTGTCTGTTTTCCTGCTTGTCAATTAGCCACATCATCCAGAATTTTAATCTTCTTAACTTCTAAGAATGAATAAAAATAAATTGAGCTTCAAATAACTTTGCTCCATTTTCTATAGGAAAATAATTTTGATAGTTACGTATTATTAGTATAATACAAAAAAAAAATCCCTAACTACAAGCAAAGAAACCCAAACAAAAACCACTTTTTGTTTACCAGTCCATGCCTATTGGTCTTACATTGCTAGCCCTCTCTGGATTTTTACGCAGTAAACTTTTTTTTTTTTCTGTGAGACCTGTACTAACTATATAATCATACTGAAAACACCCTCAGCTCTGAAAAACTATAAAATACAGACATTTCATTTTGCAGCAAAAAGTAGGCTATTTTGGTACTTTATGTGGGTTTGGTTTTGGGAGGTGTTTTTTTTTTTTATAGTGATTCATCTGGATTGTTTTCTCTCTTTTTTTTTTTTTTTTTTCTAATGATGCATTTGCTGTGAAGTGATGAAATTGCTGACTTGGGTGATGACAGCCTGAACAATAACAGCCGTCAAAGAAAGAACACCTTTTATCTCCAAACTTCTGAAATATTAAAGCAGAGGCAGCCAATAGATTTTTTTTCTAAATAGCCTTCCAATTACCTTTCCTTTTAGTTCTACTTTCTCTGCACAAAAGGAAGCAAAAAATGTGTGTTTGTCACAATCCTTTTTTTTTTTTTTTCCTGAAGAAAGTTTTCTTCCACACTTCGTATAAAACTTTGAATTGGAACTTCACAATGATGGACAACATGCTTCTGGGACTTAGGCATAAGGGGCATCCAAAGGTTTACTGAAAATGTAGATGGCAAAGGCAACAGGAAGAAATTCATCTTTAATATAAAGTTACTGTATTCTTTTACAGTAGAACAAGCAAAGCATATGAAAAGTTTTAGGACTGACTGTCACAAAGACACCCAGAAAACAGACGGGACAGCTACTCAACATGAAATCTTATTCCAGCCGGCAAACTGCACCACACTCTGACAGACCAAAGTACATTAGAAGTTCAGCTGCTAGTCAGGAATGCAACACTACACAACTTGACATAGGAATTCACAAATATTCCTTTAAGAAAGATGGCCCGAAACACGTACACACTCACTCAGAATAAGAGGAAATCCCTCCTGGGCAACCTCCCTTTCCGGGGTGCCCCATCAGGGTCTCCCTGCTGGGCAGGGCCAGGGGGTCCCCCAGGGACACTCCCAGTCAGTGTCACTCCCCAGAGCCGGGGGGGTGAGGGCTCACTCGGTCCTGGGAAGTCTCTTTCCTCAGGCATGTTCCGGTCCCCAGAGAGAATCCCCGAGTGCAGCCCCTCTGCTCCTGGCAGAAAGGGGCTCAAACCAACTCCAGACAGCAGCGGGGACCCTTCACACCCTCGTCAGGCCTGGCCTGTACCCGGTTCTCATGAGCCGAGGCCCGTGCGGGGAAGAGGACGAGGCGAGGAGAACGCCTGCAGCAGCGTCATCGGGCCTTCATGGCCTCCCTGGGCAGCTCCAGGGCTGGGGTGTGTCAGGGTAAGTACAGCTGGGGCACTGACAAAAGTCAAGAAAGAATAAGAATTCTCTACACAGACCTACAGGCAGATAGAAACACCTTTGCAAATGTGCATTTTTCATAGAATCATGGAATAGAATCATTACGATTGGAAAAGACTTATAAGATCACCTAGTCCAACCAGACAAATTTCATCACACTTAATAACCAGATAAAAGCACCGTAGGAAGGTTAATATTAGATTATTTAGATAGTTTTAAATAAAAGATGGTAAGATTTATTGAGATTAAAGTTTGGAATGTTACTTGGGCATATCTTGACGCAACTTCTCTTACACCAAATGCATCCCAGGCTAGCATTTATTTCTGTAAAAATCCTGACATATAACTCTGAAGTCAGATTTGAATATAATTTTAATCGAGTATTTTATTTACGTGTGAAAAACTACTTAAGTCAATGAAAACTTCTAAGCTGTTTTTCTTAGATGAGCTGGAGTTTTGTGTTGTAGTGTTCTTAAAACTAAATATTTCAAACCATTTGTATATGTTTGAGAAAATGAATTGCTGCCCTTTTTTATCCAAATTGAATCACTTTCTCACTTTGAAATTTATATAAATATTTCAAAAAAAAGAGTAAAAATTAAAATAAATCACAATATCATTTTAAAAACCAAAATTTAGGAAACTACTGAAGACTTAGGCAGAGAGAGTTAAGATTTTATGTTATTCTGTGGAAAAGGAAGTGTGATTTCCAAACAGCTTCAATTTATTTTTGCTTGTCATAATTGCATTAACTTAGGAATATTTCTTGCCATTTGCCTCAGAGGGATAGCTGGTATAAATAAGAAAGGGCTATTAAATTAGGTCATTATATTTTTTAATGTGTGCTATAATTAGTAAATTTATTTATGTACTTTTTTTGTGCATGCTGCCAGATCTAACTCGTAATTTATTCACACCTTCCAATTCTGTCAGCTTTATTGTTTTCTGCTATTATTATTATTTAGATAATTAGGTGAAGTGTTATAGAACCCTTCAATAAAGCTCTGTTGCATTCTTTAGGAGCTATCGACTTTTAAAGATGCCTTAGAACTTAACGCTATGATTTGACAAATAATACAGTAGATTTCTGCAAAGCACATGAGGAAAATCTGTTATGCAAAAAATAATATTGTTATGTAATCTTTTCAATCATCCTATTTTCATTAAAAGTTTGCAAAGGAGTGGATTTTATTTTTAATTTGCCTAAACAAACCCTCTGTTTTTTCTTTACTCTGTTAGTGAGAACTGTTCTGCAGAAAATATGTATCATTGTCTTTCACCAAAATTCTTATCCATTAAGGAAGAAAGATTTCTTATCCAGGTTATTCTTTCTATGGTATTTTGAAATTCGATCAATATTTCTTTCTTATACCATACAAAATATTTGCTTCTACCTGATTTGTAACGGAATACGTCAGCTGGAAAGTAGTTGACGTGTTTGATCAGTCTAATCAATGGTGGCAGCAGTGTCGCAGTTGAGGCTTATTATAACCTAATCTCTGTCCTAGGCTGTTAAATAATTTTATAAGTACATATAAAGTTTGGAATGATAAGGGAACAAATGAATGAATTGGGAACAAATGCCTGTGAGAGACACTGGAACTAGAACATTATAGTGGGCAGAGAATCACCTTTGTTGAAAGAAAGAAGTTGTAATATTTGTAATTATTATGTTTACAGATGTGAACATATTTGACCTCCATTTTGAGCATATGGTTTTCTTTTTTTTAAAGAGTGAGATGACATATGAGAGCTAGGATAAGATTCAGGCCTCTTGAAGCTGTTAAGAATATCACTATTCGTTGTAAGAAAGCTAACGTTTCAGTTATGATGGTTACTTTGTTCAGAGCTTTGTAGACTGTATAGTATATTCAGTGAATGACACATGATGACAGCTGGCAGAGCCGATAATCTGTTTTCAGCACCTCTACACTACTAGCTATCATCATGGCCTCTTCTTTAGATTCTATGAATTTAGCATTCTCTGCCCTAATAATATTGATAGAACAACTTAGAGCTATTTAAAATTTGAAAATGCCAGTTACAATGAAGAATGTAAGGTCAACAAAGTAATTTACTAAAGGAAATGTGATTTTTATGCTAAATCAATTGGTGGTGATTAATGTTGCTAGGGTAAGTGATTAATTAATTAATTAATTAATAACTGTGTGTCTGATCTACAACATATGTTCTGAAGAAAGTTTGGTGGTATTTCTCTGTTGATTCAATGGATTTGGATCATCTGCTGCAGTTTAACAGGATAGTGACATATAAATACATAGAGTAGAAGAAAGTGTTTTAGTCACTTTATATCAAAGTACCACTATATTATAATATTAGTAACACTAAAGTTATCTATGCTAGTAGATTGCCTCATAAGCAGTGATTTGCACGTTTCTCTATTTTCAAAATCTACTCTTTCACGTGAGACTATAAAATTCAGAACACAAACTTCTGAAATGAAAGCATAATGAAAAATGTAAACAATAAATGTTAGGGTTTATTTTCTGAATGTTTGATCTCAAATGTATATATATTTCTAGAATCACTGTAGTCACAGTAGTTCATAATTTCAGTTCCATCTGAAACACTGCTCTCTGCACCTCTAGAGGCTGAACTGTGGGAACAATCCATATATCTTACTAAAGTAGTATTGAGATTATTTCATTGGATTCAGGGGTAAGATCAATGGGTTTAGTTCTTTTTAAATAAAAAAATAGAGATTTTCACCAACCTAAAGTTTCACAAACCTAAAGTTTCTTCAAGGGGAAGAAACTGCATGCAGGGGTTTTTTTAATGATACACAGCAACACAGCTAACATCTGAATGTCTCTCAAGTCTTTCCATATATCTTTGCACAACAGAAAAGTTGTAGAAATATGTACCCACTCCTGTTATTCATTATCATTGTCTTTGATCACCTGACCACGGCACTCAATTTTGATTCTACAACATCATATGAGAAGAGAACTCCATGTTAGCGTAAATCATTCAAGGCCACTGGTAAGAGTAAGGTAAAATAAAAAAAACACAATTAACGCAATTCATACAACAAAAAATAATGGGGATTCTAATGTTTGTTTCTCTAGAAAAAGTCCATTTTGTTTATCAGAAATCATTTCATAATACCGTTATGATCTGAAGGTAATGGTGGAACTTGTGCTAGGCGTGATATGTTTCCTCAGACAACCCTTGCAGGGTAGATACCTGCAGATAGTAGTGGTGATTGATACAGATTAACTGCTTGTGGGTGGAATATAAATGCATGCTCAACACACAAAAAAACAGTGCCACTGACTGTAATCGATAGCTCCAAATATCTGCTAGACTGCTAATAAGAATACTCTTTCTATAGACTCAGTTATTCAGAGTAACGCAGATGGCTGGCATTGATAAGATAAAAAACAAGAGATAGTAATGAAAGTTAGGCACATGAAATCACACAAACATAACCTGAACATCCACCTTAAAAAAAACCTATTAGCAGATTCTTTTTAGAAATGCTAGCTTTTACTAGATGGTGCGGCCTAATTAATTCAAGATATCAGATAATCCAGATTTATTTTTGATTCTACGAAAGGGTAAGAGATCTGATGGTCTAACTCTTGGTGGTACTTTCCTATAAGCCAGGCAGACAATTTTGCCTTTGACTAGTTCTGCAAAAGCAATATATACGAGTAACTGTGTCACTGAGATATATTTTTCTTTTTTTCAAATAAACAAAACTGAGGCTAATTTAGAAATGTTCTACCATGTATAGAAAACCAAAGTGCTATTTATGATTCTGAGTGTTCCCTTACGTAAGTTTCTGTTTTAAATTAATAGCATTACTATAGATAAAATATCATTACTACAGATAAATAGGCCAAGGTTTTGGGATCTAGCTTTTACATTCCGTAGCTCCCCCTGGAAGAAGAGTTGATCTTAAAATCATAACAGGACAATGCTATACTCAAAATATTACTATTACAAGACCCTGCACTTGGCCTTGTTAAATTCTTCCTTCCAGTGTGTTGACCACACCACATAGCTTAGTGTCATTGGCAAACTTGGTGAAGGTGCACTTGATCCCACTGCCCAAGTTGGTGGCAAAGATGTTAAACAGCACCAGTCCCAATATAGACCCTTGAGGAACGACACTTGTCATTGGTCTCCACTTGGACATCAAGCCATTGACCACACCTCTTTGAGTGTGATCATCCAGCCAATACCTTATCCATTGAATCCATGTCTCTCCAATTCAGGGACAAGGATATCGTGCAGAACAGTGTTGAATGCTTTGCACAAGTCTAGGTAGCAAATGTCTGTTGCTCTTCCCCTATCTACCAATTCTATAATCCTGTCCTAGAAGCCCACCACATTTGTCAGGTCCAATTTGGCCCTAGTGAAGTCAAGAGCACCTTATTTTCCATGTACCCTAGCACAGATTCCAGGAGGATCCACTCCATGATCTTGCCAGGCACAGAGGTGAGGCCAAATAGCCTGTAGTGCCTTGGGTCTTCACTTTTTTCCCTTTTTTATTAATAAATAGAGTTATGTTTCCCCTTTTTTCCAGTTAGTGGGAACTTCACCAGACTGCTATGATTTCTCGAATATGACGAATAGTGGTTTAGCCACTTCATCTGACAGTTCCCTCAGGACTCGTGGGTGCGTCTCATCAGGTCCCATGGACTTATGCACCCTCAGGTTCATTATATGGTCTTGAACTCGATCTTCCCCTACAGTGGGTGGTTCTGTATTCTCCCAGTCCCTGCCTTTGCCTCGGCAGGTTGGGTGTTGTGCACTCAACTTGCAGAAGGACTTGCTGGTGAAGACTGAGGCAGAAAAATCATTGAGTCCCTCAGCTGTCTGCGTGTTCTGGGTAACCAGGTCTCCTGTTTCCTCCCAGAGAGGGCCCATATTTTTGCTAGTCTTCCTTTTATCCCTGATGTGCTTACAGAAGCTTTTCTTGTTGCCCTTCACATCCCTGGCCAGACTTGACTCTATCAGGGCATTCCTAACCTGATCTCTGGCTGCTTGGACAATTTCTCTATGTTCCTTCCAGGTTATTTGTCCTTGCTTTCACTCTCTACAGGCTTCTTTTTTTATGTTTGAGTTTGTAAAGGAGCTCCTTGTCCGTCCATGGATGCCTCCTGGCATTTTTTGCCTGATTTCCTCTTTGTCAGGATGCATCACTCCTGAACTTGGAGAAGGTCATTGTTAAATATTAACCAGTTTTCTTGGGCTTCTCTTCACTCCAGGGCTTTATCCCATGGAACTCTACCAAACAGATCCCTGAAGAGAACAGAGTCTGCTCTCCTGAAGTCTAGTGTATCAAGCTTACTGTGTGTTCTCCTCACTGTCCTGAGGGTCTTAAACTCAGCCGTTTCATGGTCACTGCAACCAAGGATACCTTTCAGCTTCACGTTACCCAACAGACCCTCCTTGATGAGAACAAAGTCCAGCATAGCACCTCTCCTTACTGGCCTCTCTGTCTCTTCAAAAAGGAAGTTATCATCAATGTATTCCAGGAACGTCCTGGATTGTTTATGCCCTGCTGTATTATCCCTCCTACAGATCTGTTTAAAAATTAAAAAAAAAAAAAAAAAAAAAATATTCTTGGAAAAGGGACAGAAAATTAAAAAAATAAAGAATAGTAGTGCCAAGGAAAAGAAAAATAATTGTAAGGTGGTCATATAAGTAGACAGAAGGTGATTTATGGAGATGACCATCTTTAGCAGGATGCTACCAAACATACAATAGTATAGAATACCAACAGTGAGGTTCACCATGTGGAGCCAGAGCTGCCTCACAGCCTTTCCCAGAAGAGAAATGTCTGTGAGCTCTAGTAACCAACATACTGGCAGAGGAGCAGAGACAGCCAGAGCAGTCTCTCACTCACTACCTGCTATTCCTCGCTGCTAAAATCCTGCCATGATGCAGCGTTTGTGCACCTGGCCTTGTGTGCTGCAAATCACTGATTCAAGATGCCACTAAGACAGCACACTCACTCCTGGCCCATGGCCAAAACAACCTTTTCAACACTGAGACTGTGCCTTAATAGTCTGGGCTGGAGTCATAGAACATCCTCATAGGCAATAAACTTCTGACCTGGCCGCACTGCAGTCTAAGGACAGGGGTGTGCACTCCTCACTGCAGAGGGTAGGCTGCACTGGTGGACACATTTCTTTGGGTTCAGTCGAGAATATTGGAGTTAACTTTAGTGATCTGACCCCATCATGGTATCAGGAAGATGTACTGCCCTGACATGGCACTACTAGATGTCCTCACTTTGAGCAGACAGTAAGGATCACCTCTGGCTAAGAGAACTTTCAAGTCACTTATACAAACAAGGCCCAGCCCAGATAATTAGCATGGTAGAGCCAACGTCACCCATACAACCTAGCTGCCTTAGATGTAAATGAGACCTAAACATTTTGGAGCAGCTAAGTTACATAAGCAAAAGGAGTTCTTGCCAAGGAAGATTTAGAAATGGTTAAAGCAGATGAGATATTCTTTGATGACCCTTTCCTTTTAAGCTTTTGTAGATTCTAAACATAAAGTTTCATGAAGGAAAATACTTATCATGGGTAAAGAGAAGAAAAAGTAAATCTAAAGTATCAAAAACAACAAAAAGAAAACCAAAACAACCAATCAAATGTCTAAAAAAAGACATTTTGCATTTCTGTGTCAAAGATAGCAAACTGAGAACAATATTTAATCCTGAAGAAGTCATTCTTTGTGGGAAAATCTGTCTGTACAGTTTCTTCACTTCTGACCTATTTGCAATCACTGTGCAGAGTTTCATTCTGCAGTCAGTACTCATGGGATTTATGGCCTGTCTTATTAACGTCCATGGAATTTATGTAGAGTTAGTCCTTAGGCACTGTTGGCTGACCAGAGACAATAACTGCTGGACAAACTAGGATGTTACACGTAATTTGAGGATTATAATGATAGATTCAGCATTTTTTGTGTCTTCAATTATTTTTTTCTGCCTTATTTATCAGGAGCTGCAGATGCAATTGCCAAAATAACAAGTCAATTTAAAGAGGATATTCCTGACATGGATGACACTTACTTTCTGAGTAATTAGTTCAGTCAAAGGAAGACTCCGTTCCTTTGATAGCATGGGACAATTTGGGGTCAGCAATATTATTGCCTAAGACTGTAAACAGTTTTATTAAATAGGTCAAACAGAAATTTCACAATCTGCTTGATCCTTAATTACCTGCAAATTTAAATCCCTATTTTACTGGAAGTCTCAGGTGTTCCTCTCAAAATCTCTATTAAAATGTAAATAGGTCATTATATAATTGAAGCTATTTAAATAAAGTGTATTTTCATCACTAGTTCATCCTGTCATGAATTTGTGAATACATGGATTATTTGAAAGGACAAGGGCTACAGGGAATTTGAGTGAACTAAAGAACACAAGTGTCCAATCTTTCCATTTTCTTTTTTTACCATGTAACAGGAAAACTATGGAAAACTCAAGAATAGTATCTCTAGCTTGTGAGAAAATAACACTTTACATAAGGTATAGTTCATCACTGGGTTTCATTAATCCATGTCATTAAGACAAACAATGTGACTCTTTCTCCTCAGTGACACAGAACATGGAGTATGGGAGGAAAATTCACATCACCTGTTTGTATCAGTGGACAGATGATAAAGATCCTTTAACTAGTGCGCTATTAAAGTTCATAGACTGAAATCAGTTACTTTTTCTGGGAGTCAGGAAAATGAGATGGAGATGTTAAGTCATTTGATATCACTGGTTCTTAGTAAATTGTCAGAGCATCTGAGAGACTAAAAGAGGCAGATACTACATGTAAAGTGATTCTAAAAGATATATATAGATGCTCAAAGTGAATTGGAGTGTCATGAGAATGATTCCCTTTGACAATAGTGACTTAAGGTTGTATTTTTTAGTTGGTAGCTCTGAAGAAACCTAAAGAATTACTAAGAGCACTTTCAAAGATAGTTGAAATACCATCTCAGCTATTCCAAAAGCCTCTTCATAGATGTATTTCTTTAGGACAACTAAACACTCGTAAATACCGTATTGAAGTGGCTACTAAATTCTCCAGAAACATCCCCTGTTCAAAGTCCTAAAGGATGTATTTCTTTAAGGTTGCTTTGTAATATAGTTTTGTGACAAAGAATGAGAGGATATTTTACTGCAAATTCTGCATCTGAGTTGTTACGAAGTATGTAAAGCCAGGTTTTTAAGGTTAAATAAGAACAAAAACACACTGATGAGTTTAGTACAGTTGAAAGTAAATATTCTTTGAGGAACCTTAAAAAGACAGAGGCTACAAACAAAATTATAAAAGATAGAGATAATGAAATTTAATGAACACAAGTTAAACTCAACAACCGAAAGTGATTTTTTGTGGGCTTTTTGATTTGGAAAATTCCAGTATGAATTATATAGTTCTGCAAATCTGCTAATGTTGACATTTGTTCAATTTCCAGCATAAAAAGTTTTGATCAGGCCACTTCCTTTCTTTTTTTTCTCATTCTCCTTGTCTGGACAGTAATAGGAAAAAAAAAAGAAAACAAGCACCAAAGTTAGAACAATGTTTAGTATTGATACTAATCCTTGCACTAGAAAATATCAACAACTTGTTCCTTACTAAGTTTTGTTCACATAAGAGAATGTCATCAACATTTTTTCAGGTGAAGAAACACAAGAAAGACATTAAGTTACTTGTCAATACCAGCAAATCTGACACCGTAATGAAAGCAGAGGAGGACACAAGGCTTTCAGATTCCTGATTTGAGTACATTAGTATCTTTTCACTATATCAGGTTTTCTAAGCTAATTATGTGGAGCCTTTTTTTGTATAAAACATCAACATTTTGTTCTAACCTGTTTGACCTCCACTTTATGCACAAACAGCTGCATAAATACATTTTTGACAACATTATTATTATTCTAGGGAAGTTTTTGTCTGCTAACAGATACATGTTAACCTTAGAAATGTATACATATTTATAGCAAATGAAGGGTAAATCTAGAATATTGAACTTGGGAGTATTGACCTCTCAAAAACATGCCTCAGGCTATATCTAGGTGTATGCCAGCTGTGTTTCCTTCCTGTACTTAGCCACACATGCATACATGTCCTGTGCGAGCTCCTGAAGAAATTCTGTTTTTCTCTGTGAAGTGCAGTCTGAATAGTTGACAAAGCCAAACCCTACAATGTCCACAAGTAAAGGGAAACACAGACATGATGTGTCAACATAAATTATTTAGGGAATATATTTGACCTCCTAGAAGTTAGAACACACAAGTTGTCTGTCACACATTTATTCAAGGAAGAGAATAAAAAAAGAGGAAGGGAGGAAGGGCAAGAAGAGCTAGTTTTTAATAGGAGAGAAGTGAAGTAAGATAGTAATTATCATGCCACTTCTGCAGTTCTTAGTAAAAAAAAGTATTTAAAAACCCTGAAAATTAACTTTCTGGTTTTAAAAACAGAGAAAAAAAAAGGTTCCTGACATCAAAGACGAAAGATAAACTAAAACTCACTTAATGAAATGAATTTATATTTATGAATCAAAGTGATAGATTTAATACTTGTTTTTATTATAGTTTAAGTTTTTGTATATAAATAAATATACCAATGCACATGCACGTACATATACACATGCACAGTTGTATTCTCATTTTTTCATTGTCTATATTCTAAAACTATTATCTTCTTGCTATACAGACAAAGCTATACACAAAACATTTGGGACAAGAGGGTAAATAGTATTAGTCAGTCAAACCTTATGAAAATACAGACATGTGATTCCCTCTTTTTTCCGAACTAGTCAGAGATACAATACTGGTCTAGGTAGACCACTGGTTTGGTTCACTAGGACATTTCTTATTATCCTGAGTTTTTTTTAATATTGTAACTCTTTAATTGCTCTTTTTTATTTTGATTTTTATACCAGATTAAAAAAAAAAGGAAAAAAAGCCTATACAGGTCTCAATTCATGAATAATTTCATACATTCCCCCAGATTAAAAAAAAAAAAAGAAAAGAAAAAGAAATAAGGAAAAAAAAAAAAAAAAAGAGATGCAGCTTGTTGAATTCTTAAAGAATACTTTTAGTCTTTTCTGAAAACTGAAATTTTCTTCCTAGCTGGTCACTATGTGTCTTTTGAACTTGCTGCATTGAGACTTTCAGTCTCAATGAAAAATGAAGATTGAAAGAAAAATACAGTGTTATTCCAAGTGAGACAATCAAGAGTAATCCTCGCTTTTCTAATAAACAGATAAACAAGTCTTACATGTTTGTACTGTCTCTCCTTTTTACCGTCTCTTTCATTCCTTACCACTTCCCTTTCCTATTAATGATTTGCTTTCCTGCTTAGTAAATGAAGCTGACATAAGTTTGAATGTTGCTCAAAAAAGGATTGTTGGTGAATCTTCTAGGCAGCATGTAGATAGAAAAACGTAGTTTAATATTTTATTGAACTGATGCAGAAGTGTAAGCTAAATCAAAATGAAGAATTTACATTATAGTTCAAATGTTCCAAAACGGAGTATTCAATTTATGTTCTCTATTAGCTTCCCGCTCTTACCTGTCTCCGTCCCCCAGCTGCACCCAAACTTCTGTGTAAATGGAGGTTTCCTTGAAAACACTCAGCTCAGAAAACTGAGCAATATAACCAAGGCCATCAATTTTACGCAGAAAAGAGAATTTGTGCCATGAAGACATAAATCAATAGATTTGTTTTAAACAAGAAAAAGAACAGAAAATATCAAGATACAAACATTTGACAAAATTTTGAAAGAATGAAGGAAAAGACTTCATAATAGTTTGTTATATTTGCCTGTCAAGAATGTAAAATTTTCTAATAAAATTATTGTTATGCTTCGTTCTTATCTGGAGTGTTATGGAAGTTAATGAGTTCTCAAGGTGAAGGACTGTTACAGAATCATACAATATTTTAGGTTAGAAGGGATTTAGAGATCATCTAATCCAGCTTCCCTGCCATGGGCAGGGATACCTCTCAACTAGACCAGGTTGATTAAGGTCTCATCCAACCTGGTTTTAAATGTCTTCAGGGAGCAGGCATCCACAACCTCTGTGGACAATCTATTCCAGAGTGTCGCCACCCTTGTACTGAAGAATTTCTTCCTAAGATCCAATCTAAACCTATTCTCCCTTAATTTAAATTCATTTCCCCTTTTCCTATTGCTCGACACTCTTGTAAGAAGTCCCTCTTCAGCCTTCCTGTAGGTTCCCTTCAGATACTGGAAGGCAGCTATAAGGTCCCCCCAGAGTCTTCTCCAGGCTGAACAATCCCAGCTCAAACTTTGGATGAGTTTGCATATCAGGGTAATACAAAGGTTGTAGTTAGATTTTATTTACTTACTGACTGCTTTAATCATTCATTGCAAGACTATTTAAAGTACATGGGGCAAAAGTAATATGTTAAAACACCTATAAACTTACTCTCATCCAGAAATCAATGTATAAGAATATGTTTACCTCAGTTTCAAGACTGTTCTGTGTTCTTCAACTTGACACCAGCATTTAAGTTGTTAATTAGCCAATATAAATACACATAGAGAATTGTGTTAAAGAAAAAAAGAAAGAAAAAAAACTCTCTGAAACCTAATTGTACATATTTAAATTGACCCCTATACCTACACAGTCCCACTGAGGTAAATAAGACTTCAGCGAATTGTTCGCAGATTCATGAGCAAAATGAAATTATTTCATTTGGGAAACAAATCCAGTTGTTGGGTTCTAATAGATCTGGACAGAATTGACAGTAAGTTTGAAACTAATTTTCTCTAAAATTTGGGTTTATACTAGTACAAAATGATCTCACTCATCATCTGCTTTAACAAAACTCTTGCTGTCACCATCACTTTTCCAGTCACCTTTCTGCCTGAGGTTACTCTCTTCCACATCAGAATGCACGTGCACAGGAAGCTACCCAATGGTTGGAGCCAAAAATATTTCACCATACTAACATTTCTTCTCTTAGCTGAATAGACATCATTAATGTGAAAAGAAATTAACCCTCTTTTGATGTTTGAGTCTCTGTAGCAAGCAAAAAAGGGGTTCTTGGTTTCTTCAGTTATAACTTATCTTGTTATTTCCCCGTGCCTCACATTGTCTTTAAAAGAAAACAAGAATCTGTCCTGTTAGAATGATCTGGTTTTGACTTATGACCAGTCACTTTTCAGGTAATTTGTGATAAACAACCTCTCATTGCTGCAAACCTACTTCTTTCCTCCAACATCCCACCTATGAACCTGCCTTCCCAATAGTTCCCGCCCTGTGATCTGTCTTTCTAAGTAAATATCTGTAGAGGAATTTCTTGTGGAGCAGAGGTGCGGTATAACTTTAAAAGTGTGGACAACCCAGCGTAGGCCTAAAAAGAGGCTCTGTCCTTGAAGCTGCCTTGGAACACAGGGAGGAGGAGGTTTTATCTGTTTTGTGAGAGCTTTGCGAGATGCTTGGCAGGAGGTGCTGGCCCCGGGGGGAGAAGAGGGGGTGATAGCCGCCTGCATAGTGGAATGGCACTGCCCAATAAAACGCTGGCGCGTGTGAACCTGTAACTGACCAACTCTGTTAAGGGGCAGGCGCGGGGACACTGCTGAACTGTATATATTGAGCTGTCCGGGGCAATAAAGGGAGGACGATCTGTAGCCATATTGGTGTGATGATCGTTAACTTGGCCGGCTCTCCGAAGGGACCCGCTTCATCTGGCGCCCGAACAGGGACCCTCTATGGACGCTTAAATGCGGATTGCTTAAATGTGGGAAGACTCCGAAGCATCGGACGTGAGCCGATTTGGGAGCTGGAGAGCTGGAGGCAGGAGAGTTCCGAGTGTGACCAAAAGGGCACTGGAGACCAGAGCTTGAGCGGCCGATCAAGCCCCTGCCAAGGTAAGACCGCGATGGAAACGGACGCGGCAACTCGCCTCCTTAGTATACTCTCTAAGAGAGGAGAAAAAGTAAAGGAGCGAGACGTATTAGCCCCATGGGCTCGGAAACAAGAGAAAATGAACGACCCGCCATTAATCTTTAGTTCCACGGAATGGCGTGAAGTAGGAGACTTTTTGTGGGACTGTACTCTAGAGGGAGGAAAAGAAGGAAAGGAAGCAAAAGAACTAGGAACAGTTTGGAAAACCGTAATACGCACTCTAGAAATCATGCAAGCAGAAAAGAAAGTTGCTGCGGCAGCGATCGAAGCGTTGGGGGGAGGGCAGGAAAGGAAAAAGGCAAAGGAAGAAACTCCCTGCTCGTCCCGACTGGGTGGAAGAAAAAAAAAAAAAAAAAAAGAAAAAGGAGAAACTGCACTGCGTTGCAGCATTAAGACTTTCGTCCTTGAGCTGAGCTCTTTTCTAAACAAGTGCATAACTCTTGCTTGCTAATTATGAAGGGAGACCCTGACCAGCCAAGTGCAGCTCATGTTGAGAGCTTGTCCGTGAGAATGAAGATAAGACGCTTCTTGTACACCAGATGTGCATGGGAGTGAACGGCAGAGTATGATCAAAACAGACCTGGGAAATTCTGCTCTCCCTGTGTGATGACAGAGTGACTGAAGTAATACTTGAGCTAATAAAAAAAAAAAAATAAAAAAAAAAAAAAAGAAAAGAAAAAAAAGAAGAAGAAGATCCTGAACAAACTCGCTGAATTATCAACTAGACAGCAAGAAATAGAAGAAACCCTTAAACCAGTTCAGTTCCCCCACTACCATCAGCTCCCTCACTCAAGCCTGATTTTCAGGCTTGAACCATAAAGGATCCTTTGCAACAGCGATGGAGCGGTGTCATCAGAGACGTTATAATAGAGGGAGATTGGGAAGCAGCCAGTTCGATTGAGTGTCCTGTTATTATTAATAACGGACAAGGGACTTGAGAACCGCATGATCCTGCATGATGCGGCTGTGCAGCATCCTGTCACTTCAGCAGCGCAGCAGCAACATGACTGTGCACTGGGCCTGCCTGTTGAATCCCTTTGTTTCGCCCAGTGACGTGATGGGACCCTGAGGTACTGATTACCAACGACGATATGGATTGGACTGGCAGAAGATGCTTACGGCTGATGGCAGAGCAATTATGGGAAAATGTGACTGTTCTCAATGTTACCTGTTGTATTAATATGTATCCTCTTTGTGTGACTAACAATGAAGCTTATATTGGTTGTGTAATCAAAGCCACATAGTAGGTGTTAAGGTTTATGTACTAACCAGCAGAGTGATCTTTCTTTAGCTAAAAGCAAGGCAGGGAAACCAGCTGCCTTTTGCTTTGTTAGAAGTGTGTGATTAAGGATCAAAGTATGATTTAGGGTGATGGGTGTGAGAACTTTGACAGGATGAATTAAGAGTTTAGTTAAGACATTTTTGGTTATTGCAGTTTTAATTGTTATAGGCTTAGTTATGTTTAGTTGTTTGATAAATATAATCAAGAAAATGATAAGCAAGCTAGCGGATGAAGCCTGGGTTGTCCAAAAAGAAAAAGGGGGATATGTAGAGGAATTTCTGGTGGAGCAGAGGTGCGGTATAACTTTAAAAGTGTGGACAACCCAGCGTAGGCCTAAACAGAGGCTCTGTCCTTGAAGCTGCCTTGGAACACAGGGAGGAGGAGGTTTTATCTGTTTTGTGAGAGCTTTGCGAGATGCTTGGCAGGAGGTGCTGGCCCCGGGGGGAGAAGAGGGGGTGATAGCCGCCTGCATAGTGGAATGGCACTGCCCAATAAAACGCTGGCGCGTGTGAACCTGTAACTGACCAACTCTGTTAAGGGGCAGGCGCGGGGACACTGCTGAACTGTATATATTGAGCTGTCCGGGGCAATAAAGGGAGGACGATCTGTAGCCATATTGGTGTGATGATCGTTAACTTGGCCGGCTCTCCGAAGGGACCCGCTTCAAATATCCTACTTTTTTAGAGTTCTGATATTTCTAATTCTTGAGGAAATATTCTGATGTGATGTGTACATTACCTTCTGTGTAGAACATGTAACATTCTGAGCTTGAGTTATAAAAGTTGTTTGAAAGACATTTTTAATCAAGAATATCTTATTGTGTTTAACAGAGTATTAACTGGGTAAAACTTTATAGATGTAAATTCTATAGGAGGTCGCACTGGGTAATCTACTGTTCCATTTTGGTCTGTGTGTAAAAACATAATTAATATAATTAATATGAAAGCTAGCTTTTAAAAATTACTTATTATTTAAAAGTGTGGAAAAAAAAGACTGTTGGAGGTAATCTGCCTAAAATTGTTGTATTTCTTTTAGTGAGGAAAATATTTTAAAAAATAAAACCAGTCTTCATAACTGATTTTCATAACTCCTGGCAAAGTTAACTGAAAAATACATAGAAGCTTTATATAATTTTACACAGCATTTATTTCTTTTCTTTGGGAAAAGACAGACTGTTATTAATCTAGAAATCTTATTTCTCATTTTATAACTAATTCTCTTTTTACTTTATTTAAAAAAAAAAGAAAAAGTTGTGTTTCACAGTGCAATGAATGATTTTATCTGATCAGGACTCTGTCTTCCCTGGTAACATAAGATGAGTTCAGACTACTGAAGAGAAACAATCCTTTCAAATTCCTAGTAGCGACCTTTCACCTTTGCTCCTTGCTTTCATGAAAGAGTTGAGAGTAGAAGCTGAGTAACATTTTTCAGTGCCAAATAACCCTAACTACAGATCTCATTTTAGAGTCTCCAGGAGTGTCACTCAGAAGGCAGACTCCTTGACACCAAGGAGAAAAAAAAAAGAACTTTTATTTTGAGCATCACAAGAGCCCTATTGTTGCTGATTGCTAGAAAGGGGGAGAGAGAGAAGGGAAGGAGGAGGGAAGGAAAAAAAAACCCCAAAAATCCCACAAAAAACCTTCAGAGGCTTTTAAGGAGCTTTGGGCTTTGAAAAAAAATGAATAAAACATTGCATTTGAAATCCCTTTGTGCATTACAACAAAGAGATAAAAGTTTATCATAAAATAAAGGTCTGGCAACTTCAGCAAATATATCCATGAATTGGAACTTACAAAGTGTTGTAAATAAAAAATAAATTTAAAACCTTAAAGTGAAGTTTGCCATCTGCATTTGAAGGTTATTAGAATGTTCTTTGTTGAAAGATGAACTTTTTCAATTAATGACTATGTAGATTTAGATCAGTAATTCCTTTAGTAATTATACTCTGTCTAAAGAAGGAATTATATGCCTTGTAAGCATGTTCCATTCTATCAAAGCAGATTTGTGCAAAAACTGAATTAAAAAGATAGTTTATCAGTAGTGGTTCACATAATAGATAACTCAGTCATTGTATCCTGGGAGTCACAAGCAAAACGCAGACTTGATTTTTACCTAGTAATTAGATGAATTCTCTACTTTAGTCACATATTTTTACCTGTCAGGTTGTGAAATTTTATATTTATTAGGTTGAGGAAGAAGAGAATGAATGGAAGCATTATCAAATTGACCATAATTTCTATTATGCTTTGTGTTTTGATTGAAATATTTTTCAGCCCTCAGCGTGTTCCCATCATCAGCTCCCTTGTCCATTTAGTTCTTGAATCTGAAATAGTGTTTTGGAGCAGAATCAGATGGCTATTTTAAGCTTTTTTGTTGTTGTTGTTTTCTGAGTAAAAGAACATGTTACAGACAAATGTTTTAGGAGAAATTGAAGGAACTCATATATATTTATCTTACAAAGGCTGGAATCTACTTCACACACATTACTTTAATGGGGTTCAAATGAAACAGGAAACCATTAATTCAGCAGAGAAAAAAAACTAGTCTAAAATGTTTACAGAAGAAGATAACAAGGGCTACTAAACTAAATGAAATTTAGTTTTAGCTCATCTTTTAGGACTTATTTCTTAGTCTATTCTACAAGATGGATTAATGTGAAAGCTTGTTATAAATCTGTTCCCACTGACTTCAGCCATCAGCAGTGGTGCCAGAAAATAAGGAAATATCAAGTGTTTTCAGAAATAAATGAATACTAAGGGTGTACAGCCAAACTGGAAATTAAACTCCACTTGTTACCAAAATAATAGAAATAAATTATCTTTAGCTTTAATATTAACTTTTATTCCTCTGTCACCATAACACTTGTTTCTTTTCCTCCTATTATGTTCTTTTTCATCCAGTAAATTTGGCACTTTTTAACTAGAAGTGATGTTGACTTTTTTACCCCCATTTTTTTAGTACATCTGCATGGTCTTGAGAGTGGGATACTGAGGTGTCAGCAAAGAGTCCTGTTTATCTCTGGCCTATTGCAAGACTTCAATTACTTTGTTTCTGACTGTATTTCTATTTCCCCTCACATTTTTTTCCCCTGCATGATTACAGGGGTCTTAAAAGTCCAAAATTCTTTATCATTATGTTATTATCTGTCGTAGAAGAAGAAAATAAATACCTGAAGGTGAATACTTTACCATGGGCAATCAAACATGCAACAATGTAATAGATCCCAGCTCTTCCCTAAGGACTCTATGGTCATTTAATTCACATAATACTAACATCAGTCCTTACTGATACTTTCCTGTAGAGTAATATCTGTTACAGCCTTCTGTTTTCCCCTATTTTTGTCTCTTTTTCTATATTATTTTCTTAATGTGAACATTTTTTTCCCAGCAATAGCATTTCTTCTCTGATATGCAGTTTGTATGTGATCATATAAGAGAAGGAAGTATCATTACTAAACTGCTGTATTGAATATAAAAATAGAATTACTTATTTTTTAAAAAAGCAGCTACTATCCTCACTTTAGAATGTCTCATAGCTCACATATTAACAGAATCAATGTTAGATATATATGAAAATAGGATCCTTCCGAGGGTGTTACTATGAAAAGAGAAAAAGTGGTTTTGAAAGTCTTTTTCCCACACATTTTTACAAAACTCCAAAATTTGGCTGCTATTTCTTCCCAGATCCTAGTTGCAAGTTGTACGATAAAGAGACATGATTGCCATGAACATGCAGAAAGAGTCTCACTGAGTTTGCTTTCCCATACTAACATATAACTTTATCACTTGGATATGGAAGTAAATCTAGAAGCAAGTAATGTTATGCAGATAATAGTACCAGGATTTAACTACGTCAACACTGCCACTGGCCATTGTGGTTGCATTAATTTATTTTTAACTAGAATTTTTCTATTTCACTTTGTTTCATTTCCTTAGGGGATGACATGATTTTGATAAAGGGATAAACAATTTTTCATCAGTTCTATTCTTTCTTCTCAGAGCCTTATAATCAGTATTCGATGACTGATCACTAAGCCTTCAGTACTGGCCTTGTTTTTACTTAGTGTTTGTCTGGAAAAGACGGTTATGGTCTGTCTGGCAATATCTGCTTAAAACATGTTAAGAATTTATTACTGAAGACTTCCTGATCAGCAAAAGAATAATTTCTGAAGTTTAAGCTAAGAACATACTTAACTTCCCTTTCAGTCCAGTGTGAATCAAATCTAACTTCTCCAGTATCCATGGAGCTGAAGTGTCTTAAGAGTAGTGTAAGGGAGATCAACCTAGAGCTTCCTGTTCCTATCGCAATGTACATCTCAGTGTTTTTGCTTTCATATTCTCAGATTTATTTAGAGCTGTTTGTATTAAGAATAATGATGATCTCTAGGTCAGCTGTCTCTTGTCAGTTGAGTGCAGGAAGAGCCTAAGGCAAAGCCTGCGGGCCCCAGCTCCTCTGGCCAGTGACTGCCTGCCTGGTAGGTACCGCTTCCTCTGTTGGGTATCACTCCTTAAATTAAGATCTTTGTGAACTTCATGTCACATTGTCTTGACCCGCTTATACCTGGTAGAGGTTAGGGTCAAGGTGATTCGTTTCGATCGCAAAGGTGAAATTAAGACACAAATGGTGTCAGATGTCACAAAAGCAAAACCCTTCATTGACTAACAACCACTGGAGAGCAATAGGAAGGAAAGATAAGGAAAAGGAAAAGCGAAGCAGTAAAATGTTTAGAATAGCAAGAAGTATAGCTACCACCACAGATCCAGCGACGTCTCGCAGGTCCGCCTGTTTCGATTCGGTGGGGGAGATCTCCAAAGAACAGCTGTTCACGGTGGCATTTTATAGTGTTCCAAGAACCACTTTGCTTATGCTCCGCCTGTTCAGCACATGCGTATGAGGGTCGCCAGGAGCGATCTTCACCCCCCCCAGCGTCACCTCTGTCAGCGGGGCATGCCTAGGTGTCCGGAGGGCCCATCTTTTGCAGATGTAGGATGACTTGGCAATTTGTATACCTTTGCGCTTGCACACCGTTGGGCTTTCGTGCTTGCAGGGCAGCTGCCTTATCTGCAGTTACATTGGTGAGCTCACACACCGGTGGGCTTGCAAGACAACAGCTGTATCAGCGGTTGAGCCAAGCACAGAAGTTGTTGTTCAGGACTTTGAGCCCCATGGTTTATCGGGCTGGGCCCCGAAGTTGTCTTTATCAATAGTCAAGTCGTGGGGCTTATCAGGCCTGGGGTCTGAAGTTGTTTTAGAACTTGTCAGAGGTCCAAGTTTGTAACAGCAGCCTTGCCATTTAGGTTTTAACACAGTCTCTTCTTCAGAGAGCCTTTTAACAAGTTTTAACACCAGCAAGGTTGAGGCAAAAGTTCTTAAAACAGTCTTTTACACACATGTCACAAAATTTTGTTCTTTTATTTATCCTTAGAGATTAACATCAACAAATAGTTGGGATTAAATGTGCTTGGGAAAAAGTTCTGTATGGTTTAATACCATGCTTTTTGCAATCTGAGCACTGAAAATCAGTAGCAGCAATCAAATTCGTACTGAGCATCCCTAACTCTGTGGTACAAGAACCATTTCTGGGTTCACACCTGCGTTCAGGAGAGGAAAATTGTAGCAACAGGTTTAAACAGATCTTTTATAGATTGAAAGGCCTGTCCATTCTGTAAGTATTATTCTTTGAAAGGAAAGGACTCTTATGTAAGCTAGGAAGATCTAGCAGAGTTTCCCGAGAGCATATCATAGAATAATAGAATCACAGAATCATAGAATGATCATTGAATGATTTGGGCTGGAAGGGACCTCAAACTCCCCTGCCGTGGCAGGGACATCTCCCACTAGATCAGGTTGCACAAAGCCCCATCCAGTCTGACCTTAAAAACTTCCAGGGATGGAGCATCCACAACATCCCTGAGCAACCTGTTCCAGTGCCTCACCACCCTCAGGGTAAAGAACTTCTTCCTTAGATCTAGTCTAAACCTACCCTCTTCCAGTTTCCACCCATTACCCTTCATCCTATCACTACAGGCCCTTCTAAAAAGTCCCTCCCCAGCCTTCCTGCAGGTCCCCTTCAGGTACTGGCAGGCTGCTATACAATCTCCCCAGAGCCTTCTCTTTTCTAGGCTGAAAAAGCTCAACTCTCTCAGCCTGTCCTCATAGGAGAGGTGTTCCAGCCCTCTGACCATCTTGGTAGCCCTTCTCTGGACTTGCTCCATCAGCTCCATGTCTTTCTTGTTTGGGGATTCCAGAGCTGGACGCAGTGTTCCAGGTGGGAGAGTAGAGGGATACACAAGGGCAGAGTAGAGGGATAGAATCACCTCCCTCGACATGTTGGTCACACACCTCTTGATGCATCCCAGGATACAGTTGGCTTTCTGGGCTGCTAGCGCACACTACTGGCTCATGTTGATCTTATCAACCACCAACATGCCCAAATCCTTCTTGCCAGGACTGCTTTCAATCCATCCATTGCTCAGCCTGTATCTGTGCTTGGGATTGCCTCAACCCAGGTGCAGGACCTTACACTTTGAGTTGTTAAGCTCCATGAGGTTGGCTTGCACCCATTTCTCAAGCCTGTCAAGGTCCCTCTGGATGACATCCCTTCCCTCTAGCATGCCGACTGCACCACACAACTTTGTGTCGTTGGTAAACTTGCAGAGAGTGCACTCGATGCCACTGCGCATGTCGACGACAAAGATGTTAAATAGTATTGGTCCCAGTACTGATCCCTGAGGGACACCTCTTGTCACTGGTCTCCACTTGGACATCGAGCCATTGATCAAAACTCTTTGAGTGTGATCTTTCCACCAACTCCTTATCCACTGAGTGGTCCATCCATCCAATTCATGTCTTTCCAACTTGGAGACCAGGATATTGCGTGCTACAGTGTCAAAGGCCTTGCACAAGTCCAGGTAGATGACATCAGTTGTTCTTCCCTTGTCAACTGATTCTGTTACTCTATCATCAAAGACTGCTAGATTTGTCAGGCGGGATTTTCCTTTGGTGAAGCCATGTTGGTTGCCACCAATCACCTGCACATTTTCAATGTGCCATAGCAGAGCCTTCAGAAGGATTTTCTCCATGATCTTGCCAGGCACACAGGTGAGACTGACTGGCCTGCAGTTGCCTGGGTCTTCCTTTTTTCCCTTTTTGAAAATGGGTGTTTCCCCTTTTCCAGTCAGTGGGTACTTCACCAGACTGCCATGACCTCTTAAATATGGTGGAAAACAGCCTAGCAACTTCCTCTGCCAGCTCCCTCGGGACCTGTGGATGGATTTCATCAAATCCCATGGACTTGTACACCCTCAGGTTCTTTAAATGATCTTGAACCTGATCTTCACTTAAAGTGGTCAGGCTTTCCCTCTCCCAGCCCCCACTTTCAGCTTCTACAACTTGGACAGTGCAGCTAGAGCCCTTGCTGGTGAAGACTGAAGCAAAGAAGTCATTGAGAACCTCTGCCTTCTCCATATCCTTCATGACCAGTTCTCCTGTTCCCTTCCGGAGAGGGGCCACATCTTCCCTAGCCTTCCTTTTATCATTAACATGTCAATAAAAGATTTTCTTGTTACCCTTGAAGTCCCTGACTAGATTTAATTCTATCTGGGCTTTAGCTTTCCTAACTTGATCCCTGGCTACTCGGACCACTTTCTTGTATTCTTCCCAGTCTACCTGCCCTTTCTTCCACTTCCTGTAAATTCTCTTTTTATCTTTGAGTGTGTCCAGGAGCTTCCTGTTCATCCACGCAGGCCTTACGTTCTTACCTGCCTTCCTCTTTCTTGGAATGCTTTGCTTCTGGGAACAGAGGAGGTGGTCCTTGAATATGAACCAGCTTTCTTGGACCGCTCTCACCTTCTGGGTTTCATCCCATGGTACTCCATTAAGCAGATGCCTAAAGAGGTCAAAGTCTGCTCTCTTGAAGTCCAGGGTGGTAAGTTTGCTGCACACTCCCATTGCTGCCCTGAGGATCTTGAATTCTAACATTTCATGGTCACTGCAGCCAAGGCTTCCCTTAAGCTTCACATTATCCACCAGCCCCTCCTTGTTGGTGAGAACAAGGTCCAGCATGACACCCCTTCTCATTGGTTCCTCTACCATCTGGAGAACGAAATTGTCATGAATGCATTCCAGGAATCTCTGGGATTTCTGTTGCCCTGCTGTGCTGTCCTTCCAATGGATATCTGGATGACTGAAGTCCTCCATGAAGACCAGGGTTTGTGAACATGATGCTGCTCCTGTCTGTCTATAGAGGGCTTCGTCTGTTCAGTCATCTTGGTCAGGTGGCCTGTAGCAGGCACCCACTATGATATCACCTTGGTCTGCTTTTCCTCTAACCCTGACCCATAAGTTCTCAGTCAGTTCTTTGTCCATTCCCAGGCCAAGCTCCATATATTCCAGCTGGTCACTGACATAAAGGGTGACACCCCTTCCTCTTCATCTGTTGAAATGTTGATTTACTGCATCTCAGCTTGCAGCTTATTTAATGTTACTGTGAAAAAAAAGTTCTCTCATGTCAAGTTTAACTAACTCAAAGTGCAATCTTTTATTTAGGTGACTGTAATTCTGTCATTTCCTAATTTTAAGTGATGAAATTTGTAATCATGCTTGCTAATTTTATCTACTTAGTTTTATATAACCATGTGGTTTTAGTTTTCTAGATTCTTAAAAGGAAAGGTGGTTGAGTAAAATGACTGAGCAAAGTACACTCAAAAGTTCTTGGAGTGCAGCCTACTGTAAAAGAAACTGAGTTCTGTGTTAGTAGAACAAACATTAGCCATAATGCACTGTTCATTGTGCAGGCCACTTTTTCGTGGAAGAGAAGGTGTCACTGTTTATGAAATTTTTGATTAATGAAATTTATGGATCCTGATTTTAGTAATCACTTGTGCTTTTGCCTGCCTCTTGACATTAACCTTGTCTTCCTTCTGCCCTGGCATCTCTTGTTTTTCACACCTTTTATTTTTATTCATTCCTTTTCTGTTTCATATTCCCACACAACACAGATTGGTATCATTTTTCCAAATCAGATTCTTACCCTGCCAGCTCTCTGAAATTTCTAGCCATAGACATAACTTCTCTGTATTCCAACAAAACTGGGGGTTCTTTCCCCTTCTCTGTAGTGGAGGAATGAGCTCACTGAAAGGACAAGATTGTTTCAGTACACACTAGAAATCCAAACAGTACTCACATTCTTAATAGCCTTAAATATATTTGTAGATTTAGATTTACAGAAGCTAGGAAGCATCTGCATTTAATCAGAACTTCACAGAAATGATAAAATGCATATTTTCTACCATGGAAAAAGTTGTCATACCAGTTCTGTGTTCCAGCTCTTGGCACCTAGCACTTCCTAGGCAAACATTTCAAAGAATTAGTTCATTTGAATGAATTTATGCTTTCTTCCTACATCATATTTTACTGAGCTATTTCAGAAAGACTAATCACAGGGCAAACTACTTAAAAACAACTGCAAATAAATAATAGGAACCATCATTTTATGATGGTTCTCACGTGTTTCCTGACGTAGTCCAGAGGTGGCGTCCCTGCCCACAACAGGGAGGTTGGATTAAAATGATCTCTAAGGTCCTTTCCAGCCCAGGCCATTCTATGATTCTATGATTCTATGATGTTGTATTAAAATAAACATAAACATTTGTCCTGAAGTGGTCAGTCTGGAAGATATCAAAGCTTTTTTTTGTTGTGATCTGGCTTAGTTCCTTTTATGTACTTGAAATGCCTTCATGTATAAATGTACAAAGCCTGGCAAGTGGAAGGAGCTAAGGAACTTTTTAATGAATTTCTTTCTTGTTATTTGTGACTATCCCTAAGCTGGTGACAAACTAGATCTGTAATAGTCCTACCATTCTTGTAACCAATGCAAGGAACACACTGTTAGATATTTGGTAACAGATATCCCTCTGTCTCTTCTTACTGAATCTCTTCTAGTCAGCTGTTACCTTATAAAGAATTATAAATCTGGATATGTTTGTGAGGATGTGTGTTTGTAAGCTATGCAAAGTCTGCTCTAGCTACCAATGTTCTCAGAAATTGATTTACTTCAATTTTTCCCCAACAGCTTTAGTTGAGTATATTTATTTTTCTAATAAATAACAAACAGAATAGTTTTGTTAACTCCAAACAGTATTTATTTAATACTGTGGATTGCATCTTACTGAAATGCTGCATAAATTTGCCCCCACTGAGCTCCATGCTGCGATGGTTAGATTGCTACAAGCACCTGCTCAAGCTATTTTAAAACAAACTCAGACACCTTTATTCTATGCTGAACCCTGGAGTGCAGGCATATGCTGAAATGTTTAGGCACAAGTAATATGGAGTTGTCCAGATCCTTTAAAGCTCAGAAAATATCACCTCCTACTTTCTCAACCAATGTTAATTGTACACCTGGTATTGCCAAACACATCTTGGGCGCTTACAGGCATGATTTCCCTAAGTTAAGTGCACCGAGGAAAGCAGCAAAAGACACATTTAAAGGCTACATTCTCAGCAGTCAGTGAAGCTGCAAAAAAAACAATGTCCTTGGTGCATATTTGGAATTTACATCAGCCCCTACAGAACTAATTTAAGATTACCTTGAAGTTCCAAGAGAATTCAGCACGGGACCCTGTCCTAAAGTCTTGATAAATTATTAACGTGATCTTCTAGGCTTTATGTAGGTCCAGGTAATCTTAAAACACTAGTAGTTATTTAAGAAATGTGTTTAAAATTCATTCTTGTAGATTCTTTCCAAAATCTTCATATATCCTGAGTAACATTAGAGAAGGGGGGAAAGAGCTTAAATACGGTTAAAATGAAATTATGAAATCAGTGTGGTTTAAAATTAAAAGTATATAGTTACATTTCACTTTCATAAATAGTTTATCCAGGAGATGACATATGGAGCAAAATGTTAAATAAAATACTTGGTGTCCTTTGTTTGACAAAATGTCCCATGATCAGCTGATGTTGATGTTGATCCAGTGAAAGCCATATTGTTATCTGCCGTCAACACGATGTAGACATTTGCAAACCAGTACCAAAAAATGTATCTCATTTAGATAACACATGGAAAACATATTGGTTTGCTATACATGTGTAATCTGAGCATAGAAGAGTAAGCACAGGGAAAAGAATTTGTTATAGTGTGAATTTTTAAATTATGGGGTTTGGCTCACTATTTGGCAGTAGTGCTTGGAACAATGGGCAGTGCTATAAACCTTGTTTAGCTTTTTCTATTTGATATAATCCTCATCTCTTCAAGACTTCCTTTCACATTACAGTACACAACAGAATACTTGGTGTCCTCTCAAAACGAATCAAGGGCACTTGACTGTGAGTTATTTATTTTCCTGAATAGTTTTAGACTCCTTAAGAATTTATCCAAATATTACGGAATCAGTTACTATAAATTTACTATTGTATTTCTGTAAGAATTACTCCTTCATTTAGAAGAGTGTTTATTTGACTGCTTGTTTGTTACACACACACACACACACACACACACACACACACACACAGAATTTAATGTTTGGATAAAATTGAGGCTGCTCTGTAATAACTGATGAATATTTGATATTAACATGCTTCTTGGGATATTTAATGCGTAATTTTAGTGGGCTAAATCAACACTGCTGAAGGCAAGAAAGCAAAGAAATAAAGCTGTGATTCACTCTAGCAAACACTTGGGATGTTGTTATAAGCCACGACACTGACTGCTTTCCGATGAACCTACCAATTAGTTTCAGGCAGGCAGCCTAACTACAAATCGTAAAATAAACCAGGAAAGATTGAATTAAAAAAAACATGTTCCAATGTAGTGAGGTCAGGCAGACAGTAGAAAGCTGGGTGTAGGTCAAAGGCCCTAGAGAGAAAACTGAGAGCATGATGCCAGGGGAAGCTGAGACGCTGCAGCTGTGAGCTGATGCCAAAAGGACCACTCTACCCCTCCTGCTCCTGCTCCCAGCTCCTCAGCACCAGTTGCTTTCCTTGTCCCAGCACTGGTGCTCATCTGTCACCACAGTACACTCATTGAGAGAACTAAACTAACAGAAAACAGATCTTTCTTGTTATGTAGTTTGTTCTTAGCTGAACTGGCTCACTTGGGACTCCAACGAGTGCCTGAGTTTGTCAGTTATCAGCAGGTGGAAAGGGAGGGAGACTACTCTTTTCTACCATAGTTAGCTACCACACTTAGAGACTTTACCAAAAAGGACACACATTCGGATGTACTAGGCATTTGAAAAAAAAAGGTTAAAAATTATGTTTCCAACACTTCTGCTAAGATAACAGAAGTGAACAAGGCCATCTTCAGTACTGTCAGAGACTCCTGAGGACAAGAGCTGCTATTACTCACTGTCAGGGTCAGATGAATCAGAGCTGGCACAGAGTACAGTGTCTCAACATCTATTTAAGATTGAGGAAAAATAGCATAATTTCATTTCATGCAAAGTAAAGTCACAAGACTTGAGACTCAAGGGAGGTAACTGAAAGGAGAAAGGGAAAAAATGGCTGAGCAACTCTGATGAGGAGGTTTACATCTAAAAGCCTCCTTTACTGAAGTGCACATGATGACTTTATACAGTGATACTTTTAACCAGGATTCTTCATGAAGATAATTGCTATTGAGTATCCTATATGTAATTGCTGAACATCTGTTTCTATGAGACAAAATATCTTATGGCCATGCCTGTCTCCTAAGGGAGATACTAGAGCAGTAAAATCTCTACCAGAGCTTTAACTTTTTGAAAGCACAAGACTCCTAAAGCAAGCTTCCAGGTTTGCTTGTGAATGAAAGGTGCTAGTAGGAGATTCGGTGGATGCCATTTCAAAACGTATATACAACTGAGATATACCAATTTAGTTTGGAACAGAAGAAGAAAAAGAAATATTTATGGGAAAATCTGTGGCTGATGGAGGGGCCAAGAAAACAACTTTGAGGTGATACTTGAATTTGTTGTTGGGAAAGCCACTTCCTGGTTCCTAGCCCTCCAATAAGACTCATATTCAGAGTGTTGCAAAGTGTATCTAGTCTTAACTCAGTTCTGCACAGGAAATGCAATTCAAAGTCAATGCCTGCTGAGGCTCTGTATATGTACGAAGTTCACGTATCACCACAGTCCATCACTGAACTCTCATTCACTGAAGCAGGTCTAGTAAAAGAGTTGTGATACATTCTCCAGGAAAGAGCACATGAGGACTGAAGTTCAGGACAAAAATAAGCCCAAGAAAGATAGTTCTGTTAAACACACAATTAGTGACTAGACATTGTCAAGCAAGGAACATCTCTCTGGCCATCCCAGGACTTGTGGGCAGCAGACATCTCTCTCGTGGTTTATCGCTGAGATACCAAGTATCAGACAAAAAAGGGCTGGAGGCAGAAGGTCAAGCTAAGTCTGAACTCATAGTCAGAAATTAGTACACACAGGTACTTACAGTATGATAAACAAGTCAAGACAAAAAAACCGAAACCCCACAAAGTACCTCTACAGAGGTGTTCTTTCTTGAAGTTCGGAGGCAGCAGCACTGTGCACATTGTAAACAAAGGCAGTGGTAAGAGAACTCCCAACAGAGATGAATTTCCTGCTTTTGGGAGAATTGGCTGAGAGCTACGACAGAAGAAGAGAATATCAAGATGAAAACAAGCTGAGCATTGTTTAGCTTAAATTGGATGCTGTCTTGCAGTCAGTGCCAGAAACATAGTTAGTATCCTTAAAATAAAATCCATCAATAGAAAAATAGATAATTCCAGAGAATGTAGTGTTGTATATTTTCTTGCACTGAAAGTAACTGAATGTATATATGAGTAAATAATCAAATTGAATATATAATCATTCTAGAGAAATAACCTATTTTTTTAAAAGTTCATAATGTCTTCAATATGGTATCTCCTGTAAAGTGTGCAAAAATAAAAATAGCTGAGTATACTTGGGAAAAAATTCTTTCAGGTAGAGTAGAGATGGGGGCTAATTTTCCAACCTTCCTCTGCTTTCTGAAAGAACAGAAGATTTTTTGAGTGGCAAACTGTTAGGGAAAGATCATGCTGAATACAACTACCAGAGCAGCTGTCTGAGGGTACCGCTATTCAAATATATCTGCTATGTTTAGAACACAGTTCTTAATGAATTTGAGTAAGGGGAGAAATTCTTTCAAAAAACACTAGTTCTAAGATACTATGATAGCTCATATACATGTATCAGAATGATCAAGAGAATAATTACTGAAACCTAATTCCCTATGGATTTTTGTGTCATTTACTGATTCTTCATTGACAGTAAGAGGTCTTATTTCATATCTTTGTTGGAAAAATTATTATGACTTTCACCTATAGGGTTTCTCTGACAGAATATAGGGGACAAAATAATGTCCAGTCTTTCCCTCAGTGATTTATAACAGCGGAACCTGTGTCGTCTAAGAGCTTGTCTGTTTTCATGAAGCACAGTATTTGTGAAAGCTCTACTCCTTTCTTGTGTTTCACTGAAAATATCTTTGGTGGGTAGAAGACAAACATGCATCTGCTGACAGATGCAGAATTGGAATAGCTTCATATCCTCAAGAACGCATGCTAAATCCAACATGCTTCAAAGACACTTTTCAAAGCAATACCAAGATTTGCCTCAAAACAATGCAAGGCAGAGAATATTCTTCCTGAACTTAACAAAAAAAAAAAAAAAGTAAATACAGGAATACTGAATCACTGAACAAAGAGGCATTTGTCTAATTTTAGAGTGATACAGACTGGTCTATATCTTTATTGCTAGACAATCAGTACACATCTGTCCCAAATTCTTTATTGCCATTGCCAAAACAGTATCTGCATTTTTTTGACTTGTGAACTTGTACTTTTTAATACACATTTTATCTGACATTTGAGTTAATACCTAGGACAATCTTTGTGAAAGTAAATGTAGTTGGTAATGTAGTGAAGCCCAGCAAAATGTAGAGCTAAACACCACAGGTTCTGAATGAGTTTAATAGTGCTATGTGATCTCAGATGAAACATGAAAACTCAGAGAATAATGCTTCTCCACATAGAGCAGTAGGCAGGTAGAGAACGTAAGCCACATAATGAGGACAGTTTTAGTTCTGTCTGGTAAATCCAAGTCTGGCAATGATTACAAGAGTTATGATCCAAGATAAGACCCCAAGGAAAGTGATTAAAACTGTTAACACAGTGTGGCCAGTGCAGAAATTGTTACCAATTCAGAGTGGAGATTTTGCTGCCAGAGGGATTTTCTTTTCCAGAGCCAGATTAGTTATCCCAAATGTGTTAGAAAAAGCATTTTTAGCTCAGTGGGTTGAGCGTGGTGCTTGAAACACCAAGGTCGCGGGTTCGATTCCCGTTCGGTTCTCACGTGTGTTGCCTGACCTAGTCGAGAGGTGGCGTCCCTGCTCAAAACAGGGAGGTTGGATTAAAATTATCTCTGAGGTCCCTTCCAGCCCAGGCCATTCTATGATTCTATGATTCTATGATTTTAAAGAGACTGCATCAAGGCCACTAGAAAACGCAAAATCGAAACAAAAAATGAGATTTCCTTCACATTAATCTCAAATGAATAGTGATAGTCAGGAACCTATAAAATCTTTCTTTAAGCAAGACACATCAAAACAAAGAACCCCATGTTAATACCAGAGGAAAACTATTTCTGTGAAGTAAACTAAGCATGGAATTGTTTATTTTGACTGGGTTTATGTAGTCTGTTCTATACTATTTTTCTCAAGCTTGAAGAAGCTTCCCTAGATGATATTAAAATTTAAAATGTGATTGCACATTTGCAATCTGGTGGGTGAGGGCTTGTTTTGGGGTTTTTTTGTTGTTTTTTTGTGTGTTTGTTTCTCTGGGTTTGTTTTTTGGTTTTTTATTCTTTTTTAACTAGCACATTTCATAGCACAGTCACATCCTTGAAGGCACAAGATGAGGAACATTAAGTCTGATGGGTCTTTTACTGAAAAGGCTAATAAATGTAAATACCAGAATTTAGTAAATCCAGACAAATGGCTCTACTTTAGAATCATAAAATCATGTTGGTTGTGTTTAATCTGGGTTGGAAGGGATCTAAGGAGGTCCCTATCTCATAGCAGAATCAGCTATGAAGTTTGACCAGGTTGCTCTTTCCATGGCAAGAAAAATATTCACATCTTCAAGCAGACCTGGAGTGATTGATCAAACACATATAGTTAGTATCACAACTGGTTGACTGTTTATATCATTTGGGAAAAGAGAATATTGAAAATTACATTTTCAAGTACCTTACAGCATATGAGCAGAAGCTTAAACTACCTAACTAGAAGGCTGAGTGAAAAATTGTGCTTTTTCCAGTAATTGTTAAAAAATATGACCATGAAACTTAGAAACTGCAGTCTTTAAAAGGCAGTAGTTCTTCTCAAGAGCTGTGATTGTTGTAAGAAGGCATACTTTGCATTGATAAAAACTAGTTTTTTATCAATAAAAATATTTTTATCGATAAAAAATAAGTCTATAGCAACTCTTAATAATAAAACCAAAAAGTGCTATGCATTTACAAAAAAAGTCAGACATTAAATCCGAAAAAAAATACAATTATTATTTCCCTTGTCACTTAGATCAGTTTCAAGTCCTCACAGTGCAATGATCTGAGAACCAGTGGTAACAATTTAGTATAGAATAATTAACGAGGCAGTGGTGTCTAACAGATAGCATTGCAGTAGCCTTTGCTCATAATAACACTTCAGTGCTGAGGTCAGTAAGTGTTAATAGTGGATTCATAGAAGAATAGTAATGGGAAAATTTGATATTGCACTCCCTAAATTAAGAAAAATACATCGGTCAGTCCTAAATGGCATAAAGTAACAAAAACGTCAATTTTCCCAGTTTAGCGCTAAATCAATTAACTTCTCTAAGGAATTCACCTAGCTAATCTACTTCCAGCACCTGAGTCAGCATCAATCAAATATGTGAGTTTCAGAGCCATGCATGACCATTACAACTCATCATAACCTATTTGTATGTCCTTTTATGACTTCCAGCATTATGGGAGAGAAATGCCTCCAGAACATTTAGTTGGTTAGTGAGTTGGTTTCTTTAGAAAAATATGTATCTGAATGGTTAACTTGCAGTCATCATACTTACATGGACAAAACTCAAACAGTCATCTACGTATCTGAAGATAATTTGACTTTGTGAAAATAATTTTAATAAGAATATTTTCAATTTGCCTGAGGTATTGGACATTTTGCTGGCTGCCTACCTTGTTTCCAGTCCCACAGGAGGCCAACATCTCTGGCTGGCACAGCGTGCCACAATTTTCAATTAATTTGCTTTCCCGGATTAATCTGGTTTTATTTCTTTTATCAAAAACATAAAACTGGGTTTCTAGCCATATATGTTAATTCAGTTTTATTGACATTTTTCATCAGTTGAAGGCCCTAATCCCAGTGTTTTACACAAATTGCAACTCAGTTGCAAGGTGTCTGCTTTGAATAGCAGCAGCTTTAATTGAATGTATTAGAAAAGAGGAATGCAAGGAAGAGAAGGGAGAGGTCTGCAGGCTGTTGAACTTTACTGCCACAAACGTTTAAAGAGCAATGAGACACATTAACTTCAATGGGGAACAGTGGATTCAACAAATTTCTGTACGTCCCTTATGTATATCACTTGCTGTTGTAAGGTGTGTTTCCTCCAAATTGAAAAACACTTTGAGATCTTCAGATAAAAGGTGCTACAAAATGGAAAGTGATGGAGTTACTAGTTTATGTTTTCTAAGTCCCTCTAGGACAAATGCAAAATCCACAAGCTGGAGTTTGCATTAGAGTCTCTGATCATAGATGAACTTTCTATCTTTGTATGAGTGGAATAAAGAAACAGAAGAGAAACAGAGCCTTTTCTGTGCATTCGAGTCTTGTTTTCTCCCTCATGCATTATGTATTATGTAACATGTATATGTGCTTGATGCTCCAAGTTATTCATAATTAATGAATAATATAATAAAACCCATCAGACTTTTAGTGTTAGGACAGTAAAGCTGTTTATGTACTTGAATAAGTTAAGACACTGTGTTACGTTCTCATTTTAGGTGCTTGGAAACAGAGAAGCATAAACAAAAAAGTTTACATTATTTGAAGAGCACACACTGGAATTACATACATGAACTAGACTTTGTACAATACTTGCTCTTCCTGAAGCATTAAGACTTACCACATCTGCTCACATGATATTCCAGGTGTTTAATCTCTACAGCAGAAATACAACAGCATTGCTATTTCCATTATTTTATTCCTATAATGCCCCTTAGACCGATGCATTAGTTCCTTTCTCTGTAACATAAATGGAAGAGGTTAAGCATTTTAATACTCTAGTTGCTCTCTATAGCATCCCCTGTGGAGAACATTTGTATTTGCAGTCTTGTAAATATTACATATAACAGAAACTTGTACAAAACAATAAGACACAGTTTTTAGAGAGATACTCAGGTTCTAAAAAGCAGTACAATAATCACAGAACACAAAATAGCCACCAAGTATGAAAAATGGCTTTCAAATAACCTTTGTGTAGGGGACTTTATTACCATTCCTGGGGGGGGGTTAAGTGTTTTTTGTTTGTTTTGTTTCTTTTTTTTTTCCTTCCTTTTGTTAGATTGTTCTCTGAATTGGAGCATTAGCTGCTCTTACAATCAGATGTAAATTGTGCTTGCCATCTCACTTGAATATTTTTCTTTTAGTAATTTAAATGTCATTTCTCAGAAACAAATAGCCAGAACAAAAGGAAAATATTGCATAGCTGGATGGTGTTTAAAGGCATGCAGATAAACAAAATCCATTGTAATTATGCCAGGGGCATAATTTTGACTGTTCTGCTCTGCCTTCTATAATTAGTCTTGGAAGCAAATTCTGTTATATTCAGCCATGAAATGAAGTGGAAGAGCTAAGTTTATTAGAGATTAATAAAGTCTCCATGAACATTCCTGAAAAGCTACTGAACCCTTAAGTATAGATTACACGTCAGAACACGTTGCCAGTACTTCCTTAGAGGGCAAGAAATTAGGTACACTATATCTATTAACTACAAAGAGAGTGAATAGGGGGTTGTTGAATGTTAATGGAATATTTTAACAAATTACAGCACAGAAAGAGATGTGCGGTATTTTTATTACAATATTTAAATGTATTTTTAACAGTCTTATAACTGAGATGTTTTAAGAAAAAATCCACAGCTCTCATTACTGAAATTCATTACAGCAGTATGTGCATGTTTAATTATTGTTCATTTATAGGCATTTTAATATAATATTCTGAAAAATTCTACATTATATTAACAAACTATATAAAATCCTTACATTTGAAATGATGACTCATTCCATCCAGTCACCTTCTAAAGGGAAGCGTCAGCTAGTGAGAAAATGTTTTCATTTTTCCTTTCGTAAATGATAGACAAAAAGTGATAACGTTATTGTGTAAGCTTCTCAGAATATATATTACTGCAAGACTTGATCACTGCATAGTAAAGAGCAATATCAAAGGAAAATGAATAACTAATAGCAACAAGAGAATTTAACATCCTTGCTTCTTCACAAGCTGGACAATGCTCTTACGAGTGCACCTTAAAGTTTCCTCTTCTGCTTCTGCTTCAGTCTTTTAATTATTCTGTTTCCAAGAGTCAATTTCTCCCTGTTGACACAGCTTATTTTCAGGCAATTGCTTGAAGTTTTCAAAAGCTCACAAGGAAATTGGCCTGTGCTTTTTGAATGAATTATCCAAAAAGCAGTCTTTCAGCCAAATGTTAATCTTCTTATCCTTTGCTACCTCATATTATACACAGTAATCATGGAACCATTAAGAAATATGTGTCCTGAAAATCTGACAAAAGGCAAACGTCATGGACAAAATCTAAGATTTGACCTCCCATTCTCTTTCACTGTTATCTGAATTAACTTTATGATCTTCTCCTGATCACCCAGACCAAATGATAATTGAGCTGATTTGTCAACTCTGAAACTGATAATGTTGCAAAACTGTTAAATCACTGTTGCTCTTAACAAAACAAAAAACCAAATCCACAAACAAATTTTTAAAAAATCATATAATTGGAATAAATACTGAAAAATGACCATGAGATATCTAGCCAAAATAAGTATGCCACTATACCCTGACAAAGAAGATCTTAGTGTTCTTTATTTGACATGTTTTCTATTTGTTTCAGACTTAAATTTTGCCAAGAAACAATAATTTCAAGGACAGAAGTTACAGAATACTAAATAGAACTAAACTGTCTTTGAAGAAATGTGGAAGACATTTACAGATTCTCAAAAAAAAATTTCTGAAAAGACAATATGGGGTGGAGGCAGGGTAAAAGTGACTGAATTCCAATCCGAGGGAGACACACATTGATGAGAACCTTCTTATTATGAGACTGATGGGATCCTGTATAAGTTTATGATTGCAAAGTATGAGTGTTATTGTTGTGTCCAAGGAGCTCTTTAAGTGAATATTTAGTTATGGTTTTGTTAAATTCATTTCATACATATATATGTACACACATACTTTCGCTGATTGCAGATGCAGAGACCAATAAATATTGTTTTTCCTTTATTTGTGTTTTACCACTCTTCTAATTCCTGTAAACTAGTCATGTATTGGGTGGGAATTCCTTCATGTTTCCTGCTGATTTAATTTATGTCTGTGCAGCTAAATATATTCAGTCTTGGGCTTTCTCCTTGGTATGTAGAGTAAGTACAGCAAGATGATTTGCTTCTACATTTCTCAAGACTATCCTTCCTTCTGAAGGAGAGAGTCATATCCATGCAACATGACACTTGACTCGTGTACCTCGTAGGATGAAGAGTTTACTCACACATCTATTTAATATAATTGTTTTCAAAGTCAAGATGAAGAGAAAGCTTAGATTTCTGGATTTGAAGGGCTACACTCTCCAAATTTTTGTGTAACTGGAATTACTAATATTTTTCCTAGCCATCAGAGAAATCATTAACTGACACAAGTAAATCAGGGAACACAATGCTTTACATGCAACCAAGTCATCTATTACAGAGTAACAGTCTCATAATATGCACTATTAAGTGCAATACTATTTTATGCAATAATATTTATCCACTTCTTACTACCATCCTGTGCAGTTTGTGCTTATAGAGTGAAGTCAGTATGGATGAATGACTGCGTATACCAGACTAAGCACATCTTATTTTGAAAGATTCAGACTTCTACAATCTGTAAATTATTTTTGTTCTGCTTGTATACAGGTGAATTGTAAAATGTGAAATCAATTCCAGAATGAAAAAACTCTGCTGAAGCTAAAAACAAACACTATTCTCAACCTCCCCACCCCCTACTCCTATTTGACAGCTTTAAAGAGAAGATTATAATGAAAGATTGGAATAAATAGTATAGACAGTGTAGATTAATCTGTAGTATGAAGGAATACTTTTTCTTGCTGTTTAAAGAACTACAACTTTAATATACCACATTATTATCAACATTTAGATTTGATCACTGAAAAGTGTCTGGATGGGAATCTACCTGGTTTCTAAGAGCTTTTACTAAAAATTAAATTAAAGCCAGATTTTCAGAGGGGAATAAAGCAGTTTAGCAGCTCTGTTGACTCCAGTGAAAGTCATTAGTTCATGTTACTTCAACCACACAGACATTCTTCAAAATACCAGTTCTTTAAGACCAAAATTGTGAAATAACACTCACCTGATATATTGTTCTATGAATTTCCTACTCTGGTTGCTATGTTAAGTCATCAATATTCTTTTCCAACAGTGATTTTGCATATGATGTGAAAGTGTCACAACTGTATATAACCTGAGGACTTTGGCAATGAAAGCAAAGAGAATAAAATGATGCATTTTGGATCTTGATGGTATCTCTTCATAAGTATGAAAACATCTTATGCTCCCTTCGATATGCATAATTCTGAATGTAACACATACTTTAAAAATATGATATGCTTTTATGTCACCTGATGCAATTTGTCAGATATTACATTTTATAGATAAACAGTATGTTATAGATCTTTCCCAAAGGATTATTTGTTTTCTTTGTTTATATGTATGGCTATTACTCCATTAATTTATGTCAACCACTTCAGAGTAACAAGGGGAATTTAACCCACTGACTCCACAGAGGTTTAGTTTCCTACGTCTCTGGAGAAATACAAAAGCCAGTGCCCTAGACAGCTAGTTCTCCTGTTTTCTTGTTGGATTTGTTGCTTTTGGGTCTTCGATTTTTTTTAAGGTGTTTTTTTTTTTTTTCTGTTTGAAAGGATCTGTAGTATTGGCAGGATTTTTTGTGTGTGTGTTTTTGTGTTTGCTTGATTTTTGCCTGTGTTGTCTATATCTTGTTATGGTAGCACTGTATGTACTGGCAGATACAAAGTTTCAGCTACATAATCCCCATTTATAAAAAAAACCTGAAACAATCTAGAGTTGTTGGCTATCTGTCCAAGTCACTCCAGGGTAAATCCAGGCTAACTTCAGTGTACCAGAGCAGTACCTACGTTACGTACATGTTGAAAGCCAATTCAACTAGTGTAGGTTATGTATTGCCCTTGAAGGTCAGAAATTGGCATAGTTGGATGAAAGTGTCTTGACAGGATCATTTAAACTGAGATGAATGATTGGGTGATTCACAACAGAATATATAACAAAGCGTTTGAATACCGCTTATTCGGAGATTAAGTAAAAAAGTTATTGAGTATAACCAGACTGTATTTGATTGTTGAGAAGAATTCACTTGCATTATTTATTGTATAGTTGTGAACATTATTATGTATTTGTGAGCTTTAGAAAGTGGTGCAAGTATAATTTTTTGTGTTTCCTGATACACTTCCTTTCCTCTTTTAGAAAAAAAAAAAACCCTTTAGGTTTAGAAATAAGTGGCAACTAGATAACAAAAATTTACATAAAGTCTTATTTTCAGTATAAGATGTATGATTAGCCAGATAGCTTGAAAGCCAAAATCCATCATAACTGCAAACAGCAGTGTATAGAATTCATTGTAGCTGCCAAATTGTGTTTAGATTTCTATGCACAGCCAAAAAAAAAATGCCCTTAAAAATATTGACTTGCATAACTATACGTTCAGAAATTCAGATCCTGAAAATGCATAGATAATGGAATTTTTATTAATCCCCATTTTATTAAATAAAACAGAAATATACATAACCATTCTACCTCCCCCTCAAAAGAAGCTAACAATACAACACAAGTTGACTCAATTTTAATCTCCATTTAGCACTTTACTGACCGATAGACTTTTAGGCATCTCCTTGCACCATTCATATCTGAAACAATGAAAAAAGGTGAAGTAAAAGATGTAATGCAGAACGGTATATGTATCTTACTGGCAGTATAACATAAATCACTGAAATAAAGTAGAAGAAAGTGTGACATCTGAGTCTAGCTTACATATTTTATTCAATTTTAATCTACATATATGTGCAAAGACGTATATATGTATGAATATATAAAGTATATACATATATATATATAAAAAAAAATAGGAAGTCATCAGAAGGACATTATAATTCTGAGCCCAATAACTACACCAAGTACTATTTTCCTCAGTGAGTAGTCCACCTAAGTCAATAGTATGACTCACTAGAGTTCGTATTGTATCTTTCTTTGAATAAGGACCAATATACAGGTGCATTGCTGCAGGAGCTAAACAGAGGATTAATCAAACTTCTGAGAGTCCCCAGGTGTTTTATCATTTTCCTTCTGTTTCCAAAGCAAAATCTGGTTTTATGCCACTATGTTTTCTGAAAGGTCTATTTGCATTTTCATATTCAAACCTGAAAGTTGCTGGCAAGAAACCACTGTCAATGTCTTCAGTCAGAGATGCTATAGGTGACAATCTAATTTATCTCCTCACATCAAACAAATATATCACTGAATATATTACATCAGTTTGTGAAGTCAGCTGATAAGATAAACAAATGAGACTCTTGCAATTTATATTACATGAGAGAATGAATTGTTTGAGGCAAGATGTGTGGAAAAACAGTACAAAAGAATGACTAGTAGCTGAAAGGAGGAAACTGTAACAATTTTTGAAACTTTTATGGAACTATTAGAAAATAAAAGAACGAAAAAATGCATCTATACAAGCATGATAAAAAACGAGTTCTGAAGTGTAACAAAAAATAGGAAAGTCAGAAAAATACTAGCAATATGCAGAAAGTGAGATCTCTCATTGCGTTAATAACAGTAATAATAGTTCAAAATAATTCTTACTTAAATTTGAAATTAGCCAAGCTTCTCCTAAAGACATTCCTAATTCTGCATCACAGAATGGAAAAATTGGTCATAAATAGTTCATCTTTGTCAAAAGATCAGTCCCAAAATACCGCTGAGGTCAATTTCCCGTGACCCTTCTGCTTCATAAACACTGCGTGAATAAATTATATTGCTTTTGCATCTGACTGTTCAGAGTGTTCTTTAGTTTCCTGTCTTCTTCTGTCTGTTTGTTTGTCTTCACATGTCAGTCCTTAATCATCTGTGGCTTCTTATGGTGCTCTTTTTAACCATCTACTGACATGCCGATATAGCCAGCATCTGAGTGACTCTTCTATACTGAACTAATCCTGAGGATTCCACATAGGGGAAACTTGTATTTCAATCAAGGTAGTTTGTAATACAGAAAAAAAAAAAAAATGGGTCTATGCAAGGCATGTTTTTATATTTAATGGTATATTTACGAATATCGTCATTTTAAACATAATGTATATAAACATATAAATATGTGTTTGTATATGTGCAACATATTTTCATACAAATAGCATAGATACATACACATGCTGTTACACTATTTACATTTAGATTTTCCTGCCTCACAGCTGAGTATTTGGTATTGTAACATATTTAACTTCCATCTGTGGAAAATGTAGTTTTTCTGTTGATTTTTTTGCAGTCAGTGTTTGTTCTAACTCTAGGAAGTTGCCTGCAATCTGACTTGCCTTACATCCAATTGATTACAGAATATTATTTTTTGTAGTTTTGTAACTGTATAAAACCTGCTACATAAGTTCCTAGCTAAAAGTATATAGAGCCTGTTTCACTCCTGGAGACAACATTTTTTCTATAACAAAATGGATTTCTTCCTGTCTAAGTGGAAAGACATTCTAAAACGTAAGGAAAATAATTCTTTATTTTAAAATTTCTTTTATGTTGAAATCAGAAGTTTGAAAACAGCTATACAAATACAGATACATAAGGATTTAATTTAAAAGAAAAGCTAAAAGTTTGTATTCCAACTTAAAAAAAAAATATTTTGAAACAAATATTGCCTGTATGTCTGTCGCGCGTTAGGGTTGAGCTAACCACTAAATGTGGACAGATGCTCTCTAACCCCTCTCCCCCCCAAAAAATGGGAAAGAAAAGGGAATGAGGCAGAGAGGCTTAGGAGTTAAGAAAGAAAAACTAGAACAGCTTTAATGAAACAATAATGGAAATAATAGTGAAATGGTAAAATAAAGAACTATATACAACTATACATATAAGCCCAATATCATACTCGATTCTCTTCCTTCCCCAACAGCAATCCCCACTGACGCTGCAGAGCAGGAGGCACTGGGGAAACCCCAGGCTCAGCGGCAGCGGGAGCTGGATACAGGGAGCTGGATTTGGGAGCTCAGGATCTGGATCAAAAGCAGGAGGTCAGATGGAGTCCTCCCTGGACACCAGCCATTGCAGAAAAGGAAAAAGAAGGGTAGAAACTCTCGTGATCAATCAATCTATACTAAATATTATGTATATGGAATGGTATACTCTCTTTGGTCACCTGTCCTCTCCATTAGCCCCTGGAGGTGTAACCTTTTACTTCCTTGTGCCCCCTCTTACTACCCAGCACCCCCAGTGTGGCACACAAGAGCCAGCAGTGGTCTTGGTCACTATAGGAATAAGTATAAGCAAGAGCCTTTCTGCATGCCAGTCCCAGGCACTAACTGTAAACATCAGGTGTTATCACTGCCAGTAACACACACTGTCTGCAAAAACATGTTACTGACTTCAGAATGTGCAGCCTTTTAGAAGACACAAAACTGAGAAGTTAAAATCCGTAAACAAAATTGAGGCCTTTTAGTTCAAACTAGGACAATGTCTAAGGTAAATACTTTAGGATGTTTTCAGTTTCAATACATAAATATTCAAAACACAGAAATGATTCTTTTTTCAAAAAGAAAACTTGATAAGAAAATGAAAATTTCATCTTGTTGTTTTGGTGGCATTTTTTTCTGGAATTAGGAGCTTTTTAATTTTTGCTGTTTCTGCATGGCAAATAATGCAACTTTGGAATTTGGTATAAAATGGAAAAAAAAACCCCACAAACAAACAATCTCCAAATCAGTGAGAATCAGTATTTCCTAAACTTTAGTCTAAACTGATCGTGGAATCATGCAGAGATTACAGGGGAAAAGAAATAAGTTTAGGCAATCTCTAGATGTTACCTGGTCCACATTCTTGTTTAAAGAGTAAATTCCAAAATTACCTCAACAAGTTAGAATGTTTAATAAGTACTGTTTATCGCTGGCCACGTATCACTCCTTTTTAAAAACATTGGCAGAAATAAGGAAATCTCAAAGTTGACTGGCAAATGCAAGTTCATAAAACTCTCATCTACTTCAGCAGCCCAAAAGTTCAGTTTTCATGTGCTTTCAGGTGCCTGAAGACTGGAGGAAAGCGAATGTCACTCCAGTCTATAAGAAGGGTAGGAAGGATGACCCAGGTAACTACAGACCGGTCAGCCTCACCTCCATCCCTGGAAAGGTGATGGAACGTCTTATCCTTGACGCTGTCTCTAGGTATATCAAGGATAAGAAGGTTATTAGGAGCAGTCAGCATGGCTTTGCCAAGGGGAAGTCATGTTTGACCAACCTGAAAGCCTTTTACGAAGACATAATTAGGTGGATGGATGGTGGCCGTGCAGTGGATGTGGTCTATCTGGACATCAGCAAGGCCTTTGACACCGTCTCCCACAGCATCCTCATAGGTAAACTGAGGCAGTGTGGTCTGGATGACCAAGTAGTGAGGTTGGTCACTGCTTGGTTGAAGGGAAGAAGGCAGAGAGTTGTGGTCAATGGGGCAGAGTCTGGCTGGATGCCTGTGTCTAGTGGGGTCCCTCAGGGGTCAGTGCTCGGGTCGGTGCTTTTCAAGATATTTATCAATGATCTGGATGAGGGATTAGAGAATGTTGTCAGCAAGTTTGCTGATGATAGGAAATTGGGAGGAGTGGTTGACACACCAGAAGGCTGTGTTGCCATTCAGAGAGACCTGGACAGGCTGGAGGGCTTGGGGGAGAGAAATCTTATGAAACTCAACAAGGGCAAGTGTAGAGTTTTGCACTTGGAAAAGAATAACCCTATGTGCCAATATAGGTTGGGGACTGCCCTGCTGGAGAGCAGCACAGGGGAAAGGGACCTGGGGGTCCTGTTGGACAGTAGGATGACCATGAGCCAGCACTGTGCCCTCGTGGCCAAGAAGGCCAATGGCATCCTGGGGTGTATTAGAAGGGGAGTAGCAAGTAGGTCAAGAGAGGTCCTCCTGCCCCTCTACTCTGCCCTGGTGAGGCCACATCTGGAATATTGTGTCCAGTTCTGGGCCCCTCAGCTCAAGGACAGGGAGCTGCTTGAGAGAGTCCAGCGTAGAGCCACAAAGATGGTGAAGGGAGTGGAGCATCTCCCTTATGAGGAAAGGTTGAAGGAGCTGGGTCTCTTTAGCTTGGAGAAGAGGAGGCTGAGGGGTGACCTCATTAATGTTTATAAATATGTCAAGGGGGAATGTCAGGAGGATGGAACCAGGCTCTTTTCAGCGGCATCCACTGACAGGACAAGGAGCAATGGGTGGAAGCTGGAACACAGGAGGTTCCATAAAAATAGGAGGAAAAAATTTTACTGTGAGGGTGACAACACTGGAACAGGCTGCCCAGGGAGGTTGTGGAATCTCCTTCTTTGGAGATATTCAAAACCTGCCTGGACATGTTCCTGTGTGCTCCACTGTAGGTGGGGGGGGGGTTGGACTAGATGACCTTTGAGGTCCCTTCCAACCTCTAACATTCTGTGATTCTGTGATTCTGTAAGAGCAAGGTCCTGCATTTGAGTCAGGCCAGTCCCAAGCACAGATAAAGGTTGGGCGATGAGTGGGTTGAGAGCAGCCCTGCAGAGAAAGACTCGAGGGTGTTGGTTGATGAGAAGCTCAACGTGACCCAGCAATGTGCATTGGCATCCCAGAAGGCCAACTGCATCCTGGGTTGCATCAGCAGAAGCATGGCCAGCTGGTCAAGGAGGGTGATTCTCCCCATCTACTCTGCACTCATGAGACCCTAGCTGCAGCACTGTGTTCAGCTCTGGGGACTCCAAGACAAGAAGGATGTGGACCTGTTGAAGCAAGTCCAGAGGAGAGCCTCAAAGATGATCAAGGGGCTGGAGCACCTCACCTATGAGGACAGGCTGCTAGAGTTGGAGCTGTTCAGCCCAGAGAAGAGAAGGCTCTAGAGAGATCTTATAGAGGCCCTCCAGTACTTAAAGGGGGCCTACAGGAAAGATGGGAAGAGACTATCAGGGGTGTAGTGACAGGATGAAGGGTAGTGCTAGATATTAGATTAAAAATTGTTTACTGTGAGGGTGGTGAGGCACTAGACCAGGTGGTCCTTGCCCAGAGAAGCTGTGGATGACCCCTCCCTGTAAGTGTTCAAGGCCAGGCTAGATTGGGTTTTGAGCAACCTGGTCTAGTGGAAAGTGTAACATCAAAATATCGAAAGTGTGAATTAGTTAATTTCTGTATAAAAGATGTCTGATGAGATTTAATGGTAACAAGGAATCAGTTTTAGATGAAATCTTGTGAGGGATATTTTACATATAGAAAACTGAGTCAGCTATTTAACATGCCTTTTATTGACTTTGATGATTATAAAACCAATCTCAAAAGAAAGTACTGACTTGATTTAAACTAGCTCAACACAGATAAGAATTACACTGTATGAAGTAGGTCATCTTGATTTACAACACTGTAAGAAGTGTCATTTTGTCTAACCAAAGACTTTCATACAAAATACAAGCATGTTTATTCCTGCAAACAATGAAATTTGTGGTAAACCTCACTGCTAAAGCAATCTAGCAATAGGATAGTATCAATACGTTAATAACCATTTTATTGGTATGTCTGAAGATAACATATTTAACATTCAGGTAGCATCATTAATTATACCGTTAATTATAATAAATTAACATTTCCTACATTTTTCTCCTTCACACTGTATCAAAGCTCTTCAGGAGCAATAAGTAAATACTGATATTGAAAGTAGTCTATCCTATTCTTTAATCATATTATCCTACTTTTAAAGTGGTAGTTTTGAAATATGTTGCTGTGATTCCTCCAGAAACAAAGAAAAGCAGATGTGAGTTTGATCCAATGACCTTTAAAATCAACAGAAAAATTACCATGATAGCGAGAGACACTGTACACACGACTTTATTGACTCTTTTTGGCTGACCAAAATAAAATACTAAAAAGCATATAAACTGGCACTTTTCTACAGCATTCAAATTGCAAGTAGTGCCTTTCATACGTACTTTTCAGTAGTTTTGGCCATATTGAAATGACAAGTACATAGAAATATGTTAAATGGCAAATACATGTATTTCTATTTTAAGACATACCGATAAAATGGTCATGAACACAACAATACTACTCTGTTGCTTGGTTATCTTAGTAATGCCACTTGTTGCTAACTTGTGTAACTCTGTTGCTGCAGTGAATCTTTTGTGGCATTGGTTCAGGCCACAGCATGTAACAACTCCAAGTAAGGATAATTTAAGAAATGGACAGGCTACTTCCTATCTCACACACACAGTGTCACTTTGTTTGGAAGGGTAAAGAATTTAGATATAAGCCAGGCCTCTTCAGTTTCAGAGAATTAATTCCAGACTATTTTACTTATTATTGTTTTTGGAAAAAAGTTCCAGGGTCAAGAGCTCAGGGAAATAATGGGCCTGGACTCTATGATTTATCTTATAAGTACATAACTACTTAAAATCAAGCACTTCTAATCACTCTCCTCTCTTTGAACTTGTAATACTTACATCACAGATGCACCAAAACTCAGGTCAACATCATAAAACCCATCAAAACCATCAAAAATGTAGATATAGATCTGGGGAAGTTTTCTGAGTGTTTTTTTTTTTTTTTTAAAATTATTACTATTTTAAAAACTTTGTTAGCAGAACATTTGAAAAATAACAATAACATGATTTCCTATGAAAATTTAAAAGATAATAAGAAATAATTCTCTTGAACTTGGCAGTGTTAGTGGTTGGACTTGATGATCTTCAAGTTCGTTTCCAATCTAAATGATTCTATGATTATATGATTTATTAATAAATTAAAATTTGTATCTGGAATGACTCAACAGCTCAGTGCTGTCAGAAGAAGCAGAACAGTATTTTTCATTCTGTTGGATTAGTGAATTATATTAAATATCATGGAGGAGTTAAGGAGTGATAAAACCTCAAGGACAGAACTACACTATACAGTGGAATAAATTTTAGATCTTATTTCTAAGCAGGACATGTATAGCAGGATAAATAACACTTTTGTGGTTTTAAATCCACTCCCAAAGTATGTACAAAATACATGTTCACACTGAAGAAGATCCCTGCTGACACAGTCCAGCCGTGACCAGCACTAGGGATGGAGGGGAACAGGGTGATCGCTCTAAACAGCCAGCGTGACTGGATCTCAGCTGGCAAACTGGTTTCCATGCATAACAAACCCACCTCAGGCTCACCTTCTGCATGGTGCTCCTATATTGAGGGACTCTTCCATCTTCATTGCTTTCTGACTAGGTGGTCATAGTTGAAAGAAGGTCTTACTGGTCACAACTTCCCAGGCCAATCTCTTTGACTTTCTCCATATCAAAAATCAAATAGCTGTTATGTCCTGGTTGCTAGTGGCTTCTGGCTCTACTCTCCAAGCCCACAACCCCAAAATATGTTACTAAGATGTAAAACTAACCCTTCTCCATTTCATTCCTATGAATATCCAGATGCAACTCAGATCTCCTAGGTATGCCTCGCTGTAAGAATTTCATATGTTTCTTTTCTGCTTTCCTAGTCTAGACTAGAACCGTCTACTGAGTTAGAGGTAGGCAGATATAGTCAAAGTCTCACTTATTAGAGCAATGCCTTTATGTAGATGTCACCTTGTGACATCAGTTCGATACAGGATATCAAAACCACTTTTGAAGAACCTGACAGGTGCAAAACTGCTAGTTATCTCCTCTTCCTAGCTAGAGTTTTCAGCATGACCACTTATGCCTTTAAGTCAGCCAGTGGTCTGCTGACCTGGTGGTTATTTAATCCTCAGAAGCTTGCAAGAACTGTAATAGGAGGGATTTATTAAATTCAAGAAATTATAATGGCTCTCAGTGGTTTCAACACAAGCTTCAATTTCCCCTTTGAACAGAGTAAGTTGCAAAATGCAGTCCTGATATTTAAAAACTAGTGATTTAACTCAGAGGATCACTTATACAATATACATAATCCATGGCAGGTGTACACTCCCCCCGACAATTTTCATGTTCATAAATTCCTCCCTGCACCTATTTTGTCACTACTCTTAACACCAGAGACTCCCAGATCTATCAATACTCTTTCCATTCTTAGAACAACTATCAAATTAAAGTGATTTTCTTTTATATAACCCCTTCTAAATTTCATAGGGAAAAGAAAACAAAAACAAAATCTCAGACACTTCTAATTAAAAGCTTTTTCCTTAAGAGTGTACTGCTTTGATATAACATAGTAATATAGGTAACTAGTTGAGCTATCGTCATTTCTTTAGTTGTTTATTCATCAATGTTAAGTACTCACTGCTTTCTCTGTGCTTGATTGGAGATTGGACAAATACCACCCCAATACTTCTGAACTGGTCAATGGAAGCTACTGGATATGCTATCTTATGACTTTCTTGCAATATTCTGCCTGTGGACATACCTGGAGATGCACCATACTCAATAAAAAAAGAAAATCT